>JAGPOW010001543.1:14292563-14360617 GCA_030014935.1 Caiman crocodilus | reverse complement strand
GGGACTTTAATTAGCAAGCCGCGCTAATTGAAAGCACCTGAGCATCATGTGCATCAGTGTCCCTGCACTGCAAAATGGTGGCGGGACACTTTGCACCAAAGCTCACCGAACAAGTTTTAGTTTAAAGCGCCTCGCCACCCTTTTTCAGTGTGGGGACGCTAACGCAGGTGAAGCTGGAGGCTGCTGGAGCGTGGTAATTTCTGTGCTCCAGCAAACTTGCTTATGCTGGATTTATAGCACATCAGAGCAGCCTCACTGCACGTCTGTAAGGGCTCTGTCTGTGAACAGATTGCAGCCGGTTGGATACCATCTCGACTCCCGGTTCCATTCCTTACCCCAAACAGACCATTTTTCACCATGGATCATTTTACAGCCGCGATGGACCTGATTCCCTGGGCCTTTTTCACCTCAAGTGCCTGAGTTACCAGTCTTTTGACTAGAAGTCATTGTGTGCCTTCATCGTCCACCAGTACCTTTGTATTTTTGTCCAGTTAGCCTACATTACAGGGTGTCTCTTTCCTTCGCCACCATTGCTTGTTTCTGTAACTGGAGATGCCAAAACTTTTGGGGTCCCTTTTAGCTGATGAGGAGAGTTGGGCGGAGAGACAAAGCACCCCATTCCTTGAGTTTAGCTCTTCAGGCATGGAAATTCATCTTTGCACCCTTTCATTTTTGTGTTTGTCTGAACAGACCTGCTTTCCCACTCTTTAGTGGGACGTAGTACTCATTTTCGAAGTGCTCAGGGATTCCCCATTTGCTCTCTGGGAAGTCCACTTGACGGTGTTATCTCATGGTTTCAGTTGCACAATAGGGAAATGTGTAGATCATGGTAAGAATATGAGAGTTTTTTATTACATATATGCCTATATGCTTGCTGACGTGAGTTCAGAAAGTTTATTAGTAGTTTGTTTTCCGGGCTACTGCAAAGACAGATGGGTGATGAGTTGTATCGGCAAACTGAACGGCAACAGGATCCGCAGCTCTGTTTCACTAAAAGGATCACTACTTCCTGGGGCGTGAAGGCTGACGCACCTGTTCCCAAGGTGTGCAAAATGGTGGCGTTGTCTCCACGTGCAATTTTGAAGCTTCATCAGCTGAGTCTGAGGCTACCTCCTGAGCTCGCAGGTTTTGAAAGCAGCAAAAGGCAACAAGCCTTCCTCCTTGGATTTGCTATGTCTGAGGGTTACCTTGACCATTTCTGCTGGCAGGAATGAAACGGGGCACAAAACAATTGCTCCCTGAAATGTCCTTTTTTTCTTGATTCTTTTCCATCCCTATCCTCTCCAGTTATCCATCTCTATTTTCTATTTGCTCTATTCCTCTATTTTTTTCTTGCTTCATCTGGAAGCATTTCATTCTTTAAAAAATAAAGGAAAAAAATTCCCTTTTTCTTGCTTCCTGGTAGGTTGGAACCATAATGACAAATTTGCTTGATTCTCCCTATTGGTAGTGATTGACTTCAGTGGAACTACTAATGTGCGGATTAGGCTGACCTGAGATGGATAGATGAATGGATGAATAGGGTATCTAGAGGTATCTATAGATATAGATCGATAGAGGTTATCTATACACGTATCTATAGATACCAATAGATAGATTATTTATCTATCTAGCTATCTGATATGTGTGTGTGTGTGTGTGTGTGTGTGGATGCATATGATCTGTAAGGTGTCACCTGTTTAATATTGTTAAAGGGAACATCTTTGCAAAGCCACATGGCTCTATCCTGAGTCCTGCATCTTTTCTGTTTTGGCCAGCCATTGAGTGTAGCTTTTAACCAGACGATCCAGGCATGACGGGTATATACAGAAGTCCTCCATGCATATTGTACAGTGCTCTTAAATATGGCAGAAATGCAGTTTTTAGTGAGGTGGCAGCCCAGTTCCAAGCCTCTGGTCCCCAGCCATGCAGGATCTCAGGGGGTGTGTGCATCTCACTTGCAGTGTGTCCCCCCGTCGCTGAGGGTGGACACCATATCTGCCCCAAGGCTGGGCATCGGCCGTCTGGCCTGGTCACTGCTGTCTCAGGTAGCTGGTGGGAGCGGGGTGGGTTGCTGTCTTTTGCAGACTTGGCTAGTGTTCCCCGGCTACTCTGCTGGTGCTGGAGAGCACTAACAAAGCCCATTTGGGATGCTGGCGTTATTGCCACAATCTTGGCCTGCGTACAGAAATTATTTAAAGTGCTGTAGGCTACTAAAGTGCTATAAAATACAGCGCTTCAAATGTAATACTTCATTTAAAGTGCTGTCCCCATTTTTAAAGTGCTGTAACGCTGTGCACTTCTGTTATGTCACAGCAATAAAGCGCTGTAAATGGTGAAAAAAGCAACTGCTGTACATACCCAGTATTGTTAATAGTCACATTTGTGCCATTAGAAGGAAAAGGAATTGCTCTGCTATCTCGCATAGGAAAGGGAATCAGTTTGTCATTCTGAGTCTTGAAGCAATGAGAGGTTTTTTTGCGGGGACGGGTTGTTCATTTGGGGAGGAGGGTGGCTTTTTGTTCCTTGCTCTGTTTTTTTGCCCAAATTCTCCTCTCCTTTGCTGAGGTTTTAAATACACTTGCTGAAAGTATCATGTTGAAACTTGTATATTAGACAAAGAGGGAATGACTGTGAATTGGTTGGCTTGGACTTCACAGGATTATTAATGCATTTCGGTGAAAGAACTGGCTAGTATGTGTGCACAGTGAGGCGGCAGCATTTCTCTGGTGTAGTGCATTACCCTTTTCTTCCAAAAGACAGTATATAAAAGAATATTATAAACTGTTTGAAAAAGCCCAGGTGTTCCAGATGTAGACACTAGCCTCTTGGTTCAGATTTCATGCAGGTTGTAGAAGGACTTCTGTTTTAAAGCTTTGACAAGACAGAATCTGTCCCGTAGACTCGCTATAGTCTATACATTTGTGGATAATGAGATTTTGTAAGTAAAGTTATTTTGGAATAGGTGTGAGAGAGAGTCTCATCGCCCTTTAGTGTCTTTCCAGATACCGTGTAAAGCAAGCTACATAGATGAAACTGCTACAGATGAACCTTCCTGGATTTCAGCGTGCAGTTTTTATGGATGTCTCTGTTGATCAGATTAAAATGCTGCAGATACAGGTTGTGTGGTTAATATTAGATTTTGTATTCCGGTCTGTAATAAGTGATTTTCCTCTGTGTATTGGAAAAACTGGTTAATAGAGCTCATAAGAGAGTTTAATTAGTAGGCTGTTTGCAAGGCAGAGTAGGTATTCTGAGTCATTGTTCAAAATTACTGTGAAATTTCTCGGTATTGGATTGTTTTTTCCGCTTCTTGTTGTTCACAGGATGTTTGGGTGCAGAGTGCATCGCCTAAATGTTGCTGAATACAATCATGTAATGACAAAAGTACCAGTTTTTTAATTAGCAGTCAACCCAGTTTCGAACAGTGCTCTTACAGTACGTTGCTCTACCCTGCATATTGTTGCTCCACCCTCTTCTCTGGCTCCATCCTCACTCATTGCAGACCCAGCATATTGCTGCCCCAGGCTCCACCTAAAATACCTCTTGGTTTGAGGCCTCGCTAAGGTTTCACCTGTCTGTTGTGGCTGCCGTTCTTCTGCCCCTTCTTAACCGGTTCCCGTGTGGGACGGGGTATACTCGTGGTCTTCCAGCAACCAGAAACATAAAATCCCTCCTTTAAAGCAGACTGCAGGTGTTTTGTCAAAGCGGCGTTTCCTCTGAACTGTGCTGATGCCATTTCCGGCTCCGCCGTCAGGGGGTTTCCAGTGCCACAGCATGCATCTCTCCCCGGGCTTTGTTTGTTCTTCTGCTCTGCTCTTTTCTCTCGTATAGCGCATTTAATTACTTGGTGCAGTTGGGGTTTTGTAAACTTTGGACAACCGTCCGCACGCACTACAGACAGGGCAGGGGCGGGCAATTATTTTGGGCAGAGGGCCGCTTACTGAGTTTCGGCAAGCCATCGAGGGCCGCATGGCAGGCACCCGGGGGCAGGTTTATATTAATTTTCCAAATTTTTTAGGGGCTCCGCAGGCCGGATAAAATGGCCTGGCGGCCACGTTTTCCCAACCCCTGCAGTACAGTGACTTTAGGAGCCAAGGTATAATTTGCAAATGGGATTTGGACTTTTGAATGGCGATGTCACTTTTTGCTATAAAAATGGTGCTTTTTTGACCATTCTTATCCCGTGTACAATATGGTATAGGCATCTGTAAAGTTATACACTCAGTTAATTAGTCATTCACACAAGACGGCCATTGGAAATTTAGCCTCTAGCTTACCTTTTTATGCTGCCTCCAGTTTTAGCTCTGTTTTAATTGGTGCGGTAATAAATCCATCCCTGAGGCTTTAGTCACCCCTCAACCTAACCACAGTCAAGCAGTTTGAAAAACCCCGTTCTGGGGTCCTCTTTGGGACCTTGGCTGAAGAGGAGCTGTCTCTCGTGATGAAGGTTGGACCACTTGCTACCTGAGACTGTCACGGCTTAACAGTTCTTGCTGTGAGACAGTTTTTCTCTTGAAATTCAGACTATATTATTTTTTCCCCTCCTTAATTTCACTTCTTTTCTCATGGTTACACCTACAGATGTCACACTAAATAATTCCTCTCTCCTTGGTGTTTATACATTTCAAATATTTGTAGGCTTCTCTCCCTCCTTTTAGTCATCACTTAGCCAAGCTACAGCACGTTTTAATATTTAAATGTTGAGCTCTTTTAATCTTGCCTTATAAATCATTCTCTAGCCCCCAGATCAGATCTGTTCTTTGAAATTTGTCTTCAGTTTGTCACTATCTTTCTGATGTCCAGAATTTAATGCCTTATTATTCTAGATGCAGCTGATCCCGAGCTGCAGAGACATGCTGTTACCTCTCCATTATATAATGATATGCCATTCTGCTTTTGAAGGGGATGGGGAGCCGGGGTAAGAGCACACTGCAAACTTCTGACAGAGGTTGTCTTCTTTTCCCCTCCATATTCCTGATCTGTTCTTTCATCAATATGTATGTATGTGTTTGGAAGCATTTGTCCCACGTGTATTCATTTTCCTCAGTGTGGTGATGATTGTTTTATTTTTATCCATATTTTAAATCACCATGTTGTTTTGTCTTGTCTTCTATATTAGATTCACTACTGGTCTTAATTCATGGGGATCTCTTCCTCCATTCATGTCTGTCTCTAGATCAGTGGGGTTTTGTGGTCGGCTATAACATAATACTGTTCAGACTTGAAAAAACGAGTCTTAATCTGTACAGGCAGTCCTCAACTTACAACGTTTCGAGTTGCAACGTTTCACACTTGCAACATTTATACATTGACACCCGGTTTCAACTTTCTGACGTCAGTTTTGATTTTGCAACGCTCGATCTGATGCGATGCCACGCCAGCAAAAAAGTTCACTGCGTCGCCCGTCTCCCTGGAGAACATCTGTTCAAACTTCCTTGGACATTTGCTTTAAGAAAGCGGATGAGACTCCAGAAAAACAGGCAGCCAAGACCCCTGCGAAGACTCCAGCCAGCAGCCCTTCAAAAGGTCCAGCAAAGTCACCTCAAAGAAGTCCTTCCAAATCAATATGATTGTTATTTACAATATAAATGCATGAATGTTGCTATATTAGTCGTGTATAATTGATTGAGTACAAAATTCTGGGGTATTTTTGGTGAATGTAGGGTATCAGGCTTTGGTTCAGGAACCAATCCCCCATTTATAGGATTGTTTCCTGTGGGAAAATCGGTTCCGAGCTGCAGCGTTTTGACTCGAGATGTGGTTTTCAGGAACCAGTTGTCATAAGGCCAAGGACTGCCCGTACCATTCCAGCGGACTCCATCCTTCTTGAAGGAAAGCAGGGAAGAAAAGAAGATAAAAGGAGAGCAAAATAAACACAAAGTAGGGGGGGACAGTAGGTGCTCTCAAGAATTGGATTTGAAATTCTCTAATATACATCATCCCTTTGCAGCCTGCTGTACAAGTACAACCTATGAGGAGTTTTCTTGTCATCTGCCATTGTGTAAGAGAGTGGTTCTCAACCTTTTTAGCCCTCCATAACTTTTCTGAATTTTGCAGAACTCTGATTAGACTGTAGTTTAGCGACTCTCAAAGTCGGAAAAGACGTGGGAGGGTGCCTTAAAGCTGAAGAAGTTAAGAACCATTGCTCTAGTCTAGCTGGTGCCAGGTGAGGGCAGTGGGAACAGGACAAAACCGTGCTGTGCCCTTCCCTTTCACTGTCTGCCCCCTCCCCGCCCTTGGACTGTACCCACGGGGGCAAGGGCAGTCCCCTCCACTGAGGCTACTCTTGCACGGTCTTGCATGCCAGCGATCACCCCTGCATCCCGTCTCTCTGGTCCACCCCACTCTTTGCATGGATGAGTTAGGCAAAGCACAGCTCTGACCCGGCATCCGCCTGCCCACAGCATTGTGCCATTAGGAGCATGGGAGCAGCGGGCACAGGAGGAACTGGGGGCAAAAGAGAGCAGCCCCAACAGCTATAGCTGAGCCAGGCACAGGGCACCAGACTCAGGAAGGAGAGCATTTGCCTTCGCACACAAGGGCCAGGTGGCATTGCACCCAAGGGTGTCATGGGACCCTAGCTTGAAAAGCCCTGGTCAGGGATCATTGGGCACGATGTGCATGTGCGATGGAAAATGGACAGGAAACAACTTTAAAGGGGACTGAAGGGACAATAAAGACTAACCGCATCCTTTGTTTTCATATTTAAATCCCCCCACCCCGAACAGTTCAGTTAAATATTGGCACAATAATTCTTATTTGCAGACTGGTAGGCATGGTAATGAGGGAAAAAATCTTGGTAATCAGCTAATTCACCTGACCCCAGCACTCTTTCCTGCCCAGGGCAGAGGGTTGGACTCGAGGACCCGCCGAGTCCCTTCCGACCCAAACAGCTATGGGTCTATAACTCTGCCTTATCACGTAGATACAGCAATCCCGGCGCTTCGTTTTCACTAGCGTGCCATGCAGAGGGACAACTTTAGGCCCGCTTGGAAGCCTCTTTTAAAAAGGAGCCTTGATCTAAATTAGAATCCAGGCTGATGACTGCAGATCCAAGCTAGCTGGAAAATAAAAAGGGCTTTTCTTTTTGCAGTGAAAAGCCCCAATTTTTTCCATGAAAAATGAAAAAGTAAAAATAGTTTGGCTGGAAACAGGAATGGCTTGCTTGGGACGTGCTGTCTCAGTGCCCACGGGAGTCGCAGTGCTTTGTGCTCCCACTGGCTTTCTGGCTATACTGCCTGGCTAGCCAGCATCACTGGCTCCTTGCTGGATGAGGGGAAGGCCATGCGTCGCCAAAGAGGAAACCAGGGCCAGCGAGCAGAATGGGGCACTGTGGTGGCATAGCCACGCTGAAACGTTTCAGTGAAAGTCTGCGGGCCCTGCAGGCTTTGGTTTTTATTAAAAATTTACATTTTCCACTGAAAGCAGATGCTCATTTCATAAAAATTTCATTGATTTGAAAGCCCAGATGAAGTAAAAATAAATGTTGATGAAAAACTTTCTGACTGGCTCCACTTCAAATGGATCAAAATAGCAACATGGAAAAAGCAAGGGAAGCAAAGTCCTCATTTTGGAAAGTAAGCTGTTTGCAAGCTCGCTCCAGCCGAGCACCGTGGTGAAATGGGGGATGGTCCAACTCTTGGGTGACCCTTATGGAGGCAGGTTTGGGTCTCTGTCCAGCTAGTGGCTGGCACCGTGTGGTGCTGGGCAAGTCGTCGTAGCCGTGTGCCTCAGTTTCCCATCTGGGAAATGTTGCCTTTTTTCAGAGAGTTTTGGGAAAAGAAAACACATTAAAAATATTGGAGTGCCTGCGTGGTATGGTAACGGGGCAGTGTAAATACCATAGAAGATAGGCTTGATCTGGAGTACGTTCACTTCTCATGGTTGTCGTTCTCGTAATCGAAAGCTGCGTCCAGAATATTTCTAGTCTCGTTAATACGGTAATCGCAGTTACCTTGGCTCTGAAAGTGCCATTCAGCATCCATCTAAGAGTCAAGTTTACTTCAAACAGTATGTAGAATAGAAAACCCAGGTGCTGGTCATTAGAAAATCTCTCATGCTACCTGTGGAAGTAGGAGTATTTGGAGTTGGTGTAGTCGCAGGTTTTCTAAAGGACGGTGTTTAGAAGTGGTTGCATCTCTCTCAGAGCTGCATTTCACCCAGGGAATGAGCCGGTGCATTATAGTTATACTTACTGGTTGAGATTTCCAAAGGCCGAGAGACCTTGTGAAAGTTGTGCCCGTTTTGCATGCTGCGTTGCTTGGTATCTTGGGATTCTTTTGAGTGAAAAGCCTGATTTTTCAGAGATGAAGAAATGCCTTCAATTAACATCTGAATTCAGTCGGCGCTGCTACTGTGTCAGTGTGTCTGCAGATAAAGCAAATAAACTCTTACCTAACTAAAGCAGCTTGACACAAATGGGAAGGAAGACAAAGGTAACATTATTCTCATCTTCTCCGGCATAGCTCGCTAAAGCCGCATGTTTGCTAACTAGTGCAGATATGAACGGATGCTTATATTTTTAGCTCCTTTTCCGTGACTGCCATATTCAGGCCCTTGTTGTTCACTGCCAGCTGGAGACTCAACGTCTCTCGTTTCATAGATTTCGGAGACATTAGGGGCTGGAAGTGACCTTGTGAAGTCATCGGGTCCGGCCCCCCACCATAGGCAGGAAGTCTGCTGGGGTCAGATGATCCCGCCAAGATGAGCATCCAAAGATGGGATTGTTTTTGAGGCTTTGGGCAAATTTTTTCCCTCCCAAGTTTCCATGGAGAGAATAGCTTAATACTGCACATAGCATTTTGTTGGAAACATTGGAGATTTGGGGTTTTTCAAATGCAAAGCTGTGCATGTTGTGAAGAAAGTGGGCTTTCCTAGAGGACAGCGTTGGATTTGTGACGGTCCTTAGCTCCCGAGGGACTTGGTTCTGTTGTCTCTGCCACCCAAAAACCTTGTTCCTCTTGTACAAACAAGCTTTATCAGATTTTCTCCGGCATTATTAGACTGTAGGTACTGTTAGAAATTCACCTTCGGTGAGATTTCCTACGGGAACATCTAACCTTTGCCATTCTGAGTGCAGGGCTTCAGTGCCTTTAGGGGAAGAATTTTCTAAGGGAGCTCATCCTTTCTGAGCAAGGTTTTGTGTCAGCACGTGCATTTTACCGAAGCTTCAACCAGCTCCAGTCTGAATCACGATATCGGAGTTTTTCCTCCTTGTGTGTTGCTATAGGTATATATGTATAATATATATATATATATATATATATATATATATATATTTGATCACAGACTGTTAAGATAGCCTTATATGGAAGGCAGTAAGTATCCTTCTTTGACTCCAGAAGCTGGCATCCCTGTCCTATAAGACCCTTCCATTTCTAGTTTTATAAGACATTCATTACTAGCATCTGCTTTTTAACTAGGAGCAAGTAGGTCTCTATAACTGTAGGCTGCCTGTAGCTTAAAAGTGAAGGTTCAGCATTTCTTGGATGCTGGAAAGGTGCTTGCCTCTTATTTAATTAAGACGTGCAGTTGTTCCTGTCATTCAGAGACACGCTGCATCTTGTGGGAAGAATCTCAGTATTAAAGGGGCCTGAGATGCATCGACTGTCCAGCATTTTATATCTCTAAATTCAAAGCATGTTTTGCACCCCGTGACAATTAGGCCCAGCCTGCTTCCCGTTGTGATTGGAGATACCCAGCCACTTAAAAATGACTCTCACGCTGGAGCATAGTTATTGCATCAGTAGCATTGGACTTATTTTCCATGACCCGCGTTCTTTCCAAAGATGGCTTTAAACACCTGCCAATCAGAAATACTTCTGGTTCTGTCAAGGACCCAACTTTTCCCTGCCTGTCTCTCTCTCCCTCCTGCCCCCTCCCCCCCACATCTGATAATGAGCCTGCCAATTTCATTTTTAATTTTTTGCCACATTTCAGCCAAAGTGACAACTGGACTGCAGTATAAAAAGGGTCGCCCTCTTAGACAAGGTTTCGGTAAGCAGCGTCTCTCCTAAAAAGTTCGGGAATTCTGAAACATCTTGCACTTGTTTTAAATAACCGGTAGGGCTTGGAGCCATTACATGAGACATCTAGAGCAAAAGATACACGACTTTCACGCTGATTATGTTGGGTCGCAACAGCACGTCTTACCTTTAGGTGTTTGGTTTCGGCAGAGGTTCAGCCAGGCAGCTCTGTGCCCGGGACAGTGCTGGCTACTGCCATGCCAGCTGCCCCCAAGGGTGGCACACGGGGCCGCTGCCCTGATCACTCCCCTCTGTTATGCTGCTTGGATTTAGGGAGATGCTGTGTGTAGCTTATATTTCCTCACTGTTTCTCCTTGCAATTATTAAGTACGGCATCAGGGGGTTCTGCTCTTTTAAAGGGATGAAAAGGTAAGCAGGGTCGGTGACTTGTCATGTTGTGATAAGACACCAAAATAAGGAGCAGCTCTACGCAAGTCAGGTGTTGGAAAAGGAAGTGGCTTTACCTATGTGGGATTTTTTTCTTTCTGTGCAAAGATTATTCTTAATTAAAATTTGGGAACTCTTTGTGCATAGATACCAACAGGGAGAATCCTCAGATGATAATTAGGCTTGGCGGGATCCGCTTTTTATCGGTAAATGTTAATAAATGTTGATTTTTACCTCTCACTCACAGGCCGATGAAAAACATTACTGTCGTTAATAAGTGAAATTTATAGAAAGGGGATGTAAAAAAAGAAAAAGATGGTTGATGGTGTGTTGACAGAGGGAGCAGTCCTACAGAACCGTGCTGACTAGTTTGGACCGCAACTCCCAGAAACCCCAGGGGACTGGGAACGAAGGAAGAGGGCAAGCAGAGCCGGGAGTGATGGCAGCTCTGCTGCTCGCCTGGCGGAAATCCTACAGTAGCTATGCTTGTTGCAGCGGGTGGTCAAACTGCACTATAATAATAGTACACTGCCATTAACAAATTGTCTCCCCTCCACACCCCTATGTCTGCCCCTCCCCACAAACTTTGTGCACTTTAAAATTTAAATAGACAAATTAAATAAATGCTTAAAAATAAACACCAATATTATCCATCGAAATGTTTACAAAATAAAAATTGACTTCTGCCAAGCCTAATTATGAGTGAATGGGCTAACAGGGTTTCCTCCCCTTTTGGTGGGTAAAGCCACTCACGGAGGCTCTGCGAGCAATGAGCCATCGCTCGTCAAATTGTATTTGCTTATTGTAAAACCACCTATGCAGTCAAACAGGCTGACCGCAAACCTTCCTTCAGCTAATATCAAACTGATGACTGGTGTTTCTGAAGCTGTTGACCATGAGTCTAAACACTGCTACCTGTGTTTGAGTGTGCAGATGTTGGGGGGTTTTGCCCCTAAAGCAGAAGAAAGTGGAAGATCAAATGGCCACCTCTTTTAAATAGTTTTTCAGAGGGATATTCAGTTTTTTGCAGGTGAACTTGCAAGATTTTTTTTTTGGCACTGTGTATTTCTTCCTCGATTTCTAATGAATTTGGAATTAGAATGTTTAATTTTTGCCATAAATTTCTTCTTAAGTGCCTGGGATGAAGCTATTGGCTATTGAAGCTTAAAGAGATTCCACTCCTAGGACTATCATTAGGAGGCCTTTGTTGTTCGCTGCTAAGTGGTTGCCTACGTTAAAATCTACCGAGGAGGTCTTAATTTCCCTTGGACTGACTCTATTTCTCCCCCTGGTTTTCCTCTGTTTTTAAAGTAGCTGACGTTGGTTTCCTTTTTTGGATACTGTTTGCCAGATAAAAATTCTGAAGAACCTTGACAGCACCTCCGTCTGTATTTGAACACGTCTGCCTCTATAGTAGGAGGCATAACTTGTTCTGGAACCCCTACTGCAGACTGTTTCATCTGAATTAAGGTCACCTTTGCCTTCCCCTGCTTCAAGAATGTGTTAAATCCTCCAGAAATGACTGAGGCATCTAAGGGAGAGGCTTTGAAGCATAGTTGTATAAAAAAAATAAAGCCTCAAATATGATCTGGACTCTTATATTTACAGGTTTTTTTGAATGGGGATGATGAGAAATCCTTTCCTGTGTCCTACCACCTAGTAATACAAAATATAAAAGGCAATAAAACATTTTTGAGGTCCTTTTTAAGCAGGTTGAGAAGGCCATTTGAATTTATCTGAGCTTAATTTATTTATTATTGAGCAGTTGATAGATTGTGCAGCAGAAAACTTGCTCTTGCTGATTTGCAAGTGAAAATTATTAAGCAAGCGTGGTGCAAAGAAAGAAATTCTTCCTATCTTTCCCTAAGCTTGTCTGCCGTTCTTGCATGAGTTTCCACTAGGAGACTTGAGATCTGATCAGCAGCACCTGAGGATCGCACCAGTGGCACGTGCCACATTTGAGAAGCTTCCAAAATGGAAATAGTCATTGAGGATCATTGGATTCTCAGACTGGATCTGTTACCATCATCTTAAGACTGGATTATTGTGGTTACACTATCATGTCTAGGAGTGCTTACCATGAGCTAGGCCCTTGCTGTATTTGGCCTACCAGAGAACCACTGAACAAAAAGCCACCCTCTGCTCCAAGAGCTTGCAATTTTCTGTTCGACAGGATCCAACGGGTGGATATAGACAGGCAGATGGGGAGCTCGACGGACCGGTGCGGCATTAAGCAGCGTGACCAGAAGTGGTACCAGTATGCAAACGTCCTAACTTCGCCAGTCTTTTGTAGGTGTCATGGCAGAGGGGAGTTTATACTGAGGTCGCTTTGCAGAGACATTGAGTGCTTCTCCCAACTATGGGAGAAAGGACAAAATTATTTGTTTGAAAGTTTAACAAGTGCGTGATGGAGGTCTCTCTCGAACTCAGTCCAGGTCACACGTAACTGATTTGTAAGGACCTACCGAATTCACGGTGGAAGCAGTGTGCGCTGTGGCACCTTTAATCATGCATCTTGCCCCTTGCGCCACCCCTTTGCTGCCGATTGGCAGAGGACCCCGCCGCTCCCTCCCGATCAGCAGGGAATAGAAAACCACGGTTTTAACTACGGCGCCGTTTCTGCCTCCCTGGCGGACAGGGCCGTCCGGGGCCCCTCAGCCAGTCAGTGGTGGGAGGCAAAATCAGCACCATATTTAAAACCACAGTTTTTGCCTCCTTACTGATCAGGAGTAAGATGCAAGCAAGGCCCCTCCACCAATCAGTGGGGGGGGGGGAGGGCGCGGGAGCACCTGCAAGATTAAAGGAGCCACGGTGCACCCCATGTCCTCCATGAGTTTGATAGGTCCCTAATAGTATCGAATTAGTTGTCTTTTGTCTTAGTCCAGTTGCTGGAAGAGAGATGCCTGCACTGCAAAAATAGCACCAAGCTGACTGATGCGGTTTGGCATTCGTGTTATCAATCTCAGGAGAGCGGCCAAACATTTTAATTAGCTTTTCACATATAGAAGCGGCGAAGTGTGATGAAGTGACAGTGTAGGGAAACTTGTATTGCCACTACCAGGCTAGCCTTGTTTTTGTAAATAGCTAAAGGGTCCAATCTCCAATGAAAACAACACTTTTCTCTGGTTCACGATGCATTTTATGGGGAAAAAAAAAAAAAAAAAGCAGCCTAGCCTAGATTTTAGGCCTTGTCTTAAGGCTGCTCATAGATTGTCCGAAGAAAATCGTTATTTTTTTTCAATAGGGCATGCAGAAATATGAAAAGGTCAGATGCTTTTTCCCCTTTTTTGTGGGGGGGAATGATGGCACTGGAAACCATTAGGAGAACAAGCAGCAGGAATGGTAAATCTATACATTCATACGTTACGAAGACAGAGAGGGAGCCCTTAGGATGCTCTTGTTGGACCACCTGCACAAATGCAAGCAATAATACTTCCCTGCTTGAGCCTTTTCTTTTTTTTTTCTTCTTTTGTAATTAAAACATCCAAAACAATTTTTGATTGAAAAAGTGGAGAACATTTAGGAAGATGTTCCAAGTCCATTACAATTTTCAGCGTTAAAAATCTGCTTTCTCAACTGAATTTTGTCTTGCTTCAGCTTCTAACAGTTGGGTCGTTACCCCTTTTGACGAGGTACAAACATTCAAAAAGCTTGCGGCAAAATTGACTTCTAAGTTGCACGGTTTGGTGTTAGCGGCATCATTTGGGCGAGTAGTGAACAGAACGCACCGTTGCCCTTTGGCGGGGGGTCGAGTCTGAGACCGGATTCCACCATTTTTAAACCAGTCTGTGTATTGAACTTCTGTTACGGGTATAGACCAGTTTCCAGTCGCTTATACCAGTAGACATGTAACATCTGAACTTGGCCCTTTGTCTGGTAGATTAAAGAGCCCAAAGTATCAGAGTTTTACAGATTGAGCTCCTGGAAGTTTCCACTTTTAAGGCATGTTTTCCAGTCCTTCTCGTGACTCTGCTGAACCATTTTTTGCTTATTTTTATCTTTCTTGAATTGTAGATATCAGAATTGGACACCGTAGCAGTTGCACCAGTGCCAAATTCAGAGAGAACATGATCATCTTGCTTCCCATTTGGCATTCCCCTGTTTATATAGTTTAGGATTATTTTAGTCTCCTAGCCTACATCACCCTACATTGTTTGCTCAATGACATTACAATTTTACATTTGGGCTGTACTAAAGCACAGGTTGCTTTCTTGGACCTGGATGGCCAGTTCATTATTAGCTACGCTTCCAGATTTTGGGCCTATATGGTCTTTATCAGTGTTGATTTTAAGTTCTCTTCCACTCCTCGATAAAAATGGTAAATAGGTCAGGACCAAGAACTGCTTCCTCTGGGAACACGTATCTATTTGATGATTCCCTGTTTGCGATTCCTATTTGAGTTGTCAGCCATTTGTTAATCTGTTTAATCTGTCATGATACTTTTTTACTGTTCTAGTTTCTGAATCAACATGTTCTGCAGCGTGCAGTCAGATGTTTTACAGAAGTGTTAGGATGTCAGCACCATTACCTTTATAAACCAAACTCACAATCTTATTAATAAAAAGAGGAAGTTTGTTTCATATGCTGTTATCCATCAACATAAATGGTGATTCACACTGATCATGTTCCTAGCCTTTAATCCTCTATCAGTCAAGTCCTATATCATCTCTTCCATTGTGTCCAAGTGGAATCAGTCAGATGGGTGCTATTCTTGCAGTGCAGGCAAATAGTAGTACGTTTCAGGCTGACAGGGCCTATAATTATCTGAAGCATCCTGTCAGATCTTTTTAAATATTAACACAGTAACTTACTCCCAAAAATCAGTTTAACCAACTCTTCTGAAACTCTTGGGTCCGTGTTAGCTGGGGCTGGCCAGCCAAAAGATGTTCAAAAAGAACTTCAGCAGCTATTTAACATCCTCCTTCATTATTGTTCTGTTTGATCAATAAAAACTCCAGCCTTTTTCTAAATATAGAAGATGAATAATAGTGCACAGCTCCCTTTCTGTATTATTATTATTACTGTTACTGTTGTTATTGATTGTTCTGCCGTTTACATCTACCATCTGACCAAGCAGCATTGTTGGGATCGTTCCTGTTTCTAATATACTTAGAAAACTGTAGAAAAATAAGGCTGAAAGAGCCCTTGAGAAGCCATGCAGTCCACCTGTGTTGGTCTGATGTGTATTCATTACTAGCAATTGCCATTCTGCTTCATTGGAGGGGTACGCATACAGGCTTATATTGCATCTACTGGAATACAAGATGACCCTGAATATAAGACGACCCTCCCCTCAATAATTAGGTTCTGTATATGGAACATTTTTACATTTGTTATAATTTTCCAGGTATAGAATCTAATTCTTGGAGGTTTGTCTTGAATTTGTAAAACTCCCACTTCTACAGCAGGGAAAATAAATTGGGGGCTGGAGTGGGTGGGAGGGGCTTCACGTAGCCTCTGTACCCTCTGCTTCCCCCTCCCAACTTTTTCCCATTGCAGCCCCTTCCCCATTCCTTACTAGCAGACCCTGCTCACCCTGAGCACCTGGAAATGAGGGGCAAATTTGAAAACATGGACTTTGAAATAAACATCCATGTAGTAATTTGCCTAGACTTAGTTCATCCATCATTTTACCTTTTTTAGACCTGCTATGTGTTTTACCACGGGTACTCCATAAACACTTTTAAGCAGCACTTTTGCACCTACTTATATATGGTACAAACTATGTATGCATGATGTTTGTCCGAAGCCTAAAGGTTCATTATTTACCATAGTGCACTGGGCAAGGCCCTGCCAGAGTCAACAGCATTTCAAGCCATGATGACCCCATAGCTCAGTACTACACAGTATGTATATGTGTGTGTGTACTTCAGATGCCCCCCTCCCCTGCTAAAGGATCATTGTGCTAATTAGCCCCTGATCATGACTGGAACAGAGTGTTCTTGTCACAAGTTCTGGGATCCTCTAAAAGTGTATATGCAGATACAGCCAGACCAGGTTGCCCTGTGTGTTACCTCATGGAGGGATGGACCACACTATTCATATGTGCTGTGCTAAGAGAGAGGCTGAGAAAAGGGATTCTGGGTGAACTGTCTAGGGCCCTGGTTGGTGATATTTGCTAGACGTTGCTGATGAAGAAACAGGAATCATTGGATATGAGAAAATAAGGCACAGCTTAGCTCTGGGAGGAAGAGGAAATAGAAATGTATTCAGAAATGTAGTGGCTCACCATGACTTGAGAAAGTTGACCCTGAACACAGTGGACACTACCATATAACTTATTCAGATGAGCTGCACTAACCTATCCTTGTCGTAAGTTCCCATCAGTTTGTTTGCCAGTTATGTTTTATAGTCATGCTCAGTGCTGGCTGTATTTAATCAACTTCATAGTTGGTTTCCATTACTGAGTACTTGCTGCTTTTGGCAGGGGTTTAATGATTGAATAATGGACAGTGTATTTAATGAGAATTCCTTGTATGCATTTAAGATGAGAAGCTTTTTTCTCCCATGCTGATTGAGGTGTGGGGGGAACCTCATCTTATATTCAAGTAAATATGCTGTATATATATATAAAAATGTTTTCTGGGTTTTTTTAAAAGGTGTGTGTGTGTGCACGCGCGCTTGTGTTAATAGCTCATTTCAGTTCCCCTCTAAACCAGGTTAGATATTACCAAGTTTGGCCTTTTTTTTTTTTCAACTGTGACTTTGTATTTTTTTCACCTTTGTGAAACTAGCTCTTTGAAGCCCTTAGGGCATTATACATGCACTCTAGAATTAGAGTGGCTCCAAGAACTGCTCCAATTAAAGCACCTGGAGCATCTTGTGTGTTGGTGTCCCTCTGCTTAAAAATGGCGGCAGGGACACTTTATCTAAAGCTCGCTTGGCAAGTCCTTACCACTATTTTTAAGTGCAGGGATGCTGATAAACAAGATGCTGGAGGCTCCTGGAGCGTGAGTATTACCATACTCCAGCAAACTTGATTCATCTGGATTAATCAAGTCTGCTCCGAAGCATTGTAATTACACTGTGTTGTCACTGCTCGTATATAGGCACCGAGAGAGAGAGTGAGAGTATGTGATTTATTTGGATTTTGTGGCCAGGTCCTAATTACGTAGTTTAGCTACATCTGCCTACGGTTCCTCTTCACCTGTGCAAATGAACTTTAATGTAGAGTCCCCCAATATTGCTAGTATTAGAAAGTAGTAGTAGTTTTATAAAGATCTAGAAACATCCCTTTCTGTACAACCATATCTAACCTTAGCGTAGAGTGAACTAGTAAATTCCAAACCACAGAAAATATTGATAATTTAAGGCCCTGTTGCAGCATACAAATAGACATCTGTGCCTTTGCAGACAGTTCCATTTAAAAGGTCCAGCTGCATGCTAGGGAATGGTACCCTTCTTGCTACATGCAATAAAAATACATGATCCAAAAATGAAATTTCATATTAGAACAGTTTCTTCTTCCCCCCTCCTTCTTGTCATCTACCAGTGACAGTTTTTTAGTTCGCTCTAATTTCTGCTTTTGGTTTATGGTGAAAGTGACTGCTCCTGAGAATAATTTGAAAGGAGTATTTTTAGCTTGATATATCATTCTTTGTTCGTTAGCTGTAAATATTTAGTGCGCTAATAGTGTATGATGTCTGCCAGCAATCTCATGACTAACTGTCACTTTTCACAGAATTATTTTTCTGGGTTTATCTTCCTTTTGCACCTTTAACCAAAATATTCTCTTTTTCTAGAGACATTATAAAGGCACTTTTTCTGTTTTATGTATGTAAGTAAGTTTTTGATATGTAGGCTATATTTTAAAAATATACAAAACAAAGCCAAAAAAATTCTGAACCTGTTCTGTTGACCAATAATGATTTTTCCCCCTTCAGCATTATTTGTATAAATGTAAAGCAAGTGGCAGAGTGTAGCCACAGAAATTTGCTAATGGAAACAACTGCATCACAATTGCTGTGGGCGGTATTGAGGGCTGATATATTTTTATGATAAATTTTATAGTTTTTCCTAACTCCCTAGAACTCAGTTTCCAGAATTTTAATTAAGCCAGCTTTGACCTTCCTAGTCCTAATAAATCATAGGGAGATAGTACAATTTAGTAATAGACTTGGTATAAAATCACAACCAGTAATTTGGGAATAATAATATAATTTTATTAATAGTTTTGTACTAATATCAGTGTGCTCTTCTGGAGCATATGTTAATATGAGCATGTACTGTCTTCACTTGTGAAATCAGTTCTTCTGCACACAGGATTTTAGTAACCATTTAATTGTTGCCTTTGAGCCCAATTTTGCAAACATGCACAGAAGTCGTTGCACTTCTGGACAGACTCCTTCCACCTTTGAGTAAACATCTACTGTCGATATCATTTTATATTAATTTTTTTGTATAGCGGGTCATAGGTGGTCAGATCAAAGATGCTTCTACAGTATTACTGAAGAAACTGGAGAAAGTGGGTGACCTCTTATGAAACCCTTGTGCTATTTTCCTCTTAAATCAGCTGTCTTCTATCATCCTTTCACTTCCCAGGAGTTTCTTTTATCTGTGGTCTCTTCCTGGCAGATGCATTTATATAAGAGAAATGAAACTCTTCCTGTGAATGACTCTGCAGAGTCAGGGCCTAAAACTCATTTTACTCTGTTTTTTAAAAGACAAATGGCTCCTCTTCTGGGAAGACCTGGATTCATTTCCAAGCTCTGCCAAATGCTTCCTGTTTAACACTTGGGGCTGGGTTTGATTCCATTTTTCTATGTCTAAGTATGGTCTTATTCTGCCCTACCCAGGTCCCTAGAAAACCATGAATACAAGTCATGGACAAATGTTCACTTGAAGAGGGGTCCAAGGGGGAAGGGGAACTGCTGTTTCAGCTACGCAGCAGCTGTGCTCTGCTCTAACCACTAGATGTGCAGAAGCCTGTAGCAAACCACTGCAAGTGAATGTGCATGCCCATAACAGGGTCAGTGCATCCTCGCTGCTTTGGGACTTAGTCTTAAGGGCCAGCTACAGACATTACGCTTTTATCAGTATGAGTGATCAGAAACTAGTCCATACCTGTAAGATGACAGAAGTTCAGCACACAGAGACTGGTTTAAAAATGGCAGAACCAGGTCTAAGATTTGCCGCCACCCTCCCCCCCATAAGGTGAATGTCTGTTCTCTGCTTACAGAAGATCACATCACTTAGATCTGTTCTGCCTCGGGCTTTTTGAATGTCTGTACCTAGCCATAATGAAGATGAAGACACATGAACCCTTTTTTGGGGGAGGTGGGATCCTCTGGTGAAATGGAGTGGGATTGTACACAGACACGGAGATGTCTGGTAGGGCGAATGGGCCCTTATCTTTCCTTGCTTCAGGTCCACATCTGTAAAACAAGGTAATGCACCTTCCCTGCTTCACAGAAGTATTGAGGATCAAATGCATTACAGCTTGTGGAGTCTGAAATACAGCTGTATCAGGGGCCATGTCACGTACGCGAACCAGATAAAAAACCAGCGGGGAAGGCTGCCACAAAGAACATTTGTTACGCTACTTATGCTCTAGCTCTTTGCTCAGTCTAATGTGTATTTTCTTTTGGTTAATGCTAGCTAACTTGAATGGGAAATGTTTTTGTTGTTGTTGAGATGAATTTAGCCATTCGGGTAGAATGGGTGTATTTTGGTGTCCTGTACTGGTCGAGGTAAGCCAGGGGAATGGAAGTGCTCCCCGAGCGTATTTGTAGTGCTGAAAGAGCAGGTTCTTCTCTGTAATAAAGCCATGGATTTCTAGGGTTGGAAGAGACCCCCTGCCCTGGGCAGGAAAGAGCGCCGGGGTCAACCGACCCCAGCCAGGTGCTTGTCTAATCTCCTCTTGAACTCCTCCGAGGTAGGGGAAGCACCACCTCCCTTGAAAGCCCATTCCATATTTTGGCAACCCTCACCGTAAGTAATTTCTTCCTGATGTCCAATCTAAATCTGCTCTCCTTCATTTTATGGCCATTGTTTCTAGTAACCCTGAAGGGCGCCCTGGTAAAAAGAGTATCCCCTGTTCCCTGCTGACCCCCTCCCTCCCCCCCGATGAGTTTGTAGATGGCCACAAGATCCCCTCTCAGCCTTTTCTTGCGGACGCTGATGAGATTCAGGTCCCTCAGTCTGTCTTCATAGGGTCTTACCTACAGGTCCTCAACTGTACGAGGAGCCCTTCTCTGAACCGTGTCAAGGTTCTCCACATCCCTCTTGAAGTGCAGCACCCAAAACTGGACACCGTACTCCGGTTGCGGCCTCAGCAATGCCGCATAGAGGGGATGTATCACCTCCTTAGACCTGCTCGTGATGCACCTAGTAGTGCAAGAGAGAGCGCGGTTAGCCTTACTCATGACCTCATCACGTTGGCGACTTCTGTTCATTTTTGCGTCGGCTATGACTCCGAGATCCCTTTCCGCTGCTCCGTAGAATTCATGAGCTTTTGCAAGTGTTTTGAAGGTATAATCTACTTCAGGTTTTAAAAATACGGAGCACCTTGATGAGATTGGCTGAGACGGAGACGTTCCGTTATTTATTGGATTATGGAACGCAATTATTTCTTGTTTGAGACCCTGATTTGGGGAGGGCAGGGATGGGGGCACCTCCTGCGCACGAAGGCTTCGTTAAACGGTCTGTGTTCGCAGGAGGTGGATGAGCTAGGATCTGCACATCACGCTGAAGGATGGTTCCTCGTAGACAGGAGCCACCATGACCTCCCCTTCCCCTGTCTACAGGAGCGAAGGAAGGGGTTGGGCAGCCACTTGTGCACTGGACAGGCAGAGCCCCTAGTGTGCAGTCGTTACAGCTGTCCTTGCCGAGACTTCTCATGGCCTTTCTTCCTTTATCCCCTGCTGAATCGCACCGACTCCTGTGTATATCAGACCCCCAGGAGCAGGCAGGATTGGGCCTAAGGGAATTTTTTCCAAATAAGTTGTACGCGTGTGTGACCCCAGGAAGCGGAATCCTGACAGCTGTCTGGAGTTTAATTTTTACGTTGCCTTATCTGCAATCATGTCTGCTTTTACATGCTTTGAAAATGTGCACGCTTTCAGCAAACAGGTTTAAAACAAAGCAGCCCTGCAGCAATTGCATTTTCAAATAACCGAAAGAACTTCGCTTGAACACAGGCGGCAAAAAATGTGGACGCCTGAATGCAAACTGTGCTTCTGCGTTGCATCTTCTGCATGTTTTCAAATCGGGGGGGGGTGTGCGAACGAAGCGGGGGAAGCAGCTAGGGTTTTTTGCTACAACTTTTGGTTCGGTTATCCCAGTCGGTTGCAGACATGCGCTTTCCCCTGCTGCGTGTGTATACCTATCGTGCTAATAATAGTACGTCGCTAGCTCCGTATTACGAGACGGAGTTGTTAACCGGGTCTCCTCCTTCTACCACAAACATCAACACAGACATTACTAGTAAAACAGAAGCTGTTGAAACCATTTTGGCTGCCGAAATGGGCTCCTGCCACCAGCAGCAGTTGTGCCGTTTTCTTTGCTGACACGTACTAAAGAAAGCTTAATCTCATAAATTATCCAGCATGTGATGTTCTGTCATGTCTCGTCATGGCTGCATTACCGCGCTCAAGATAGTAACACCGTATAGAAAGTTTTAAGCTGATTTCACAATTGGCTAAGCTGCGTTTCTTTAAGGGGGCTATTAATATGGGATGCTTCCTAACTTTCACAATATGACAACCCGATAGACTACTTGTAAACAGTGGTGTGATTCGAGCATTTCTTTTCCTTTCGGTTGAAATGGGAGCCTCGTTGCTTGTGCTGCTGATTCTTTAGTCACGTTTGCTCCGAACTCAGCATAAAACCATTAATCGTGTTTATGTAATTCTGCTGCTGCCAACCCCTGGGTTACATGCTTTCCGGTTAACTCACTCTAGAACAGCCTTTTTTAGCCCTTTTTAAAGGTGTGAATGTTATAGTGACTTAATTTTAATGTTGGCTTTCACAGTAATGAGGACAGAATGGAGGGATGAAACACTGACAGCTTTTACTGTACGTAGAGAGCCTAGGTGAAAGTGGTGAAGAAAATTTTGATCCCACACTTGGAAGTTGTTTATGTGCTGAAAAGATACTGAGTCCTTTTTTTTTTGTTTCTTATGTTTCAACAGGGCAGAGTTTAGGGTATGGATTTGTTAACTATATTGATCCAAAGGATGCAGAGAAAGCCATTAACACTTTAAATGGACTCAGACTCCAGACCAAAACCATAAAGGTAAGACAATACAAAGAGCCTTTTGCTAAATTTAGGAAGAGCAGATAGTAGTTGAGACCCCGTTTTTGGCAATTGCATCGCTATTTTAATCTCCAGTTAAATGGCAAAGCTAACTTGCTCTTGCTCAGAACAAAGGCAAGAGATTTGGTAGATGGAATCTTTTTATTTCTTGCAAACTGCTGCTATTTTTATTTGCCAGGGAAAAATGACGTCTTTAAAGCCTTGTAATGGGATTTGAAGTTAGGATAAAAGAGTCATCCACTAGCGAGAACATTACCTGTAAAACAAAGGTGAAATACACATTATATATTCCTAAATGACCATTACACACCTTGTTGTTGTGCTGATTGCAATTAATTTGGCATGGGATTGGCAAACACTTACTGCCATTTATAACAAACACGCCTCACCCCAGTTTAGACGTGCCATTTTCCAACAAATGTGGTAGTCTTTCTCAAGCATTACTCTTCCAATTTCACTGCCCTATGTTTGATCCACTTACTTGAAACCGGGAACCTCAAAGGGACTAGGAACAGGCTGCAGTCCCCCGGTTTGCTATGCTAATATGCCACACGTTTCTACATGGTTACTTAGTGATCCTAAAAGCAAACTAATTTCCACACTGTCATATTTCTCATTGAATACTTGGTATGGATGGGTGCAATAAATATGCCACAAGAACATTCAGCCTTTCACAAAATGTTCTTTATCCGTACTTGGATAAAAAGGCAATGTCAAAAGTATTAACAGACACCCTCACGCACACCCGTGTAAAGCAGTTGGAAACCTTTTCATTATTTCGACCATTTTCTTAATTTTGCCCTATACTTACATTTTTCAAACAAAAAGTTGATCTGGACTGGGAAAATGCATGGGCTTGGAAATTTTAATTGAAAAAGGAAGGACAGCAAGAATTATTTCAACCGTTTCAAAATTTCCTTTTCAAGCAGAGAAATTTGTTAAAGCCATGCCTTTCCCACAGCATATTTTGGTTTCCATGAATTGTAGTGTTGCCTGGGGGAAAAAACAAATCACTGAAAACCAGCTGGGACAGCTGACCGGGAATTTTAGACAAGTAGCCTCTTGTTCTGTACGTTGACCTTTCAGAAAACAGATTTGGTTACATGTAAAATTGAATCGTAGAAAATTCAGGGTGGAAGGGACTTCAGGAAATCATCTAGTCCAACCCCCAGCTCAAACCAGACTAGATCATCCCAGCCAAGACTTTGTGTAGCTGGGTCTTAAAACTTCCAAGGACGGAGAGTCCACCACCTCTCTGGGTAACCTGTTCCAGTGCTTTACTACCCTCCTAGCAAGAGAGTTATTTTTTTATCCAACCTAAACTCCCTTTGCTGCAACTTGAGACCATTTCTCCTTGTTCTGTTATCTGCCACCGCTGTGAAAATACTCTTTTCCAAACTCATCTTGAGGGAACAAGACCATTCCATATGTACATATTTATTCCCTGTACCAAAATGCTTACAAGGGGATTTTTGCAGTTAAGGTTTTTATGTATTTAATTTATCGTGATGCATAATGTAAAGCAACAGCATCAACTCGTCTTATCAACTGCTACAGATTGCAACTATTAATGCTCAGACTCAGCAACTTATTCATTCCGCTTTTAATAAAGTTGAGCTGCAAGTTGATCTCTCTCTAAACCTATCTTAATGGGACAATGGCAAGAGAAAATACTACATTAATAATATTTTCTTACTTGTTTTTTAACCCGTTTAGGTTAGGCTCACGAGAATTTAAAAAATTGGAATTATTTTTTAACACTGTGCATTAACTTTTCTGTATGCCATCCCATTTGGATACATTAGTTCAACTGTTTTTAGTAAATGTCCATGTTTAATCATTCCGGTTCTTGTGAGCTAGAACAGTAATATTTGTGTTTCTAGTGCACCTGAAGAACCTTTAATCAGAAAAGAAGATACCTTGCTAGTAATCATATTATATTTTTGACTCCCATTTAATAAAATATTTTAACTTAAAATGATTCGCACCCATTTAACAAATTGTATCTTCAGCAGTCAAAGTTTGTTTTAGCAGGTGCTTGGCCTACTGAATGTGTCTGAACATTTTGCTGCTGCTTTTAATTTTTTTTAAAATCTATTTTAAAATGACATGGGTACAGAGAGTAGACTGGTTTCTGTTATGCTTATAAAGAACACATTTATGACTGATTGAAGATGTGAAATTCTTTTGGAATTTCGTAGACATTTACAATTCAGTAGTAAACAAGGAAACAGGGCTACGATGTACAGGTAGGAATTACATAACCCTTGCAGTGATTAGCAGGACATGTATAGTCTGCAAAACATATGTTTTTAAACAGGTATTTACACAGTCACCTAAATTAACCCAAGGGAGCCTCAGAGTTGAATTGCCAGGCTTTGTATACACAATAAAGTATAAGTGCTTAATGGGCAATTTGCACACAGCTTCGAATTGCATGTATTGCAAAGAAGAAGTGTGGCAAATTGTAAAATGGCATCTCATTAAACCACCCACCCTATCCCACATAACTTTGTGGATTTTTTCTTTAATTTATCATTTTACTGTATTTAATAATTCTCTTAAAACAGGTTATTTTTAATGTGGTACACAATTTGGAGACTTCACAGCGTTCATCTTGTTAAGCTGTGGATTGTATGTTTTGAGCATCCATGCCAGGTCCCATGCCGCTTAAATACACCGGAGGGATCTACCTGCGAATTGCATCTCGGCTTTCCGGTCTTGCAAAGCAGTCCCAAATCAGAGTCAATCCAGCTACTTTGCCTTTCTCTGGCCGGCACCCCACCCTTTCCCTTGTGTTTCACAATGAGCTGTGGGTTAGGGCAGGGTCATAGTTGCTTGTATTGTTGGATCAATGTACAGAATTATAAGAGCATCTAATTGATTCTTGTAGATGCCTTCTAAAAAGCTTTAAAAATGTCATCAGTATTTTAAGAAACCAGATTGAACATACATTTATTTTGCTGGCTGAAATGGCTTGATTTTGTTAAATATTGACATTAGTATTAAGGATGCAGGAAATGGGCATTGTTTTATTGTTTAGGTTTGCTCCAGTCTAAGCTGGAGTCCATTAGGGCCTTCCAGCTTAGACCAGATTGAGCCTCGGGTATGTGACCACGTAAAGTGTCAGTATGTGGCTTCACCTCCCTACATGCCGTCCAGGGAAGGTTACTCCCCTTGGTTCCTCTCTACCTATGGGGAGGTGGTAGGGAGGGTGGATTCGTGGCATCTGTCCACGAGACTTCCTCCTTCCCATGCCAGCTGTTTTACAAGCTGACCCCCTAGGAAACAGAGCCAGCGCTCTACCCACCCAGTTGTTCGTAGGCATTGAGTAGAGCTTGTGGGACCTTCTGTGCTCCAGCCCCCAAAACCAAGGTCTGAGGAAGCTGTGAGGCATTTGGAAGCATGTTCATTCCCACGATTTTGTCACATAAGGCCGGGTACAATGTGCTGCTGAGCTGTGACACATTTTTTAAATGTGAGGGCGGTAGGCCTTATGCAGAGTTAGTAGGCACTTGCATTTGCATTCAAGAAAACCTGCAGCAAGATGTTAACCTTGAAGGCGAACTTTTAATGGGGCATTATCAACTCAACTATAGTCTTTGTGGTGGGGGAAGGCCGGACATCCAGCACTACAAGGTCCTTCGCCTGTCCTTGCCTCCCACCTTTGCCATTTTCCTGGCTTTCCAGGAAAATGTCCCCACGCTGTTGGCTGTTCTTCTCTGTCCTGTGAAAGAGCCGCAGTCTGGAGGAGTGCTGGCTGCGTGCAGGTGATCCAGCCAGCTGACGAGGCCCGGACATCTGTCAAATGGACAGAAAGAATAAGCTAAAGAAATCTGTATTTTTTAATTTTTCGTTGGTGTTGTAATCAGTAACCCTTTCCTTATCAATAGGAGCCAAACATTTTCTGATGTGTTTTATTATTTTGCCGAATGGTGGGTGCCCTTTTACTCTTTGGCTATGACTTGAATCAAGATATCTGGGGAAGGGGCACCGATACAGGAAATGTTTGTATGGTCACATGCCTAGCGATAGATTTTTTTTTTTAGGTGAGTTGTATTCACACTGAGCACATATTTTAGCAAATGGTTTGTATAGCATTGTAGTCATTCCCTGTGAGGGAAGAGACATTTCCTTTGTAATCACAGATAAAACTTGTGTGCAGTTCTACGCAATATTTTGGGTAGATGAAGATGTGTCACCTACTGAAATAAATCCAGCTGCCTGTTACGGGAGCCATTCTGAGACGGTTAATTTAAGCCCGATGGTAAAGGTTAATGTTGAAGATTGGCTGAAATTTGAGTCGAATCAAATAGCAAAAAGGGAAATGAGATGTACAGTGCACTAGGTAGGTAGAGAGTGCTTAAACACCGCTACTCCAGGGCTGAATCAAAGGGATGGCGTCCGCTAGGAGGTGGAGGAAATGTTCTGTAATGTCCATAAATGATCAGGACATCTGAACGTTGCTATCGAGGACGCTGGAACAAGGACGCTGAAGAACTTGGAAGGGAGGTTGAAATCGGAAGGAAACTGTGGACCACCTGGAGAGGAGCCCTGGGCCTTCCTTGCGTTACCTTGTGAGACACGTCTCCCTGGGTGAAGCGGGCCACACGCTGCCTGCCGTAAGACGAGCAGAAGGGTATTAGGAGAGGATGGAGGCCCTGACCCAGCCAGTCCCTAGCCTGATAGGTGCTGGTGCTGTCATAAAGAACAAAGTTGGCCCAAACTCTTGATTTCTGTCAGTATAATTGAGATGTTAAATTCCTCCCGTACATAAAGTGACAAAACTCCAAATGAGCAAGGCCCCTCAGTGTAGTCAAAGGCTTTCTCTGCATCTCAGTTGACTATATTTTCAGGCTTTTTTGGAAATTAATATCGATGATTAAGTATTGATATTTTAGCATCGTCTGATACTAGCTGGAAGCAGTTACTGTTACTAAATCCTGTTTTATTCACATCTAGGTGGCGATAGCTTAAAAGAAAATGATTAGGAGGCTGGCAAGGACCTGAAAACCTTATTAACCACTTCCTGCTGCATAGGAGCAGAGCAGCAATGTGACAGCGTTACTTTAATATGTAAAAACACGTGTTTTGGTTTCCATGGCTGTTGTCTTTAGATGCAGGGTTTTTTTTCCCCGAAGTGGAAGCTCTTTAAAGGCCACAACAAATTTTTAAATAACTCATGTACTCGTCAACCTGCCCGTGCATCAGTGGAAGGTAACCAGAGAATAGCAAGATCAAATTCAATTCACGCTATACCCTACCAGGCTCTGGCTAAAAGGCTGTCTTTGAAGGTTAAGCAGAAGGTTAATCCAGATAGGCAAGGGCAGACTGGGAAGGGGAAGGAGTGTGAAAGCCCCATTTAAACTCAGCGTGGGCACCTGGTTGCAGCTGCAGCAGAACAATGCAAGGGAAAGGATGGTCTGTTGGGTAACCAGCTCCTAACCCATGTAGTGCTTTGAAGGTTAAAACCAATGAACTGAACTGCAGCCAGAAACTTCTTGGCAGCGAGATGTGCTGCTGATTAGAGCTGTGGTGTTATGTGCCCCCTGCATGACGCCGGCCTAAGTACGTGGGCGCCTGCTTTCTCCATTAGGGCAAGTTTCCAAGCGGTCTCAGCAAATAGCCGGTGTAGAGCATGCAACTGTGACCTGACCGTCGGGTAACAACCGCGAGAGTCATTGCTGCAAGGTGCTCCCAGTTCATCTTCGGTGGGGATCATGGCGTTTCAGGGGGCAGGACCCACGGTGTATTTATGATCTGGTGCCACTTCTTTCCCAGCTCCCACTATAAAGCTTTATAAATGTTGGGTGGAATTAAGGACCGCAAATGGACAGCTGTTGGTGTGTGTGTTTTTTTGTCATGGTAGATCAGATTGCAGGTTTCCAGCCTGCAGAATTAGGGTCTAATGCCCCCCTCCCCAGTTGCTTTTAAAATGAAGATAATCATTTTGTTGCATTATACAGCAGGTCAGCACTAGTCATAAAGGGGAGATCTGCTGCGATTGTGGTACCCGAGGATAAAGCCCAGAGAGCTTCGCTGACGCTGGTTTTTTGCTCTTTAACAGAAGACAGCTCTGTCTCTAACAGTTTGAATGTTGTAACTCGGGTTAACAAATTCCTTTTCACCCTTCTGCCTGCAGTAGTGCTCTGGCTATAATGAAAGGGGGTTTTCCACTGCGTATATTTGTGGAGATTCCAGTTTGGCTTTGCTGGTTTCCACTGGCACCACCAAGTCTTTATCTCTTACTGTTGTGCTTCTGCATTAAGGGGAGACTTATTCCTAGCTGCCTCAGTTTTGCCAACAAGCCCTTTCTGTTCCACACAACGTGAACAATTATTTCTCCTATCGTTGCTCTTCACGTTTCCCGAAATCCTGCCAGATCCTTATTGGCAGATACCGTCCCAAAAATGAGGGGACAGAATCATCTTTGTTATCCCTAATCATAATTTACCCTCGCAGTTGCATTGAGACACTAAGGGTAAAATAACTCTTCATCCCAAGAGCTAAAAGACAATATTTTGACTGGGTGATGCTGGGTCTTGGGTTTTCGGGATCTTCATTAGAGATGGCACAGGCATGCAGAGGAATTAGCCAGATCCGTGTGTTTTTAAAAGCAGTATCTTTCTCTGCATGGGATGTTCACAAATCTTATTTTTTACATGCAGGATACTAGAGGGAAACGTCCTGCTTTTTCTCTGCCACTAACTCACGGTGTGACTTCAGGCAAATTATTTCACTTCTCTCTGCTGGCATGACTTCCATTGGGATAAAATAGCAGTGCCAGTGCTTCTCTTTTGTCAAGCGCTTTGTAAGCCCACTGATGGTACCTGTCGGTGTAAATCAGCAGTAGGCAACCTTTTCCAGCTAGGGACCAGAATGATGCCCGCTTGGGTCGGAGGCGGGCAGATGGACGGGCACTGGGACCTGTCCACCACCGGGGCTTCTCATGGCGGCCTGGGGAAAGAGCCCACAGTTGAAGCCCCTTATCTGCAGGCCAGATCCAATGGCTCCGTGACCTTCGTGTGCCAACCCCTGATCTAAATAGATCATGCACAGAGAATAAGCGGAAACATTATCCCCACTTTATAGGCTGGACTCTCAGGCAGGAAAAGGTTAAGTGACGTGCCCAAAGCTACGCAAGGAATAGCTCCTTCCACATATCACTCCTAGTAACGGAGTCTTTCAGACTTATTAATGAAAGTCCGTACCTGCCTGTGTCACTGGGGCACATTTTCCCGATCGTTTACAAGCGCTGGGTGGGGAGGAGTAAAAGACGGCAGCCCGCAGGACACTGCACACGAATGTCTAGGGATTGGGGTTGTCTCGGGTAGCGGTGCCCTGTGGTCTTAGAGCATCTGTGCTGCCATCTCGCGGGCCTCGAGCTGGCAGAAACTGGTCCACGCAGAAGGCAGCATACTTCATTTTTTACAAGAAAGCGAGTGCCTTGCGTCACTTAGAAGCAGCTCTTGTGACCTGGTAGAGCAGGGTTGACACACTCCAAATGAATGGGACCGTGCTGCCGTGCAAGAAGACGAGCTTGTGGGAGCACACCCAGAACAACAGAAACTGAGAGGCTATATAGGCGCATTAGCTAAAGGTTTCTTGCAAGTTTATTGGCAGTGAAATGGCTGAGAAGTCAGCATTAGGCACCGAGTAGTCGGGCGTCTTCGAGACAGGTGGGACAAGCTCAAGCTCCTCTTGGTGGTCGTATTATGGTCATAAAGATTATGGTTTTGGCCGTGGGGGCTGAAACTTCTGCCAAAAGTTTGGTGGGTAGGAAACCAGCTGAAAAGATCAGGAAGGAAAATAATTGTGCTGAGCATACAGATGTTCTTCTACACCTGTAGACTGCAGCTAATTATTTCCAGGGAAGGCATGCAGTGCAAGAGCCTGTATAACTTCCGCATATGTGTTGCTTCTCCTGGACACACGTGGATGAGACTCTAGCAAATTGTACCTTTCTTTAGCAGCTCAAGTAGAGAAGTATTTTGTCTACCGCCAGCCACAGTGGTGGTGCCTGGAAGGTGTGGCGACAAGCAGTCGGGAAGAATATTTAGCTAAATATCTACATCCCCATGTGTGACAGGTAGCTATTAGCCACACCTCATTGCTGTTGGATTAAATATTTCAGTGTGGATAAACTAGGCTTCACAGGGGGTGGAAAAATGTCTCCAAGCTGCCTTTTTACCTGGCTGTATTTGGCAGCCAAGCCCCTTAGTATAATTTATGGTGACCTGAGGGCAGCTCTAAGTTACACTGGGTAAAGTGGTCTCCTAATGGTGTTTCTGACAGATCACAGTATTTCCAGCCATGATCCTTCCCAGGAAGGTCTGAGCTGTGCAGCGAGGGGTGTTGAGTCGGTTTTGGGTCCATCGGAGAAATCCACAGCTTTGTCACTGAGACCTCCCTGCCCTTTTTACGCTCTTGAGCCTGGGTCCAGGATCTGTCCGACAGCATGTGGAAATGGTTTGAAGCAGTCTTTTTAAAGAGCATCTTTCCAATGGAAGAGAGACCCTTGAACAAGTTTGATTGCATTGGTTGTAAAATTAGTCGTGTAGCAAAAAAATAATAATAATAATAAAAATTCTCCGTTATTCTGTGCATATTGATGGAATTTATCATTGGAGACAAGGGAGCTGTAAAAGAAACCCAACAGTATCATATTATTTCCCATGCAGATTTGATCTAAGCAATGTGCAGCGATCTTGCAGAATAACCACCTCTCGGTTCCGAGTTGCAACGTGCCTGGATCAGGCACGCTCAGGCTCGCATACCCTGAATTTCTTGCAGTAGCGAGGATTTTCATGTCTTTTTCTTTTTCAAACGGGATTTGTGTTGTAAATAACCAGCGTAAATAAACTCATTTTTAACGGAAGAGACGTGTGAATGTAAGGAATTCGTGCAACATTATTTTCTGAGCGTTTTACAGTTTTAGGTAACAGAATGGGAGCTGGTTTTGGCCTGGCTCCGTAACAGCTGGTTTAACATCAGTAGCGGGGTGACCTCTTGGCTGGGGGGGAAGGTTGCTTTTGAGAGTTAACACCTTTTGAAAGCCTGTGCCGCACAGAACTGAGTCAAGTAGTAACTTGAATGCAGGACGGCACATCCTAACCAGCATTTGTAATCCTCCGACCTAAGCGGAAATCTAAGGAAATTTTGCTAGGGGTTAAATAATTGCCGTTTCTGTCGCTGGCCTTGCGTCCATCCAGCTGAGAACCCCATCTCCCACATACCGAGGATAGCTGAGTAACTTTGAGCAGCTTCCTGCCAGACTCCCCTGCATCCAGAAAATCTTAATGTCAGGTGGAATTAAAATGATATCTGAGTTGTTATCTGTGCTTACGTGTGCTGTGGGTGGATGTTTGTAAGAGAGAGTGAACTTTGCACAATCTCTCTGTCCTTTATCTGTCTTCCTGGCTTTTACAAGAACAGAGGAGAGTCTTAAAAATTGCAAGAATCTCAGTCTTTGTCACTGGTCCTGGAAGTGGTGTTTTTGCACAGACCAGTATGCTCCCAGCCTACACAAATAGAGCGTGAACGTGCCAGCACGAAGAAGCCCAGAACCTGAGTTTCTTGTTGGCACTTTTCCCAGGAACTTTATTGATCTTCTAGGTCTCTGGCTTGAGGAGCAGATGGATTTTTCCAGGCTCTGAACAGTGTTTTAAACTGTTATTTCTAAAGTAGGTTAAACTCTAGGTGTGTGAACCGCGGCCGTATGCTTCTTCAGACGAGATGCTTGCAAACCAGATTTTGTCGGGGATGTATTCTGCCTCTCCCGACCCTCAAGGTGAAACGCTGGCTACGCTGAAGTCCGTGGCCACGTTCCCACCAAGTTCAGGGCAGCCAGGATTTCATTCCCTGCCTTTAATCCTCGTGAAAACTGAGGGGTTCCTCGTGATGGCAGATTGTTGATGGATAGAAATATCCCAGGTGTAGCTGTACCGGGGCTTGCTAGTCCTAGTACTTAACACGCTGTCCGTTCTAGTCCTGGGTCTCTCTTGAGCCCGTCTTGCTCGTCGTCGCCCGGCTTTCTTCAGTTTGCATGTTTGGTTTTACGGTTATGCACAAATGGGGACCAGGACGAGAACCAGCGGTGCTCAACATATCAGCAAAGACTGCGTTTTGAACCATCACTTCCACAGATGGAGGGGCAATCCTTTAATCTCTAGGTGCCCCGCCACCAGAAATCGTGGTGCATATGTGGGATTTTGAAAGGCTTAGGAGAAGGTGTCCTATTGAAAGCACCAGGCATGAGCTCCTAAACCCCTTGAGCATACAGTAAAGAGAACCTGGTCAGGCAAGACACCTGAATTCCTGCCCTCTTCCCCAGCCTCTGGACTTACTGTGGGTTGAAAAGCTATAGGACTGTTTTTGTGCCAGTGACCTCATTGTCTCCAACTGCCGTACCTGGTGGAAAGATCTTCATTAAACCTTTTTTCCCCTCCCCCTCATCTCTCTCCTTATTTTTCATCCATTTCGCTTTGGTTCTTGCTGCTTACCATTAATTTAAAAAAGTTATATACAGGCATCCAAGTTATAAGAAAGTTACCAAAAACCTTCATGGAAAATCTATAGAGCCTGTCTCCAGTTACATGCGGAAGGCTGGGGAAGCTGATATTAGTCACTCGCATCATTTTCCGCGTTGAGTCAACATCTATTTTTAGGTGTGGAGCACATAAAGACATCGTCTTGACACACAAAGACATCTAATGACATCATTTGTGTTTGGGCTGTGGAGGAGCCAGCTTAATGCAGCCTCCTTTTGAAAGTACGTACGTAGACATAGCACAGGAATTTAAGCGTGCATTTAGATTGAAATACATTTTATTTAATGAAATTGTAAGGGATAGATGTTTTAGACATGCCATTTAATATAAATATGTTCACATTCCAGGCTGAATACTTGCTGTGTAAACCTAACTTTTCTATTAGTTTTGTGCTGGCTGTTTTTCCCACATCTAACCTTGTAATTTCCTGACTATATACACACAGTATATCAACTGGATTTTTACCTGCTTATATCATGGTGTTTTTACGGGGAGGTTTCAGCCTTGCAGCAAAAGGGGGATTTTTTTCCGCAATCAGTTGCAGATAAAATGATGGGAATGTATCTTCAGATCCCTACACAGATGTTCGTTTAGCTTAATTTCACTAGTGTTTTCTGATTCAGCAAGGGTAGAGCATACCAGCGCAGAAGGAAAGCACAAAGGGATAGAGCATAAAAGTTCACTCTGCAAATAACCTGATCTGTTTCAGACACTTGAAACAAAACACGCTGGAACCTCCGAACGCTAGGTATATTCAGAGATTATTGTGTGTTGGATACAGTAAATCATCTATACACCCACAACCCACAGGGGTAAATTTACAAAGCTGTGTGTGGGAAGTTGTGCATTATTCTAACTCTGTACAATAGTTATTTTGTGCCTGCACTTAAAAGAACTCTTATCCTTGCATTTATTTATCTCCAGCTTTTCTTTTGTTCTCTTCACATTTTCCTGGTTCTTGTTGCTATAACAAGAGCAGCTAAAATCTGAAGTATGGGGCGATTCAAACCAGCATTAAGAGATTGTAAAATGGAAAGTTAACCTGTCGGTTTACATGCAAAAGGTGAATGCATCCCTCTAAAACGTGTTTAATTCTTTCTTTTAATCCCGTAGGTGTCGTATGCCCGTCCAAGTTCAGCATCAATCCGAGATGCTAACTTGTATGTCAGCGGCCTTCCAAAAACAATGACCCAGAAAGAACTAGAACAGCTATTTTCACAATACGGGCGCATTATCACCTCACGTATTCTGGTTGATCAAGTCACAGGTTAACATTTTTTTTTCTTAAAATTCAGATCTTTCATGGAAGTGGCAAACTTAAATGCTGTTGAACTGGGCCGGCTATAATGAAGTGTCAACACTGTGCAATACATTAAGAAAATACAATTCTGGACATACATTTCAATGCTATGTTAAAGTGCATATACGGGGTGGGGGGCTTAATATAACAGTATAATATACGTGCATTTTAAAGTGCAGATTCTTTTTTTTTAATGACTTCCAGTCTGTTTTTAAGGGCAATGTATGGAGCAGTTTACTAATGTGTTAGGTCTGCTTCTGTTTAATAATCACAGTATAACATAGGAGGGGCATTCAGCTGTGTTTCCTTGCTTGCTTAGGGGGCCGACTCCTGAAAGCCATCTTCCTTTTATTTATTTGCCTAAAAGACTGATTTCTTTATTCCTAGGAGTTTCTCGGGGTGTGGGATTTATCCGTTTTGATAAGAGAATAGAGGCAGAAGAAGCCATAAAGGGACTAAATGGCCAGAAGCCTAGTGGTGCTACAGAACCAATTACTGTGAAGTTTGCCAATAACCCCAGCCAGAAAACAAGCCAGGCCCTCCTTTCACAGCTGTACCAGTCTCCCAACAGACGCTATCCTGGACCCCTTCACCACCAGGCTCAGAGATTCAGGTAATTATCTGCACAGGAACTGAGCATGTACCCGGTACGCTGGTTGGGGGCAGGTGGTGTTTTGGTCTGGATCGGTAGATTGCCCCGAATTTCCTTGTGAAATGGAACGTTCTTTCCGTGAGAACGAGAAGAAAACCTGCTGACAGCAATAGTCATGTCTTATCTACTGAAATAGCTCAAAAATACTCTTCTATCAGTTTTCACGAAGCCTTAGACAAAGGGATGATGGAATAAAAGGTTACATGGATAATTAAATGAAAACTGACGATGCTGTTCTTTCTGCTTTCTTAGTAACTCATTTTCTGCTATATTAATGGTTTGGATGCAACTTTCACTTTGATGTTAAGTGTATTGGATTGGTAGCAGGCAAGAAGTTGAGTTTATTCACAGCAGTTTCATTAATGTATTAGCATCAGATGGCTGCTGTCAATATAAAGGCACCTTGTAGTCCTTGGTTTGACCTGCAGACGCTCTCCGTAAGGGTTTTGCTTTGCATTGAAAAGTACTGCTTGTATCAGATATATATAACTTGATCTTAGCAGTAGTCTGTGCTCTCTCTACTACTGGGTAAGGCTTTTATTTTTATTTTTTAATGTTAATTGGGAAGGTTCAGACTTATTGGCGGAGTTAAGATAAATATTGGCTTTTAAAAATTCTTCCCTTGAATCTGAGTTTTGCCATGTTAAAATATGCTAACAAATTGAAGAAGGGCACAGGAATAGTCAGTTGTCTGGCTATTCTGAAAACAAGCATATATTTTAAAATATTCTTCTGTTAAGCTTACAATATCCATTGAGGTTTTTGCTGAATCATTATATGGATAAAGGGTATTTCAGATGTGTGTTGAATGTTAAAGCAAATTATGCTTAATCTACAAAATTCATTGGCAATTTACATTGACAGCTTTGGGGGATCGTTATTAAATGTTTTTCTAATGGGAACAAAGCCTAAACCATCTTGTAAAACTTGGTAGCAAGAATTGCTATAAATGGTTTGTTTCTACTCCTGTAATTTTGGACTGTGACATTTTATTCACAAGTTTAATTGCAATGGAAGGTGAACAGCTGAAGTATTGTACTTGTTATGATTTTACACTAATGTAATCCAAAAAAAGAAAAATCAAAGGGGAATTTTTAACAGCAAATCAAACCTGGAGCTAGAGGTATATATGCTTCACCTTTCATTGACTGTAAAAACATGTTAAAATGGCATTAAATATTGTGGTGGAAACTTGAGCACAATCCGAACTTGATAGTGCCATTGGTTCCTAAACTCCTTAGATGTGTGGGAAACTTGTTGAGCATTTCTTCTTTGAAAATGGAACATTATTAATAATAGTTCCATTGAGCGATCTTGCCATCTGTGAGACATTAACCCAAAGACCCTCCTTCTCTTTTCAGGCTGGACAATTTGCTTAATATGGCCTATGGCGTAAAGAGGTAATTAGAATTCCACAGATTGCCAGATGTCCATGTTGGCACAGATTGGTGCTACAATTTATTTTTTAATTCACTAACTTTTATTATTTTTTTTTTTAATTCCTTCTTTTCTTCCACCAGCATGTCAAATTCTTTTTTTAAGTTTGGACTTCGGTTGGTTTTGTTGCTTTAAGGCCACACGCACAAATTCCATGTGGGTTTTTTTTCACCTTTTCTTTCATTTACAGGTGGGCTTCTCAGATGGTTTTGGTGCAACAGCTACACACATTCAGATACCGATAGACTGGCCAAATGACACGTTTCCTCAACTCAGAATTATTAACCTGAGCTTTCTGTTAGTCTCCAACCTTGCTGCGTAAAATTTCTTGGTGGAAAACGGAGTTAAACGGCTATTGGCTAAAATGTATGGAAGGACCTCAAGTTCTCCTATATCTGCATTGTATCGGAAGTGTAACTGTGTGCACCTTAATCATCCTTCGGTTTTCTTTTGTTACAGGTTTAACAAGTGTTGCAAATATTTGTCCGTGCGTGTTGTTTGTTTCTTATGTTCATTTTAATGTGGAGAAGTGTGTCTGTTGAGATTGGATTAAAAGATTAGCTAATTTGGAAACAGTTGTTCTCCATCGTGCGTGTGTTCCATGTTAAGTCCGAAATCGGAAACGAGTTCATATCTGTGTATACGGTATGCATCACTACTGTTGAGGCATGGTTTCATTTATAATGTTACCTAGAAGTGTCCGGTCCACCCATATCCCCACATTTGGAGATGAGAAAACATCTTTATTTTCAGTAAGTGATGGTCCGACACGTTCTTGAAAACTAGCCGTGCTTTTTACACACCTCGTATTATGCATGTGGTGCAGCAAGCACGTAGTAGACAATCCCAGCGGCCATTGTACTATCTACCAGCAGGTCCCGTAAACCATTAGACAAACATTTTAAGGGAAAGTAACTGTCACACTAGATGTTTCACGTTTCTCCAGAAGCCTCAGAAAAGGTATCCATTAGCACCTCTTTGTTGGGTTTTTTGGTACCTGTTCTGTTTTGTGGTGACAGCCAGATGATGAATCGGAGTTTACTGCACGGTGTTGCAGTTCATCATGCACCTGTGACTGCCTCACCTGCACTCTGCCCACCTCTCCATCTCTTGCATCGCTGTTAGTAACGTTCAAGGACTCCAAGCAGCTGCCACTTAAAACGACCTGTCAGAGTGGTGTTCCCTTTTTCTTTCTCTGCTTAAATGTGCAAATTATTCTCAGAATTACACTGACCTGTGGCCCAGGATAAATGCTACTCAGTCCTAGACTACAGAGGGTTTCATTTCTCATTTCATGTGTCCCATCAGAGCAAGGAAGAAAGAACAGCCTCCTACCATGTCAAAGCCGGGCCTCTGCTTTCTACGATGATCTGCCAGTATTAGTAGATCATGAGTCTTCAGGCTTAAACATCACAACAGCTTCCTTCAGTAATTCTTGAAGTTTTTAAAATTTGTTAGTTGTTTTCTTCTCCCTGAAAACCCAGAAGATATGTACTGGCTGCTCTAGCAAATTGAGAGCTGAAAGGCAGAGGGATGCAGCAAGTAGGATCAACAAGCATTTTTCCAGCTGTCTACAAGCAGTCTCCAGAGTGTCTGTTGTTTTTCCTGTGACAGTGTAGCATGATACATGCTGATGTGGGATGAAGATTTTATTGGTACTCATCGGAGGACTCGTTTGGCCTAACTCATTATCGTCCCAAACACAGGTCAATAAACTTTCACCGTACCAGCCTGCGTGGTGGTAAGCGCTACGCCCACCACTGTACTTTCAATTGTATTCTTAGATGGAAAAACTTAGGGAATGCTTAGGCAACTTCCAGGGAAGCACCTCCATGCCACGGACATCTGCAGACCACAAACCTTCATCATAAGTCTTCGTGCCCATACATAAGTATGATGTTTCTGCAGTCTGGTAGTGCGGCATATTGTGGGCCTGTGCACAACTTTTGTGCACTCTATAAACCGCATGCTTTAGCATGATATATCATAAGTTACATGGACGCATACCAGAAACCCTTCTGGCTTGCACGCGCTGTAGATGAAGTATAACAGCACGGAGAGAACACCGTTTGCTGGCCTTTTATATAGGCCAGCAAAATTTGAAGTGAACTTAGTATAGCATTTGAAGTGCCATCTTCAACTGCTGAATGAATAGAAATTGTGATTCTTAGACCTTGCCCTTAGACGGCTGGATCCTAAGCCATATATGTTGGCATAGCCTGTGCTGGGTGCTTTTTTGTTTTGTTTTGTTTTTAACCAGCCAAGGCAATAGCACGAGAGAGCTAAACCCACTAAGCTATCCCGCACGATTACGATAATATTAGCATAAGCATCCTGTAGGCGGGATTTTCAGAAATTGAGTTCCTTGGGAGTTTTGCCCCAAGTAAGGTCAATACTTGGATCCCTTTGAAAAGCCGTGCTTGTACCTGAGAGCATTTGAATGTGTGAATAAAATGACTCCATCGTAGGCCACGGATGCAAACAAATGGTGTTTCTCAGTTTGGGCTGTGTATTGAAAAGCACTTTTTTTTTAAGGTTATGGTAGAGGAGATCGAGTTTCTAGCTGTAATTCCAGATAGGTGATACAAAATCAACATGATGCACAGTTCTTTTTCTAGTAATTTAACTTGCATTACTGTTGAGTAACATTTTGCAGGTCTGTTTGCCAAAGGCACGCTAAAAGAATAGCAATTTCAAAACAAGGTACCAGACAGAAAGCTTCCTACTTCACAGTTATGTCACTGAGTCATTCCCAAAACACAAGCAAGAATTTTATTCAGCTTGGGGAATTAAAATTTGCTACATTGAAGATGCCCACTTGTAAATTCCATGGGAAATACTATTTCAGCAAGATTTTCTCTGTGCTCAGTTGTTATTTTAAGACCGAACCCACCTAATAGTGGTCTCAAAAATGGCGTGGTTTGTCAAACTTTTAAAGCAATGTCATGTTCATAAAGCAAACATAAAAAAGACATTGCCCTCATGCATTGGTTTTCCTATTTTATCGTTAGACTACAACCAATCCTGTTTTGGGGGTGTCACCACCAACAGTATATTCTTTTCAAATGTCTTCGATCACAGTTTTCCAGAAAGAAATGAAACTCAAACCAAAACAGAAAGCCCTCAGTACTTTTTGGATAGCTATGGACATATTAACACCACTGAATCTTTCTACAAAGATTTCACATTCATATTTAAAGTAAGTCCTAAGAGAGCTATATTCCCACAAGAAACTGGTGGGAATTCAAGTGCTAAATCATCAGTAAATTTGCTGCTGTACCCACTGTCCTTCATTTGTGTTTTCTTTGAGAACGACAGGGGCAAATCCTGCGGTCTTTGTGCAGGAGAACTCCTTCTTAGAGTTTACAGGATGAGATCGATATTTCATTCTTTTGCTGGACCACAGTAAGCAGCTAAATCGAAGCTATCCATTTAGAGGAACATGCAGCTGTATCCGATTCTGGTCCTTTCCATTGGGCATAGATCTCAGTCGTTCAATGCAGGGGTTGAAGTCTGTGTAACTGAGACCAAAGGGGCGGGGGCGGCATATAGTTTGCATCCCCAGGTTTGGCTGGTGATTTATTTAAGTCTTGATTCCATGTAACGTGTTCAAAGAGATATATTTAGAATAGACCCCTCTTTTTGTTTGGTAGGTTCTCCCCAATCACAATTGATGGGATGACGAGCCTGGTCGGAATGAATATCCCTGGTCACACTGGGACTGGATGGTGTATCTTTGTCTACAACTTGTCTCCCGACTCAGATGAAAGTGTGCTGTGGCAGCTCTTTGGTCCCTTCGGAGCAGTCAATAACGTCAAGGTCATCCGCGATTTCAACACCAACAAGTGCAAGGGATTTGGCTTTGTCACCATGACCAACTACGACGAAGCTGCCATGGCAATTGCCAGCCTTAATGGATACCGTTTAGGAGACAGAGTATTGCAAGTTTCCTTTAAAACCAATAAAACCCACAAATCCTGAATTTCATATCCTTACTTACTAAAATATATATATAAATATATATACGAACAAAAAAAAAAACTCTTCAAGGCTTATATTCAACCATGGACTTTATAAGCCAGTGTTGCCTAAGTATTAAAACATTGGATATCCTGTGATGAACAGGAAAGGATTTTATAATGCTTAGAAAAAAAACCTTTGATGCATTGAATGTTCTTTCATAGCTGTCGTTGTTGAATATACTATACATAGATAACAATGTGCAGGGATTTTTACCCGGCCAGCTAGTTTTACCACCTTCCTTGAAGGTGGGTCTTTTTAAGATGACCATTCACTCATTTAAAAAAAAATAAATAAAAACAATTTTTACAAACTAATGGGATTAAAAGCAAGAAAAAAAAAAAAGATTCTTTTTTCTTTTCCTTTTCCTTTCAAAGCATTGATCCAATCAGATTGGTAAACCCCCCCACATAAATTAAAGAGGAACAATAAAAATTGCAAAAAAAAGAAAAAAAAACAACCATAATTTTGCAACTTTTTTTATTTTTCCTTTTTTCTTTTATATCATGTGAACTAAACAGTCTTCTGTTAGGGAATGGGGTCAAAGGGGGATACCTGATGACACAACAATTTAAATAACATTAACAATGTTGCCAAAGAGGTGGTCTCTTTGCTGAAAATGGGTTTCAAGAAAAATCTATTTTTATAAAATATAAAGAATTTTTACAAGAGAATCTGGATTTGAGAAAAATATTTTGACTGGCTAATTTAGGGGAAATTGACAACTTTGTCATGTTCATACTGCACTGGTAACTTTTTAGAGATCAAGATGTGTGTTTTAAACTGGATTAGTAGATTGTTTTTTGAAGGATGGGTTACAAACAGATGATCTTCGTATCTTTTCATAGCATGTAATAAAAATATTAAATACAGTACGGGAGAGTGTTCTTCCCAGGCACACAGTTACCCACAGTCAAAACCCAAAAGCAAGGAGATGAGTTGCAAGACAGTTTTTCTTTAAGTCATCAGTACGGGATATCAGCAGAACAAAAGTTAAAAAAATTAGTTTTTTGATCAAAAACTTCCTTGGTTTGAGCAGTAGGTGCTACAAAATTATTTACATATCTTAGTATCATAGTTAAATGTAATGTGTTTAGAAAAACTACATTTGCTTTAAATTTGTTAAGACTTTTCAAATTCACTTTCTAGCCCATGCTAATATAACTGGGCTGTGTTGGCACATTTGGAACACTGTTTATGTTGCTTGAAACACTTATTTATTTAATTGCCGATGTGATGCATATGGCCAAAATCAAATATAGCTAGTTTGGCTAGTCTACTTATTTGTTTACTTAAACTATGGGAAGAAGCATATTATTGTGTCATTTTGTTGTGTGTGTATGTGTATATATAATATAAATATATATATATAAAGTTATTTTTTCTTTTGGTTAATTTATTCTAAGTTGTAACACTTTGCTAGTTTTGTTTGTATATGTCTTAAAATGTTTTCTTATGATACTTAAGTGACAGAGGTATCAAGGTAACTTGTGTAGAAATATTGTTTGATATATTGTCATGTTTGTTGTGAATATTTTTTCTTACTGCACAGTAGAAAAGAAAACAACTGGGTCTTTATTTTAATGTAATTCAGATTGGGGAAAACAGAGCTAAGGGAACAAACTGACTGAGGGGGTGCTCTCCCATGTCCAGTGCACTGATCATTTTAGTATGTTTGTGCTTTGTACGGTTATATATTTAAAACAAAAAAAAGGGTCATGCTCTTCCCTGAGTACTAGAAACAGTTACTCGCTATGCATAATCTAGTTGATAGTTAAATTTGCTATTGCTTTTCTTGTCTTGTTATATAAAATCTTTTCAATACAAGTTTAGTCTAATGGTAATAAAACGTTATGGTTATTTATAACTTGTGCTTATTTTGTGCATTTTTTCCATGCTATACCCACTAACTGCATGTAGACTAAGTATTGTTTTTTCACACTGAAGAGGCAAACTTTTGTAGTAGACAAATAACTAAAGCAAAGGCTGCATCATAATTTTATCAGTTTTTTTTTTACTTTAAAAATGTTAGATTTTAGTTCAAAAGAACACTCATTCAATGTTCAGGGAAACCTTTATACATCATCTGCTATGAATGAGCGCAGTTTGCTGGGAAAGTTTTGATGCATTTGCTAAGCATTAGTGGGGAAGGCATGTCAGAATCTTTTCTCTACAATGTGTTTTACTATCTGAATAATACTAATAATAATAATAAAAAATCTTTCTTAGGACCAGGCAGTTGTATACTTTAGTTATAATGAATGACTTCATGTTAACCTTGCTAGTTTAGATCATTTCTGAGGGAAAGTATTGTAAATGTTTTTTTCATAATCTTGTTGTGTTTGAATTATTTGTACTTTAATTGTCCAGACAATAAATGAAAGTGTGTAGAATGGCTATGGACTTTCCAGATTTTTAAACGTGTGCAGATGTTTTTAGTAACCTCAGCCACATCATAAAGAAGGTAGATATTATTGAGTGCAGTCAACAAGGTCTTTAAAGATATCCTAAAGTATAAGGCAAACCAGTTGAAGGGTCTTTGTTACCTTTTTCCTAACAAAGCTTGAGCTTGGAGAGAATCAGCCGATTTGAGGTCTTTTAATTCAAATTAATTACTGCAGAGTTGTTGTACTTAAGACCTTTTTATTTTTCAGTGGGGGAGATCTTAGAAGGAGGCGGTTTTTATGTTCCCAGTGTTTTTACACAACGAAAGTGTTATCAAGACTGAAAAGGTAGTAAATGGTTTTTGTCATTATGCAAGTCTTAAGTCAACAGTTAGTTTGTTTGACTTTTCTATTTAACATGCTTATGCTATAAATGTCATGCAGTATGAAACAGTCGACATATTATCTGCTGTAAGATTCAAATATATATATATAAATCACAGTCATTCAACATTTGAATTTTTTTCACCATGTACTCTAGCCAGAGGTGAGCCTCTCTCTCAGTTGATTTATTGGTTTGAATCCCATTAAATACTGCTCTTCACCCTTTGTTTATGTTCTGTAATATTCTCTCACTAATTGAAAATATGTACCCTGTAAAACTGCAACTCTGCATTTCATAACTGAGCTTAGGAAAAAGTGGACTGCAGTTCTTCAGCATCGTCACTAATAAACTCACGTCTTTATGAGATTAAATTAACATGTTGGCTAGAATAATTAATTTCAGGCCATGGAATGAGATTGTTCTTAAATTTACAGCCTGTTTAATTCAGCCTTAAATCAACCTGAGCATTATATGGTAACGTGTAAAGGTTGTTATTTCCTCTGTTTAAAGACTAGGAGCTTTTCTGCTGTTTTTCTACAGCAAACAGACCCATATCATCAAAACAAAGAAAAAGGTCATATACCTTAGGCAGTTCTTAACATATAACCCAAAGTAACAGAGAACCATTTTATTTTGAAACTGAAGTTCTGAAGGAAGACTTCGACTTGGGAAGAGTACACATAAATATATATATATGGGAAAGAGTGCTCCTTACAAAGCACTTTCCTAGGAGGGGGTGCAGTGATTTCTGGTGACTTTTTCCCCCCTCCTATGCTGTGTGAATCGCGCTTATGTTGTCAGAAGAGTAGGAAAAGCAAACACCTCTCCTTTGTTCACCATAGGGCGCATCTACATGTGCATTAACGCGCTGTAATCGGTGCTGCTGCGCAGTACTGCCGGCACATGTCTTTACATGATGTGCTAATGTGCAGTAGAATTAGTCTACTGAGCTTTCTGCGTCTCTTGTAGGCGCGCCCGTGGTGTCCGCAAGTTCTTTGGGAGCAATCCTGCTCTCATTGAAGTCAAATGGCGTTTTGCCACGAACCTCGGTGGGGCCAGGATTTCGCTCTTTAACTGTTCCCCCTTTGCCTGTCAAATACTCAATTCTTTAATCCAAGCGTGGCATGTATTTTTCTTCAGCGTTGCAGCAGATAAGAAGAATCTTTTGGGGGTGACTTTGTTTCTACTCTCCGTACAGTTTATTTAAGAGTACTCGTTTAACAAAGGAAGGCTCTGTATCGTTGGCACGCCGCCCCCTGAGGTGTTTTCCCCATTGTCATCAGGGCTTTTGTTCCAATTTACATTCACGGTATTTGAACTTTTGAAAATTTGAACCAAAAAAATTGTTTTCCCCAGCTTTAATGAGAATGTTTAAGCCAAATCTGACTAATACCAAATCCAGAGTAGTTCCTGACCTTTGTATGTTTTTCTGTTAAAGTACAATTTATCCTTGTTCGCCAGGATTTATCCTTTTTCGCCAAGAGAAGCGGAACGTGCTCATGTAATGAAAGGAAGAGGTCATATCTAGAAATGAACTGTAGAAAGATCCGAGTTATCAGTGTGCTGTTCCCTGCCATTAAACTTCAGGAAGTCAACCCTTTGTCCCCATAATTGTAACAGTAAGTTGCAAATGAGGAAAGAGACCTGTTAGTCGATCACAAGAAAAGTCTGAGCCATCAATGCAGCCATGAAAAAGATAAATGTGATACAAGGCTTTAGCAGGCATTGGTGTTTCCAATAGAGACAGAGGAGGTATTAATTAATACCTTTGTTCAAAGCCCTGATAAGACCTCACATGGAATGAGTTTGTTCAAGGTAACAGGAAGCATATTTCATAGCAGGAAGCCAAAAAACCTTCAGCCTAGCAGAACGAGGTCTGGAAATGGGTATGGCTCTTGCGACCACTGTATCAAGGGTAAGAGCCAAGAAGGAAGGAAGAATTATTTAAGCTAAACTACAATGTTAGCACAAAAACAAATAGATATGAACTAGTTAGGCTGGAAATCGGAAGGAAGTCGAATCATCAGACAAGGTTCTGAAACCGTCTTCCAGTAAAGATAGTGGAAGCAAAAAAGCCAAATTGGGCAAGCTGCATCCTAACTCGAGTACTGTTGATGGTGCAGGATCACAGTGTGATCTGGCCAACAGGGCTGTGACGTGCTGTCCTAGCGTATCCTAAAAAAAATTTCTTATAAGAAACAAAAATGCAAGCCTTAACCTTTATGAACTGCAAATTAGTTCAGCCTTCTTCATCCCACAGTGAAACCATCTTCAAAAAATACGGTCTGCATTATGCTAGTAAATATTTTCCTGGAAGAAAGAAGCAACTAAACTCAAAATGCTGGTGTCCGTCACTGCAACCCAGCTTGCCTGATCTGCTGCTGCTTCGTGGACTGGTGTAAGGCAAGGAATCCTAGCATTAGCGTCTAGAAGTGGCATGAGGGAGTTCACGTCTTGCTCACTGTACAGCCGAGGAAAACTGAGGCACACAAAGCTTAATTCTCTAAGGTCACATCACACAGACAGTCTTAGAGAAGTTAGCTTTGACAACTATAAAATCTGACCTCTTCACGTGGGGTTCAAACCGAGTTCATGTAACTTAGGCGTTTCTTAAATATAACCCGAAGTATCTGGGCACCATTTTATTTTGAAGCTGAAGTTCTGAAGGAGGACTTCATCTTATGTTCGTTACTTGTAAAATATGAGCTATGTTTCATTCCCAGTTACTCTTGATTTACTGTCAAATCATCATCACAGTCCATCCTCTGGACAGAAGAGGCAGACAGGCATATTCCTGTCCGTCCTTCGTGCGTTGGCATTTAAGGTTCTGGGTCTTTTATCCCCAAGATTTTCCAGGAGCTGAGCTTAATTACTTGTCAGGGACACCTCTTCAGCCCTGCACCAAGATCAATAAAAGGGCAGGCAGCTGGGCTGTCTCTCTAGAGCCTCTATTGAGGTGGTGTTTGCTTAATAGCCCCCGTTTGGTATTCTCGTCTCGGACAGGTTTCGTGTCTTGCCTCCTTCAGAACACAGTGCAAAAAATCACTTCTGCTGATGGAAGCTAACAGCAGACTGACCGGTCAGGCCTTCCTCTCTTCCAACCATCGTGGAAGCCACTCAAACATCTTTCTCACGGGAAGAGGAGGAGCATTACCAATAGTCCTAACTGGGCGAGCAATACGCATCTAGTTGCTATAGCGGCCACCACCCTAGAAATATGCCTCTGCTTAGATCTGTAGTAATTAAATAAACTAAATCATCTGATGTCATCTTAAAGATTAAGGATTTCTCACTTCGTCTCCCTGTAAAGTCCCACCAATTCCTTCCCGGCCCGTTCACATACAGTCTGCTTGATTTCCAGTGGCCTGGTATTCGTTAGACATTAGGGGCGTGCGAACCTGGCTATGTTTGATTTGGATTCAGCCCAAATCGGGGATAGTGATTTGATTCTGATCACTGTCCCAAATCCAATTCGGCCAAACCCAGATGTGAAGATTCAATGCTCATTTTGGCGATTCGGGCATAGACACAGCTTTAAATGATTTTTCTACATAGCTCGAGGTACCAGGTGGGGCGGACGGAGCATCCTACAGGAGTGCTGGGGGTTCCCCGTGTGCAAACCCGGAAGTGGACCGGAAATACTGGAGCCCCGTGCCCCCCAGCTCAGCGATTGGCTGTGGGGGGAGCCTGGATGCCTCTGCTACCCCAGACCCAGGAGGCACCAGTCACTGAGCCGGGGGGACACAGGGATCCCCCTGCACGCTCCCTGGTGGACCCGGAAGTGGATCGGAAGTCCGAATTGCTGAATCTTTCCGAATCGATTTGAAGGGTTCCAATTTGATTCGGAGAGATTAAGGGTCTCCTGATTCGATTTGGATTTGGAGATTCAGCCGCTGAATCGGGCCAAATCTCTGCCGAATTGAATGGGGGACTGAAGCTTTGCACAGCCCGATTGAAATGTTTTGTAGTACTAAATAACCAGTGCTGTGTTTAAAGATGATATGATGCCAAGAGAAGTTCCTGTTAACGTTCTTACGCGAAGTGCGTTTCCCCTCCTCAGATTGTGGGGTTCGACAACTTCTGGTTTTTAGGGATGCACATATAATTAGTGCAGTTCTTTTATTTCTCCACTGAAATACCCAGAAACAAGCACATAGTAGGGACGTTAGTTGTAAATGGTCTGTCAACAAATGTTTCACTGACGCATTCACAAAGGCACAAAGCTGATCAAATTAACAAGAATCAAAAATAAAATCTAAAAAAACTTTTCAAGTGGATGTGAGCGATGTAAATGAAAGGGAAGTTATTTTGAAATGAGTTCCTGATAAGGCAAGAAACCTGCTGAAGGAAAATAACTTAAATCTCGAGTCTCTACTGTACTGTATATAAATGAATACTGATTAAATGCCTTAGCAAGGTTTTTTTATAGCAACATCTGGGGAAACTAACACTAAGGCTCCAAATATTACTTTTATTTTCAAATGAATTCCAAACAAACGAAATCATTAGCTTTTCAATCTGAACATCATGATTGAATACAGTTGCCGCTCACCATTTCCCTTAAAGAGCTACTCATGCATCACCTTGCTTATGTTTATCTGAATTGCACCGGTCCTACCAAAATGATATGCAAGAATTAGCTTTTATAAACAATACAATTCTGATTTTTAAGTCGGCACGAGGCACTTAATTAATTTTGTAGGATAAGGAATCTGTCGCAAATATACAGCAGTACACCCACTCATCACCATCTGCCGTGGAGAATTAAATGTACAACTCTCAAATGAAATCCTGCAAAGTTGGTGCAAAAAGGTCCTTGCTTGAATTTAAACAAGGCTGCGGAAACCTGCAAACACATTGTAAAAGATCATGAAAACAATAACAAATTTGTCCATCTGTGAGCAAGTGCTAGCAGGTTGTGTGTGTGTATAGATAGATATATATAGTGGTGCATTTGCGATAACACTTGCATCTCACAATGCAACTTGATGTGTCTCGTATCTTCTCCACTTAAGCTGAAGAAAATCATTCATTTTTAGCACTTTGAATAGACTCCAGTGCTTTGGACCAGGTGTTCTGAGCATTAGAAGTTGAGAGAAAGAGCACATGATATGCTTTTTTTTATATGGGGATTTAGCGACAATTTTGAAAAATTGGCAAATATGGCAATTGTTTTGGGTTTTTTATTAACAAACACTGTTCGACTGAAGTGAGGAAAAATAAACATCAACAACTACTGTTGCCACGAACAGAACTCGAACATGAATAAAAATATCTTTATCCCTTTGACACTAATGAAGCCTGCTGCTTTTTTCCTTAATCTTGATGCCTCCTTTTTTTTTTCAGCTATTGATTTCAACCGAGTGCATCATTTTACACAGAAGGGAAATGCATGTGACACTAATCTTTGGGATTTAGGAGCACAGCTTGATTCACTGTTTGCCTTAAGGATACAGCATGTTGTCTGAAGAAGACCTCTCTTGTCCCTTCTGGTGTATGTCACAAAAAACCCCTATATAAGTACATATAAGAAGTTTAGACCATAGGGGGAAAATCTTTGCAGTCCCTGGAAGCTGAGAAAGCTCAGGCCCTCCCAGGAAGCACTAAACAATGGGCTCCAAGCACAGGCCCCAGCGCTGCTCTCCGAGACGCTGAGCTGGAGAGAGTGGTCAGGGCGCGCTGCTCAGCAGCTGTGCCGAGCACAGCGTACATGTGCTCTGGCATACGCTAGATGAGCCTCCTGTAAACACAGACCAGATAGGTGTCTCCCAAGAGGTGTCCCTGGCAGCACAGACATCACTGGGGTTTGCTGAAACCTTCCCATTCAAACCAGAGGGCTGCCCAGAAAACGTGCTGGCTTGCTCGTGGTTCATTTCCCTGATGCACGCTGCTTTACAAACCTGCATACGCACTGTTCAGAAACACAAGCAAGCAATAATTTAATTGAGGCCATGCTTAGCTCAAATTCTGGCCTCTGCAGCCACCAATACAATAGATTACTGTTAGTAGAAAAGGATGCTTATTGGCCAGCATTTTCTTCCCAACTGCTCTACTCTTGGGAGAGAAGAACCCACACCACTTGCTCGTGGGAGGTTATTTAGGCCCTTCCATTATGTTCCCCACTTCCTTTTTAGGGTAACATCCTCTCAAACCCACCCCATCCTTTCCTGTACCTGCAAAGGCCTTCTTTGTGTCTGGGGCCATCTTACGCATGTAACTACTCAACTACTAACCAATCATGCTGGTAGTTAAGAAATACAATGTCAGAGCCAATCGTGCAAGTAGTCGAGAAATGCAACCTTCCTCTTGTTGGAAGTTTCCTAGAAAGAACAGACATGAAGGAGAGCCTGCACGGACCAGCAAAACCACTGACCATCAAACCATAACATAGAAATTAAGACTCTCATTCCAGACCTAAGGAGACAGCCTTCCTGGGCCAACCACTAATCTAATTACTGAGTGAGGGCACCAAGTTATGTCATCTGCTTGCATGTGTACAAATCAGCTGTCTTGAATAATTACCTAAAGTAGCTGGGTCTGAACAGAGAGAACATTTGAAGTGCTTCGAAAGGTGAGCCGTGTATGTGTACGTGCTCTTTGAAGCATGCCTTTCTGAACGCGTCCGTCTCCAGAGGGCCACTCTGCCTTGCCTTCCAGAAATGACCCTGAAGGAAATGGGTATTATTTTAGAAGCACTTTAAAATGAAGCATTTCAGGTTACATGTACTCCATAGAGCATGCATAATAGGAGATCCCTCGGTCCTCCAGAATCCCACAGTGCTTTGCTCTGCTCCCCCCCCCACACACACACATGCAGGGGCAAGGAGAGGCCCTGTATAACACCCTCTTGCCAGAACTGGGAGACTGAAGGCCTCAGGCCTTGCACCAGAACCAGGAAACCCCAGAACAGAGACCCCACATCCCATCCCTCACATCCATCCCCCACACAGGAACTGGGATTCTGGCTCCCCAAGTACCCCTCCACATCTGGTCTCCCATTGCAGGAGGGTGGAAACAGAGTGGCTAGAAGAGCACTCACTGGCATCGACTCCACTCCCCACGCCACCTTGGCGTGAGGAGGGCAAAGCCACAGTCCCCAGGAAATGGGCTGCAGAGCTGCACTGGCAGCCTGTTCTCCTCCCCCAAGTCTTTGGGGAGGGATCGTAGTCACAGGTTGCTACAACTCCCTGGCTAGCAGGCACACCACTCCATGACACCTAGAGCGTACTGGAGCAGTCGGGTCACTTGCTCCTCACCAGCCTTCATACAAAGAACACGATCCACGCTCTCAGTTTAGGTAATAAACTCCACTATGATGATGCAAGAGCATGCATACAGAGGCGGTCCACATCCGCCTATCCCAGAACTGGCTGATTAGCTGGGAAATCATCCCTTCAAGAGGTTGAGCCAGCCAGGGTTAGCTCAACCCCTGAAGACCGCACAACCTTACCGGACACAAATCCATCTGGATCCTATCTTCAGTGAAGAAAACTCCAGATGCCAATGTGTTTGGCCAGACTGAGCGGCAGCGGAAGGGTAGAGGGATCTAATTTCTAGTGACTCCATCTCAGTCTAGCAGTGTTGCTAGACGAGCGGGTCACAGAGAGTGGGCCTAGCTGCTGTGAGTGGAGATGGCTGGAGGCAAAGGGTCAGGAGGCAGCCTTGACTTGCAGGACTTGGCCCAAGCTACGTGAGTACCATGCATCACTAGTGCAGTACTCAAAGTTACTCTGGCACTGGTGTTTCCTCCAGCTCCAAGACGGGAGTAGCAGGGGCTCTGGGACTAGAGGGCATGAACCCTGAAGCAGCATGTTCTCCAGAGCCAGAGGAGATGGAAGAAGAGGGCTCTCTGTGAACGTACAAAGAACAAGCAGTTCAAGGAGCACCATTTTCCAGGGAAACCTTGTGCGTGCAGAAGGTGGCATAGCACACGATTATGCCCTGTACACGTGGCCCCTCTGTTGCAAAAACAGCGTGTTTGCTGCTCCTGTTTAGTCATAATGGGCTACTTCCCTGGACACCTCAATGGGCTTATAATGAAACTGGCCGGGTGTCTGGCCCATTATCTCTTGGCATTTGCCTTAGGGACCATAATAGAGGGAACCACTGTGACAGATCTGCAAATTTCTTCTTGTCCAGTCAGCTGGGGAGAGTTATTTCTTTAAATGGGAGAATAAAATGTCCCTAGGTATTTCCATTATCATCAGGAATAATGGCAAAAGGAGGGCAAACAAATTTTGTGCCCGGCTTGATAAATTTTCTTGTTAACTCTGCCGGGCTGCTTTTGTGATTGATCATGTTTATACATATTGGAAAAGTTCGGGTCGCTGCAACGTGTTTGATTGTTTCCCAGCCACAATCTCTTATCTATGAAAATGGCAAACGCGATGAAATGTTATCAGCAAAATTTAAAAAACAATAATAAAAAAGCAGCCAAATCTGGTGGTTCACGGTGTCTAGACCTAGTAAACCTCTTAATACTTTTGCGCCTCGGCAGTTTAAACACACTGGGGGGGAAGGGGGGGGCATGTGTGCACACGTGCGTATGCGTGTGTGTTCTCTATTTAAAAAGCAAAGGCAGTTCTCTGCTGGTATAAACCATGTTTGTACAATGGAACACATTTTTACAGCTAAATTATAAGCACTTGAGAATAAAAGGTTTATAATGGAAATGCTGACAGACTCTTAACTATAGTGCTGGGATCTCTCTTGCTATTATGACCAGATAAACCAACAAGGTAATTCAATGTCGTGTTCCAGCTCCGAGGTGCTACCCTACTCCTGGTCCCAGCTGTTCAGGGAAAGTTAAATATAAAACTTAATGAAATGCAGTGACTGGCTGCAAAGCTTCATGGTTATCCTTGCTCTGGGGAGAGCTGAATTTCTCCCCGGGGAAGGTTTCTAAAAGGTAAGTAGTGACCATCTGATTCAGGAGCCGGCCTGGCCTTGCGAGTATACTGAAGTTTTCCTCCAAGTAAATAAAATGGCTGGTTAAGCCAGGCTGACATCTCAGAGCGAATGCCATTATTGTAGGACGCGTCGGTGATCTGGGAATCAAAGACTGATTGAGCTGAAGAGCATTTCCATATTGTCAGCGGGAAAAGGGAACGGAGGCAGGGCTCCATCCAGTCCCCTGTGGACTCCTCACAAATCTCGTGCAACTACGACAGGTGATGTGCACATGCAATCACAAAGAAGAGGCGCCCGGCTGCCTCTGGAAATTGCCCCCAACGCAGCAAAGCATTTAAGCACGTCTCCCTCCCTCCTTCAGCCGAGCGGCTGTGTTTGTGCAGTAGTGTGACCCAAAGCCAAGTCCCCTTCGGGCAGGGAGCGCTTCCTTGGCGGCTTGAGCTGGAAACGACATTTTGCAGATCCTGGGATCCTCCTGCCCCTTGCTAAGCATGCCCAGATGGGATCTGCCAGCATTTCCACCGTACAGCCCCCTTTGCCCTTCCTTTGTAGGAAGGCACATCACCCCACAGAAGACTGAAGTGTTAGCCACAGAAATATTATAACTAGCAGCTATTGGAAAGAGGGAGGCAGCCCTCTCAACTCAGCAACCTAGGGGCTGGGCATATGCTCAGGGCGTGGGCGTGGGAGACCCAAGGTCTAGGTCCTCACCCAGAGAGGCTGAACCTGCATCTCCCACTTCCTAGCACAGTGTCCTACTCGCCGGGCTATGGGCTAAGTAGGGCTCAGGGCACTTTCCGCCCTCCTTGCCGGAGCTGAAGAAGAGCAGGCATGTTTTACCCGGCTCTGCGGGCCAGCGATTCAGGCACCGTGCTGGAAGGGAGTGGGGCATGAGCTCTGGCCTCTGCTGCCTCCCCCACCCCATCCATCTATTTTATCAACGACTATTACATTAAAACGCAGAAATGCTATTGTAGCAAGACATCAGACCCCGGGATCATGACTGGGCCCCCGGAAAATAAAGTGCAGCCGATTCATGAATGGCGTGTGCAAAGTCCAGCACCACAAGAGCTCTCTAGCAAAGGTAGGAATTAAATCCGGTTTCCCAGGGCACCAATCAGCCATCTTCCCACGGTCCTCTGCCTTGCTGTCTCAGCCCCTTCCAGCTCCTGCGGCAAACGGGGCAGGTGTCCTACAGACAACAGCTACCTTTGCTGCATAACTGCGTCGTTCCCCGAGCGGGTCCATCCCGGGCACTGAGCGAGGTGGGAGTGCTGCGGAAAAATAGCATGTGGCCGTGTAATTAAAGACTACCTCGTCACGTGTACGCGCAAGGGGCCTGAATTAAGGTTGCACAGGGAGCCTCAAATCTGGCATTGTCTAACTTCCGAGTGCTTGCCTCTGTAACCTTGATGATGTTCATTTAATGTCATTTTTTTTGTGCGTAATTATCTGCAGACAGCTGAGTGTTTTCACTTGGAAAGTTGTCTTTGAATGGTGCAACCTGCCTTTGCAAGAGGCTGCTGTTTACTGCTGCAATGCATTTATTCTGAAGCCGAGTTAGTCGGCTGCAAGGAATTACTCAGACCATTAATTTTGGAAACTGGTGCTGGAGAGATCACGAATGTTAAGAATTCTAATTACTTCGGGCCTGGGAAATTTAATGAATAAAAGAGACTTTTCATAAGCATCTCAAGCCGTAATATGTGAATACTATTGGCATTAATTAAAATATCTGAAATTTTTCAAGGACCCTCCTCTTTTATTTCTTGCATCTGAACAGAAGCATCATTCTGCTAAAGCTACGAGAAATAATGTTCTTTGGGGCTGATAACCTCATTTATATCCGTGTCATGGCAGGAACAACCTTTTGCTGGAATTTTGTTTATCCTTCAAAAATTTCCCCTCTAATAATTTCTTCCCTTGCCCCCTCCGACTAGGCAGCCGCTGCCTCATATTTGTCTCCTATGCAGCACTGCGAAGATAAAAGTCCAGATGATTTGGCATTGTGCAAGGGACCGAACTCTCAGGGTCTGATTAATGATGCTATCCATCTCAGAAGATAGTAATTCCCTCCTTTGGAGCTTAAGGGAAAAAATAGACTAACCTTTGAATTCATATTTCATCATCTCGCACCGGCATTTGTGGCTTTTCGCAGGACACTGGGGTCTGCAGCTCTGTTAGTCACAGCGGTTGGGCTTGGAGCTGGCAACAATGATGCCCTATCGCCCACTATTATTCAAAGCAGCAAGTGCAACAGGAAAGACCGAGGCTGCTTTTCCCAATTCGAATTTCTGTTAGCTCCTCCACAGGGCTTCCCACCTCCTCCGTAGGCTACGTGGGGCTCAGCAAGGACTCAGTGCCAGGTCTTGAAAGCATCGCCTGAGTCCTACCCTTCCTGTGGGACAACGGGGCTATTTGGGGTGGCCGGTACAAGACGCCAACATCAATCTCTTTTCAAATTAGCTTTTTGCTTCTGGTGCTGAGAACTGGTCTCACAAGTGATTATGGGCTATAGACTCAGGCTAGAAAGAGATTTGTGCTAGCCCAAAGCTTTAGGAAAGTGGACTCGTGCCGTGAACTTGAAGTTCAAATGAGCTCGTGATCATGAACGCTCCATTTTGTTTCTGATCTTAAACTCTTTTGGGTGTTTGTCAAGTCTCTAAATAAATCAGTCACTTGCTAGTTATTAATAGTGGGACCTCACATTCCTTGATGCCTTCTCACTTTTTAGAGTGTCTAATTAAAGGAGTGATGGAGGAATTGCCTTTTGCTGCTAAACCACTCTGCTGCGGGTGAGAAAATGGAGTCACTTTTTCCAGCAGTTGAAAACATATACTGGCTCGTGTCTATGAGAAAGCTCAGCTACCAGCAGAATTATTGCCATTTTGCAGTCACTGCAAAATTAGATGCAATGAAACACTAGGGCCAGTGAAGAAGCTGACATGCATTCAGCAGCATTTCGGCTGGCGTTTTCTCTAGCAAAATGTATGAGTCTGAAAATGTAAAATAGCATTCGTAGTGGGTCAGGAAAAGCACCACTCTGCTAGCACCATAAATTATGGGAGGGGAGAAAAGGAGGTTCTTCTTACTAGGGAGAACGGGGCACCGTCCTCTCCATCTCCAAGGTGTTTGGCTTTAAACACAGCTATTCCTTTTGGGATTCTGCACACCGGTGCATTGCAGAAAGCACACGGGTCACTGCTCCCTCCCGGTGTGTCCTCCCCCTCAGTGGACGTGCCGAATCAGCAGACCTCCCGGTTTGCGTGTGCATATCTCCGTGCTGGGCACAGCCAGGTGTCACACAGGTGAAGTTGCACGTACATGAAGCCCGGCGTTCCTCTTTTTCCTTCTTTTTTCTTTTAAGCACATGGTTGATTGAACAAAAAAGCCTGCTGATGTTGTATGTTCAGTGCCGCGGAGAAGAAAATCGATATGGGAACCACAGATGGTTGCAATACTACACCGGACAGTATACATTAGGCCTCTTTTTGATAGGAACAGAGCTGATTTATTCTTAATAGCCTAACTCTGCTGACCATTAGATTTTGTTTCATTATTCAAAAGCAAACACTGAACAAGCATTTTCTGGAAGTGCCAGACTCCTTCAGGCCGGAGGAAGCGCATGCGTGTGCCCTTCAGACACTTGTTTTATTTCACAAGGTTTCTGGAAGCACTTTTACCACTGAAACGGATCTGGACCGGAGCTTTTTTTAACAAGCCTTTTTGTCATGGCCTGGGTTGCCAGACTACAGACCCGGCCAGCCTTCCGAAAGTAGTTGTTTCCTTCTCATCTGACTTGGAAGCAGCACCTCTACCCAAGGAAATAACAAGAGGCTGAGGTCTGGCTCTCTGCAGGTTTTTCTCCCGAAAAGGCATAAAAATAATGCTGCTTTTGCTCGTCGTCTTAGCTAGCTCCGGCCTCCCCACGGGCTCCCTGCGCTGTCACCTGTACAGCCTGTTCCTGCCAGTAGGAAAACGGGGGAAACTGTAGAGTAGCAGCAGGGGGGACACATTCAATAGGCTAAACCCACTGTGTCCTAGTCTAGTATTTATACCGCAGGATCTTAGTGCTTAGGCCTTGCCTCAAAGCACCTCTTCGCTGCTCGATGAGCAGAGGAGCTATGGAGCAGCAGCTCCGCAGATCTGAACGCGCCCAGGGTCAGGACATAAGACGCGTGTCCCACGCTCCTGGGGGCTACCTCTTGCACGGGAGAACCAGTCAACGATTTCCTAGCCCCGGCTCCAGTGACGGGAGGTGCCTGCAAAGGTAATAGTGGCAATACCAATAGCCAAGAAGTTCCAGCTCGGGGTTATTTTGATGTTCAGCTTTCTTACCGGTCCATCCTCCGTGCATCCACTCGCCATTTCAAGGGTGTCTTGGGATTTCCTGGAGATCTTCAGAGCTTCACATGGGCAACAGGCGCATTGGGAAAGAGGCAAAACCCATGCGGGACTATGTCCTCTGCTCTTCAGCACTGATGCTTCAGCCGGTGAAGTGAGTCCAGGAGGCCCCTTCTGTACTCACTATTATACATCAAGAGCTGCCTTACAGTTCATCCGAGGTACTCGATGCCTGCCCGGGTCCAGTGGAGGTGAGGGTTTGGGGAGGAGAAGTAGGTGTCTGCTGCTCTACTGAGACAGAGTATCGTATTGACATGATTTCTTCTCTTTTTCCTGCAAATCAGTCCGTAACTGCCTCGAGCCCCAAACCCCAGCCCGCCCGCACCTCCACTCCGTTTCCATAGCAGGGGAAGGCCACTTCCCAGCTGCCCTACGATGTAGGCAAGGTTTCTTTAATGTCTCAGCGAAATGCATCCTTATCTAGGCACGGGTGAAGGCTGCTAACCACACATAGTCACTCCGAGTGGCACCTTAGGGCAGGACAGGGAAGGCCACCACATCCCGCTGGAGCAGCAGCTTGGTTTGCTGGCGTTAGTCACGTACCAATGCTCTCGTCCCCTCTTTTATGGAACGCGCCTTTGCAGGTTCAAGGACAGCACGGGCCCAGGACTTGTGTGGCCTTTGTGCCTTCCCTTTGTTAAGTGGCTTATTCCACTGACGCCGTGGCCTAGTTCTGCAAGGCTGGCGTGTGCAGAGCTCCCCTATTTACCTTGCAGGTGTTTAAAACTTGCAGAATTCAACTGGATTATGTAAAGCAGCAAAATCTCCACAATGTAAATTGGCCTGACTTCTGAGAACTGCAGGTTTCAGTCCCCGAAATAAAGCCTGCAGCAAGATGGAGAATCCAAGGGAGGTCCTTTTGGTGCACAAAGATCAAGCGCGAGCTGCAATTCAAACATACCTTTATTCCCAGGTTTTATCTAATTTCAGTTTCACACAAAATAATGTTGCCCTAGAAATAAAATTTCCCCATATGTCTGCCATGGCGCCACAATGCCCAGTTAGCGAAGCAGCGAAGCAAAGCACTAGGTACTTGACAGCTCTCTTTGTATCACTCTCCGCATGTACTCTAATTCTAGAAAGCGAGTGCCATGTATTTCAATGTGGGGTTTTTTTCTCTCTCTCTGTGCTTTCCTGGAGCAGTTATATGACTTTTGAATTTGGTCATCTTTTCCGTTACTAAGAAATGTGTAGAGGAACAGGACCCCGGTAGAAATACTGAGCATTAAAATGTAGGGAGCTGAGGACATTAGCAATGTGATCTACAGAGCTCTGCAAAATGAATTTTTATGATTTTTCCCCAGCTTAACATGGTAGCATTAATATTTCATTACTAGATTTCACTCTGATTTTGGTCCTGTTACTGTCTCACCCAATTTATTGCTTGAGAAAGTTATTTTTAATCTCTAGTGGTAACTGAAGATAAACCCTTACAAAACCTTCCCCAGCCTGGAACCTGCTTGCTATGGCTCATGACAGCCCAGATGAGACCGTATCCAGATTTTGTTTGCGGAAACAGAATTTATATGGCCATTTCGGTTTTTTAACTCTCGGTTTCTAGTTCTACATCCTGCATTTGTCACTCTCCTTCTGCTTTCATGCAGACTGTAGATTTGGAGACACGGGGAACAGAGATGATGTATTAAAGCAGGGGCAGCCAATTATTTTGGACAGAGGGCCACTTACTGAGTTTTAGCAAGCCATCAAGGGTCACACGACAGGTAGCCAGGGGCAGAAAAATATTAATTTTCTAGATATTTTAGGGACCCTGCAGAACGGATAGAGCGGCCTGGCGGGCCACATCCAGCCCCCGGGTTGCATTTTGCCCACCCCCGTATTAAAGAGACCTGATCCTATTCCAAGGGCTGGATGAATCTCCTTTCAAGCATTTGCTGCAGCCTAACTTGGAGGTACATCAGCAGCAGATGCTCAACAGCTTCCAAAATCAAACTGTTTCCCATTGCCCAGCCCAAGCAGCCCGTGGTCATGCTCCCTCCCCTCACCCAACTGAAGAGTGCCTTCTGCTCCCAAATGCTGGCCCCCATCAAACCGGTGCAGAAAATGAGACCCTCCCTTAGGGAGACATTTCTCCCCACCCCCAGCAATTCGTGCCTGGAGGGTGCTCCTTGTAATTGGTTCATTTGCCCCTTCCTCCCCACTCTGTAATGCCTCATTGCTCCTCATCCTCCTCGAGATGCTTGTTCTGTGCTGCAGAGCTGGTGCGTCCGGGTGCACACAAAATAGGCAGGTTGCAAGGAACTCCCCCCCGGCACCACTGCAAAGCAGGCAGGCAGGGCTGCCACCTCTGCTCCCTCCACCTCCCCTTCGAAGGGCCCAGAGCACCGGAGGGGTTGGAGGGAAGCTATTTCGGGACCGGCACAGGTTATAGCCCTTGGGTGGGGGTTACGGCCACACTACGCTCCTTCCTGAGGGCTATGCTGAAAGGACCTGCTTCAGCCCATCCGAAGGGACCGAAAAATGGATGCGCTGTTCCAAGTGCGTCCACACCAACCCTAATGTACTTGATGTGCTGCCAGTATGTAGGCAGATCAACCTCACACTGCCACTTTTAGCTGCTTCACCGCTTCCAGACTCATCCGGATCATTTGCATTATCATATGTATCTCTATAGAATTGCTTTCTCCTCCCTTTAAAATCCAAGGGCATTACAGCAAAGACAACTCCAATAGGCATCAGCAAGCCAGCCCAAGGTTTGCGGTGAACCCCAGCTATCTCCCTTAAGCAACCGGTCATTTGGTGATACCTACAGCGGTCAACTAACTTCTGTCACATGCCATTGTAGTAAGGGACCTTCAGTGGGGATTACTATTGTCCAAGCACACCAGCTTAAATCCTTTCTGTAGCAGTTATAGCAGCCCTTCTATGTCGGGGCCTGTACCCCAAAACCTACAGGCAGCAGAAAAATCATGGAGTCTCCTTCTCCAAAACTTCCTGTCACAGCTGGCAAAACCCATCTGCTTGGATGGGTACATTAGCAGCCCCAAACAGACCAGGTCACGGGGCCAGATTAATGCCAATATGCATTTGGGGGGCATGGGAGGGACAGGGAATGTGAAGTACGCTTATATTAGGCCCCTTAGCAGTATTTTAAAATGACACCAGCTGACCAAAGCCAAATAGTCTAACTTTGACACTCATTGCATCAATCAACTGCAAAAAAGCTCTTCTACTTTCTAAACTTTAAGTATACTCTGCATAAAGATGATGAGCAGCAGAATGGGATTTTCATGGGAAAGTGTTCTCTCCTGTAATCTTTACCGATCGGAGAATTGTAACAAGTGCATGGAAATTACAAGCTGCTATCAAAATTACTGAGACTAAAACTACCATTTTCTCCTGCATTAGAACAATTTTAACATTGTTAGAGGAATACATCTCAGCAATTTTAAAATTATTTGAGTCATGACAGAAAGACTCAAAACTGCAATATTTATCTTTCAGTTTCATATTAGGATGTTCCTTAAGACTTGAGAGATGACATATTACATACTATTTGGTGGGTACCAGAGAAAGTTTCACTGACAAGTAAAGCATCTAGATAGGAGGCATTTAATTTGATCTATTTTGTATTCATAGTACAGTAAATAAAAAAAGACTTTAGTGGTCATGGCAGACCTGCAACAACCACTACAAAAATTCAATTTATAATTGCATATCTTCTTTTTTTCTTTAACTGCAAGCTTTGGAATACATTTGATTAAATTCTGCTTTCCAGTGGACTTAATGAGAATTTTAATTCTCAAGAGATTTCTATAGGCATAACAGGTAAGACGAGTCTATCAAGTCATAGCTGTAGTAGTTAGTACAGGGAGCAGGCTCCTTTGAACATAAATAAAATTCATAAGCGCGCATGCATATATTTTAATACCGCTGTGATGCATATTGGCAGAGCAATAAATAGCATGGAGATTTACCATTCTGCTGCTCTGTCTATTTTCCAAATGCACAGAAATCCAAATGGCCCTCCAGAGGTACAATGGCAGCTTTCAGCAATATGTTTCCGCTGGGCGGCTTGAGTGGAACCCAACTCTTTTGAATGCTCTCCTTGAACGATAGAGTATGGAGACCGAACCAACCTAACAGACCATCTTGGTCATACTCCTGCTGTCCCCGGTGGGTTAGCTAAGGGCTTATTGCAAGATCCCCAGACGTCTGTCCTGGCAGGTTGGCTGCAGGGAGCGCGCTGGCTTTCTACATGAAGTGATGGGGCTGCAGGGTAACAGGCTCGTTGTCTTTGTTTCCCTCCGTAATCTCCCTTGGAAGGATTTTTTTCCCAGCCCAAGCGCTCTGGTGGAGGGCTGCGAAGGACCACCAGGCCACAAGTACACTGTGCACAGGAAGCCATAAGGGACTGGTTTTTTCCTGTATTGTGAGGAGGTGGCTTGTGAGGTCCCATTTTTCAGTTAAGACAGCTCACATCTGTTCTTCTCCCAATTCAAAGTGCTGTAACCCTTTGTCTTCTAGGATCACCTCCCTGGCAAAATACATACCACTGGTCTGGGACGGGCAGAAGGTCTCTATTGTCTCCCCATCTGTACAGCTGGGACAACTGGGGGGGCTGGCAGTCCTTGTCTCTGGAGCTGTGCAGCTGACTGGATGCTGCTGGAAGTGGACTCAGAGGCAGTCCTACTCTTCAAAGCCAAAGTGTTTGCTGCCTTTGGATCTGTGATACCAGGGACCCCTTCCCACCTGACCAAATGGTTTTGATGAGGACCAATATGCAGCACACAGTCAGGAAAGTGCTTCTCTCTTGCCCCACTTGCTCAATAAAGCAGCAGTCTTCATGCCATGATTACCCCATCGACTGCATTGCATCCGTCCTATAGCCTCCCCCATGTTAATGAAACACCCTTGAGTGAATCCTTAAACTCCTGCAGAGACACTTGTGTGTATGTCCTTGGTTTGCATTAGGCAGTACAACGTCTAGCATCCAGTTCAATGAAAGCAGCTGGCTACAAACATTTGTAATGTTTTAAATAATTTAATTACCCTGCTAATTTTTTTCTCAACTGGCCGAACAGGAAATTAGCTGAAAAGTGCAGGCTCTATTCTCTTCCTGATGTGTGCACACCATTTCATTACTGCCCATAGCACTAGATGGGCAGGAAAGCATGCTTTAGATACTGCGTGCTGCAGTTGACTGACTTGGGCTCCAGTCCTGTAGCCAAATGTGCATTGGCCAACTGCTGCGCTCATCCAACCGTCCTAGAGAAGCTGTGGACCATGCTTGGAAACTTTCAAAAGCAGTTTGGACAGACACTTGGCTGGGATGGTTTAGGCAGGGATGATCCTGTCATGAGCAGGGGGCTGCATGACCTCGTGACGTCCCCTCCAGTCCTATTTTCCCATGATCCTATGTAGACCCTCATGGATACCAAAGTACAACACAGAGGACCTCTTCCACTGTGATAACAGCAATTTTGCCTCTTTTGATGCTGAAGGATAAGGAGTAGGGTGCTACATTAACATGAGGACATAGGCTGTCCTACTCGGGTGCATTTACACATGCAAAGAATCTGGGAGCAGTAAACTACTCGAGAATAAACTCTCCCAAGCATGTGTCTATATGTGCAGGGACACAGGAGCAGATTTGCTGCTCCTAGCAGCAGACTGCTCCTGCTCCCTGTGGCCCTGTAATGGGCCCTGCAGCAGCCAGGAGGTGCTAGCTTAGGCACCTGCCTCCTGGCAGGGGCTTGGACATTACTTCCTGCCCCTGGAAGCTGCCTGCTACCGGGCTGGGCTCCACCACCAGAGCCTGGGTGGGAACAATGTCCCCCTGCCCTAGCAGCAAGGAACTCTCAACCACCACTCTGTGATCATGAGACCCAGGCTGGGAGAGAAGGCTCTCCCAGCCCAGGCCCTGTGACCACGGGGCTTGGGCTGGGAAATAAGGATCCCCCAGCCTGGGTTCTGCAACTACATGGCTCAGGCTGGGAGATCCTGATCTCCCAGCCTGAGTCCCACAGTCATGGAGCGGGGGCTGGGAGCTCCCTGCTGCTGGGCCAGGGGGACATTGTACCCACCCAGACTTCAGTGGTGGATCAGCAGGCAGCTCTTGGGGACAGGGAGAAATCTCCCAGTCCCTGCTGCCTGGTTGACCAGGAGCAAATGTGTTCCCAGTTATGCATCTACATGTGTGCTACTGTGCAGTAAGTAATCTCGAGTAAATTTGCTACTTGCATTTGCAGGAAGCAAATTTACTCGCAATTAAAGCCAATAAGTATGCAGTAAGTGTCTGCCCGGATAGATGCAGACATTTACTATGCACTAATTAGCTCTACTGTGCAATGAAGTGTCTTGTGTAGACATGGTTCTTAATTTGCATTAGGACATAATGGAAGCATCTACACGTGCATTTAAGTGTGACTAAATGTAATAAGCATTAAGTGATTCTTGGCAGGTGTCTATACATGCAGGCACTTGGCACTAGACACTTGGCAGTTAGTGTAGTTGGCAAGTTAGTGCCAAATCCCTGTAGCCCAGCTATGTACCCCTCGTAGCTGGGTAGACCTGACACTAAAGTTAGTGCCCGGTCACGTCTACATGTGTGTTAATGTGCTTTAACTAACTGCAGGTATCAAATTTAGGCACTGCCCTAATTTCACCATTTTTAATGTGCATTAAGGGTGCGCGCATGTAGATACGCAACTGTAATGCACATCAAATTAAGCTAATGTGCATTAACACGTCTCACGTAGACACGCCTAAGGAGTAGGAGTGCATAGCTGAAATTCTGTCTGCATCCAACTCAATGAGAAAAGTCCCATTATCTTGAATGAGACCAGGATTTGACCCTCTACAGCAGTGGTCACCAACCAGTGACCTCTTGCACTAGACCTCAGAGCCTCTTGGAGTTGATCCAAGGCTGGGGTGGGTGGCTGAGAGCCTGCGTGCATGCACGCACACACATGCCCCAGTCCAGCAGGTCAGTCCTTGGGGGAGGGGAGGAGTGGGGGCTAGATTGAGTGATGGAGGCAGGAGCAGGGGTAAGTTGAGTGGGGTCCCAGCTGGGCGGGCCTCGCTTGCTGAGGAGACTCCAAAATAATGTTTCTCCCTCTGCTTTGATCTTCCCCCCCTTCCCTCTCCACAGACTTACCTTCTGGGCGGGTGGGAGGGGGTGGCAGCAGCGCACGGTAGATCTTGGGTTGCTTTTAAATACCAAAAGTGATCTCCTACTTAAAAATTTGGAGACCACTGCTCTACAACTATATGTGTATTTGCTAACACTATAAAGCGCTACTGGTGATATTCTCTGTATAGCTCTAAACTGAGTTTGGCTGATGGTCATCTGGCACGAATTGGGTTAGGTGGTTTAGTTGGCATTGCTATAACAGAACGAATAGGAAGAACATCTAGTTCTTATTACAGCATTTTTCGTGTGCGGATCTCAAAGTCCTGTACACAGGACGTCTGCGCAGTTATGGGGGAAACTGAGTTATTTGAGCAAGGTAACAGGACGAGAACCCACTGCTCCTGCGTCCCCATCGACATCCCAATCCATCGCCCCCACGGCCTCCATGAAGCAGATGGACTTCTGCAGTTGTGTTTTGAAGGAGCCTCGAATTGGAAGTTAGAGCTGGAATTGAATTGAATTTGGATCAAGATTTCCCTGGCAGTGACGATGGGGAATAGGAAGGGAATTCGGTATCTCTAACTGCTGTTACTAATTGGGCCTGTGTTGTTTTTAATAGCAAACAACAGCCATTTTTTAAAAACCTCCCAGTATAGCACACAATGGCACATTAAAGAACAGATTAAATATAGCTTGTGCTTATGCTTATTTCTTGAAATAGGTTAATAAACACTGCCGAGATGAAAGGAGCCTCAAGCGTTAAAAAAAGAAATCAGAAGGTCTCACTTAAGTGATTTTTTGGCAGGCATCAAATTAACAAATATAATATGGACTGCTGACAAGGTGCTCCATCATTCTCTGCTAGAAGATTTTTTACACACACACACACACACACACACACACACACACACACACACACACACACACACACACACACACGTGTTGCTTCCATTAATACTTCACTTGATAATGATAAATGGCATTTTTATTTGAAAGGAAAATATTAAAAAAGTTCTGATTTTCCAGAGCAGCTTAGAATAAATGACACCATTGTGAGCTGCAGTATTTTTTTGCTCCTGAAAAACCACACTGGTTTAACGAAGGTCTTTCCTGGGAGGGGAATGCAAACATTGTATGCACTTCACAGATAATTTTCCCCTGGAAATTACACAAAGCCCTGTTTTGCAGGAAGGAGGAGGTTAAAAAAAAAAAAGAGAGACATAAAAGAGACATAATGAGACCATGCGAGTCTTTCGTAAGCAATACAGCATCTTAATTTCTGGTAAATTCAAACGGTTTCCATCTGGGGGCTGATTCTGTCAGTCTGTATCTATGTCTGTCTGCCTTTATCTTTCTCTCTAGGCATTCATTGCTGTGACTTCTGAGCACCAAGCAAGCAAACGGGAGCTCTGGCCGCAGCCCGGGCTGCAGAATCCATCCCCTGCTTGACAGTGATCGGGTCTGACACGGAGAAGCACTTACACCCGAATCTCCGGCTCTTTGTATTTGGCCTGAGATACACGTGTCGTCTGGCACAAGTTAAAAATAAAACATTTAGGGCTACACTGGGGCCAGCCCTCGTGCGGCTCTGCAGTGCGCGGGGGAGGGCAGGAGGAGGAGGCCAGGGTCAGCTTGCATCGCAGTCAGCGGCGCAGGGGAGCACATGCATGCAAAGCCGAGCAGTGCCCCCCACCTCTCTACCGGCCCGCAGAGCCCTGCCCCAAGCGCTGGTTGAAAAGTCTCCTTCAGAAGCTTTTCTCCAATTGAAAAACTGGGTTTTTGACAAAGAACATGTTTCAAGGAAAATATCTGCTGCCTGCAGACATGTCTGGTCTTCTTGCCAGAAAACCCAAACCCTTGAAAGCTGAACAGGTTTCTGGCTGGTAACTGGGAGAGGTTTTATTTCATTGCCAGGCGGAGGTTTTCTGCTGAAAAATGTGACAAAAGTTATTTTTCTTTGTTTTTCACAAAATTAGGCGGGGCAGAAGACATTGTTTCCTGAGCAGCTCTAGTGCCCTGCGAAGAGGAGCGTGACAGATTGCTCTTCTCAAGCTCCAGGGAGGCTGAATTGCACCCATCCCTGAAGTACACCCAGCAGTGCAAGCCTGGCGTGCCTCTGGCTACACATGCTAGTAAAGCTCTTTCCGCCTAGACCTTTACTTCTGACCCTGACGCTGTGACAGGTGTTACATTTGTCCCAGACCCAGCTGGATCTGTGTTTGTCCCAGGAGTCGAGACGTGCAGGATTGGTGCGGACACACGTCGCCCTTCCAGTCGGGGATTAGCGAGGGGTTGAGTGCACCGCCACTGATCTGCCACTGATCTAACGATGCGATCCCAGGACATCTCTTCAGATACGCTTTGCCATGTGCCAGGATAAGCTTGTCCCATGAACCTTTTGGGGACCTGTCCTGGGACAACAGAACGGGACGTCTGGCTGATCACAAGTTGTCCCAAGAGAAAATGAATTCTCCCAGGGCAAAGGTGACATCCATTAGTAGCGTGAGAAATCAGTGGGTATCACTGGCTCTGGTCTGAGAAACAGGAATAGCCCCGTCCCAGCCGGCGGACTTGCACTGCTCTGGAAGTAGAGCAAAGGAGACTAGGATTGGACTGGAGGGACTACAAGGACTTCATCCAGTCCAACCCCCTGGGATTGCAGACAGCCACTTCATGAGACTGCTTTCCGAAACTGAAACTCTACCTTGGGTTTCTGGCCCCTGCACCTATTAGAGGACTTTCTGGATCGGACTCCTCTAGTGGCCAGAAGTCTATTTGCAAGCCTAAATTTATTCATAGCCCATTTTCACTTCTGTTCCTGTGCTAATGTTGCTCTTTAGCTTAAAAACATCTCTTCTTTCCCTGATGTTTAAATCTGACGTATCCTGAGAGAACAGTAATGTCCCTTCTCAGCCTTCATTTGGTAGACTAAACTGGCCAAGCTTTCTTAGTCTCCTCGTCTCTCGAACATGCGTGACCAGAGCTGCGCACAGCATCCAAACGAGCGGTCACCAGCCCTTGTACAATAGGATAGTGCTTCCCTGTCCTATTGGAAACACTTCACCTAATGCAGGACAGATTTGCATTTTCCCTTTTACAGTTGTCTGTCCCAAGTGACTTCAAGTCATCTTGTGATTCACTAGTTCGCTCAGTTTTTCCCCTTCTCTGTCATTGCCAATGGACAAACATGCAGCATATAGCAGTAGCTCTTGTTATTATTTCATAAGTCACGGCCTTACATTTTGCATTATTAAATTTCATCCCATGTCTATAATTCCAGGACGGACCGAAGGTGACCTGCTTCTTTCTGTATGATATTTTTGTCCTACCCTGTATTGGTGATGCCTCCCAGCTTTGTGTCAACAGTAAATTTCATCCGCGTGCTCTACTTTAAGACATGAGCATTAGCAAAAATAATAGTAAAAATCAGTTCCGTGAGCAAGCCTTAAGGAAATCCCCTAGTAACCTCCCCTCAATCCAATACTTCCCTTTTAGGACAGATCATTGTCTTTTCCCTACTAGCCAGTTTCTTCGGCATCTTACAATTCTTCTACTAATCCACACCGCTCCTCTTTTTAAACCACTATTGTCCCATGCAACACCGTATCAAATAGGTGACCGAAGTTCAGATAGATTAGATCCACCACATTACCCTTAAGTAAAAATATCAGTTATGTTCAAGAAAGGTTAATGTGGGTCACTATAAACTCAACAGTGAAGGTTTTTTACTCCAAGTGCCAGTTCTTTTAGTATTCTGGGACAAAGGCCATCTCCTCCCAACAGCCTGAAGGCATTAAACTCTTCTACGTCTGCTTCCACCTCAGATATGGTTATTTCTGTTTCCATACCCTCATTCCCACTAGCCAGCCTGCATTTGGCCCCATGTTCAACATCTTTCTTTAGAAGAGAGGCAAGGTACTCATTTCGGTTTTGAGCCACACCTAGAGTATCTTTAATACTTACCCTCTCACTGCCCTGTGGCCTCACTATTTCATCCCTCATTCTCTTCTTGTTTATATTAAACTCTTCCTGTTTGTTTTAATTCTCTTGGTAAGTGCTAGCTGAGTTGAAGTGATAGAAATTCTCCCTTTACCCCTACTTTTTCTGACCTCTAAGACTTAGGGCACATCCAAACGAGTGCAGATTCATAGATTCATAGATGCTAGGGTTGGAAGGGACCTCAATAGATCATTGAGTCCGACCCCCTGCATAGGCAGGAAAGAGTGCTGGGTCCAGATGACCCCAGCTAGATGCCTATCCAACCTCCTC
>JAGPOW010001543.1:14232087-14292463 GCA_030014935.1 Caiman crocodilus | reverse complement strand
CATAATTTGTCCTGCTGGGCTCTCATAAATGTGAGCCTTGATAATTTTTTCGAACACTTTGCCTAGGATGGAGGTGAGACTGAGTGGCCTGTAGTTGCCTGAGTCCTCCTTCCTCCCCTTCTTGAAAATGGGGACCACATTGGCCCTTTTCCAGTCTTCCGGGACCTGGCCCGTGCATCACGAGCGTTCAAATATTCCCGCCAGTGACTCTGCAATGATGTCAGCCAATGCTTTCAGCCTGCTTGGATGGAGCTCATCCGGCCTGCCGACTTAAAGGCATCCAGTTCCTCCAAATGACCCTGCACCATCTCAGGGTCTACACATGGCAGTCTGGCGCCTTGCTGCTGCCTCTCTACAACTTGTCGTGCCCCTCGCTTAGAAATACGGAGGCAAAGAACTCATTGAGGAGTTCAGCCTTGTCCCCCCTGTCCGTCACCAATTGCTTCTGCACATTTAGTAGAGGTCCCATTCTACCCTGGGCCTTCCTTTTACTCCCCATAGATCTAAAACCCAACTTTTTGTTGATGTGTGGCATGTGTTATGACCCATCTGTGGCACCACATACTGCATATGTGCACCCCCTGCACTGCTCCTTTGCAGCGCATGGGGGGTTTTGACCCCAGGGGATCCAGAGGTCAAAAAAAACATGCTGCAAAAAATCCAGGTGGCACATGTGGCAGCAGTGCATGCTACCCAAAACTGGAGCCTAGCCGGCTAGACCCAAGCCCTAGCTCAGGGGTGGGCAAAATGCAGCCCGCCAGGCCATTCCATCCGGCCTGTGGGATCCCTAAAAAATTTAGAAAATCAATATTTATTTGCCCCTGGCTGCCTACCATGTGGCCCTTGATGGCTTGCAAAACTCAGTAAGCAGCCCTCTGCCCAAAATATTTGTCCACCCCTGCCATAGCTGCTGGCCAGACCCCCAGCTGCAGGAGTGCCATGGCTGAAGCTCCCGGTGGCCCCCAGGACTCCAGGAAAGGCTGGTGGAGTCAGCACGGCTGCTGGCCCCAGCCTCCTCTACCCCATGTAGGGCACCGTGCTGCACACCAGGTACGCGTGGCATGGGTGTTCCCTGGGGACAACAGCAGTGGCTACCTTGTACCTCTGCTCTTTGTCCCCAGGGAAACACGTTCCTGCTCGTGGGTGTGCGCCCTTGGTCTTTTTTTGCTGATCAATCCCTTTCCCCTGTTCCATGTAGGCTTTAACACTGTGAGACTTCAAAATTTTGTCTCAATAAAAATGCCTGCAGTGAAATGGCATTATAAGAACATTTATTCTAAGGTGTTGCCAAAAAATTGTTATCAGCCATTATACAGCATAATGCAATTTGTTTATATTTATTGACTGAATGTATGTCTTAGAGCTGAAAAGTATTGCCTCTCAGATTTAGTACAGCAGATTTACTGACTCACTGATGTGTACTTCTGATCTGAAAGCAAATTCCCAACCATATAACAGTTCATACTGTCAATGCAATACGTCCCACCATCTATGCCCACTGACAAGGGCTAAAATGAGACCAGGCAAAATGTAGCCGCTGTTAGAAATCTGACTCAAGGAAAACATTATTGGATCCATATTTAATCTCTCTTTGATTTCATGTTAAGCCTGCACCATTTGCAAGTCAAAGGATGGTTTCTTTAGGTGTCAGTTTTGCAAACTCTCTCTGGGATCTACAGTTCAAACGGTGTTTTTGACTTCCTCATACTTCATCACTAATAATAAAGGCTGATCAGTTAGCATACAAATGACAACTTGGCACAATCCAAAGAAGTTTCCGTGAGGATCACGAAGAAAAGGAAAGGGAACCTGTTTCTGTTTCTTTCTCCCGTGGTTATGTTTCCTTTGTAGGAGGTAGGAGAGTGGAAGTATATTGGAGGCATCTGATAGGGATTTTGCCAGAGGGAGAAGTCATTAACCCTTTGACAGCACATATGCTTCAAGAACCACACCATACCTAGACTCCTAGCAGCCCCGGGTGAACTTTTAGGATTGGGCCCCCCATCGCCAGAGATAATGATACTAATAATGGGACAATGGGGGAAATGGCCATTTTCAGGCCCCCTTTCTGTCCAGACCCTGGGCAGCCACCCAGTTCACCCATGCCTGTGTCCGTCCTTGCTCAAGGACGTAGGTGCCTACTCACAAAGGTCTCCCTTTTACACAGCTTTAGAGGTTTGCTGGGTTTTATACCAGAAAATATAACACCAGGATACTGGGAACCATCCTGCTGCTGCTGTGCAGTGTGGCTTGTATCACAATACAATTCATTCCCACGTTATACCTGTATGCAATAACTATGGGTGGGTGACCAGGACACCAGCCCTGGGATCCAAGACTGAGGGGGTGGAAGAATGGTGCCCACCATGGCACAGACACTGCTTGTTAAGCCTCTGCTTGCATATGCACATATTCCAGAGACTGTCTCCCAGCGGTCTCCGCTGCAACATGGTGTTCATTTAAGAGGAAACTTGTTTATTTCTGATATTTAGGCATGCGTAGAGGTGACCCACCACTTGCCATTTGTCCTACAAAAGAGCATTTGTTTGAGCAAGTGAGCCCAGTCAGCCAGTAGAGCCAGGGATGGTGCTTTTGATAGGATTGCTTTTCAATAAGGTGTTGGAGACGGGCAGTGCTGCTTTTTCGTACAGATATAAAAATAATGTAAATCCACTAGGTTGACACAATCGCTGTGGCTTGCAGCAGCGCAGGAACACAGTGACAACATAGCCCAGAAAAGGTAGTAAAGGAGATGTGGAAGCAACATTAATAACAGCATTCTAGACCTACATAATGTATCCGTATTATGTGTTTTGTGGTTTATATATTGGACTTCTGACTTAGGTGCTGAGGTAATGGGAAAATGCCCCCAACCCCTCTTAATACAATGCAACCAACACTCCAGTGTAACATGCTGGTTTATAAAGAAAAATGACATCCTATCATACACACTGCCATGCCACACGGGCCTGCTATTTTAAAACACATTTGAGTGAAGCCAACAGAATTCCTCATAAGGAGACCAGGTTTCACTTGAAGGCTCCAGTTCAGCAAAGCACTTAAACATATGCTTAAATCCCACGAGAGTCAATCACATGTTAAATGCATGATCACGTATTTGACTGAATTGGGGTCCAAGTACTGTGCAAATGCTGAGAAACGAACTGGCATGGCCATTATAGTTTAATCCATAATAGCTATTCCAGATTACCTCCCCACGTGCACACCTTTACCAGAACAAAAGTGACTTTATTTCAGAACAAGTATTCCACTAATGAAGCCAGAGAAAACAATTACATCAATACTAAAGGCTACTGAAATGCAACCGTTATAAGGCAACAGTTATATCTGCTTGATACCGTAGTGATACAACCATAGCAAAACTGCTCCAGCTTTACCCCTGCTTCATTCAGGGCCAAAGTTACAGTGATTTAGCGCATTTGTATCTGCAGGTTCATTCAGATGTAATACTTCGATTGTAACAGCTGCTACATGCCGTTGAGCACCCTCCCTCTTCCTTTAAAGTCAATACAATGTACCACACATTTCTCCATACCCAAAGTGGAGCAATTATTCCAGTATAAAGGAACTGAATCTGGAAGAGAGTGTTTGCACGGGGGAGTTATTCTAAAGTAAAGTAAGTATAGCAGAGTAGTTATGATGGTCATTTTCTGCCATGCTGGGAAGGACTAGTTAATTGTCCTTGTCAACGCCCCTAGGTGAGATAAGTATTATCCCCAGCTTGCATGAGTGGGAATTGAAGTATACAGAGGTTAACTTACTCTACACCGTACGGACGCAGCTGCAGTGTCAGGATCTGAACTCTCCATCGCTCAGTCTCCAAACCTGCGGTCGGCTCACTAGGCCACGCTGTCATTCAGGAGCACTTTAACCCAAAGTGCTGTCTTCCTTAACAGTTCACTTTGTAGCTAGGGACCTACCAAATTCACAATTTTGTGATTTTCGCGGAAACCAAAAATTTGGTAAGTCCCCCAGGAAAAGCCCGGTCCCTGCAAAAAGCACAGTGTTGGGGAGAGGGGAGGGAATGGAAAGCCCTGGCATCCTAAAGCACATGGGAGTATAGGGGATTTTCAAGGCAGATCACAGCAGCCCCACTACCCCCCCCACAAACACACCTCTGATTGGCTGAGGGGACCTGGCAGTCCTGCCCTTCCCTGGAGATTGGCAGACGGTGTGCAGGGGCCCGCTGCTCTCCGCTGAGGAAATGGCCACCAGTCCCACACTCAGCCCATGAAACTGGGGGACAGCCCCTATGAATGAGATAGGTCCCTAGTTATAACACATTTTCCCATCACATTAAGAATTAACAAATGAATTCAATATACCGGTATTTAAAATTAAGAACGCAATTATTTCCCTGCTTTGCATGAAGTTTTGATACCACTGAGAAGGCTACCGCTTGTCCTAATGTCTAGAGAAGATTATTAATGTCCTACATCTCTGGTCCCATGGTATTAATTTAAGACCAGATCACTGGATTTGCCGCCCCAGTTAACAGGAATATGTTACTGAGATAACAGTGACTTATTTTTATCCCTTTCTTTATGAAAGCATTCTCTAGGTGAAGAAATGTGCCCATTCTAACCGGAGGAATATTTCGTTTTCATTAACAAGACAAAAAATAATAATACAGTAACTCCTGCTTATTATTTCAATCCAATCTGTTCCTCATTTTTATTGGCATATACTGTGGGACTTTTTTACCCAGATGACCACAAGGGTGCATATAACAAATCTCACAGTATATGGTAAAACATATAATAACCTCTGGACAATGCAAATTTTGGCAGTTATTATCCTCCTTTTTAATCATGGCATTTGCTTGGCCTCTTGTCTTTTCTATCATTTGGAATTTTTATGCCTTCATTATTAAATGGCAGTCTACCAAGCTGTCAAACGATAATAGCTGAAAATGACTAAGGTTTTTAAAAATAGGTGAGAAGTGTTAGTTTATTACAAAGGCTATTCACCCCACGCTCTGTATTGGGTCCAGGCACTTCGACTAATTGCTGGGATTTGGGCATGTTAGCTTTTGGGAAATCCAAATATTCACATACCTATAACTGAGTGTATTAGTTGTTGTCAGGATGCCTTTGAACTGCCAATTTGATGCAGCTGTGAAAAGGCAAATACACAGCTTGGATGCATCCGTTTCCGGTAGACTTGGGGGGCAGTATTGGTACCATTGTACAAAGTGCTTATGTAAGGGTACAAGCCTCGTCACCCTTCCTAAAGAAAACCTCCAACTCAAAGAGGTGCAGAGAAAAGCTGGTAGGATGACTAAGGGGATGGGGAGCCTGCCCCACAGAAGATGAGCAGAAGAATTTGGCTTGTTTAGTGTAGCAAAAAGATGGCTGGACGGCAAAAAGTTTGCATCAGGAAGGGAAACACCAGAGGGAGGGGCAAAACAAGCAGTTTAGCACAAGAACAAATGGGCACGAACCGGCTGCCGATAAATGCGGGCTAGAAAGTATTTCAGCTAATCATCAGAGCAGTGAGGTTCTGGAAGAGCCTTCCAGACAAAGCCGTGGGGACAAAACCACTCATTTTAAAGTGGAGTTTGGTAAACTGATGAAATTGAGATAAGATTACATTATATAATTATTATAATTATTATTATAAGAAAAAATAAGATGACATGACAGTTCCCCGGGGGGTGGATTCAGTGACCCAGAAGGTCCCGTTCAGTCCTAGGTTCCTATACTAAGTTTCCATGTACCATTTGCATAAATAACAACACGTGTTAAGTGTGGACTCACATATTCTTTTAGTACAGGTTATTCTACAGTCCAACAAGTTAATGCTCTGCTTGTAGCCAGAGGTTTTTATAACCACCTAGACACATATCACTCCTGTCTATAATGTAGCATTAGTTACACCGTTGTTAACATTTTCGATATAGAAACTTTCGGACCAAAAATGACCCACGCAGACATTCATGGCAGCATCACAGGACATGCTGGGTCTTCATAAACGCTCAAGAAATCTTGTGAGTGTGGTGAATAAAGCACTGTCTCTTCATTTGTCTGCTTTTGAAGGCAGAAAGGTGAAGGATTTCTGTGTGTCCCAGCCACCAGTGCAACTATGCTTCCCTTGTCTTCAGTAGGGGTTTTGTACTGACCCAGCTACTCTGGGGTAATCACACCAGTGGGTGTAATTGGTGCTAATTCCCATTGTAGACAAGGCCTTAGTGTCCCAAGTGGATTAGAAATCAGATGCTCTTGGCTCCCCCGGTTCTGTGCTCAAATCTCTCCACCAGCCTGGTAACAATTAAAAAAGCCCTGCAGGTTGTTCAGATCCTAAGCAGTATTCTCGAGTGCCTGTGATATCTTGCTTTTCCTGCCAAATGATCACTTTTCTCAACTACTGTATTTAGTATACATGGCAGAGGCCTTGTTTTGATGTGGGTCATTTATGCAGACATCACCGCACAGGAGATAAAAGCTTCCTTTCATTGCAGCGTGGCATATGGTCCACCACAACACCCAACAATTACAGTCAGAGCAATTTTCTAGAATCAGCCAAATCTCTGCATAATTGTCAGCAATCAACATTGCCATTAATAAATTATTCTGAGCAAAGCCATTGGGACACTAAATTATTTTCCTGGACAAAAATCCGTTCTCATGCCAGGCAGGAGTTTTGTAACTAAAGGTGACAATCATTGCACTCCCAATGTATACACAAATACATCCCGGATTAAAAAAAGATAAGCTCACTGCCTTTGGCTATGCAACAATTTCAATTGGCTCCTTTTCCCCCGTGTTATAAGCAGTCATTGATATGTATTCTTTAACTCCGTAATGATGGGGGAGAGTTAAAAACAGGCAATATGAATTAGCATTTCACCCTTGGCTAGAAACACACCTTAAAGAAACTTACTGTATAGTTCATTTTGACAATGTTTTTCTACCCTTTCACTCAAATTATCATTCATGTACAGTATGTATTTTTAATTTAAAACCAAAACACTGAATAATTAAATACCATGGAGAATACTAATGCGTGGAGCAAAGTGGGACAAATAGATTCTGTCTACAAGATTTCTATGATCCTTCCCCTATTAACATAAGCATGGGTTCTGCTGGGTATTTACATATTAGATTTGGCAAGCAATAATACAATGAGAAGTAATTTCTGCATTAATATCTTCTCTTTCAAATAAGACAAGTTCCCGAACTTGTCAAACATAAATGCAAAATTATGAAAAACAATCCTAAGCTAAAACTCTGGTTATTAAAATGCATGGCAACTAATTATTGATCTGATGCTATTCTGCATAAAGAAGACATGCTTGACTGAACAGAAATATTTTAAAATCATTAAAATACATGTGTTTATTTTACTGAATCTAAATTGGAAGTGGTAGATTATTCTTATTGTCTAACAAATTAGGAAGTGTGACAATACTGCTGTACAGTGCTGATGTACGATTTCTTTCTCCTTATACTTATTACTTTCTGTCAAATTAAAACTAAACCTCCGTTGGAAACCTTGAGCAGCCATAATATGAAAATCAAATGTGAATAGCTATTAGAAAAACGTAGTACCTCAGATTGCTCCAGGCAAATACACAGAGATACAATACTAAACACTACCTTTGTATAAGAAAGGAGCAGAAACCCTCTTATGGGACGTGCTGCCAGTTGAAGCTAAAGTCCTGTCAAAACAGCAGTTCTACTGTGGGAACATGCTGAAATCTAAAATCTTCGTGCAGCTGGGGTTTTTCCCTTTAGTTTTCCCCTTAAAACAGGAACCTGAGTGAAATTCAGTTCACTGCAGATTTACCAATGCATCATTTCACTCTAAGGACAGATTAATAATTCCTGAACTTATTTCAACTGAATTTCATGGCCAAGATATCCCGTAATTTTACACCTCCTCGCGATGACCTTTATACTGTACTTATTTTACCAAATATCACCCGTAACATTTTTTCCATTCCAACAAGCTTCAGGATACATATATCTTGATATTACTTTGGAATGACTATGGTGTGGAGCTCTCTGTAAATAATCATTGACATGTAGCTCATTCGTTGTAAAATTCTGAAGAGCATTAATACCGGAGACTATTCATCTTTAATGCATTTTGTATAACTCAATGTTAACCTTTATGGAAAGTACCAGCTCGTTTTGATGAATCCCTAAATCAGCTTGACTAATCTAAGACGGGATCATCATCACAAATATATATTGTAACAATAGCGATGCTCATGCTGCGGGCTTCGACTTCCAAATAGCAAGCACGTTAACGGATGGCTTTTGCACAAGCCACAAGTTCTTCCTTAACTTTTTAAAAGCCAGACTCTGCCCCCTTACAACACATTCGGTGACCAACCCAAGTGCTGCTCTTTCTGAGTGAAGGGAGTACAGCCTGGTTGGTCCCCGGACTGAAAGCTTTTGAGCTGCACGCGTCCACTTGCCGGTCAGTGAGCTGTGCCACAATCACAGGGGCCGAACAGGCAAGCAGTTCCCTAACCTTGTTCTCCGGAGGTGTTTTAAATATTAAAACTGTTGATGCCTGGAGCTCCTAGTCTTAAAGCCTGTTCTAGTCAGTGGGTGCATCTACACATGCATTCATGAGCCATAGTTAATGTGCATTAAGTTCAGTACCTGTAATAACCTTTTTAGTGATGTTACTGTGCAGAAGATTAATTCTATTGTACTTTAGAGCAATAGCATGGCTTCTACTGTGGCACGCTAATGTGCACTCGAATTAGTCTACTGTGCATTTAGCGTCTTGTGTAGATGTGCCCAGCAGTGACACCCATGTGGTGCCACTCAGATGCCAACCAGGATCAGGCACGGCATGGGGGTTTCTGCTCTACAGCAGTGTCCAAGCAATGGCAGTTTTTTTGCTTTTCCCTTAGAAGGAGCAATATAAACCTAGAAATGCTAGTACTCCAGCAGCTGGTCTGGTGAAACGGCATCTACTTTCTCCACTGGTGCCTGCCCTGCTGGCCTCAGATTTGACACTGCATACATAATTGCTCAAGGGAGCAGCAACCCAGGATTGCCAGAGGGAAACTTCACAATTGAGATTGCTCATTAGCTGCACTCTTTTAACATCTATTGTAGACAAGCCTAATAGCTGCAGCCCTGTTGCCTCTAGGCCCAGACCCCCTTGGCACATTAGACCCTTTGAGTTTGGGTCCTGCTTTCTGGTCCTCTGTGGTTTCCTCCCCTGTGTCTCGGTAAGTAAGCGCGAGTGGGGATTTCTATGCTGTTGAGCCATTGTGACTCACCGCTGCCTTAAGGTTTCTACTGCTCTTGTCCTGGATCATTTTGTCCTATCAGTGACCACTCCCTGATGACACGTTCTTTTCTGTGCTGATGTTAACAGCTTTTGCAAGTTTTTGTCCGTGTTGGGTAACTTGGACCCCAAATCTCTTCCCTTGGAAATACCCACAAAAAGATTTTCTGTGGGAGGGCAAATTCAAAAAATGTCCCTGCATAGAATTTCCTTTGGGTGCCAAGCATAATATTCCCCACAGAGCACACGGTAGTGTTGCCTCCCAAAAACCCTATGGGGGTGTCTACACATCAACCTACTCGCCATAGTGACGTGCTACATCACCAAATGACGTGATACAGAGACTCGACGATCACATGCGCCTACACGTGACCGGCAGCTACTTCACCGTAGCAGTGCGCTCCCCCTACGGTGAAGTCGTGGCTAAAACTAACCACGTGCCACAAGCACGGTGCACTTTGGGCAGTTACTACACTGTGCTTCAATGCTTCCAAAAGGAAGTAGCAAAGCATGGAGCAGTAACAACATCGCTGCAGGGTGATGTGTGGCTGCATCCTAGGAGAGAGCCTTTGCAGAAGGTCTAAATCAATGCTTCTAAAACCTCTATGCAAATTCTGGGGCTCTCTGGTTCTCCCGTCCACATTTCCAAAAGCAAAACTCCTGAACTCTGGGAACAGAATGTATGGGTAAATCACTGTGTTTTACTATATAAGGTGTAAAGCAGCACCTGAGGGTGCCCTAAGATCCTTTTACGGGTGCCATGCAGTATTAGTACTGTTAGGTATGGAAACAGCTACCCGTGATTCACTCAAAAAAGCTAAACTCAAATTTCAAATAGGAATCCATCGTGTGAAAGACATTGCGACCTGTTGTGGTTTTCCTGAGTTCTTTGCAACAAGAATTGCTCTGTTATTTTTCTATAATCAAAAATGAGTGAAAGCCAAGATCTGACATTTTCTGAGTGATGTCTTGAGTTTAAAATGGTTGAGAACCACTGGTATAAAGTCAGGAGCTCTCTGACAGCTGGTCTGAGCTCAGTTTTCTTCAGTAGGTAAAACTAAACAGAAGGTATTTCATACAAAGTAGCACTTACAACCTTCAAAAGGACCTTCAGACATGCTACAAGATGGTATTTAGATTTTCCCTATCCACACAATTCTGTATTAATATAGCCTTTATTTTAATTTCATCAAGCATATTTCAGGCAAACTATACTATACCCCAAACTGCCTTGCAGATAAGGAACTGGAAAGAAGTTCAAGGAATCACTAGGGAAAACCTGCTGCCCACACTTAAAGGATTTGGTTGTACTGTTGGCCCAACTCTTCTCATTTCCTCTCAGTCCCAGCCTTTACCCTTCGATTGTTTATTCATAGAAATAAATTCCAGTGGGTTAGAGCACTAGTAGCTAGGGAAAATTATATTATTCCTAGTATGTGTTTCTGGTAAGGTGGTAGTATGAAGAAGTCCTCTTCGTGGATTAGGGAAGCATCGTTCTACTCATTGAATTGAGGTAACTCTGTGGCCATATATGCTCCTTCAGCATTAAAAGCTGGTGTCACAATGGGTGCATCTACAGGAGACACTTTACTGAGTAGTAAAGCAACACCATCTACACATGCATGGCAATTAGTGCACACTAGAGTACTGTGTCCCGGCAGATACAAGTGGTATCCAGCAGCGCAGTAAATTACTGCACTTAAATGCATGTATAAACAGGGATGTTGAGATTAGTTTGCTCCAGCTCGAATTGAGCCAGAGTATATTCCATCACATTAACTGCACATGTAGATGCACCCAATGAGTTGCAAATTTTTCCTTTCCTATGCACCTCTTCCACCAGTGCAGGTTGAATCTCATATAGTGAACTAGGTAGAAGCAAGAATAAGGATTTTCAAAGGACTAGACCCTCAGCTACTTTAAATCAGTGTAACCCCACTGAGATGAATGGAGCAAAGATGCTTTACACCAGCTGAGGGTTTGGCCCCTATTTTATAACAAGTCTACATTTAACCTTCAGAAAGAAGAACGATAAATAGATTTTGCCTAATGCTTGTTAGAAGTTTTACATGAATCCCAAAATGCAGCTTCACAAATATTTTCAACCTCCACCCTAAAGAATATATTGAATTATATAAATTGTGCTGTTCCTTTGATATAATAAGTTGAGAGCTCTTACTGAATCAACTTTATAATGAATTCTTTCAGATCCTGATGAAAATGTTCACTTACGAAGGAACTTAGCTTGATTTTGAAATTAATGTAGTAATTTAGAACTACTTTCATTCAGAAGGTTTAATGATAGCTGAATCCTGAAAAATGAATAAAGTATTTGCTGCTTTTGGATGAGCTGATGGTTGGTATCAGGGTTGTCTTCCAGGAGTGATAGTTACCATTGTCTGGTGGTTATATATAATACCAAAGCTACCACGTGAAATGATGGCACCACCCAAGTCAGTGACAGAGCACACACTACCTGCTATGGACTTGGCTTTCTCACAACCTTCAGAGACTCATTCTAATTACACAAATGTATTAACAGAAATGAGGAAGGATCAAGGCCCTTACTCCTTTCAGGAAACTGATTATGTGAGACGCCCATTTCATCTCAAAGAAGCCTCTTCCCCTAAAACAAAAATATCTCCTTGAGGATCCTAACTATAACTTATGACTGAAAATAGGTGAGGAATTATTTCCAGAAACTTGGTTTTGGTAATTGGTCAAAATTTGTTCATGTGAGCAAGAATGATCTAATCTTAATTTCCACATTCATTACAAAATGGTTCATTAGGTAATCTTATTTATACCATGGGCATCCAAGTCATTCCCTTAGTATTTTTAAATCTTAAATCTCTGGAAAGTAGATTACGTCATTACATTTTAGGTTTGAAAATCCCATATCATGATTGCCTCCTGGGTAAAAAAAACAAAACACAAACAACCCCCCCCCACACACATGTATTTAATGTACACACTGAGTCAAATACTCAGCTGGTAAAAGTCAGCGTAGCTGCACAGAGTCGCAGTGAACCGTGCCAGTTCCTGGATTTATATCAGATGAGATCATGGCTGATGCGATTTCCAGGTATCTTTAGATATTTTCTAAACTCTGAAGATGGCAGACCATGGTTTCCATCAACTGATGTAATGAGTGTTGAACATAATGCATTAAATCCAGCTTTCAGTATCATCAATACAGTTTTACTGACTGCCTGTAACCAAGCAGAATTTGAATGACTGTTGCAGCTTGAATAGCATAATGAAACAGGAGAGAGTCTGATGTCCTATAAAATGTGGCCTGGGACGATCTTTTCTTAGTTTCCCATCTATTCACAAATGGAATTTGCTGTTTTTGTCCACACAGACTGGAAAACTCCCCAGGTATAAAGCTATTTCTTCTGGAAACCTCAGGAGCAATGTTGTTGTTAAAGGGACTATTTGCTCTCAAGATCCTGGTTTGCTCTGTTGCAATGGGACGCGGTTTTTGGGAACAGGCAAGCAATGCTGGCTCAGATCTTCATTCTCTCTCCAGCAGGTTTGCACCACTCTGGCTGCACTGGTGTTACGGTATCCCTGGATGGCACAGCTGCCACCTCTTCTCTTACCACAATATTCGGGCTTGCTGGATGCATTGCCACAGCAGGTTTAGTGACCCCTGATTGCCCCAGCAGCTGCCTTGGCCCTTTCCCCAAGATGTTATAAAATTCAGTTCAGCCAGACCTAGTGACTGAGCCTGCAGACTTTTCTATGCCTAGCTGCTTTGTAAAGACAAGGTATTGCCTTCATTGCCAATGGGACAGGAGTAAAACTGGATCTAATTTGAGAAATCTATCTATTTTGGGGTGGTTACATGACTCTTCATGGCCACAGGAGCCAAGCAGCTCACAATCTTAAAGGCATTTAGTAACTGCCCAGCACCTCTCATGAGGACCTGAGGCAGAGAGACTAAGCATAGATTTTTATTTCACCTAGAGGATGGAGCTTGTGTCCAATTCTGGCTAATATGTAGGAGTGATTCTGTTACCCGCTCTGGGCATGGCAGATGGAGATGTGCAGCTGTTTCTTTATTCCTATAAAGGGGGCACTGACATGCCCAGATGGGGGTTGCAGAATCACTCCTACAATTTAATCAGGTGCCCCAGAGACAGCCGCAACCTGCACTTTGGTCCACTAAGTACCTTGTCCAAGGTTGGCAGCAAGTATACAGGGGAGGGTAAACACATGTCAGCCAGATGTCAGCCTGGTGCCCAAACCACTAGACCAGTCTTCCTGAGAAAACGTGACAATCAGAAGAAAAGCCAAAACAGCAGACACTCCTCTACCTATTTCGCTGGTGCAGCACTTGATTCTGCATTATCGTTACCCCCCACTGTTGACATTGCATCAGTTTTTGACCCAGGAAGCTTGCTAGTCTTACAGTCTCTAAAGCTTATTGTGCAAATGTTAGATTCTGTGAAATTCTGCAAAGCTAAAATGGGCAGTGTAGTGGGCTGTCAGGTTGCACCAGGCAGTCTTTATTTTCCTGGGCAAATGTGCCTGCAGAACACAATATAAACCATAACGCTATAAACATCAGGTACAACAGAAAAGGCCCTGTGGTCTTTTCCCACACCAGCAAGAGTCCCCCCCCGGCTCACCCCTATCGCCTCTAGTATCACAGTCCTCCTCCCTCTCTTCCCTGGAAGTTTTAACTTCTTCTGGACCAGCCAATTATCCCCAGCAGCTGGCACAGGACTCCTAGGTAGGCCTGCAGTCACTTTTTTTACAGCCTGCAACTTGTCTGGAGCCTTTGAAACATGCAGCCTGCTACGAGCCAGTAACAGGTTAAAAGACACATCTTCCTACTCTGGTCCAGGAAATGGGACCTGTGCAGATTCATATAGATCACAGATTAGTTTGTTAAGAAAAGCTGAGATGGGGGTCTCTGAGAAGGTCTGTGTAACAATTTGATCTGAAATGTGTCGACTACATCCCGCTGTGTTATTCCCAGGCTGTGCCATTTCACCCTCATTAATATTAGAAGCGCAGATAACGCTAAAATAGGGTTAGCTTTTAAAATTCTGAAGGATATTGCTATTTGTTGGATAATCTTGGCTTATCCAACAAAGATGGGTTAAAATCAGAACAGGAAATTTAAAGTGTCTATATGTAATGCAAAGGAATAAAAGTTAAATCTCAGCTAGACTTGTTGAGCTTTCAAGAGCAATTCCACTGATCAGCATCTGAATTGTCTGTCTAGACTGCAAACTCATTGGGCTAGTGACCTCCCCTGCATACTTGTCTGCAAAGTACCTAGCACTCTTTTGCCACTATACAAATAACAAGTAATGATGATTACAATAAGGAGATGCGTTTAAGTAGAAAAATACCAAAACTAGAAATAGGTGAAATGCTGATGAATTAATTAGTATGGTGGAGGGAAATGCCCTGAGTGTACTGGCTGATCCAACACTTAAATTCTCACTTCAGCATGCAGGAGCAATGAGGAAGGTTAATAGAATGCTGTCATGTATTAAGGAGGTAAGAGATTGAATAAAATTATTTTCTCACTTTGTAAGGCCCTATGGCATTTAGACCATAGCCTGAGTATAGTGTCCAATGTTGGTCACGATTGCTGGAGACAGATGTAGTTAATTGGAGAAAGCACAGCAGAAGGCAAACAAAATGATTAATGGACTAGAGGGGCCTCACACAGTACTTGAGAAAATGATGAAATGGGGATTATTTGGCCTCCAGGAAAGGTGATTAAGAGGTGAACTCACTGAAATATTTAAACTAGCTAAGGGTTATTATCAAATTAAGTTTGAAGATCTATTTGAAGTTGTTTGACAGACCAGAACTAAAGGACACAGGATTAAGTGTGCTATCTTCACAAGTCACCATGGTATACAGGTAGCCAGCATGATGTGACAGTGGCTATGGTTAGCGGGTTGCATGGCAGAGTAGACTATTTTGAAACAAGCTGGAATACCTCACAAAAAAGTTCTCTCCTCAACCTTACTAATACTTTTTGTTCTGGGGGGATGGACAAATTGGTGAACATGGGCTGCCTCCATACAGGGTTGACTATTTCTTGCCATGAGTAATCTCATATTTATATATTTGGTTCCACCGTAGATTGGTCAACTCCTTTAGCAGGATTTTTTCTTGCTTTTTGTCTCACTTTGGTACCTCTATCGTTCCTATCACTCAAAATTAACGGGCACGTGGCTCTGAGTGCCTCTTAATTTGTAACATTGTAATAGTGTTCTCGTGGCCATGATTGTCCAATGAGGTGAGGGAAGCAACATTTATAATAGTGATTCTCAAACTTTTTTGACACCACGAACCCTTGATTAGGCTTGAGGTACCCTCTATAACTTTTGTGAATTGAAAATTGAGAATGATTGATTTTATAAATTAATGATGCTATCTTTTATTAGACCACCATAGTTCAGGGAGATGGGAGACAGACTTTCAGGCTTCAAGAACCCTTTAAGAGCTCTTGGAAATCAAAATATCGTAGAAAGGTTGGGCTTAGAGGGACCTGAGGAGGCCATCTAGTCCAACCCTTGCCCAAGGCAACATCATCCCTATCAAACCATACAGACAAGTGCTTATTTAATCTATTCCTAAAATGATACAGTCAAGTCTGCCGCAAACACCACGAGCAGTCTAACCTGCCATAGCTGAAGCAGGAGGGTAAGGGCTACCCCACCATTGACATGGATGTTAAAACACACTCAAGCAATCCAAGGAAGAGCACCATGCCCCCTATTACAGAGGAAGGCAGAATCTGTTCCAACAGTGGGGATGCATAGGGGATTACGGGGATGCACGTGCACCCCTGAGAGTGCTGGTGCAGTCCCTGACCAGCTGCGCTCCCTGGTTAGGTGATGGGCAAGGAGGGGCAGGCGGGAGTGCCAGTGCGTCCCTTGAGATTGCCAGCTGGGGATGGGAGTGTCGGATATAGTGCTGCGGCTGCTTCCTGGTTGGTGAGTTTTGCTGCCGGTGGACCCCACTCCCCCCACCCCGGTCAGCGAGATTGGCTGCAGTCAAGACAGGTCCCGTGCCCCCCTTTACTAAGGTGGCACCAGTCGACCATGTGATCCAACCTCACTGTGGGGTAAAACTCTTCCCTTATCCCAAATGTGGCAATCGCCCTGGCTCTGAGCAGAAGGGTAAGGCCCTCTAACCATGCACATCTGGGTTTTAATCCCAGCAGGAACATTGGCACATCCCAGTCAAAATGCCCTGCCCTGGCTGGAGCCAGCACCCAGCGCTTCTGAGAAAGGCAAAAGAAAAACACCTAACAGCTGCAGCAAAATGCAGAGAAAAAATTCCTTCTGGCCCTATGTGGCAATTAGCAAAGCCCAGAAGCAAGGGAAAACGCAAACTTCTCCACTCTGCTCAGACCTGGACACAGACGAACTAAGCGGCTGCCCAGGGCCCGGGCAGAAAGGGGGCCCAAAAATGAAAAAAAAAAGTTACAACTGAAAAAATAAAGTTTTAGTATTTTGCATATACAGGACTGGCAATGTTATCAACTGAGAATGAACTATTTTAGGACATTGATACCACAGATGTGATCAAAATCTTTTGCAACGAAAAAAATCATTCTCTCTGGTGAAGGGGGGCCCGATACTAAGAGTTCACCTGGGGCCACCAGGAGCCTAGGTATGGCACTGACTCTGCTCAAACCCTGGGGACAGCGTGCATAAATCCACAGATCCCACCCTCTAACTCGGGGGCGGGCAATTATTTTGGGTGAAGGGCTGCTTACTGAGTTTCAGCACGCCATCGAGGGCTGCATGATAGGCAGCCAGGGGCAGATAAATATTAATTTTTCTAAATTGTTAGGGGCCCCACGGGCCAGATAGAATGACCTGGCAGGCCGCATCTGGCCCCCAGGCCGCATTTTGCCCACCCCTCTCTACTTGGATAGCCTGAACTCCCCTTTCTGCATCCCCTCCATAAGCTAAGCTGGTGTTGGAGCTCACCATTCTCCTCCTGCTGAGCCTGGTTCTCCAATAACCCCCTGTCCTGGGCTTAAGAACTCATTGGTTAATCAATTATGTGGATTAATCTGACCACTAACGGATTTAGTTGAGGTTAAACTAAAGAAGCTCTTCCAACTTATACTTAGCTTGGACTGTGATGGCTTCACGCCTTCAACAGGTCTGGGGCAGAAGCTAGTCCCCTGTCTTTCACAATTAGACAAGTTAGTCCACTAAAAGATATTACTTTGCCTCACAGCTTATCCTTCTCTCGCAGTCTTTAATGCACTTATTGAGGTGGGGTGGTGAATGTAGGAAGCTAACACCAAACACAGCAAAGAGGACCTGGTTAAATTTTTCATGTGAGTAGTGCAAAATACTTAAAGGAAACTTGGAGGTTTTGAAGCAAAGATTTGAACACTCTAGGTAAAATGAGAGATGGTGGTGAAAAGTAATGAATTTCAAATGTATGCCTGGTCATTCATGGGGCTGGGAGCTGTTGAGTAGAATATTTTGATCAATAAAAGGCTCGAGTTTGCCACTGATGGATGGAAGCTGTGGAGTCTGCAAGGAGGCAATCCTGACATGAGTCACAAATAAATAGTTCTGGATAGGGAAAATAGGCTGCCTCTGAACACAGAAGGGAAGAAGACACAGTGGCTATTAATAATGAAATATGATGATGTTTCTTAATTAGTAAATGGTAATTGTAGAAATGGATATGTAGTGCAAAAGATGAACAAAATCTCAAGTGAAAGAAAGTGATCACAAAATGCTATTAAGCTGAAAAGGTATAATGAGGAAAACACAAAATGTGCTAAAATGGAAAGCATGATTGTTCCTTCAAGCAAAAAAAAATGCTATTACCAATCAAGAAAAATCTGGAACCTATTTTTCTCTGAACTAATGTAAGTTTTATACAACACAAGGCTGCCTGAAGATTTATTTATTTATTTATTTATTTATTTGTGGCAAAAGCTAGTCTAAAAAGGTATATTAATTGGAAAATTCATATTTGGGCAAATCAGGAAAATCAGTGGTGTATAGAAGTACTTGGAGAGAAATGATCTATTCTGTGACAAAGAAATAAAGAATAGGGCTACCTCAGACAAAGGAAGGAAGGGAGGAACGACAATAGGTAGAAATAGATTTCTGGAATGGAATGGGTAACTAAATGCATATATATATGTGTGTGTGTGTATATATATATATGCATGTATATGTGTGTGTGTGTATGTATTTATTCATTTGGGTGGATAGAGAAGTAAACATAAATGCAGATAAAAAAGAAAAACAAAGTATAACATTCATTGAAATGACACAGCATTAATTGGGGGGAAAAACCCAAATACTGGGTATTTTCCCAGGGACCCATAGTCCTGCAGAACTCAGTGCCCTTGCACACAGTCGCTGTGATGGGCCCCGCAAGATCACAGCCTAGCCTGCCTTCGTCTTTGTTTTCAAAAACACACCAGGTCTGCTCAATAAAACACAAGTTGCAGCACAACTAGGATTCAGTGATCGTATGATTGGATTTGAAATATTTGTAAGAAAAAGGTAGTAGCACCAAGTATTGCTTTTTCTACAGCCGGCCTTTCAGGGAATGCAGACTGAGTGTGAGGTGCATCCAGAATACTCTGGTTGACAGCAAAGATCCTGTGGCACAGTTGTAAATATTTAAAAACAGATAAAGATGATATAATCAAAATTAATTCCATCAAAACCCACTGTATTTCTATGGAAGACATCACGGAGTTAAATACGGTTCTGCTGGGCTATAAAAGCACTGATACTCTGATAAAGCTGGTGCAGTCACAAAACCAATCTATTACATGGGGAAAAATGCTAATATTGCTCTTTATGCAATATACAGTTTTTTTGCACACGATATGCTAATTTTATTAGGCAAGAAATATATATGAAAGGTTATCTGAAGAGCGAGCGAAAAGATTGGGACTATTTACCTTAAAAAGGAGACTAATAATATGGGATATGATCAAAGTGTACAAAATAATGAATTCAGTAGAGGAGGTAAACCAGGCATTTCTGTTCACCCTTTCTCCTAGTACCACGATTTGGGGAAGCTGAAAGGGGCAAATTCAAAAGTGATGTAAAAATATATGATTTCATTTCAACAAGCACAGGCTATTCTGGATGCTGAGACCTGGGCAGAATACTAAAAAGCCTTTGTGACAGCTAACAGGAATACCCAGTTACAGCAGGAAATATTAAAAAATAAACTCATATTTTAGACTTGCTATCTGCTCCCATGCTTCAATCAGCCTCTAATTATTGGGGCTAGGCGGACACTTTCTTTGGGAACAGTTATCCCCAAAACGACTTGCGTCTGTGTCTGAAGCAGCTGGGTTTGACTGCTATCAGAGGCAGGACACTGGACAAGGTGAACCTCTGCTTTCATCTACCCTGGCAATGCCTATTTTCTTGGTACGTGTGTGACTTTTTGAGGGAGGGAGAGCGTGAGCGAGCGAGCAGAAGACAGCGTAATTCTAAAAGATGGAAGAACAGCATTAGTCACCGATTGATTGCTGCTGAACTCCCCCTGCTTTCGAAGCACTCCAAATACTACGCGTTCAGAATATGTATACCTGCCCACGCGCGCACGCCTACGTACACACACCAGTTTCTCAATAGTAAGGGTGCACCTGAGGAATCTGTTCTCCGCGGAAAGGTGATTAGCATGCACGTTCATACTTCCAGACAAAAGTCTCAGACTTATCTCCTTGTCCGGCTCTTTCCAGCTTACTGACTTGTCTTTGCCTAAGTGAACTGGCAAGGGTTCAGGCTGCAGTGAGGAATGGCAGTTGGCTTCTCTTGCTGAAATCTTTGGCGTCTCAAGCTTTGTCATTTGCCTAGCTAGCATAGTAGTGGGCACTAAATAAATTACTGTAATATGAGTGCATATCTGGAGTACTCGAGATACTCCAGACACCCCTCCCCTGCCCGTGATCGCTGTTCCCTGCTAAGCCCACCCCATGCAGCCTGCTTAGGATGGGCAGGAGCAACTTTGAAGCTTCCCCTGCCCCTGGGACAGTGGAGGAAGCAGGGAAGCAGGCAGGGGATGAGGGGAAGAGGAGGGGAAGGAAAGGACAGGATGTGCCTCTAAGCATGGAGGGGACGGGGGTGGATTCTTACAGGCTTTGGAGACTTTAAAGAAAGTCTCCAGAGGCTCCTACGGTGTGGTCTGTCCCCACTGGCGGGTGGAGGGAAGCAGCTAGGAGCAGGTGTACATCCATCCCTGCTTCTGCACCCCTGCTTTGCTTTGCCAAACCCTGGACTGATCCTTGTCTGGAGGTCATCTAGTCCAACACCCTGCCCAAACCTTCCTGTACAAGTCCTTGTCTCACCGACCACCAAAACTACGCAGTCAGGCCCGTCACATAGCCACAAGGCATAGCTCCCTAACCTTCTGCGGGTAAAGCAGGGAAACAATTATGGCCAATGTCCTGCTGCTGCAACGGTTGTTAAAACATGCTTGAGAGATCCAAGGAAAAGGGCAATGCCTCCCGCTACTAGGGAAGGCAACCCCCACCCCTCCATCTGTCCCAATATGACCATGGGGTAAAACTCTTTCCTGGCCCCAAACGTGGCGATCACGTTTGGTCAGACCCTACGCAGAGGGACAAGACCCCCTAGCAAAGAAGCACCAGGTTTTAGTCCCAGCAGAAGCACTGATGCACCCCGGCCGAAATCCCCAGCATTGGCTGCAGCCAACACCAATACCTCTGAGAAAGGTGAAAAAGAAAAAGCTTGATACATGCAGGAACAGGACGGGAACCAAATGCCTTCACCTCTAGGGCCAGCGTTTTCTTTAGAGGACATATGCAGGCCTCTTCTAGCACGCCCTTCTGTCTGCTTACTGAGGGCTGCTTACCGAGTTTTGGCAGATAAATACTAATTGAATACATCGCCCCTGGCGGGCCACATTCAGCCCACGGGTGACATTTTGCCCACCCCTGCCTTACATTGTATGCCTGGCATACCGCGCCACTTTAGCCCAAGTTACTCACGACTCGGAAGGTGTTTTTGACTGTTTCAGGATATGAACCCTGTGTAAATAGGTTGTCCTGGATCATCTCCCATTAGCTGCATAGCGGCAGGCTATATTTTCAGCATGTTCCCATCCTGTGGAGGAGAAAGGGGGTGGCACTCCTCACTGGAGCCAAAAAACTGCTTCGAGATGAGTTTCTCTCATCCAGGGTGCCACGGCACCCTAAAGTGCCATGAGATTAATTCAAGGGTGCCCCATGGAGACCCAGTGTTATCACTGTTTAGGTGTGCAAACACGCTTTCCAAGATTGCCATGCTAGTACTTTTAGATGTGCTAACGTGATTCACAAAATAAACCCAGAGATTTCGAATCGGAGGCCACAGTGCTCAACACACTCTGCCCTGGCGTGGTCTTTCTGAGCTCTTTGCAACAGAAAATTGGCTCTATTATTTTTCTGTAGTCAAAAATGAATGAAAACTAGACACTGGCATTTTCCCAGGGGAGCCTTGAGTCTTACTGAGCCTAGAGAGTGGACAACCACTGTAGCAGATCCTCAGATGAAAAACCCCTCCAAGTGCACGGGATCATGTTGTCGTTACCATGTTTCAGGGCAGGGACAAGCTCTGGTTTTTGCAACAACTGTTATTCCAATATATTATATATTTCCTGTTGCCCCACAAAACATCCCAAACAAATTCCAGGGGCCTGGGGCTTCTTGCACGCTGAAGTGTGGCTTTAATAACTGCTCCTCTAGCAGGAATGGCTCCAGTCTGTAAACTTAACCCCTGAGAACTGCAGTTATTTTACCCACCCATTTTAGGATTGCAGAAAAAAGAGTTGTCTTAGATTAGCCAATGCAGCTATGCTCCCACCCCCCTTGGAGAGAGGGGATGATTTAGCTGTCTCGTCCCTGGGAAATCTATATAATCCAAAGACTAAACTGGAAGATCCTGATCTCTTCATAGCAAAAGGCCACTCCTAGCAGAGTGCTTTCTCTGTGGCAGTGCTCAGCCTTCACTTTCTCTTTCACCTCCTGTAAAAGGAGTTGTAATTGCCTTAATGAACTTGCGTTAGCATCAAAGACAGCAACTGTCACAATATAGTGTTTTTTCCTGGATAAAATTTACCCAGGGATGGAGATGGTTTCTAGACTCCTAATTCTGAGACGGGAGTTAATTATTAGCTAAATGAAGACACCGAGGAGACCTGGAGAACAGCTTTCGCTTCGATTTTCCACAAATTTGTCTTAGTCTTCAAAATAGTTGGTGCCCTATGTGGCTTGGTTTTAAAATCATTGTGGGACTCGAAGGAACCCAGGTAGCGGCACCTGAGCTGCTTCCTTAGCCTGATTTACCTCCCAGGTCCCCCGCTCCAGCAGGCTGCTAGCCCTGCCCGCTCCAGCTCCCTGCTGCGGTAGCCGACTCTTTCGTCCTCCCTAGCGAAGTGCAAGGCATACTTTTTGCCTGTAAGGTCTAGAAGCCCGCACGCCGCACCAAACGCATCAATAACTAAAACCTGCCGTACAAGTAGTTTGTTAAAGAAAGCTAGCGCGCCGAACAGAGCTCTGCAAATGCTCACTCTGTGCCCTTTAGAGAAGGGAAAAAAAAAAATCCGTGGGAACACGAGCCAACCCCTGACTTATTCATCACCTTGTAACAAAAAATCAGATCCATCTGCCTGTCTGTCCGCCTGGTTTTAGCTGTCTGTCTGTCTGTCTTTGCTCTTACAGAGTGTACTGGGCATGGGAACCGAAGTCCAGGGGGTCCTGAGTGGGGGGCAAGACTCCACTGCAATTGAAAGGGAAAGGTCAAAGCTGGCGCCGGCGCTGCTTGGAGATTATAGGAGTAGAGACCAGCGCGTGGAAACTTTCCGTCGGTGTCTCAGGAGCCCACTGTGAATGAAGTCCTCCGAGCTCGCACCCACCCTTCCCGGCGATTGCAGGAAATTTCAGGCTGCGACCTTTTGAAACATGTGCATAAAATATTGTAGCTTGCCTCTTCTCCAAAGGGCATCTGTAGTGCGAGGCGGATAAAGCGGGGAACATGTGGAGCTTTGTGTTTACATTTATTTGTGTACCGTCGTTGGGTTCCCCCCCCCCACTAAATTACTGCCCTCTGAATTCTCTCGGTTGTATGTGCACCGCAGTTAAACTACTTTCCCTGATAAATATGGAAACTTGATGACTTGAAAAAATCCTTCCATGTCAATTCTGCAGTTCATATTCATGCTGAGATTGTATCTAATTTTGAAAATCTTCACACTTGTGCCCTGCCATCATGTGTAATCTTTTATGCATGGCTACCTCCACTGCTGCTGAAGCAGTTGCTATGCGACAGATGAACCTGCTCCGTGGGGCCCTGACATTAGTAAAAGCAAATTGACCACAGGAGCACTAATCTAGCATGAAAAGCAGTTGGTGCCGTGCATTTCCTCGAGAAGGATTACCTAATCAACAAGCAAAACCTCCTTCGAAACGTGAGCTGAATTACCTGGGCCCGGATTTCCCTGTTTCACACCTTTTCGCCACATCAGATCGTCCGAAAGGGTGAAGTGCAGGAGGCGCGGCGCTCAAGGGCCGGAGGCGCGCCGCCGATCGGATCCCGCACCTCCTGCGCCAGCGTGTCGACAGATCCATCATCTGGGCCAATACTCAGTAGGAATCCTTTTTTATTTCCAAGGTGTCTAATGCTGGTTATCGTGACAAAGAGGGACGAACCACGGCCGAATAACACTGGAACAGCGCCGCGCGTATTGCCTACGGACCTTCAGTGTTAATAAAGGGTTAGATAGACAAGCACAGCGCGCCACAAGTGGAAACCAAGATACGGCACCTTCTTCCCGGAAAGCGCCACAACTGCCCGCAAATGAAAGTCATCCCGTAGGAACTGCGCATTACCAGAAGGACAGGTGCCCATGTCGTAATTAGTGATTCAACCCTTCGAGAGCCAGGTCATTTTCTTTGGGTGAGTCACGCAAAGTACGATTACAGGTACTGGAGAAAAGGTGGCATGAAATCTCGACTGACCCGTTGTTGCAGGCTCTGAGGACAATAAAGGCTGCTGATCTACCCTATTTCCCTGGAGATAGGAAGGTCATTTAATCCTTATCTTTTGTTGCAGATGGGCAGACAAGCTAGAGGCAGACAGAGTCAGCATTTCAAAAGGATGACAAGGAGGAGAAGCCTGGGCGTTATGCATTGAAGCTAATGGACGTATGCGGTTTGCGCGTTATTTTACCGGTGCAACAGCGGGCCCAAGGTTACTTCACCGGGAGTCACAGAACTTCCTGCGGTGTCCTGTGCAGCGAGACTAATTTGAATAAAATGTGCAGGTTTTTGCCTGCCTCCTCCTCTCTGCGGGGGTGCAGCACCCACAGTCCCAGCCAGCATTGCCATTCATTTCAAGATGCAGCATTGCAAGCGAGGACCCTAAGTTTCCATTAATGGCATCTCATGCCACCGTTAGCTGCCTTCCAGAACTCAGCACACTGCACATACTTAAAGCCACTTTTGGGCCATCCCGCTACCAGGGCCCTGCTCCTCAGCAAATCTCATTTTCCCTGATAGCCGACGGGTTTAGTGCCTTTCAGGCGCGCTCAGGATGAGACCCAGGGTGCCGTCATTAGGAGACTCAACACCGATGCTCTGAATGGTCTACAGAGGGTCTCAGCAAGGTGAAGGCATGCCTTTTCCCTTCCTGTGAAACCCTAATCTCTCTTCCTTGACTCCCAATACAGAGTCTGAGCTTCCCAACATACCGACATTACAATGGGACTCGCTGGCTTCTAAAATCATCATTTCACTTAACTCGTCAAATGTCTTATCTCCAGTGCAGCTTCTGTTTTCTGCTAAGCTCTTGTCAAGGCATACAGTGCAAGGGTGACTGACTGTTCATTGTGTGACACATAGGGACTTAGCAGTGCGACTCCCATTAACCTTAATGGGATTCATGCAGCTAGATCCCCACCCTGAATATTTAACCTCCACTGTCTCTGTCTCTCCCAGTCAGGATAAATTGCCTTGATGAGTGAAATAAATAAAAACAAACACACTCTGACTTTAATGTACTGTTTATACGTATGCAGGTTCAACAGTCTCTCAAACTGGCCTCAGACAAATCCTGTGTTATTCCACCTGTGACCGACTGCCATACAACGCACCTTGCCACGATAGTAATTCATTCTGCAAGAATCTCCCTGCCTATATGGAGGTCTTGGTACCAGTCAAGCTTTTAAATGTTGCATTAATAGCCTTTTTGTGCACTGCCAAATGCAAGGTCACAGAATTTATTATTTATTCTCTATCCTGTATGTCTTAAGTGGCCTTCACTCAGCCCATCTTGCCTGCGTGTGTTATCAGTTCTCACAACCTAATTGGGTTGTGTCAGTACATGAATGGGAGACCAGTCAGTATTTGGCTGGGAGAGCAAGTGCTGAATCAATGCTCTAACATGTCATTAAGAGGGTGGCTTTGGTGGTGATGCCATTTTTCATGACAAGTTAAACCAAGTTGAACTTGTGGTTGCTAAAGTTCCCGCAGCACGTTTTGAAAAATTAAGGGTGTTAACAATGATGCCTTGGCTGAATTGTGATTAAGTTAATGATCTGTCTTCCACAGTTTCAGATGAATGGGATGCTCTTCAGATCCTATTCTGTCTGAGTTTGCTTTGCTCTGAAGCATGTCCTGCATATACAGCATATTTGTTGAAAGCGTTATATTCCTTTGAGGTGAAATATAATTTGTAAATGTGCAATAGTATCATTTTACTTGAATATGTAAAAAATGTTCAGTGATCCATCAGCCTAAAGATACTGTTACAGTAATATATTCATATAGTATTAAACAGAATTCAAAGACAGTTTTGCCACTGGCTGCTTTGGGGCTGCATGGTACTTGTATTGTATTACATTCACTCTAATATAACAAATTGTTTATAAAAGTATTAGCACAATGCCCGTCATGAATGATGGGGGGATGGGGACAGAAAACTGCATCCGGCCCTGCTCCCCCCCCGCTGCTCCAGGTCCTGCCCCTCTTCCCCTGCCCCCGCTGCTGCTCCAGGTTCTGCCCTGCTCCCCACCCCCTCCCACCACCACTCTAGGTTGTGCCCCGCTCCCCCTGCCACTCTGGATCCAGCCCCACTCCGCCCCCTGCTCCCTGCCACTCCACGCAAAGGGGGCACGGCTGCACGGGGGGGTGGCGCGCGGCTGCGAGGCATGGTGTGGGGAGCAGTCACGATGCAGGGAGCGCTCTCTGGCTGTGTGGTGTGGGGAGTGGCCCGGGGGGGGCACAGGGTGCGCAGGGAGCGTGGGGCACAGCTGTGCATGGAGGGGCAATGGGGCATGGTGCAGGGATAACCACGGCAGAGGGGAGTGTCCGCTGGCTGCAGCCATGTGCAGTAGGGAGTGGCCCTGGGGGGTGGCACAGGGCTCTCAGTGGGGCATGCAACCATGGGGCGTGGTGTGGGGAGTGGCCACGGTGCAGGAGCGTGGGGAAAGCCCACCGGCTGGGGCCATGTGGCTCAGGCAGCAGCCCCAGGCCATGGTGCACGTCTGCAGGGTGTGGCGCAGGAAGCGGCTACAGCACCGGCAGTGCCCATTGGCACAAGCAGTGGCCTCAGGGTGTGACGTGGAGCATGCAGGGGGGCGTGGCGCATGGGCGTGCCGGGCAGTGTTGCATGGCTGCAGGGCATGGCTTGGGGAGCGGCCATGGCACAGGGAGTGCCCATTGACTGTTGCTGCGTGGCATGGGGCCACAGCTGGCAGGTGCTCCACACATGGGGGGGCCATGCTGCACGGCTGTGTGGGGGGCATGGCTTCCTGCTGTGTTGGGGGTCATGGCGCGTGGTCACAGAGTGCAACAGGAAGTGGGTACGAGAGGCGTGCCCCACCCCGCGGATGCATGCTGCTGCCAGTGAGCACTGCCTGTGCCCCCACACCCGCTCCCTGTGGAACCCTGCTACTGCGCGCCACACCCCTCCCCATGTGTCACACACCCCCGCACACCTTGTGCTGCCAGCAGGAGCTTCCGGGGGGGGGGGCATGGTGCACAGCCACAGGGTACCACGTGGGGAGTGGTCAAGGGGGGTATGCCCTGCCCTGCAGCCAACGGGTGCTGCCCATGCCTCCTTGCTCACTCCCTGCATGGCACCCTGCAGTCACACACCATGCCTCCCCTCATGCACACCACTCGCCTCAACCCCCTACACGGCCGCACGCCGTATGCCACAGTCGGGGCTGCTCCCCATGCTGTGCTCCGTAATGGGGAGCACAGCCTGACCCCGACCACCTCCACCGCCACCTCCGACTGCATGCGCCTCTGTCTGTTAAGACTCCAGGCAGCACATGCACAGTTGGCCCAGAGCATTACGGACAGACAGACACACCGCTGGAAGTGCTATGGCTTCTTTTTTATTAGGATTCTTTCAGACCACCTTTATATTTCCTAGTATATATGGAACGAGATGATGCTGGATGATAAGTATTACACCTGGGAGAACTACTTATGAGCCCTACTTAATGTGCTAATGTACTAGGCACGGTGCAGTCACAGGACACAAAGATGTTCCCTATTCCAAAGGAGCTTCCAGTCTGAGCATAAGGCAGAAATAAAGCCAGGAGGAGATGAGAAAACACTGTCAACATGATAGGCACCAGTCTCCGCAAGTCAGCAGCCTTATTGTTAGTAGTCATTAGTACTAATAGCAAAGACTAGTATTTATCATTTCCGAAAGTACATATTTGCTTCCCTCATTTTAAATATTAATGCACAGCTGCAAACATATTTCAGACGCATAAAGCATTTATACACATGCTCCAGGAGGCTGGGGGGAGAGCACTTTAATTAGTGCGGCTCTGAAAGCCTTAGTTTTGCCGTGTTAAGCAAGTGTAGGCACACCACCGGTGTTGCTACAGGGCTCCAGCCTTTAGAGGCTTCCCGGTGCCCGTACCCGCTGTCCTCTCCTCCCTTTCCATGTTCTCACCGGCCATATATTGATATAAACTCAGTAGAGGAGGCTGCCTGGAGGGTCTTTTTTGTCGTGTCTCCAGTCCACCTTTTCTATATGATCTGCTCCCAGTATTCTGCAAAGGCCACTGCTTTTGGTGTTGGTGTTGCCAAATCTTGTGGGATGCATTGTGGTGCTACGGGGCATCTCAGGAGATAGATGATCCATGGTTTGCTTCTTCCGACAAACACACTGGTCAGCTGCGTACAGGCCCCATGATTTCAAAGTTGCAGCTGCTGAGACCCACTCTTCATCTGTTCAGGCTCTGCCACGTGTGCCATTTGTACCTGGAGCCAGCTGCTAACTCCTCACTGGGAGTAATGCTTTGCTGGCTCCATGCAACAGCTTTGTTGCCTACTTTCTCCCATGCTTTTTGCCAGAAGGTAGTCCCGGCTGATTCCAGCGACGTGGGCAATCGTATGGTAGAGGGCAAAAAGCTATTTCTCGATGAGAGATGACGGCGCACTGGTTGATGTTCAGATGTGCGTGGGGACCGCCTGACTCTTGTACCTGCCAGTCGATGTCACCTGCCACCTTCCTCCTGGTGTAAGAGGGCGCGATGCCAGATACTGAGTTGCTATAATTCTGCATGTATCAAACACCAACCAGCCTGGGGGTAAAGCATGCTTGAAGGAACGGACCCGCGTCTACACCACAGCTCCCTGGCCCCATCCCACTTTTAGTTTAGCTGGGGGCCCACTATGCAGGGCCCCTGGCTCCTGGGTTCAGCTTGGTCAGGCTCCATGATTCCTGGGTCCCAAAATGTGCGATATTCCCCACATTGCCTGTTCGTAGTCCCAAAGCACCCCCCCACCCCCACCCCCGTCTTCATGCTCTGCCTGCTTGACGAAGCTTTGATTTTGGAGTGCTCCCGGTCACCTCCTTTCTGTGGCCTCCACATTTCTTTCAGACACAACCCACTCCTCCAGGGAACAGCAACTGAAAATCACCCCAAATGCCACCACCCATCCCTGGGCACAGCACCGTCCCACAGGGCTCACCTCCCGCTTGTGTGGCACGCTCCACGCAGCACGAAACCAAAACAGAAGAGCGCACAGAGCGCTTATCTCACTTCCCGTGCACGCCTGCCGCTTCCCTGCACTCCGACTTTCTTCTAATTCCCCCCGCCGCGCTCGGTGCTTCTGTCCTTGCGCCTCCCTAGGCGGGTGTCATCCTTGGCAGCTCCCCCAGCCAGACTGCCTCTCTCGGGGCCGAAGCTGGAGCTTACGCGGCAGGCTCCGCACCCCCTGGCCCTTCGCGTCTGCCTCCTGGGTCGGCAGGCTCTGTCTGCGCCTGGACTCGGTTTCACATCCCCAGCCAGGGCGCAGACTGCGGCAGCGCCCTGAGACCCACCACCTCAGACCGCGTGGGAAGGTAACGGGAAGGACTGTGCATGTGTACAGGGAGAGAGATGGAGGTGAAGATGAGGAAAAAGTGGGGAAGGGGGAAGGTAGCAGCGCGAGCAAACCCTAAACCATCCAGGTGTTCTAGTAATAGGGTCAGGACCCTGTTATAGCAAATAAGTTTATTTTAGCCTCCTTGCCTAAAATGAGTCTCCCATTCCCGTAGCCAGGCTAGCAGCCTTTCTCTGCGCCTGTTCCAAATTGAACTGATCTGTCTTGAAAACTGGAGACCAGAATTGTTCAGAGTGTTTCAGATGAGGTGTCAGCAATGCCTGGTACAATTGCATTAATATGTCCCAGCATCAACTGGAAAGTAGGGCATTTGTACACACAGTTTTTGGTCCCGCAAGCAGCCGGGGATCCACCGCTTCAGAGCAGACTCAATTAATTGAATTAATTACACGAGCTAAGGCGCACCGTGCTGCCCCGCATGCAGTTGTATAAGTGTCAAAGTGCACGTCAGCGCACAGAAAATGGTGGTGGTGCACTTGTGAACTAGAGCACCTCCAGTGTGCTTCAATTCAAAAGCGCGCTGCCGCCGTTTTCTCAGCGCTGTGGCACATTTCAGCACGCACACAACTGGAAGCATTGCAGTGCCGGGCACTTGTCAAAGCGCTCAGTGTTGCGGCGCTTGCGTGTGTAAAAATGCCCACTCCTAGGATGGCATACAGGGCTCTGCTTCCATCTCCTAGTTAACTTAATATCTCCTATTGTTCATCTCTGGCTGTTTTCTATCCTAACCAGCGCTTACAATTTGGGGCTGTGATAAAGATGATCATTAAGCAGGGCAGCGTTCCAATCCTCATGGGCTACAATTAGATTTTGGGTGCCATGTGGGTGGATTGTATCAGACAAATATTGTAATCCCTGATTTATTTCTTAACAATCACTACATCCTATAGCTATAAATAAAATTCGTCTCAAAACCTGACAGATTTGCAAGACAAAGTTGTTAAAAACCAAACTTAAATTAAGAGGCTCATGCCGGATTGTCATCATAACAGGGGCCCAAATTTAGCTTTCAACACAGCTCCCAGGGCTTGATTCTGTGCCCAGTGGAGGTAATGGTGAGGAGCCCGCTGACGGTAACGGGGCAGGAGCGGGCGCATCGTGAAGGCAACGGGAGTTGCATGTTTATATATGAGGGCAGAGCTCTCCCCAGGGCACTCGCTCTGAAAATAGCAACTCTCCTCAAGTCTAAAGATTAGCATCACTTGTAAATTCCTTCACCAACACTCCTAATGGTTGCTTAAGTTAAATAGTTTCTGCTCTGATCCCACTGTGAAAAATAAATCGAAAGCTTCAGAATGCAGCTAAAGCTGATGCAATTTCAGGGGCTTTTTTTTTAACACAAAGAGAAGAATGACTAGAAATGCCATGTTTATTTTGACAATAAAATATTTGCCTTTTCAGCATTTGTGACCTTCTCTCTCACATTTCATTGAATCTGAAAGATAAGTCACTCTTTCTTAGCACACAGCACATCAGGGACCAAAGAGGAGGGCGCGAGCGGAAAGGCACAAACACTCTGAAATGGGAATCGGTGGGGAGAAGGGGGGGATAAAAAATTGAAACCCTAAACTTGTCCGTTTCATGTGAAGAAAACTAATTATAAAATCAGAATGCATTACCATAATTGTTTATATCTGTGTTTTAAGGAATTTGCTGTCTTCTGAATCTAATAAACGAAGCAACTGAAGCTTGACTGCTACAACAGTTTTTAATCTGTTTGGAAATTAGTCCAAACAATGAAGAAATGCTTTCCAGTACTACATGAAAATGATACAGTAAGGAAAGAAAATGGAAGGGAAAGAGAAACCTTTTTAAAAGCCCTTAATTATTATAGTGAATAATTAGCGGTCAGATTGTGCCTGGGTGGTTTGAGGTGCTTGGTGGGACGAAAGGCCATGAGAAGCCCTCCCCATACTTGTGTGAGCTACATAAGTACCAGGAAGATGGCTAGGTGCTGCTTCACCGGAGACCCGTGTCACTTGTGCACATGAGCTAGGAGCATCGTCTGGCCACACAACCAGCAGTAAGCTGCAACCCGTGAAGGGATCTGTCCTCTCTGTGCTTGAGAGCTCCCTGCTCGGCCGCACAGAGGTGGAGCGGCTCTACCCCACCCTTTGCATGCCCTGTATCTAAAGGATGCAGAATGTGAGCTGGATTTTGAATATCTTCATCTCTTTCTGTTGATATTGCGCTCAACCCTGCAGTGTCTGAGCATCCGACTGTCCCTCTCCGTAGTGGGCAAATATTTGTACAGCCATGCCCTCACTGAGACATAACTGTCTTAGGTGCTATCACACACGAATCTCCAGCTGTGGGTGATCAGGACTTTTTCCCTAAAGCCAACAGGTTTTCTGCAGGATGCCATAGTATTCATTGCCTGGGAGATAAATCTAGCCGCCAACTCCAGTTAGACTAATAAAGGCAACTGGAGGTTCGGAGGAATGGCAAAGCATTATGAAGCCTTCATATCCAGTTCAGGCCAATCATGGGTGTGTACAGAAGTGGTTGTTTTTGTGTGCTGAGGCCCCCAAAAATGCTCTGTAGCTGTAACACAACAAAGGTTCACAGCTGCAGAGCACTTTTAAAGTGGCCGATCGTGAGAAAACGTAACCCACATCTGATGTAGTATCAGACAGGGAGCTCTAGGACAGAGTGCCTTAAGGAACCTGTGTACAGGTTCCCTTTAAGGGTTAATTTTGCGTGACTCTGCCCGCATCCCACGCAGCTTTGCAGAGCTGTCACAGACAGAAAACCTCTGTCTCCTCCTTGCACAGCTGGCAAGGGAGCCCCCCCAGCTCTTGGATCTGGCCCGGCTAGCCCTGCTGGGGTCTTGGGGGGAGCCAGGCCAGGCCTGAGATAGCGGGGCTCCCTTCTCCCCACCCCTCATGTGAGCATCCTGACATCAGCAGAGCCTGCTGTGCCTGAACCTGGGCCAGGGGAAGGCAGCCTCCCCGGCACTGTGCAGGCCCAGCTCAGCTTTCCCCAATCTCCCAGCAAGGGTAGAGGAGGGGGGCTCCATCCTTCCCGCCTCTTTCGTCATTGCTAACAGTTGCCAGCTGGTGAAGAGGGCAGGGCTGGGTCCGTGCAGGCAGCCCACCCATCCAAGAGGTGAACACCGGTTGGGTTCAGTGATGCTCTAACTCATGGTGCTTTGGGTAAAGCGCCATAGTTAGGGCACTGCCCTGACAGGCTGCCTGCACACCCATCGTTTAAAGATCATAGCGGAGAATTTCAAAGGCACCAGGGTTCACTAAGCTTGTGACTCAACTACCATTGATGCCTTTGAAAATCACCTCCATTACCTTGGCTGGCTGTTTGACCTGATTAGGGGTCTGCTGCCTGGTGACTAGGAATCCACATTACGTGACCCTGTGCTCGAGCCCAGCAGAGGCCGTGGGTCAGATGGGAAGGAAAAGCGAACTGTGCTTCCCCTACACAGGTGCTCTGTTTGGATCAGGCTGGGACATGTCGATGTGGGCATGATGCTGGTGATGCTGCCTTCATTACCACTGTTCTGTGAACTCAACCAAGGCCTTGGCCCCAGCACAGCACAGCACTTACTCAAATCCTGAGCTGGTGAGCAGTCCCGTTGAGTCAGTGGCATATCTTGCGTGCTGTAGACTAAGTGGTGACTTAGCTGAGGGGCTAGGGTCCCACGGCTTTCAGTCCAGCACCTTTCACCAGCACTTAGCAACCACTACTTTGGTCACGAACGAAGCGGCCAGAAGCACTGAGTTTGAATACTGTAAAGCTTCCAAAGGGTTTCAAGGAAGCTAATGAACAGAAGCTGCATCTTTGACTCAAATAGAAACAAAATCATCTCACATTTGTTCAGTGGAAGCCAGTGAAATTATTTCTTTTTAATCAAGACTTGGCCATTATAGATATTCTGCAAGGAAGCAATACCGTGCGCCCAAGCCTCCCTGCAGAATGAACATGAGAAACAGCGCGGTCAGTTTGAAGTGCTAAGGAAGCAGAGTACTGAAAGGAAAGGTCAGCTGCCTATCCGCCAGGCATCACAGAGTCCCTCTCACCTCAGCCAATGCAAAGTCTCTCCCTTTGAGGATGAAGGCAATATCTGCAGCTTGCTATAAGAAATGATGTTTGCTAGAGGACCTTGTGCTTCTGATCTAGTTTGTCGCTCTCTCACACCTCTGAAAATTTCTGCTCTGGGAGACGGGTGTTATATGGCTCTGGGAAGTCTATGGTGGTTTGTCTGCTTGGTGGCCTTCTTCGTGTTGCAAGTAAAGTTGTTAAAGGGTTTCAAAATTTGAAAACAAAGCCCAGTAGAGGATACTTTCTTCCATTTAAAAACGAAAACACTCCAAACCTGTACAGCTCCACGCACCTCTCAGGAAGAGATCGCATTGGAGCAGTACGCTCGGCTGCGATGCTTTCCTGGGGAGGCTTTCAGAGCTGCGATGCCACGAGCTTCTGGACTCTGACTTCCTTTCTGAAAGCACGAAGGCATAAACCCTGTCAGGCAGGAATCCCATCTTACTATCGAAACACTGTGCAGTGCCGAGCACATTGCAAACACTCAGTAATAAACCTTGAAAGGATTTCATAAATGTCTGCGTGAGTTGGGGAAGGCAACAGTTTAAAGACCAGGCTTATTATATTCTCAGTTATGGCGATATTATTCCAGTGAGTTACTCTCAGCAGTATACATGGGAGAAGAGCTTGTCCCCTACTACTGATATTCCAGCTGCTCCCGCTGCCATTGCGTACTTTATTTTCTTTCCAGGTGTGTGAACAAGCATTTCCAGTCTCAGCCCGTCTACTTGGGGATCATCACGACGCTGGACGTCACATCTGGAAACATACAAATCAATCGATCGATGTAGGACGTGAAAAGAAATGGGAATGCCTACTGGTGGCTTATTTTATTTGGTTGAACACTTGCAATGATTTTGCAGACACTGCTGTTCCTTAAAGACATTCACAAGGCATTCTGATGACAAGGCGTTCTTACTGAGCATGCTCGGTACAGGCCAAGTGCTGTACAGCGCTGTGGATAACATGCAGGCGTAATGAGGCAAGCTTCGACACGCTCTCAGCCTGCAATCCTTGGAGAGGTATTGGCTCCAGCTTGGTGAGTTCATGATACGGTGAACATCCAAAGCGTGATGGGAAAGATTTCACTCCTAAATCTCCCACATCTCCTAGGCTTCACTCAGACCCTTCCTCCAGCTTGAGCATAGTGTGCTTGCTGGAATCGCATCCTGTGCGTGGCTAGTGCAAACACCCGGGTCCGTACATATACACATATATTTGGTGAAGAAGGGGACTCTCTTGTCTCATCCTCTGATCATTCGGATTATGTTCATGTACGCTGCTGGTTTTCAAAGGGTTCGAAGGGCTAAAGATTTTTTTACATTTCAATCATGTTTATACTTCAGCTTTCTTCCCCCTGTTTCCTTTTATACGTCTTCCTATGCCTGCAAATGCCCAGCAAAAGCTGTGGAGTATATCCTTCTGGGTCCCAATTAAGATTCTGAACTGCTGTTCTCTGTATGATAACAACCTGAAGTGCTGACAACACGCTACCTGTCAACAGGCAAATGAAGGCCAACCATCTGTTCTACTATAAATTGTCTCCATTACTCTCAACTTGAAAATCCGCTTTAAAGACTCTCTAATTATCTAGTAACCTGAGCCAAATGATGCAATGTTATTTTAACTAGAATCGTCATTGTGTACAAGAAAAATAAACATAAAAAGCTCTGAACAAAGACAGGGTTTTGAAAAGCTGTTTTATATCTGATTTTTATGTATACAGCTCTGATGTGCATGCTGAAGCAGCTTAGAATCGCAGGAGCAAAGTATCAGCTTGCTGCTGGTTGAAATCCTGAATTTCAATTGATAGAGAGCTGGCTAAACATTTCTGCTCAGGAGGCTTTTGTCTAGAAACACTGTAATTACAAACTTCCTGGAAATAACTAGCGCTGCAGAAAAACGGATACCCAACGTGCCCAAGCACAATACCCGGTTTGCCCACCAAGACCCGGGGAAGGGGTCACTCTCTACGAAATAGCCGTGGCTGCTATTCCGGAGCGTGAGTCGGTTGGCCCATCGGCATTGCTGCAAGAAGTTCTCAGGAGAAGGAAAAGGGCCTGGACTGCTCTTTGGCAGGAGGTGTGGGTTTGCTTGCCTTTCACTCTAGGACCAGTAGGCTCAGAGGTAAAAGTAAGTCAAAGCAATCGAAACATAAAAGACATGACTCCATCCTGTCTTCACCTCCTTAAAATCCCTTGTTTCCCAATCTCTATTTGAGCTGTTCCCATTCACTCCCTGCTTGCCCAGTGTCTCCCTTCATGCTGTGCTATAGGCTCACAGCTGCCTGCTACCTAGGATACATGGATCCCTCCCCTTTCCACTTATTGTTTCATCAAGTATTCCAGGTGCACAGATCACCTGCTGCTTTGCACTATATTTCCCATCTGCCCTATTATCTGCACTGAGCAGGGACTTGTTACTTCTTGGAACCTGCTCACTCGCTCTGCATTGCCACCTATGTCTTGACACTGGAGGCGCGGACAGAAGTGCAGCTCCCCACTGTAACTCAAGGCGCTTTGCATAGCTGCGCCATCCCAGCCCCACTCCTAGCATTCGCAGACAGATGTTAATGGCGGCACTCCATTTTGGAGCGTCTTCATCTGAACCCTCATTCAGATTGCCACAGGATCAGGCCCTTTGAAAGCGCTCTGCAATCATGCGCGTGTGTTTGGTCACAGCTGTGAACAGTTTTCGGGGCCAGTTTAGGTGAAAATTGTCACTTCTGTCTGTGCCTTACGTGAACAGTAACAACAAAATGAAAAGCTTAATTCCACTAACGCTACTAATCTATGACCTGAATCCACAACAACAAGGAAGTTGTGACTTTGGGTCAGATTCTCCATGGGCCAATGCCTTGTTCAATCACTTGCCCTTGTCCAAAAAGTATTAAAAATGCTAATGAATCAGGATTTGCACAGGTGTAAATAAGCACACAGGATGGAAGTCAGTGCTAAATACCCTGCTTTACTGCTGTCAGTAGAAAATCTTTAGCCTAGCAAACAGGCCAAGCTGAGGGGGTATACACAGGAGGGCTCCTCCACTGAACAGTGGGTCACTGGTCTCTGAACAGAAGAAATTCATCCCACAAATCTAAGCCTTACAGTCATTTGAATGCCAGATGAGTCCACACGTATGTGACAGCCCTCAGCAGGGACTCAAGTGGGGAACTCCAGACCTGAAAGCAACAGTCCTTGTAGCTTGAGCTGAAGAGGCAGCCTCTCCAGCTGAGAGCTGTAATAGGTCTATATCCTCTGTGGATTGAACTTGGAGGGGGCTGGATGACACAATGGGTCACACGTGCACACACGCAGTGGAAGAAACAGTCTCACGCTGAAGAACAGGTGGTGTGTAAATCGCATCCTCAGTATTGTGAGATCCAGGTGCCTCAGCCCAGGGGAAGAATACAATTTGAATAGGTCTTGGTGCCCATAATCTTTTCATACAGATGCTTTGCACTTCTTAAGGATCCGCCATCTAGGAACTCAAACAGTACCTCGGATATTAACTCAGCATCGCACCTGCACAGCTGGGGAGGGCAATATTATAATAATTTCCATTTTCTACCTGGGAAGCTGAGGCACAGAGAAACGGCGTAACAGTCCCAGTTTCTCCCAGTACGCCTGTGGCAGAATTAGAAGCAGAACCCAGACTCCTGGCTTGGTACCTTAAACACAAAACCTCCTTCCCATTCGTTTTATCTGTAACTATACAAGTTTAGCTAAATTGATGTGTTTGAGCTCAGAGGCCAGGTACAGATATTACACATGTACCAGTATAAGTGACTGGAAACTGGTCTATACCTGTAACAAAAGAGAAGTTTGACATACATCAACTGGTCTCAGAAAGGCAGAACCTGGTCTAAGATTTGCTCCCCCACCCCAACCGCCCCCCGGCCGACAAACGTGTGTGCTTTAAATTACACCACTTAAGGAAAATTGCATAATTTAGATCAATTCCACCTCAGGCTTTTTGACTGTCTGTACCTAGCCAAATGAAACCTTGTCTTCACTGAAGTTCCTAGTAAAATTCCACTGATTTCAGTAGGACCAGGATTCAACCAAAGATTTTCAATGAGGGACTCATCACACCGCTGCTTTATCCTGCCATTAGATTATCAGCTGATATAAGTAAATCAAGGAAAGTCTGACCATTTAAGTAAGCAGAGTTTCCACCAACTGAAGATCTACACACGCTTTCAGGACCAGCATTAGAAGCAAGTGGTAAATCATGGCTACAGAAAAGGCAAAGCGCAAAAGCAAGACATGATTTAATGCAAGAGCACTATGCAAATATCTTAATTATGACATAACTAGTCATGTGCATGATAGAGCACAGGTGGAGCTTTTAAAAGCACCTGAATGATTAGGAGCACAAAATTGCATCTAATACATTTAACATTTAGGGCTCAATGCTTACTCCCAAGTTCCACATGCATTGCAATCAATCTGAAAAGTCACTGTGCTCAGCACTGCATTCAACAGCGAATGTTCCTGGGTCTGGGCCACCAACTAGAATCTGACATGGGAAACTAAATGTTAGGGAGGAACTGAGCAGCTCGAGGTAGTAGATCAGACGGTTAGTTCACTTATTGAGAACGGTGTTCAGATTTTCTTGGTTTGAAAGAGGAAGGTAAGAATTTGAAGGCTCTTGGGAATGTTTGTAAGGCACTCGAAGAACCAGACGGGGCCTTTGTATGATCAATCAGGGGGGTCTGAGTAACTCCTGCAATATTTGTACATGTGGCAGAGTGTGCTGCCCCTTTGAGAAACAAAGCGGTATTGCCAGCCAAAGCAAGCCTGGGTTCAATCAGGGAGCCTTGCCCACTGTCTGGGCAAGCAAAAATGCAAAATGAAGGTGAGGAGTTTTGCTGGGCTCGGCTTTTTAACTGTATGATTGGTTGCTGTGCTTCACAGCCTGGAGGGAAGAGCTTTATGAGTTTCTCTTCCCCAACTTGCTGCTTAAGGGAAACATTTTCTTCCTAGACCAGTGGTTTTCCACCTGTGGTCCATGAACCCCTGGGAGGGGGGTCTGCGGACTACATCTAAAGGGTTCAGAAAAGATGACTGTTCCTAGATGCTAGGGTTGGAAGGGACCTCAGTAGATCACCGAGTCCGACCCCCTGCCCTCAGCAGGAAAGAGTGCTGGGTCAGATGACCCCAGTCATATGCCTATCCAACCTTCTCTTAAAGACCCCCAGGGTAGGAGAGAGCACCACCTCCCTTGGACGCCCATTCCAGATGCTGGCCACTCTCACTGTGAAGAAGTTCTTCAAGATGTCTAATCTAAATCAGCTCTCCATTGATTTGTGGCCATTGTTCCTAGTTACTCCAAGGGGTGTCCTGGTAAATAGAGCACACAAGAAATTTGTCACTGGTAAGGAAGTGACTATGATCAACCAAAAGTATGTGAATACCCACGCTTACGATGCCAAGATGTCTGCAACTCCATTTGAAATTTCCAAATGGGTCCGCACATCCATTCAAAAATGTTTAGGGGTCTGCAAATGAAAGAAGATTGAAACCCACTTTCCTAGACCATTCAATGAATTATGAGTTCTGCTGCCTGGATTGGCTGAGAAGCTTTCTGAAAGGTCCCTGTGTATTTTTATTCAGTTTGGCTTGCGCACTGGCATTCCCTGGGATCCTGCAGCCTAGGCTGCAATCGGTCCCATTCATGCTGGGGGGTTTTCTATTTTACAATAGCAACATTGTCTTAACTGCTTCTGTGGTTCCCACAATGGCCCTTTCCTTGTCTTTCCAAGCAACCAGCGACGTGGATGCTCCCTGGGAGGTTCTTTTTCAAATGAACAGTGGTGTCATCAGCAGACAAGGTTCCTTGGATTAATTTGATATCTTTTATTAGACCAACCCAAATAGTTGGAGAATAGTTATTAAGCAAGCTTTCGGGTTTCATCTACACTTGTGTGATCTAGGGTGAGAAAGGAAGTTGTGCAAGCTAACAGGCTTTCTTTTTAACCTGAAACAGAACTTGGACTTGCTGAATTTTCTTAATGACCTTGCCTCAAACTTTGACTGAATTGAGGCTAAGTCTGGAGGGAATTTGGGCCTTGCTCTGAGAGATCCTTGCCTGGGTTTTGACCAAAGGTCATTTTTGGTAGCTAGTAGTAAACAGATAATAATCAGTCTCATTTCTCGTGGCCTCAGCCCAAACCCAGGCAAATCTAGTGGGGTAGTGGAGTCTACACTAAAATTTGCAGTCAGACACTTCACCGTTTTGGTTTAATTCAAGTCTATATTCAGTACTTTTTGTCTTTGGCTGTTGGTCATTTAGATCTATAGGTTTCTGTCACCAGAAGCTCCAGAGTTATGAATCTAAACACACCAAGAAAGAAAAAAAGGTTTGAAAGATCTGCCCACGGTCTCATGAGATGTGGTAATATCTAGCTGGGACATATTCTTTAAGGACTTCCTGAAACATTCCTGCTATTACCTTCAAAATAAACATGTCACAGGTGCATCCCATCAAGTTCTCAGATGCCGTTTGTATAAATACCTGTTACTAGATCTAATGTACAATGTGGAGAAAAATGTAGATTCAGCTACATGACAGGTATTTCAGCGTATCACATAATTAGCTTTGTTTGGTTATTTTAATTTTGTTTCTATTGGCAAGATGCAGTATGAAATATCTGCTAATTAGATAGGAAGTTCCCCTGAAGACATCTATCAACTGTTTCTATTAATACAGGCAACTGAGAGTAGGTAGGAAGACAAAACATTCAGAAACAACTTTTAGTTAATTAAATTGAGGTATAGATGTAAAAAAAACAAAACCCCTATTTTTCCCCATCAACAAATGCTCTATCATATCTCCTAGACAACCATTCAAATGCTTTTTTTCAGACTTCCCAACAGAGTGAAGGATGAACTGAGAGCCTGGCATGGTACAATCATTTGAATCCCCATCTACTTTATTGGACAGGTGTATCAAGCATAAAAATACAATATGCTGCCAAGAGGTCTAGTCTCAATGTAAAAAGTCCAATCAATTGAAGGTGCAACCAACAGGAGGGGGAGTAGAAATGAACCAGCCCCACAGCTATAGGGGTTCAAGTAGCACATGATGCGCATCTAGGAGATGTGTGCCCTAGAAGAGAATATATGCTCCCAGACCTTGTGTGGCTGCGATAATAGAATAAGATTATCCTCCACTGAGTTTTAGTACTCCTAGAATAGGAGGAACTCAGAGTAGCTGGGCGTTTTCTTCCTCCTCAACTCACTAATTGTTAACATGCCCCAATCTGATACTCTAGCTGACCAGCTGCAAAGTTTGTATGTCAACATCTAAGTCCATTACACTGCAGGACAACATATTGATCGGTTGAGGTCAGATGGTTTAACAGTCCCAAAGGAATTGTATTTAGGCTTGCCAGGTTTCAATAAGGTGCAGCCATAACTAGCAGACAGTGGTCTCTTGTTATAGTGTCCCCTTTCGGGGGGAGGGAAAAGGATAGAGCTTTACCATGAGACTTACTGATGGCATTGGACTTACTATCTAGACAAGAGTCCCTGCCCTGCTCCACGTAAGTAGCACAAAAGGCACAGATGCTGGTCACTAAGGAGTCTTTTGTAGGGGTAGTCATCCTCAGCAAACTTGGAGACTACGAACCATACTGTACAACTTCTAAAACACAGTGCATTTCAACTCCTCCAACAGGAGAAGGTGGATCTTGTATAGGCTAGGAGGCAGCACACGTTGCTGGCTGCTGCTGCTGCTGGGGAATGACATAATGGGTTCAGATTAAACCTCTATTAACTGCAAGGGTCCTGCCTTGCAGGTCTTGGGGAAGCTTAAACCATTTTCTTCAAAAGGTGCCAGTTCTCTGGCACAGGAAATACTGCCCTGAAATGGAGCAAAGTTGTTTCCTGTGTTTTTTAGGAGCCAGATGACTATAGAATATTCCTTTCCGGGCTTGAGGTTGGCCATCACATCCATGGATTTAAAGGTGATAAAACACATTAGTCTGAAGTCAGGCAGAAGGTAGGGCAAGGTGACACCTTAGGTCATGTCCAGACAAGCACGGGCCCTGGGGGCAAGTAGCAGTGGTTTGGCTCCTCCCCCTCCTGCCACTGACGCCACTGAAGGAGACCTCTAGGACTGTAGATGAAGGACTGCCAGAGGCACCACTAGAAAAGGAAGAAGACATGGACTCCTAGGAAGGTGGAAGCTTGTGACTGTCATAACCAAATCAGTTGAGTGCCCTGTCACAATAGATCTGCCCTAAGCAACTGCAGTTACTTTTAAATTTGGTACGTTCCACCTCATTACCTATTCCTACCTGGCGGTCTGTCATTGGCTACTCTAAAATTATAAAGGTCCGTGCAGCTTCCGCCCAAGTCGGAGAACTCTGAGCATGCTGCAGAGTAAACTTGGCGGACTGATCACCCACCACCAACTCCCCGTCACCGACCATTCCTGACGTACCCCTCATCCTGCCAGCTCATTTCATTCACGAACTCGTCGTCTCATTCTGTTACCTGTAACTATGCAAGCAACTCGTTACCTGTAACTACGTAAGCAACCTTATCACCTGCATCGTGGCCACTGGCGGCGTAAGTAAATTTAAAGTAAAAGTTAATTTTTGCAACCAATATGCTGTGTCCGGCCTCTCCATCCACCAGCCTGCCTGACAGCCGATTAAATCAGCGATCCTCCTCAAGTCAGCTCTAGCCATCTGAGACAGTGACTTCCCCTGGAGAACAGATATGGAGTCCTAGCAACACAGGGGGTGGAGCATATTGCATTAGTGAAGGAGGTCACGTCAGGCATCTCCAAGGTTGGGAGGATTGAGACCACTGCCATCAAGAGGAAGCAGTGAGTAGTGGTAGCTAGAGACTCCCTTCTACGGGGGATGGAGTCATCCATCTTCCGGCCTGACCTCTTGTATTGGGACATCCACTGCTTGCCTGGATCCAAGATATTATGGAAGGATCACTAAGACTTATCTGGTCCTCTGACTACTACCCCATTCTGCTCATCCATGTGGGCACCAATGATACTTCCAGAGGTGACCCTGAGCAGATTAAAAGTGATTACAGGGCTCTGGGTGCAAGAGTGAAGGGGACAGGAATTCAGATGGTATTCATCTCAATCCTTCTAATCAAGGGGAAGGGCCTGGGCAGGAGCAGAAGCATCCTGCAGATCAGTGCATGAACAGATGTTATCACCAGCATGGCTTTGGCTTCTTTGACCATGGGATTTTCTTCCAAGAAGAAGGATTGCTAGGAAGATATGGGACCCACCTGATTAAGAGAGGGAAAAGCATCTTCACAGACAGGCTTGCTCACCTAGTGAGGAGGGCTTTAAATTAGGTTTGCCAAGGGATGGAGACCAAAGCCCTGAGGTAAATGGGGAAGCAGGTGCCCTGGTGGAAGCACAAGCAGGAGAGGGCAGCAGGGGAGGCCTTCTCATTCTTCCTGAGAAAGCAGGGCAATTGGCTAGTTACCTCAGGTGTCTGTACATAAATTCACTAATGGAAGTTTTCTAATCACAGGCCCTGGTTCTCATGAGGGACTTCAATCACGCTGACATCTGCTGGGAGGGCATTACAGCAGTGGGCAGGCAATTAGGAAGCTTTTGGAGAGTGCTGGGGACAACTTTCTGGATTGCAAGTGTTAAAGAGGCCATGCTTTTCTTGACCTGCTGCTCACAACCAGGGAGGAATTGGTGGGGAACATAGAAGTGGATGGGAGCATGGGCAGCAGCGACCATGAGGTGACTGAGTTCAGGATCCTGAGGACAGGAAGGAAGGTGGGAAGGAAAGCAGCTGAGTAAGGACCCGGGACTTCAGAAAAGGAGACTTTGACTTGCTCAGGGAGCTGATGGGCAGGCTCCCCCAGTTCGAGGGGGAAAGGAGTCCAGGAGACCTGGCTGTATTTTAAAGAAACCTTACTAAGGGCTCAGGATGAACCATGCAGATGTACAGGAAGACTTGCAAGTATGGCAGAAGACCAAACTGGCTTAGCAGGGAACCCTTTCGTGATCTGAAACACAAAGGAAGCTTACAAGAAATGGAAACTTAGACAAAACAGTAGGGAGGCATGTAAGAGTATAGCTTGGGCATGCAGTGATTAAATCAGAAAGGCCAAAGTGCAACTGGAGTTAGAGCTAGCAAGGGACATGAAGAGTAACAGGAAGGGTTTCTATAAGTATGTCAGCAGCAAGAGGAAGACCAGGGAAAGTGTGGGTCTCTTACTGAATGGGGGAGGCAACCTAGTGACATATGATGAGGAAAAGGCTGAAGCACTAAATGCCTTTCTCACCTCCGTCCTCACAGGCAAGGTCAGCTCCCAGACCACTGCACCTGGCAGCACAGTTTGGGGAGGAGGTGAACAGCCAACAGTGGTGAAAGACCAGGTTAGGGATTATTGAGAAAAGTCGGATGTGTACAAGTCCATGAGGCCAGACACTATGAAAACTTGTGGCAGAGGAGGTCCTGGCTGACTGGAAAAGGGCAAATATAGTGCCCATCTCTCAGAAAGGAGAGAAGGACTCCAGACCTGTCAGCCTCACCTCAGTCCCTGGAAAAATCGTCAAGTAGGTCCTCAAAGTATCCATTTCTAAGCACTTGGAAGAGAAGAAGGTGACTAGGAACAGTCAGCATGGATTCACCAAGGGCAAGTCATGCTTGATCAACCTGACCACTTTCACATACAAGTTGGTTTCTAAAGTTTTTGGGGGTTTGGGGTTTTTGGGGGTTGAGGTCAGTGAAGGACTGTCCAGGGAGGTTAAGGATCTCCACGTTGTAGCTGAATGTGTCAAGAGGAAAAACCCATTATATGTCTTATAGTAGAGCTGATAAGGCCGCGTGTGGATGGAACGAGGGGTATGTGTGCGCCACACTTTACATTGGGCTAAATGCTTTTGCAGTGCTTTCATGGTGTAGATGTTTGCATGCCTTGGTGGTGTATTAATTAATGCACTTGGTGCATTAATTCCAGCCATTGTAGGAAATTTGGCAGCATAATGCGCCTTAAATGACTTGGGGCACAGCAAACTAAAACTCCTTTGAGGAGCTTTAGTTTGCTGCCTCTACAGCTGTGGAGCAAAGCACCAGGCTCCTTGCAGCTCTGTGGATCTGCAGGAAGCCCTGCAGGCAGCCTGGCAGCAGCCTGGGAAGGCAAGCTTCACCAAGAAAAGCAGCAAACCTGATGTCCCGTCCCATCCCATCCCCCTCCTGGAGCCTGCCTGACTGCCTGAGCTGCGTTGGGTCCTGGTGCTTCCCTCCGCAGCTGTGGTGCCCCCTGGGACTGCCCAAGCCGGGTGCCTTCAGGTGGGTGCCACCTGGGGGGTGGCACTGCTGTCACAGAGGAAAGAGCCAGCCCCCAACCCCCAGTCCAGGGACCACTCTGCCCACTGGCAGCTCGCCCTCCCCGCCAGAGAGGCAGGTGAGTCAGCGGGGTGTGTGCACAACATGGGGGTTTAATCAGCTATAAACTAAAGTGGTTTCTTTTAAAACCCACCGCTTCAATTTTGGGCCCTCATTTCAGCTACACATCCCCTGGTTTTATTAGACCAACAAGCTTTTGCAAAAACAAAACAAAACAAAATGTTTAATTGCAAGCTTTTGGGCACAAACGCCCTTCATCAGGCATTGGAGAAAAGATTGTAAAAGTTCTCCTGGGTAGAAATTAAAGTTCATATTTTATAGGATTTCACAGAGGAGTCAATAGATGGAAGACTCCTCTGGGCAGGCAGCTCTTAGCTGGTAACGAGTCTCTCACCTCTTGTGAGGCTCTGTGATGATGCAAATTAGCTTGAACAAAGACAGGAGCAGTATCCCAGGTTTCAGGTAGTCAGAGTTACTTCCTCTTTGGGAAAATAAGAGGATTTCATTTAAAAATCAGCTAAAATTTGTTCTCTTCCATGTGGCAGGTATCCAGGTTGTAGTCATATTGGTCAAGAGGAAAAAGCAACCAGGGCTCGTGGAAGCCATGATCTCTTTTATTAAACCAACAGGGAAGTTAAAGTATTCTGCCACAGGCTTTTGTGTGTTTCTGGAATCGATGTTGAATCATTGCCCATTCACTCTTTTACATGGGGTTTGTCCTCTCTGGGCAATGTAGAGAGCAGAAGGGCACTGAAAGCAAGTTATGGAGTGTATCACATTGGTGGAGGAAGTTATAATTCATGCTCCTTAGTCCAGTGATGACATGGTCTGTGTTGAAGAGGGCACACAGCTAGCTTCTGGGTCTATAGCAAGTCCTGATGGTTTTGTGAGAATTGGAGTTTTGTAGTCTGTTGCTGGAGGGATGTCATTTGTGGTTGGGGGTGCCTATAAACCAAGACAATCTTGTCCCCCTAGACCAGTGGTTTTCAAACTTTTTGAGCTGAGCAGCCCTTTGAGTTACAATTTTGTCCATGCCCCCCACCCTGCCAGTCTCCCTTACCCCAGAGGAGCAGCTCAGCCAGGCACAGGGCTCCCCTCATCCCAGCAGCTGCCACAGCTCTGCTCAGTTTGACTCAGCTCGACTTGGCTCACCAGGGTGGGCTCCACCAGCCATGGCTTCAGTACCTCCTGCCTTGGACCCACTGTAGCTCTAGGCTGCATGCCTGCCATGCCAGGCTCCTGGTGGTGCAGCAGCTTGCTGGCGGAGCCTGCCGAGGGCTCCCCGCCCCTGCATCCTCCCACTAGGCTGCAGGGGCACCAGCTCCTTGCAAACTTCTTACCCACGCTCCCTTGTGATGTGCATCCTCTGTAAACGTTCCTCCACGCCCCCCCCCTCCCCCCAAGGGGCATGTCCCAGTTTGAAAACCTCTGCTCTAGGCTATCTTGAAAAAGTCTTTACTTTCCAGGAGAGGTTGGAAGTCATTAATGATGCATTTAAGGTGTTCAAGCTCAGCTGTGTGAGACTACCAGAAGGATTCTATTATTCTTGCCACAGGGTTGATAGCTGAGCAAGTCAGACCAGATACAGTTTGGGGATTGTAAGCATAGGAAATGTTGTTGTAGATACCCTGGTGATGGGATCAGAGTGGATCTGGTTGTAATGTGGAACTTGGCTGCAAACAACGGATCTGGTGGTAGTGTTAGGTGGAAGCTGGTAGCATGGCGATAGCTATGAAGACTGGCTGCCTTCCAGTACAAGGTGGTGGTGCCATACTCATTGCGAAGTTCTAATACAAAGTCAGCAGGCTTCTTCTAGGGATGGGTGATCAGCCGAGGATTTTCATTTAGGCTTTGATTTTCAAGTGAGTTCTGCTCACAAAAATCCCCAGTCATAGATTCATAGATGTTAGGGTCAGAAGGAACCTCAATAGATCATCGAGTCTGACCCCCTGCATAGGCAGGAACGAGTGCTGGGGCTAGATGACCCCAGCTAGATGCCTATCTAACCTCCTCTTGAAGACCCCCAGGGAGGGGAGAACACCTCCTCCCTTGGGAGCCCATTCCAGACCTTGGTCACTCAAACCATGAAGAAGTTCTTCCTAATGTCCAGTCTAATCAATGGAGGAATTCTGGAGGGAAGCGGTGTCTCGATCAAAGGAATAGCCAACCCATCCCGTAAACTTAGGGGACAGCGTAGCTCTGTGGTCCCCTTGACTTTGGTGCAGAGATTTCTGCCATCCACTCTTCCAGAAGTAAGGCTACAGAGCTAAAGGTGATCTCTCCTGTTGTGTCTTAGGCATGAGGGATCACCCACTCCTAGAAGAAGAATGACTTCCGTCACAGTCCTGTGGCAGCCCCCGGCAGGGGAAGAGGGCAGGTATGCCAATGTCTGGCAGGGCTGAGGTTGTCTGCAGGCTCCATGGATAACCATCTAAGGAGCAGCTTGATGTGGAGTCCGAGCCCATCGTGAACATCTGGGACTGGCTTCTTCTTATGTAGTACCAGCCGCTGGGCGGCAGGGGCAGTTCAGTCTGCAGTGTGAAGATTGGACTTCATCTGCAAATCCATTCGAAACAACAGAAAAATCACTGACGATGGGAAGATAAGGCCTATTCATAGGGGACTCAGACAACCTGTGTTCTCTCTAAGGCCCTGACCTTTACAGGGAATATCCATGTTTGAAAAATTGCGTAGCTTTATTTCATGATGTCTATATGTCTAAGAATAAGAGGGACAGAACAGCCGGAGAATTTGCTAGCAGCGTATGCGCCATACAGCAATATAGGTACTAATTCCATCCAGAGCTACTCAATAACTGAGTCTGATACTAGCTTATCGTGTTTTTTTCCTCTCTGTATATCTAAATTCACCGCCTTTACCACCTGCGTGTGAAGAATGGAATAAATAATGGTTTACCACTGTGATGAAGAACTTCTGCTAAAATCCCAGTAAGTCATCAAATGGCTGTTACGTACAAAGATAATGCAGTCAATAGTGGGGCTTTTTCAGCAGGGTTAGGCGGCAACACTATATGTGCATGTTTTATTAGGTACAGAAATGGATATTTCAGTCTAAGCACCACATGTAGATCAAACTGACAGACTCCGGTGGGATTAAGCCCCATCACCTTCTGAATGCAAGACAAGCATAAAACCACTGCAGCAATGGAAAAAAAAAATCAGCTTGAAAATAATTAAACAGCAAGGCAGCCACCCATAATGATATTCAGCAGTGCACATTAGGGACAGTTTGCTGGAAAGGCACAAGAGCACTCCAGTTGTTTAATTAACATTGAAACGGCGGTTCCACAAGAACTAAAAATCCTGTTAATTTATGTGTCTCTTAATGATGCTCATTTAAATACTGTCAACTTTTCTCCAGTTTAATATTCATGATTTCTAGTCATTAAAACACCATGCTCAGCTCACGGATTCACTGAGAAACACAAATTGTTTGATGATGATGTCAGTTCTTAAAAAGTTCTCTTTCCCCATTAAGGGTAAATCTCTCCGTGCTCACACTAGGGTCGCGGTAATCTGGTCTATAAATATCATTTTTATCATTCCCATAATACAATAAACTACAGTGTTCTCTCTCACCTTCAAACGTGAGCCCTGCTCTCATTGTCAGGAGTTATTTATGTGAGGGTAGTTATCTTTTTATGACTGAGCACCTCAGCTGGTTAATGTAATATCTTTATATATTGGGAGACTGGGCTAAAATCCCATTTTAGATTATAATAACTATTTTCAGCCAGGGCAGGAAACATTACATTAACAATCATTTTAGTGCAGAAAAGACACTTGCAGTTGGATATTGGAGAGAAATTGTTGATCCAGATAGGGCTAAAATGTGACCTCTCGGTTTATATGCATGTGGTCTGAATTCATGCTTGCATGCGTGGCCTTTCGCTGCCCCTCTGCTCTCGAGACTGCTGCTGTGGGAATCCTAGAAAGCTGGTTAAAAAAAAACACTGTTGGGAGCTGTAGTGTAGACTCCAGCAGCTTCAGACTATATATATATCTATATCTATCTACCTATCTATCTATAGATAGATAGATAAATATCTAGAGAGAGTCTTCTCCATTAAAAACCATATATATAGATAGATATATCTATATCTATCTATCTATCTATCTACATATATACTCTGTTTTTAACGGAGAAGATTTTTATCTTTTGATATCTCAGCATTTACAACAAAACATTGCAATTACAGTGTTGTGAGCCATATACATACTTTTGCTCCAAACTGAACAATGCTTGGCAGTATATCGACTCTGCATTGTTATATCATGACCCTCTTTTATATCTAATTGCAACCATAATTTGTTATATGTATATTTTACTTTATCCAAAATTACATTCACTTGGAAGCTGATTATTTTCTTAGGAAGCAGAAGGTAAAAATGTAGGAGAATGGAAGTATTTGGAATCAGAGGGGTGTGGATGTCATGCGATTATTGTCTTCTATATATTCCTTTCTTGACTATCTGTTCAGGAACAACAGCGTCTGCATCTGTGCAGGAGGCTGGACTAACTGACCCTTGAGGTCCTTTGCAACTGTATGAGTCTATTTTTCTTATTAATATATGGCTATGCCCACATCAAAGCATCTCAGTGCTTTCAGTATTCATATTATTTTGCTTTCCTGCGTGGGATGCAATATTACTTTTTATCCATTTTTTGTGAGTTTATCTGGCATTGCTTTCACAAAGGACGCTAAATCTTCTATCAAATATTTATTAATAGTCTTTCCACTCCCCCCCTATAGATTTTTATAAAAGAAGTTGTTGCCTGGATCTACATTTTATTATTGCTTTCTTTGCTAATAAAAATCAAGAATAAAAGTAGCTTCTCTATGCCCAACTTAAATCTTTATAACAGACCAACCCTTCATATACATTATTAACTCCTGTTAGAGTTCTACCTCTAGTACTTTTTTTATTATATTTTTTCAGGGTGGATTTTCAAAATCTTTTCACCATGCAGCTTTCCCCTACCATGTGTCTGAAAAAGGGACTGACTACTTTGCATTTTGTACAGACTTCTGGGATGCTAGCATGTATTTCATTATACAGCAATATAGAGAAATACATTCTATGAAGCAGATAATAATGAACTTTGCCCTATCTGGTTAGCATTGAAGGCAATATTTATCATCTCCATTGTCTTATTCCATTTTTTATTTTATTTGTTTGCTCTCGTTTCATATTTACATTCTGCACTCCGTACTCTAGCTCTATGCAGTTGGCCATTTAAAACCACAGTCATGGCCTATTTGGTCTGGACATCACCTTGAATACTGAAACGTCAAGCCCTGGTAGAAATTTTCTAAGGTGGTTAGTGTCGCAGGGCACTAAAGTATGACATTGCCTGCACCCTTGGGGGCAGAAGCAGCTTAGCTGGAGAGCCCTGAGAGCTAGGCAGAGCTAAAGAATTTTTTTTGCAAAAATCTAGTTGGTCTAATAAAAGACATCACCGCTACCAATAGTCCAGATTCCTAATCAATAAATGCATATTTAAGTAACGGGGAAAGGTTTGCGGGTGCCACGATTTTGGAATCTAAGTCTAATACACAATTATATAAAGACATAGGTTGCCAATTTTGTTCTGTCTTTATCCAGGATGGATTCTCCCCACTAGAGAGCCGTTCCAGTACTAGATCGAGTTGTGCATTCAGTTACCTTTTAAAATCTCACAGCACTGCTCCACCCTAGTCAGTCAGACACGATAGCTGTTGCATTTTAATTCTTAGACATCTCGTGGGGTGGGGGGGGACAGTAAGGTGTGAAAATGATGCAGGGCATCCTTTTTATGTACTACCAGTCAGTGTCAATGCTAAAAGTGTCCACCTGTCTACGTCATTGACAATAATTTTCATGAATGGCTCAATAACTAATTAAATAGCTCCCCTACTCTAGGTGGTACATTCAGGGCTAAATATCTAATTTTATTGCTCATTACTTCCTGTGGGCATCGATCATGGTTTAGAACTAACGCATACTATCTCAGACTGTGAGTAATTTAGTCTGTACCCCAATTCCTGAATTAAATCTTCAAGTATTACTCAACTGTGTTTTGACGGTGACGAGGGAGGAAGTAGAAGGCAGCTAGCAAGGCAACTTCATTTTCGCCTCCCTGTATGAACATTCGTTGCCCCAACCTCTTGTGCTAAAGTTCAATACCAGAATCAAGCATGAGGAACAGCTTTATTCTGGCCCTATGTATAGGGATTTCAGCTCCGTTTCTGCAGCTTTTCCCCAAGTAAACGCCAAAATGTCTTTATAGATTGTTTTGATCCTACTCTGACTGTATCCCTCAAAACTATATTTTGCCATCATCTTGAACAGCATTATACCAAACCAAAAGCTTTTCTCTACTCTTGGTTAGAATGGCTTCTGTATTAATGCTGGAGTGCTGAAGCCCATGTAGAAATTTTCTTCCACATATAGAAATTGTCTACTTCAAGACCTTCCTCCCTTTAGGAGGCTAATTCGGTTTCAAGGAACCAAGTTTGTCATTATTCTCTGTAATGCAGGTGCCAGTATTTTAGTCCTAATCAAAGAGGGCAGACAGACCATCTGATCAAAGTAATCCAGATTTGATTTATGTATCAGAACTGCACCTGCTTGATAGGTGCCCAGCAAGCACTCTGCTGTTTCAGAAAACTGGAGTCACTGATAAAGATTAAGTGTTTAAAACATGGGAAACTTCTCTAGAAATCGGAGGTGTTTCCAACCTGCCCAGGGCTGCCCTGGTTTTCATTACCATTACCTAGTTTCATAGTTAGTAGGGTCAGAAGGGACCTAAGCAGATCATGAAGTCCGACCCCCCCTGCCATGGGCATGAAAGGATGCTGGAGTCAAATGACCTCGGCTAGGTGTCTATCTAGCCTCCTTTTGAAGACCCAAAGGGTAGGGGCGAGCACCACTTCCCTTGGAAGTTAGCTCCAGTTCCTAGCTGCCCTGGCAGTGAAGTAGCGCCTCCTGATGTCTAGCCTGAATCTACTCTCCGTCAGCTTATGGCCGTTGTTCCTTGTTACCCCCAGTAGTGCTCGAGGGAACAGGGACTCTCCCATTGTCTGCCAGTCTTCCTTGGCAAGTTTATAGGTGGCCACTCAATCCCTTCTCAGCCTTCTCTTGTGGAGGCTGAACAGGTTCAGGTCCCATTGCCTCTCCTCATAGGACCTGCTCTGATGCCCCTAATCATGCAGGTGGCCTCCTCTGGACCTTCTCCATCATGTCCACATCCCTCCTGAACTGCAGCACCCAGAACTGGACACAGTACTCCAACTGCAGCCTGACCAGTGTCACATGTTGGGGGCGGGGAGGGGGGGATCACCTCCTTGGACCTGCTTGAGATTCATCTATGGATGCGTGACAAGGTATGGTTAGCCTTCCCAACTGCGTCCTCACATTGGCGGCCCATGTTCATCTTGGAATCAATAATAACTTCAAGATCCTTCTCTACCGCTGCGCTGACGAGAAGGGAGTTCCCCAGCCTGTAGGTGTGCTGCCGGTTCTTCCTCCCCAGGTGCAGCACCTTGCACTTGTCCTCATTAAAACCCATCCTATTCTCATCTGCCCACCCCTGTAACCTGTCCAGATCTAGTTGTAGTCTGTCCCTCTCTTTTAGCATGCCCACTTCTCCCCACATCTTAGTGTCATCCACGAATTTGATAAAGGTGCTTTTCACCCCCTTGTCCAAGTCACTGATGAAGATATTGAACAGTGCGGGCCTGAGGACTGAGCCCTGGGGGACCCCACTGCCCACGTCCCTCCATGTAAAAAATGACCCATCCACCACCACTCTCTGGGTCTGGTCCTCCGGCCAATTTGTGACCCATCTGACTGTAGGTGTCAACACCAGAGTCGCCTACCTTTTAAGGAGGATGGGGTGGGAGACAGTGTCAAAGGCCTTCCTAAAGTGCAAAAAGACTACGTTCACCACAACACCTGCATCCAAGGCTTTTGTGACCTGGTTGTAGAAGGCCACCAGGTTGGTCTGACAGGACCTACCTCTAATGAACCCGTGTTGATTGCCCCTAAGCATAACCTCCCCTGCTGGTCCCTGGATAATATTCTCGAGTTGTTTCATTATGTGAAAGAAATCCTGCAATTGTTGAGCTCATTGTATCCAGTAACCTTCCTGGTTTTCTTTGCCAAATAGAAAAGCTGCCTATTTTTTTTTCGGGGGGTGTATTCTGTAATTGATGCTTCTAAAGCATTTTTTGCCTCCTTAATCTCTTGGTGCAAGCCTGCCTTGAATAATCACTTCATTGCTTCTATAAGCAGTAAATTTATACTTGTAAGTATGCCTGGTCTTCCCTTAATTTTTTTTCTGTAATTCTCATGAATTAATGTATCCTCCTCCTACTCGTATTAAGTCCCACCACCTACTGTCTACCTGAAAGGGGTTGTCCTTCATATAATTATCAATATACGAATAACTGTTCTCCATCTTGAATTGGACCTTATTTCCTGAAAGCAGATGCAGCATCAGAGGTGTGTTTGTGCTAAACTTGATATTGTGGGGGGGGGGGTTGTTTCTTTTTTTATAATTTGTTTTTATTGGGTAGTTTAGTCCTCTACCACTCCAGAGACCCATATTGCTTCTGATCCATTTCCCCATTTCTGAGCATGGACAGTATTATCTTTCCCATGAAATACTTCCTCATCTTCCACCCCCCTGCCTCCCTGATATCTGTAGCTCTACACTATGTGTTGATTACCTTCCTTGCAATTACATTCACTATATCCCCTAACTATAACGAAACCTCATAACTGTCACATAAACCATACACTTTATTCATTCTAATCTTCATTTTCTCCCGATTCTTTGTACTATATTTATTTTCCAATATACTTAATAAAAACGATAAACTTTCCTACCATTTAGCTCTTGGGCCATTACTTGTTTAAAACAACTACTAAAACATATTCCTAATAAACTTAGCATAAAATTCATTACATAAATTTCTGCCACCATGGCAGTATTTTTCTTACAACACAAGCACTGTATTTTATTACATTCCAAAGGCATCCCAATTCCCTTCCCTTACACCTAATGAGCCCTCAGGTGAGATATACTTAACGTGAGTCTAATCAGTTCCTACTTGTTCTTGCTTCCAGCACTGAGGTCAGGAACTTCTGGGCTTCCCTTGGCATGTAGGAAGTGTAAGTTTGACCTGCCTGATATATATTCAGGGTTGCTAAGAATATCAGAGAGAAAAATCAAAGTTGTTTTTTTTTCCCGTGAAGCTGCTTGAATCCTGCCTTCCTCCTCTGTTTGCCTAGCCAGTAATCTTGACAGAAGGATACCACGCCCCCCCCCCGGTTGTTTCTCTCAGGTTGCACAGCCATGCCATCACTGGGCATGATTTAGTTGACTTTCTGTTGTATACTCTTACCCCAGTCCTCTGGCCCTATCAATCTTGATATTATTTGATTTGACCAGAAGTGTCAATGCTTTGGGAATCCATGTTTCAAAATATTGTAGAGGATAATTGCTTTCCGCCCCTCTAGCCATTCTAGTACTCTTCTACTTTCCGATCTTCCAGGTTTTCTGTCAGTTTTGACTGCAGATTTTAAATTCTCCTCCTGATTCTATCAGTTCTCTTCAGTGGAAGGGGCTCTGGAGTCCAGGACCTCCCTCCACAAAGGGATGTAGGTATGCAACTATTTCTTTGGATCCCTTACTCCAGAATATGGTTTGCCAAAATGTAATCTGCTGCTAAGGCTGGAAGCACCTAGGGCATCTTTACACGTGCTCCAGGGGAGGGGCCCTTTAATTAGAGCTGCTTTCAAGAGCTGTTCTAACTAAAGCACCTTCAGCGTCTCATATATTCACCATCCTCTGCTTCAAAATGGTGGCAGGGGCACTTTAACTCAAGCTTGTTCTACAATGTTTAGCTTAAATGCCCCCGTCGCCATTTTAAAGCACAGGGACATGGAATGCACAAGATGCAGAGGCTGCTGAAGCACGCTAATTATCACCCTCCAACAGCCTTGATTAATTGAGTCTGCGCCGACGCACTGTAATTACCGTGCATCAGAGCAGTGTCCCCGCATGTGTGCAGGCACCTCTAGGTACTTAGAACTTTTCCAGCAAACTCTCCATGGCAGCTAAATGTCTGCCATCAGGCATGCCATGAACAGCCAGTCTTGACCACGGGGAGCCCTTGACACCACCTACTTTTTTTCCTTGTGGCTGATTGTTTTCTAAATCTCAGGCTGGTAATTATAGCTTGTTCTGCTATGTTGAGGATCTTGTGGAAAAGAGGGAAAAAAAGAAAAGGAGGTGGTATACGAGAACACAAATTATTCTTGCATTGTAGTCAAGCTCAAGACAAAACGGCAGAATCGCTGGGTAAAACCCCAGAGAAGACGTGTCCTTTCTCCAGGGGGGTGGTGCACGTGGGGGGGTGCAAGTTCCTTTTCTCAACTTCAGTAGCACATAAAGCGGGTGCTTGAACGCTTACTTTGATCAGCATACTGTTCCATGATTTGTGGGGCAATGGACTCTCACACTACCAGACGTAATACTCCTGTCAGCAGCCACCCAAAATAGAAACACTTATTTCCAAATGTGAAAAAAAAAAGATAGAGGCGAGGCTTTACAGAACTGGTTTTATTGACTTTTCCCTTCCCCTGCGGTGGCATTGGTGCCTCTTCAAGGAACAAACGCTGCTGCAGGCAGTACCTCCACCTCCGAGTCCCAAATGATAGAAATAAACAGTCGCCCATCTACGACCTTCTACCGGGACAAAACTCTAGCTCATAGTAGGCAAGTGTATGAGGTGATGAGACGGCTATAATGGGCAATATCGGGCAAAAGAAAAAGCCAGAACTGAAACGCTTGAGAGTGAGCAACAATGGTGCATTTGTACAAGCCAAACTTTATTTAATTTATTTATTTATTTAGAGAAATTAAAGTAAAATCTTTACTCCTTTAACTGACCACAGGGAACAAAACAGTTTGCAAATGTAAATTACAACTGTGAAAAATATAAGCTGTACTTTCTTAATGTTCATAGTGATGTTTACTACAAACAGCATTAAAATAAAACGTATTCTTATCTCTCCAAAAACACATTTTTGTTGAAATGAATTTTTTTATGATTATCTTGTTGGGAGCTGGTGTTTGTGCCTATATAAAAGAATTAAGGCTCATGCATTGTCCTATATATGCCAGATTTCCTTGTGGTTCATTTGTTTGTTAAATGTATTAACCTCTTCTAGCCATCACGTACTTTATAGACAAACTGTGAATAAATTATTTATCATGTGCAGGAAGTATTTTTCCAGAAGGAGGAAGGTGTTACAGTGAAGTCTGTAACAAAATGGAAAAAAATCGGTATGCTTTAAGTTAGATGCTGAATAATGAGGAAGCAGAGAGAAGGTTTTCAGCTCCATTATGTGCATGGTTCTCTCTAAGGGTCTTTTATCTGTTATTTGTTTCACTGGAAAAACCCCATAAGAAGGAGAATTGCCATTGCTGACCAGACCAGTTGTTCAAATGGTCCAGTTGCCTGCTTCTGCCTAGTGCTAGTGCAATGCTCTAAAAGAAGCAGCAAGAGTGCCCATAATAACAAACGGTGTTATCTTCTTAGAGAATGCCTAAATCAAGGCACTGAGACTGTGATTTCCCCAAAGTACTTAGGTGCCTAACTCCCTGGGAAAATGTGGCTTTTAATGGCTGTGCTCAGCTGAATCTAGGCCTTAATAAATCCCATCAATGATGGGAATTAACAGCATCTTAAATGGATCTACCAGATTTTCTTTTCCAGTGCATTACTATGGGATTGTTTGCTGTATTAATATTGTAGGACCAACTCTGGAGTTGGTGTGAATGGTCATACATTTCAGCTGACTTCATTTGAGCTATGAGAATTCATACAACTAGCATACCTGGTTCCTTCCATATTTGCATTTCTGAACCGGCTATAAAGCCTCTATAGCGACCCATCTCTTCCATTTATCCTGGGAGAGAAGCCAATAGGCTGTAACTGTTTAATTTAATCTACTCTAGTCAGAAAACCCCGTGAGCTGAACAGCCTATGAGAAACTCCTAAATGTACAAGACTCAGTTTTGTTGATGTTGCTTTACCCCAGCTCAATTTTTTGCAGCAATAAGTCTTATTATAGGGGTAGCAATGGGACGACACTTTTTTCGATTCAAATATTACATTTTGATTTATCTAAGCTAGGCTAGGTTGATCTAAATGCCTGGTTGTTCAGGTATTCACAGGGCATAAATTGCCCCCAAAATTGCACACCCATCTAAGTTGGTTTCCTTCAGGAGGGGAACTAGGTTTTGATCAATAAGCCCAACCTGGTGAACGCCTGCATGCATTCACAGCCCAGCCCTAGGGCTAGGAAAGCCCAGCCACTTGCCGTAGCCTTGTGGTTGTGCCATTCCTTAAAGTAGGCCACTTAACTGGATGTGACATAAGCTTATTTGTACCCATAAATGGACATCATTAAGTAAAATAATGTGTCTATTTCTCATCTCAGGTTTTTTCCACTACCTCACATATGCCAGCATAATAGCTCTAGCTGTATATATATATATATATTTTTTTTTAACCAAAAGCAAATATGATCTGTGCTTTTAGTAGCATCTGGGGTGCTAAAATGGAATTATAAAGTTAAAATGTTGTAGGTTTGACTTCTTTCACAATTTACAGTGCTTGTTTGCTTTCTACATTTAATTCACTTCAGATAATGAACACAGACTAGTCACTCTCACTCTTACTTGCAATCTTTTATCCTTATTGGTTCATGAACAGCCTCATAACACTGCAGAATCCGAGTTGCAAATATAAGGCTCTGGGGAAATGGTTTAAAATTACGTTTTCAAAAAAAACATTGAGGAAATATCTGCTAATATTAGTTTTTTGGAAAGCTTCCTTGCCCTGCCCCCAGCTGAAACGAAAACTTAAGCTCAAATTACCTGCTAGTAGTCCCAAATTCTGTCTGATTAAGTGTTCGGATTAAACATAGATGGAGATTTGAACGGCATTTTGTATTTGTCCACTTTGACCACAGTGGGAATGAGGTAAGGTTCAGTCAACAAGGGCCAGATTTGCAAAGTATTCAGTAATCAGAAACTCTCATGAAGTTGCTAGTAGTTGGAAAACTGAAAATGTGACCATTTAGAAACAAATTTTCAAAGGTATTTTGGTGCCTAGTGGGATTTTCAAAGTGCCTATGCTGAGATGCTTGAAGGTGCTTGTGCTCCAACCAGCATGATGTCCCAGAGGCAGCCTATAACTATTGGCATTTGTAGCCTGCGTCAGGTTCCCAGGGGGGTGTAAGGGAAGAGTTAAGCGTGTAAGGAATAGACTTGCAGAACTTAACAAGCCAGGAGTGAAATACCAAAAAGCAAGGTAGGGAGAGAAGAGGGATTGCGCACAAAAAAAACTAACCTACAGGGCCAGAGCTAGGTGCCTTCTTACACTCAAGATCCTCGATTGTCAACCTCCTTCCTCTGTTGGGCACCCAAAGCACTTAGGTAGTCCATGTCTTAGAGTCCAGACTGCCTGTGTCACTGTCCTGCTCATATGGACCCTATATTTTCCTGTCCTATTAGAGGCCTCCCTTTGCCTTGCTGATGTGAGAGCTAGCAAGTAATAGCTATTGTGCAATACCTGATTTGCTTTGGGGTTTTCTTCTTTTTGTTTGTGGGTATGGGTATCCCACTCGGGGGATTCTCCCTGGTGCTTCAGGTAGGGCTCAGAGTAGCCCACCAGCTGTGAAACAGTTTCAACACGTGCACAGCGTAGCAGGGAGCTTTCCTGGGGCCGATCTGTCATTGACCTGGCCACCTGTTTCTGGACCAACCGCCATGTCCTCAGCTGCCACGCCTTGTTGTTTCTTAATTGGTTCTCATTAAGGCAGGAGGCTGCCCATTCTTGCCCCGATGCAAGGGGGTGCTACCTGTGGCTCTGTTCCTCCCGTACGCTGCAGCCCATGCCTCACAGATGGCATTCAGGTAACAATTACTCCCAGCCTGAGACCAGCGCAAACTGAGTCCAAAGTTGGACACCACGCACACTCATAGTTGGTAGGGTCAGAAGGGACCTGAGGAGATCATTTAGTCTGACCCCCTGCCGTTGCAGGAAAGAGTACCAGGGTCAAATGACTCCAGCCAGATGTTCATCCAGCCTTTAAAAAAAAAAAAAAAAAAGACCCCCAGGGTAGGAGCCAGCACTACTTCTCTGGGAAGTTGGTTCCAGTTCCTAGCTGCCCTGACAGTGAAGTAGCGCCTCCTGATGTCTAGTCTGAAATTACCCTCCGCTAGCTTGTGTCTGTTGTTTCTTGTAACACCTGGGAGTGCTTGGGAGAAACAGGGACTCCCCCAATGACTGCTGGTCCCCCTTGACTATTTTGCAGACTGCCACTAGACCCCCTCTCAGCTTTTCTTTTTTGGAGGCTGAACAGGTTCAGGTCCCATAGCCTCTCCTCGTAGGGCCTGCCCTGCTGACCCCTGATCATGCGGGTGGCCTCCTCTGGACCCTCTCCATGCTGTCCACATCCCTCCAGAAGTGCATGGCTCAGAACTGGACACAGTACTCCAACTGTGGCCTGACTAGTGTCACGTAGAAGGGGAGGATCACCTCCTTGGACCTGCTTGAGATGCATCTGTGGATGCATGACAAGGTACGGTTAGCCTTCCTGACCTCATCCCCACAGTCGGCCCATGTTCATGGTGGCGTTAATGATGACTCCAAGATCCTTTTCTGTCTTGACACTGGCGAGAAGGGAGTTCCCCAGCCTGTAGGTGTGCCGCTGGTTCTTCCTCCCCGGGTGCATTACCCTGTACTTGTCAGTGTTGAACCCCATCCTGTTCTCTTTGGCCCACCCCATAACCCATCTTGATCCACTTGCAAGCTGTTCCTTCCTACTAGAGTACCCACTTCACTCCACATCTTAGTGTCATCTGCAAATTTGAACAAGGTGCTTTTTACCCCCTTGCCCAAGTCACTGATGAAGATGTTGAATAGCGCGGGCCTGAGGACTGAGCCCTGGAGAACCCCACTGCCCACATCCCTCCAGGTCGAATAAAACCCATCCACCACCACCCTTTGGGTACGGCCCTCCAGCCAGTTAGTGACCCATCTGACCGTGTAGGCATCAGCACCACTGTCTCCTAGTTTCTTACTGATAATGGAGTGAGAGACAGTGTCGAAGGCCTTCCTGAAGTCCAGAAAGACTATATCCACTGCGACACCTGCATCCAAGGACTTGGTGACCTGGTCATAGAAGGCCACCAGGTTGGTT
>JAGPOW010001543.1:14214947-14231987 GCA_030014935.1 Caiman crocodilus | reverse complement strand
GTGTCGAAGGCCTTCCTGAAGTCCAGAAAGACTATATCCACTGCGACACCTGCATCCAAGGACTTGGTGACCTGGTCATAGAAGGCCACCAGGTTGGTTTGACAAGACCTGCCCCTAATGAGCCCATGCTGGTTGTCCCTGAGTATAACCTCCCCTGCTGGCCCTTCCTGGACATGTGCCAGGATAATTCTTTTAAAAAGCTTCCCCAGGACTGAGGCAAGACTCACGGGCCTACAGTTTCCTGGATCCTCCTTCCTCCCTTTTTTGAAGATGGGGACCACATTGGCCCATTTCCAGTCCTCCAGCACATTGCACGAGCACCAGGAGTGGTCATAGAGCTCTGCCAGAGGTCCTGCAATGACCCCTACTAGTTCCTTCAGCACTCTGGGGTGGAGGTCACCAGGACCCGTGAATTTAAATACATCTAGTCCCTCCAGAAGTTCCCTGACAAGGTCCTCATTAACCCTAGGCCTGGGTGTGCCATCCACAGGGCCCTCGGGGGTGCCAGTGGGGGAGATATCTGGGTCCCTCCCCAGAAATACAGAGGCAAAGAAATTGTTGAATATGTCAGCTTTACCATCTGGTGAGATGATCAGATTTCCTAGCATGTCCTGCAGAGGTTCCATGTTACCTGGCACCTTCTTTTGTCCCCCTATGCATTTGAAAAAGGACTTGTTGTCCTTGATCTGAGCTACTAGTCCCAACTCCATTTCCGCCTTGGCCTTCCTGACTGCCCCCTACATTCCCGAGCTACTGAGGTATAGCCCTCTCTTGTGATGGCCCCTCCCTTCCCACGGGTATACACCTCCTTTTTTGTTTGGAGACGTTCCTGGATGCTTTTGGTGAGCTATGGGGGCCTTTGCACCCTCTTGCCCCCTTTGACTCATGTAAGGATTACTTCCCTTTGAGCTTGGAGGATCGTCTCCTTAAGGAACAACCACTCCTCCTGAACACTCAACTCCCTCCTGCCCTGGGACCTCAGTGTTTCCCCCACTAGTTCTCACCTCATTAAAGTCCACCCTCCTGAAGTCAAGGGCTGCTGCCTTGTTGGAGGCTTTCACCACCTTGCACTGGATGGCGAATTCCAGCAGATGATAATCACTATTGCCCAGGTGGTCGAGGACCCACAGACCCCATACCAGGTTGTCACCCATGTCTAAGACCAAATCCAACAAGGCATCTCCCTTGGTGGGGCCGTGTACTTCCTGGGTTAGATGGAGGTCCTGTATGTCAGTTAAGAACCTGCGTGAGCAGTCAGACCTGGCTGTCTGCTCCTCCCAGCAGATGTCTGGGAAGTTTAGGTCACCCATGATGACCACACCGTTGGACCTAACTATCTCCGTGAGCTGGCTTAAGAATTCCTAGTCTTGATCTTCTCTTTGGTTGGGTGGTCTGTAGTAGATCCCCACCATTAAGTCCCTTCCTCCCTGACCCAGAGCACTTCCGTTTGCTCCTCCTCTGACCCAGGATTACTTACTGTGGATGTGTGTTGCTCCTTGACAGAGTGCCACACCCCCACTCTTCCTGTCTGTCCTATCTTTCCTGTAGAGCCTATAGCCCTTGATATTCACTGCTCAGTCATGCGTTGGGTCCCACCACATTTCGGTGATCCCCACTCATACCACCTCCATTCTCACAGGAAGCCTCTTTTATTCCACCCCTCTCTCACTGGGGCCTCTGGCATACAGCCCATTACCAGGCCACACTCCACCACCCTGCTCCTCCTTGAGCGATCCCTCTGGGCCATCAGACTTCAATACTCACATGCTGGCCTCGCCATGCAAGCCCTTCAGTTCATGCAAGTTCCCTTACTCTGCATGGTGCCCCATGCCCCTCAGCAAGTGGCTCATACACACACACGCAGGGCTCCCAGCCCTCTGGTTTCCCCTCTCACTGGGGCTACAGGGCTTCCCTCCCCAGTGGGGTTCAGGTGGCCACAGCTGCACCTGGCCTTCTGGGTCTTGCTCAGGTGAATATATCCATGCCCGGCCCCCTTGTATCCACAGCAATGTAGGGGCTAAGAGTTAAGGTGCCCTAACCCACCTTTCACTGGGGTGATAACTGGCCTGGTATTTCCTGGTGGCTCCCATGTCACTGAGAGCCCCACCAGACCACCCACTCCCAGCAGAGTGCAGTTTTAGGTCAGGACCAGAAGCCTCCAAACCATCCCCCTAAGCTCCTGCCCTTACCTCCAAGAATGTTGTATGCAGCCTTACAGCCAAGCAATGCAGCCTAGACTGCCAGCAGTAAATCACCCTATTTATACAGGCGGCCAGAGCCACCGCAATCAAGCACCTTCTGGCTGCTTGGCTCAGCCCTTAAAGTGGCAAGCACCAATAATGCCTTGCCACACACAGCTTTGCAAATATGGGACTGGAATGCCTCAAGGTTAGGCAGAACTGAGTGGTCTTTGAAAGTATCAGTGATGTCTTATCTGTGGACTTAGAAACCTAAATATCTTTAAGGATTTAGGCCTTAACCTTCAAAGGGAGTCAAGCATTATAGGCACCCATGTTAGTCCCTTACCTTCAGTAAGCAGCTAGGAGCACTAAATAACCCAAATCTGCAAAGACATGACTTCTGTCATAAACCTATAAGAAGAAGTCTGAACACGACACTCAATACTCCCTTGACTCCTGTTCTGAGCGAGGAATCTCATCTTCATTGTGGGTTTTTTTTTCCTTTTTCTTTGAACTGAGCACTTTGTTGAGAGACTGAGGAAGTCCCATCAGATTTATTGCACTGGAGAAGATTAACAGTGACAAGCAACCTTGCTTTAGGAGAGCCCTTCCCAACCCTTCACCATAAAGTTGGTTTTCCCTATGTCACCTATCATCTTTTCTGACCTTATCTCTCCCAGTGGCCTGGATACTTCCACAGCCCTTCCTCAAATACTAGTACCTTACTACCCTCTCCAAACATTTTACAGACATGGCATCACGTAGACATGCACTGTTCTTGGTCCCTACTTCTAACACAGTTCATCAGAGACAAATGCTGCTTTTTAAATGCCAAGCCCAGTAAACTTCTTGAATCACTTCTTGCCGTGAAAGAGAGCGAATGCTTCCATTATTGGGCAGGTCACTGTTCTTTTCTGGTGTCAAGCGATGAGTTTCCAGACTGTAACCACACTGACATTTGCTATTGCCCTTAGAAAGTAGAAACATCGAATGGAGTCATAAATAGCTTGTTGACTGAGTTCAATTTTGCTCCTTGTCAATTTTCTTGTTGCTTTCAGTTGGTAGAAATAACTACTGATGGCTTCCCAACAAATATTAAACAGCAAAAAATTTCCTGTGATATAAATAAAACCAGTGGATAAGAGAAGAATTTTAAGTCTGTGTTTTAAAGATAGCCGAGCTCCCATTTTGGGCAGGGGAACACTTGCTATGCTTGCTAACCTATTTGAGCACGCAGTAGAACTTATTGCACGGTGAGTCCTACCCATCAGCACTGGGTGGTAGCTCTATTCCATATACATCTATGCAGGCAACCCCCAATTGATGCTGTTTCACCTAGCGCTATTTCAATATAACACTCATTTTAAACTGATACATGATTTCACTTAGCGCACGGCGAGTTTTATTATAATGCTTGTGGTTGCCATCTTGGGCCATTTAAAAACAACTGCGGTCGCCATCTTGGGTCATCAGATGCTTTCGGTTTTGCTTAATGCTCGGTTTTTCGGGAACCAATTAAAAGCACTGAGCAGGGGTTTCCTTTAGGGCCTGTGAATCCCAGTCATGGAAAAGGCCTCCGTTGTGCTTGGCACTATACATATAAGGATCAGTCCTCGGTCCAAAAAGCTTCCAAACGACACTGTTTTACAGACAGTTGAACTATCAGAAAACAGCTAAAGAGAATCATTTTCAAGTTAAAAGTGATATATTTATTTTTTTAATGCTAAAAAAAAAAATTTAAAATTTTAAAATATGTTTCTACTAGCTACCATGTGCTATGTGCTTATCCTGTGCTTTTTTTTTTTTTTTTTTTTTGCAGCTTGAAAATAGAGTAGATCAGACAAGTTTCACTTTTATTTATAGTCCGTTTCTAGCCAATTCCAGTTAAAGGTTCTCATGCTGTGGGACAAAGTTGCAATGTTTGGGTTGCTACCATTAGTCAGACTCAGACTAACAGTACTCATGTGCTAAATGGAAGCTCACTTCCAGCCATCCTGACTCCAAAGTCTTTGCTAAACAATACATAGTGTCAGATGATAGCTGAGCCCAGGAAGAAGCAATTACTTCCTCCAAGCCCCCTTGGATTTACAAGGAAACCCCCACAGAAAAATAGTGTCAGTCTGAGCAACAGTTTGAAATGTCACTGCCTACACTTGCGGTGATGAAGAACATTTCTCCATGTGACAGGCCCAGCAGTGTTGCTGATATAGGATAAGGAGGAGGAAGACAAAGAGGATTTTGGCACACAGTATGGCTAGATTTGAGAGGTACTGTAGCTCCAGAAAAAATGTTGCTTATGAGAGACATATGGTGTTTCATTTATAAATCAGCAGCAGTATGCACCACTCTAGTCGCATCTGACTGACGGGAAGGAAGTTTTAAAGCTTAAAGCCGTGAGTTAACGTTCAGATCCTCAAAAGTTTTCAGGCACCCAAATTCCACCGAAATCCAAAGTGCCTAAATACCTCTCTTCCTGGATACCTAAATACCGCTAAGGGCCTATGCCTAAATGACCCCCTTAAATAAAAGGATTTTAAACTTGTAAGAAGGTTCAAATGCTATTCATGCAGAACACCCCCGCCAGCTTATTAACCATTCTTTCCTTCAAAGATGTTTAAAACTCACTCCAGCCGGTTTATATAAGCTAGAGTCATACTTTAGCTACCAGGTGGACCTGGGATGTTACCTTTCCCTACCATGAAGGCTGCAGAAACTGCTGTGACGTTTAAACGGCAAGGGAAATCATGGCATCGGTTAGGATAACAGCACTAGCAGAAACTGGCTTCTCAAAGGCACATCTGTGCACGTGATGATGGAGGACACTCCCTTCCACTCAAGCGTTACCTGTGGGGTTGGAGGAAGCTGTGGGGATGGGTGATTAAGCTATTGCTGTGCTGCTGGTTGTCAGGAAGTAAATCTTAAGATTTTTGTGGTTGTATTTCATGTGGTTGAGTCTTGCTTGTTCCATACTTGAGGTGTCCTGGTAGTCAGTGAAGTTTGCAACATACACACAAACTCCCTAGAAGTCTCTGAAGTCGAGGCAGGCCCACATTGAATATGCTGCAAGCTAGGCTTATTTTCAGAAATGTGAACAGTTCCAGGGGACTGTGGTTTTCCCGGTGCAGCTTCCCTACCTTAAAGTTAGTCCTTCAATACTTCTCGGTCAGCCATTTCTATATATGAATTACTATTACCACACCTGAGTTAGCCAGAGCTAGAAAGAGTCTGCAAGGCTGTGAAATGAATGAGAGCCATTGCCATTTGGCGAGCAGCAAACCTGCAGAAGAAAAGTTTGAGTAGTGGAACATGGAGACTATAAAAAAGGAGAGAGAGCGGTTATCACCTGTGGGGTGGAGAGAGATTAGCAGCCATCAGGGAGATGAACTCAGTTGATTCTCCCAGTGCTGTCTGTATAGAAATGATGCTGCCCCTCCTCGACAGTTGGTTTAAAGTTTGGGTGGTCCAGGAATCAAAGAGGTGCAACTGCCCCGTGCCTCCGCCTCCCCCCAAACCCACCCTGGCCTGCTTTCCTTCCAGCCAACTAGACTGGATCAGGTTCCTCCAAGAGGACATGGACATCAGTACAGCTCCGCGATTTGTCTAGATGCGTCAGTGTTGTACAAGTTGGCGCACACTTTCCCCAGAGGCTGCACACTGCCTGCCCATTTCAAGAAGAGCTCTCGCATTATTTGTCTGCCGATGGGACACCAGACAAGACACTGAACGCTACATTCATTACTGACGACCACCTCACCATTGTGTTGCATCACAGACCTGGCCTCTGCATCCATTGCCAAGGGTACTTCAGAAAGTTGTGGCCAGACAACGCAATCATCAGTCAGCTGAGTGGCTCTCCTTTAATCCTAATACCAAACGGACTACTGTTTGAAATGCCATTGTTTGTTCCATTTCTCTAAGCAAAGGGCATGGAAAACTTCTGATCTTCTTCAGACAGAACAGAAGCACTTCCTTGGCAGCTGTACTACAAATGCATTTAATCCATTAGTCTGTCTCATGAAACCTAGAATAATAAATGTAGGGGCTGAGATGTGTTTCTTTGGTATACAGCATTTCCTGTGCTCTTGATGAGTCATCGCCTTACTTTTTCTAATTGATCATATTGCAAGCTCAGGAAAGAGGGCAAGGCAATTTTAAAAATGTAGCCACTGCATTAGGTCACTTCCTGACATTGGTTCAGAACAGCTATCATCTTGTGTTACCAAACTGTGAGGAGAATGTCCTGAAATGCTGATCAGCAGCAAGCTCATAACTTTGCATTATAAAGGCTCCACAAGGGACCTGCTGGGCTCAATACACAGTTGCCCACCTCCTAGCTAAGGCAGAGTCCAACTCCAGATTTCATAGACATTTGGGCTGGAAGGGACCCTGAAGGATCATTGAGTCCAGCCCCCTGCCCCAGGGGCAGGAAGTCAGCAGGGATCATAGGATCCCACTTCCTTATGTCCAGCCTGAATCGGTCATGGCAAAGTTTGTGACCATTTGATTTTGTCATCCCGTGGGGCGCTCTGCTGAACAGATGTTCCCCCAGATCCTGATGAACACCCCTGATAAACTTATAGGTGGCCACCAGATCACCCCTGAGCCTGCGCTTTTCCAGGCTGGAGAGTCCCGTGGCTCTCAGCCTGTCGTCGTAAGGTCTGTCTTCCTGCCCTCTGATCATGCGCGTGGCTCTCCTTTGGACTCTCTCAAGCTTCTCCACATCCTTTTTGAATTGTGGAGCACAAAACTGGATGCAGTACTCCAGCTGGCAGCTTCACCAGGGCCAAGTACAATGTAATGACTTCCCGGGATTTGCTTGAGAAACATCTATGGATGCAAGCCAGCATTTTGCTCGCTTTACTAGCCGCAGCATCACACTGAAGGCTCATATTCATCTTGTGGTCAGTCATGACCCCCAAGTCCCTTTCATCTGTGGTGCTAACCAGCGTAGCACTGCCCAGCCTATAAGCATGCTGCAGGTTTTTCCTCCCAAGGTGGAGATCCTTGCATTTCTCGGTGTTGAACACCATCAAGTTCTCACCCGCCCATTTCATGAGCCTGTCAAGATCTGCCTGGATCACCCTCCTGTCCTCAAGTGTGGATGCTTTACCCCAGAGTTTGGTGTCATCAGTGAACTTAGCCAGCCAGCTTCTGACTCCAATGTCTACATCATTGATGAAGATGTTAAATAGTATAGGCCCTAGGACAGAGCCTTGAGGGACCCCACGGGTCACAGGGCACCACGACAATTGACTTCTGTCAACCATCACCCTCTGGGTCCTGCCATGGAGCCAATTCCCCAGTCAGTGGATCATGGTGAGGCTGCAGTTAGCCAGTTTTGCCAAGAGCTGATCATGGTCATAAAAGGAAATGAGATTGGTCAAGCAAGACCTACCCGCAACAAACTGGTGCTGGGTATCCCTCAGGATATTGCCATCAGCTACCCTGTATAGGATGGCTTCTTTGATAATCTTTTCCAAGACCTTTCCCAGGATAGAGATCAGGCTGATGGGTCTGTAGTTTGCCAGATCCACTTTCCTCCCTTTTTTGAAGATTGGCACCGCATTGGCCTTCTTCCAATCGTCGGGCACTACACCAGAGCGCCAGGAGTTCTCAAGGATCCATGCCAGGGGCTGAACTATGATGCTTGCCAGCTCCTTGAGTACCCTTGGGTGTAAACCATCAGGGCCGGCTGACTTGAAAGTATCCAGCTTGTCAAGGTGTTCCTTCACAAGGTCAGCTTTGGAGGGTAAGGACTCTCCCTCACCCGGGCCTCCCTGTCCCACAGTAGGCAGGGACATCCCATGGGACTGGTGAAAAACTGATGCAAAGTACCCATTTAGCAAGTTTGCTTTTTCCTGGGCATCAGTTGTCAGTTGTCCCATCTGGTTCAGCAGGGGTCCAATGTTGCCCTTGCTTTTCCTCCGGCTCCCCACGTATCTAAAAAAGGACTTTTTATTATCCTTGATATTTGTAGCTAGCTGGAGATCCATCACAGCCTTGGCTCTCCTGGTTTGCTTTCTGCAGGTCTGGACCAGAGCAAAGTATTCCTCCTTGGTGGTGGATCCAGTCCTCCATCCTTTGTAGATCTTCTTTGTAATTCATGCAATTCAAGGTCATAGTTCTGATCAAAGACCTGAATGCTTCCTACAACAGTAATAGTAAATGGGAACAAGGTTAGATCCAGGAGGGGCTGCACCAGTGCACTTGCCCCAACCTGCCTTGATTCCTGGTCCACACAAAGTTTAAAACCAACTGCCTGGCCGTGGCGGCAGCATTTCTAGTTAGGCAGTGCTGAGACAGTCAATTGACTTCATGACTCATTGTAATCTCAACTCCTCACTCCATAGGTGTTAACGACCCTCTTTTCTTTTTAACGGTCTTGATGTTCCATCAGTTAAGCAATCCTTTGTTCTGCAATGCTGTTGCCTGTTGGCTGCTCCTGGTAATGAAGCTCCTATTTCACAGCCCTGCAGATTTATTTTAACTCCTTCCAATGATGTTATACTTGTTTTTGCTTTAATCTTAAACTGAATAATACAGGCCTGGGCCCCCAACCTACTAGTAAAGCTTTGAGGTTCTTTTTAACTGATGGAAAATGTGCTGTTTGTACATGTGATGATGCACGTCACCATCTGCATCCACCTTTTCAAAATCCTAGATCCACCCATGAGTGGGAGACTAGAGAAATGGTCTTCCTGGTGAATAAGATTCATAGGCTGGACATTCCTGAGGAATTCTCAACCTCTGGCAAAGGGATGATATAAACACCCTTCCACTGACTTAATTACTTTGGCTAATGAACAGGGGGAAGTGTTTGAGTCAAGGCTCCTCCCAGTCCCTTCAAAGAGGGACTAAGCAGCCAAAGAGGTTGTTACTCCCACCTATACCCAAAGGGGGGATAGTCTGCATAGGATAGCCCCATGCAGGCATATAGTCTGGATATACAGCAGAACCGCTGTATTTCAGGTGCACAGGCGATAGTGATCTCTTCCTAACCCTCCTTGGCCTTCTCCTTTAGCCAGGAATTAGCACCAGATAGGTAAGGCATTCTTATTTGAGCTCTGACTAATGTTTATGGCTCTCACTAATTGGACAGGCCTCCTAATGACTAGTTACTGTACCACTGATATTTGAAACAAAGAAGAAGCTGCTCCGTAACATACCTTGCCATTAAGACAACGCAGCACAAGGTGAGAAGAATTTCCTTCCTGATCTCCATAGTTGATCATCTCGTGCCCTGAAGCATTAGGCTTGATTCTGCTAATCATTATTTAGTTTGTGGAGCTCCAGACTATATTAGTGGTGCCCAGTAACTGACACTTTGGGAATTTAATCAAACATTTATACTAAATGGGACTATTTACTTTTCTCCCCTAGAGGTACCCACTTTCAAAAATTCTCTGAATATCATTGAAATAAATATGAAGTCTGAATACCCCAGTGTATTTCAGAGGATTTATGTATGTTGAAATATATTTTTTCTTACTACTTATTCCCTCGTGCACTCTGACAACACCTCATCTCTGGCATTTCCCTCATGGGGGACCCGTTGGAGCATTCCTACGTCTTTACAGCGTGTCGGCTTGGTCTCCCACTAAAACGTTGTCTTGAATGCATCATGAGCCCTGCGAGGAAAGGTTCAGAAAACCAGGTAGGCTTAGTTTGGAGAAAAGGAGATTAAAGGAGGGTATGGTTGTAGTTTTCAAATATGTGAAAGTCTGCCAAAAGAAGAGGGAGAGCAACTCTAGACTGAGATTAAATCACAGATTTAGATTGCATCTCAGAGGGGAAATAAAAACCAAAAACCTGTTTTATGGCCAGCCACATGAATTTAACAGGCGAGCACTTTTGGGAGAGCCGAACTCTGGACTGGAATCCTTTTCTATGCACTTGGAAGTCACTTTACAGCAGTGTAAATGAGAACAAAGCACAAAACGGGGTAGAAACAGGACCTTCATATCTGCCATTTTGCACTGTACTCCAGTAATAGCATAAGAGCCTTTTCACTGACTTCAGTGGGCTTGGCCATAGCCTTTTACACGGAGTGCTTACTACTTGATGGCTAGGCCTTGTTTTTCAGAGGTGCTGAGCCCTTGCACTGAAAATGAGCCAATACCACTCCCATCCAGTGACAGGAGTGATTTGTGGATCACTGGAAAAGATATACATAGTCATCGCAAAGCCAGGATCTCTTTATGCCCTCCTCATATTCCTTTTCAAGTGACGCAAGGCTTCTGCAAACAACCGTATTCAGCTTCTGCCACTCGCTGAGCTCCATTTCCTTCAGTCACCCTGCAAACCCTTACGTGCCGCAGGCATGATTTTGTCTTTCTAAAGCCATGCGTAAGTGTTGCTTTCTCTCCTTCCATTGCCTCCACCCATCATCTGCTACTTTCCTCCTTACCTGCCCCTGCCCTTGTACAGGGTCTTCCAGCTTAGCCACTTACTTCTGCTTGTTTATCTCCAGACTCAGCACTACCCATACCATCTGTGACATTACATAGTTCCCTCCTAGGTATCCCATAACCTCTCAACATTTCTTTCATTGGTCAGGTCAGCAATCAGGGCAAAACACCTGCCAATTATCTCCCTGAACTGAGCCTCCTTCCCCAGGTCAATCAGCATGCTCCCACCCACACATGCAATCACTCCTTCCTGGTCTCCACCTGCCAAATCACAGTATATTTTTGGTGAAACAAATTGATATTTAGATCCAATGTAACTGCTTTCCATATCTTTGCTTTGCATGCAGATATGCCATAAGGTTCTGTTTGCTCATTAAAAAGGTCTCAGACACTGTCAGTCAACCTCATCCAGATGCCTTCAAGGATATTGCAGACGGAGGAGATAACAAATAGCAAATCATTTCTGACTGTACCAAAACTAACTACAGTCAACGGTCAGACCTAACACATTTGTAATGGGTGCTGTCATTGTTTTCATAAATCCTGCATTAGGAAAGGAGCTTTTTGTCTTTTTTTTTTTTTTTTGAACGATGGTCCAAAAAAATGGGTGGAAGAGTGAGAACATACGACAATTTTGGAAGACTGTAAATAAATAGTATTCTATTAGACAATGTTTTACACTGTAGCTAACTGATTTCTCGGGAAATATCAACCTATAAGTGATTGCTTTGTGTTCCCTGAAAATTGACACTATGCTTGGGAACACAGAAATTTAAAAACAATGAATGTTCGTGTGAATTAATGATGAGCTTCCATTGCCAATTACTGTAGCTAAGCTCTTTACCTAGGAGGAAATCTTCCAGAAAGATAAATAATGTTGGAAAAGGCAGCCCAAATGAGTCAAGAGTTCCCATAGGTGCAAAATAGCAACCTCTCCTGGGCCCTATCTCATAGGAAACAGCTTTCCAATTAGTTTACCCCAGACAAGCTGGCTTCTCCTCCCTGAGAATTTCGCTACCAGTCTATCTTCCATCTGTGCCTTGGTTTTGTCCTACAAATCACAATCAGTGTGATGCAATGAACTTTTAAACTGCAATGTTATCTTATTTAGATGCTACCTGTCTAATAAATTGAACTTTCTTGTCCTTCACTGAAATAATATTTGTGTGTATGTTCATGTACAGTAATGAAACACATGGGACGCGATCTAGATTATGGACAGTTAACTTGCTCGGGTTTACTTGGGTATGCAGATGGCTTATAGAATAGCTTTCTTTACATGAGATCTGGTTTCTTCCTAAGGTGAATAAGCAAAATACTAAATGGGAGGGGCGGGGGAAAGAGTAATGGGGCTTTGAAAAGACAAATCCTCCAAAGCTGAAGTTTCATTTATGCTGAGTGAATGTTGTGCGCAGGTGATTTTTCCCACCTACTGCATGATGCCATCCTACATACCCAGTTCAAGGTCAAACCTTTCCAAGGTTTCACTTCATTAACAAACAAATGAACAATGAAGTGCAGTCTAACCATCTCTCCCAGTTTGGCTGTTCCTAAATTAGATTTGATCAGCCCGTTTCCTTGTTCCTGCCTCCCCCATCCTAGATGCATCTGGTCGGGCAGCCCAGTTTTGAACCCAGCTCCTTCCATTTCAAATTCCCTTATGCTGGTTGGTCTTGTCCATACTTGACCTTGTTGGTAAAGCAGGACAGTCCAGTAACCCCTTCCTGTGTTGGTTTAAAGTGAGATTTATCCACTCCCTTAGGTACATTGAAGACTTGGCTGCACTTCCCATGCGAACTCTTATTTACCAGGTGTTTTCCATGTTCTCTGTTAGAGATAGCTGCATATCAATAGTGGCCTGGGCATTTTGGCTCCAATTCTGTGGTTCTCACAGTTTGATGTTGGAGGGGGGAAGCAGGGGCAGGGAGTGGCTCATTTCCTAATAAAATAAATTTGCAGTTCTCAGTGGCTTTGGCTAAGTAAAAATTCAGTCATAGGCAAGTTGGAGACCACAGAATATGATCCATTACTCATAAAGAGCACTGGGATTGTCAACGTTGCAGCCTAATATGCGAGTGTATGGCATCATCATTTATACAGCAACATAAGGTGGAGAAATCAAGGAACAGACTAGATCCTACCCAGGGAACTACTGGTAGATGCTAACCCTCCAATACATCTACCTAAGGTTTCTTCTTCAAACCACTTAATGAAACACACATTTTTAAAACACGCCATATATTGGATCTATTGATATGATTGTCAATTTATTTTAAATGAATCCAAATGCCATAGGATTTAGGTGCCAGAAGCAGAAGTAGCTTTCAAACTTCTGATTGTTTTGGCCCCGTCCATGCTGGCTAAGCAGCAAAGGAACTATTTGAAGCTGCCATTGCTTGAAAGTATAGTCCTATGGTGCTATAGTCCACACTCCACACTTCTCTATTCTTTTTCCATGCCCTCGCTTGAGCAGGGCATGGAAAAAGAGCAGGTTTAGCTAGTTTGAGGGCTGGGGTACAAGTTTAAGGGCCAATGCATGTTCCTGCCTGGGTATATTAAATCTTTGTGCTCTTCCAGACTGTCAGGCCCACTACTGCTATACGTGAGGGTGAGGTATGTATGCCAGTCCTTCACCTGTGTCCCCACCACTACAGAGGATGATAAAGACTTGTCCACGAATGGCACAGCTGTTCCTAGCTGACCTTGGAAACAGGATTGCCAGGCAAGTGAGATACTTAACACCAGCTGATCAGGTCATTTTAGCATCTTATCTGACATGGGAAGCCAGGAATTCCTATAGGATGGTATTCGGATAGTGAGGGAGGAAACCTGCTGATAATGCTGCACCAAATGCCTGATGAGTATTATGGATGTGCACACAAAAGGAAAATCTCCCCCCTGGACTCACACAGCTGGTGAATTGACTCCAAGGAGCTTCTATAAGCCAGAAGCCATAGAAGTTAACATGGTCTGGATTGGGCCTCACACATTGTTTTAAAAGAATCCCTTAAAAAGTGATAAATACACACCCCTAGACAATGAAGCCCCCGCTGTGTATTTAACTCTAGATCATAATGACTCCAAATCTTCATTAAGGTACTACAGGGAAACACAAGTTTCCATCCATAGCTCTCTGTAATGTTTTTCACAAGAATCCTCACGTCTCCAGCAAACCAGACTCCCAGAAGAAATCTTTCCTTTTTTTTTTAAACTAACATTAACAAAACAATAAAGGAGACTCACTGACAGCAGAAAGCATGTCAACCTCCTATTAAAAAACTCACTTAAATTGACACAAGTCAGGAGTTAGTGCTGAAGTCTCATCTTTCACTCATCTTGTACCCATGTATCACAGATAATAAGGTCTTCTCTTAGAAGAACCTCAGAGCAGTTGGGTGACCTTAGATATAAAATGAGCTGTAATAACCAGGTACAGCAAGGGTGAGATAAGGGTGCCCCTTAACTGCATTTCTCAGATATTTTGGAATTTATGCCAGATCCTGAAATATTGTTTCGGTTTACTTTTTTCTGAGTGCAAACAGAGAGCATTGTAGATGCAGAGTGTTTCTGTTAACTTTATACAAACATACCTACTATCCATGTATTATAAATGACATGCATAATGCTTATTTTTGGAAAGATTAATTGGTGCATCCTTTCTATCACACCTTCTCTATTCAGTGCTTGATACAGACTTGTACCAGTGTAAAAAACACATGGTTTTGGGCTAACTCTGAACCATTAGAAGTCAATAATTTTGTAAAACCAGCAAGCAATGACAGTTTGGGCCTTTGCGCATTTTAATGAATTACTTTCTAACTAGCTCTGTTCAATAAATGTACATAAAATATTGGCTGTACAGTAAATACAAGCCTGCTATACTTCTAAACATCTTGACTTTGTCTAAGGCAGGGGTTACAACAAAAGGAAAATGTAAAGATTTCTTATACAGAGAAATGCTGCCAGATAAAATATTAATTGCTACATGAAGTGGCTCAGTTCACTGTTAGCATTTTTGTACAGTATACACCTTGGCTGCACATCAGCTGTTATTGGATGGCATAAGCTGTATCCATCTGTAACTTTCATTAAAATAGAATGCCATTGCATAATTATAGTTGGATTTTTTGCATGGAATACCAGTAAATCTTTCCATACCAGAAGAGATGTTGTATATGAATTCTGTGTTTGGATGCAGAAAATGAGTGGATAGCATCAAACCTAACGTGGAGAGTAAGCATGACAAGCTCAGAAGAGGCCAATAATTGAAACATCAGGTGCCTGATGTCTGCCACACACAATTTCTCCAGTTTAGCTGGGAGGACTAGAAGAGGTGCATCTGTTTCAGAACAATACATCTATCTCCCTTAGTCATTTATGTACTTATAAATTATAGGGAGATGATTTCCAAAGCAAACTTGGGTAATTTACCCACTCCCTCTTGTTGTACTGAGGATGCCACTCTGTAAGGGCTTTAAATGAACAGTTAAGAAGTATGTTCTCTGCTTTCTGGTGTTGTATTATTCCTAGCATGAAGCTCTACATTTTGCCTTTAGGATCATTACAAATAGAAGAAAGACAGTACTTCACATAGGATGCCTTAGTCGCTCTTGGAACTGGCTCCGTCACAAAGAGGACTGAGTTTAGCATATTTGCATGCCAGAAATAATTTACTCTGTTGCACCCTCTAGTGGGTTGACTATATACTAATCAGATTTCCTGCTTTGTTAGTTCTCCCTTCGTTTCCATATTTAAAAAGCTGTGGATGCCCATGTTAAACGAGAAGTCGCAAAAAGTATAGCTGGGTACCACCATCAGATTTCTTTAATGCAAATTGACATTTCACTTTATTTTAGGACTCGTTCTCCAATAATGAGTCCAAAGCCGTGTATTCTTTAGTACATACACAATTCTAACCACTGTGGGTATCAGTTCCTGTTTTTTATAAGATGGGATCTGTCTTAAGTCTAAGCTTGAGGTAAAACAATTTTTTATTCAATGAAGAAATTACTCAATCTTCTTTCAGGTCAAATATATAAGAAGGAAGAATCCAGGAAGAGAGTGAGAGAGCATGCATTTTTTGCATTAATTGTCTACATGATAACTAAACTAGCTGTATTCAATAGGTTTTCTGCAAATAGTAAAAAGCTTCAACACTGGTGTCAGTATTTGATTTAGTGTCTGACATTTCCAGCCTAAAACAGTTGTATTAAAAAAAAAAATTCAGACCCAGACTGAGAAATGAGGCAAGAAATATGGGAACAAAGATGAAAAGCCACACCCTTACACATTAAATGTAATTCTACTTGCACTGATGTCACTTTTATCACTGATTTCAGCAGGGAATCAGGTTCACTGCTTTCCGTGTGATCATTCCCTTTGCTCAGTGTTAATCTTGTGCTAAAATTAAGTCTTGAGGACCAGGCCAAATACAGTGCTTAGATGGTATTCAGCTATGTCTGGATGGTACACAGTTTTAATGCCAGCAGGCAAGATACTCATCCTTGCCCTGTCCCCTTTGTGCCAGGGGGAAGATCAAAGCAGGATAAAGGCACCTGAACATCACAGGTCTGTCTGGGGAAGGACTCTACGAGCAAAGCCATTAAGATGCATATCTATAAACCAGCTTCTGGGGAACACCCTCTGCACTTTCTAGTATAGAGGGTGTGTCAAAGGCAAACCACAGTAGGACAGCCCATATGGGACACTAAGGACACATTGCCATCGTTAGGACAGGCTGCTGAGGGCTGTCTACAGGCGCAAAAAGAAGTGACACGTTTCATCCCCCCTGGCCCCTGAAAGCACTCTATAGCCATGACTTAACACAAGTGCTTTAAAAGGACCTGATCCCACAGAAATCTGAACCCTCATTACGTGGTTCAGGTGAAGGTACTCCAAAGCAGAGCACTTCCATTAACTTTTGTCTGCGCTTGCTAGGAGCAGGGCTAGGCTGATGCAGCCCAGCACTGCTCCCAGTGCTGCTTTCACAACGGAAGCGGGGAAGGGAGTGGATGAGGCTTGTTTTTGGGGTTGCTGAGCAGGCACTGGAGGGTGGGGCAGGGGGATTGGAGCCCCACAGAGGTGGGGGGGGCTCCAATTTATACACACCATCCTACTCTAGTGCAGCTGGGGGAACCCCAGAATGGACCTCCTTCCCCCCCTCCCATCCTGAGTCAGCATGGGAGCTGGGTGGGGGCGAGCAGGGAAGCTAAGAGAGAGAAGCTGCAGATACACAGACTGTCTCTCTGGATGGGCTCCAAATTGGAGCTCCATCTCCCACCCTCCTGACCCAACAGCTGTCTGTTGGGTCGGGAGGATGGGTCTATCTCATGTTGCTTTCTGTAAAGTGCCATGGTGGTAGTGGATGGGTCCTTCTCGACCTGGAAGGATGTGGGCAGTGGGGTTCCGCAGGGCTCGGTCCTCGGGCCCGCACTGTTCAACATCTTCATCAG
>JAGPOW010001543.1:14156048-14214847 GCA_030014935.1 Caiman crocodilus | reverse complement strand
GACCCCGGTGCTCTTTCCTGCCAAGGCAGGGGGTCGGACTAGATGATCTGCCCAGGTCCCTTCCGACTCTAACTACTATGATACTATGATACTATGAGTTAGATCCAGGAGTTGCATTTCTATCTGTGCCTTATATTGTACACAAAGGGTGTAAATACCCCCAAACCAGGAGCATACAAAGGCTGCCATTAGCCTCCTTCCCTTCCCTGGGATGAAATTTCTGTGCCATTTCTAAAGATCTCACACAATGTGTTTGTGTTTTTAATATGCAAATAAAAACATATAAGCAATTCCAGATGCCATTATGATTGAAAATACTAAGATACTTCCAACGAATTCTGACAGTGGATGGCCAGAAGGAGCAAACAAAGCAGTCTAGCTTATCTTTTGTGCTTAGATGTGTTTTATAACAGAGTATGGAGAAAATCAATAGCCCCATCATAAATCTTGCTTACTTTTCTTATAGGCGTGATGGCTAACTTTCATGTGAAAATGTCAAAATGAAAGCACTGTGCTCTCCAAGAGCCTTGGTTCAATCAGGCATAATACAGTACAAACAACACTAATGTAAATAAATGCACTGAGAACGTGAAAAACCACAGGAGCTGGGACTTTTTAGAACCAGATGATGAGTCCCTTTCTCCCACAAGTGTGCAGCTTCTTGTCAAGTAAGCCCCGTTAACTTGTGCTCACCAGTATGAATGCAGGATTCATCGTCCGGCCAAAGTTGCACAAATTTCAGATTTTGTTCGTTTCAGTCTCAGAATGGTTGATCACAACGTAAACAAGAAGGGCCCTTTGTGCTGAAATAGTTTACATGGTATAATTAGCCATTCTTTAACGTTTTGTCAGCGTAATGCACCTGAAACCCCAAAGGTACCTGGAAAGAGCTGAATCGTTACCCTAGAAAACTCTCACAAGTAGGACACTGCTCTTCTATTTCATTGTGCCTGGAACAGAACAGATAAAACTTGAATTAAGATATGAAGGAAAGCAAAATTTTAAGCCTGATATGAGTTCAATTATAATGTGTTTGCAGAAGCTGTATTTATGTCATCTAGTTAAAAAAAAATACCAGCATTGCTAAATTGGCTAAGAGGGTTTCTACCGCTTTAAATTAACTAATTGCCACTTAACTTTTTTTTTTTTTTAAGGAATTGTTTCATTGTGACTAGGATATTTTAAGAACAAATGGTGGTTATTAGTGAGCAATGGAAAATTAAGTGCAAGCAATGTAACTAATGCACACAGAATGGTTTCAGGAAAGAACATACAAATATTTCCATTAATGGCCATTTCCATTTCATCAATGAGGACAATGACACTACATTTATGGACAGCTGAAAGAAAGATAGTGAAGATGAGTGAAGATTTTGAAGGGAATTGTTGATAACAGAGGTAACAGGATGAAGAGAATAAAAATAAAATTGCTTCTAGTATCCTGGCAGCAAAAACTAAACTACAGTTTCATCAATATCCGCGACATCTGTGACAAGAGTCATCATCATGTTAAAAAAAGCATATTTCATTTTTTCCACTGAGGTGAGGTCTCGGATCCTGCCTCTCCACTTCTCAATCTCCCGTTGTCAGCGGGCGAAATTCACTCCGTTGAGATCGGGGCCATCTCTCGCTCACATCCCACAAAAGCCTACATTTTCCAAAGGCACATATTATAATCTATTACATATAGATAGTCCTTTGGAGCATAAAAATGTTTTGTTTGCTCAGCTCTGAATGTGGTCCAAATCTGGGGAGTATGAGAGGTGAGGGGACGTTCGTGTTGTTTTAGATTTCTTGTTCCATGAGAAATTTAATTTTGAACCTAAGGAAGCATTATGCAGAACGTGAGGATCCTGGGCCAGATGCCCCATCCCCGTGCACCTTGTAGAGTCACTTTTATTTCCTACCAAGTGGCTATGAAATGCGATTGGGTCAGAACACCCTATTACATCCTTGGCAAGTGGTTTACATCCAATTTGCAGAGGGGCACATGGCTACGTCAGGTGTAGCCCGTCAAAGAATCAAGCCCTTCGTATTTAAACCAGCATGTTGCGGCGATGCACAGCTACAGAGGACAAGAATCGTAGTAAGGTTAGGTCACACGTAAAATGAGTCAGATAAGCTCAGCTCCAGACTCTGGTGGATACTCCTCTATAATGCAAAGCTCTCGCGTTGCCAAAAGAGCACTTGAAGACTTTGGAGAAGCGGGGGGAGATGCATGGGTGGAGGCGGTAGGCAAGCTTCCCCAGAATATAGCTATTTATGCCTCTTTCTTCATGAATATTAAATATACCCAAAATAAGGCAAAAATACTGAAAACGGTCCTGAGTCATGAAAGTGTATCTATAATAACTCAGTTGGGAAATACAAGTGAAAAGCGGAGAATAGCCTGAGTTTTCGAATCTAAAAAAGATGCCAACAGGAAAGAGGTCTGTGCGGGTCTAGGGCACTGTCTCTAATATGTAAACTGTTTAGTGGAAGAATAAATTATCAGCAAATTAATTTGGTATAAATAGAACAGTCTTATGGGTTCGGTTTTAGCTGTCAGCAAACTTCTCTCTCCTAAAATTGATCATCGGTGTTATTCCATTCAATCAAATAAGGCCCCATATATTGTGTAATGTCATATATTCTGTAACAAGACCTATTATAATTTGAGCTGAATCTGTTATCTTTACTACCGTGTGAATAGAGTCTGAAAGAGTTACAGAAAATGCTGATATACTTAGGATGACCTTCTTTGGTTCAGTAGTGTTACAGGCAGAGATTTTTTTTTTTTGTTAGTAAGAAAGAGAAAATTACATTGAGCTAAAATGAATACTAATGAAACTCCTTAGTTAGCTTTCTTTGTGATAAGAATAAAAAAAATTGGAACTATGTTCCTCTAGAATCTGAAGCAATTTTTGCCCTTTCTTCTGATAGAAAGATTACTGACAGTAGAGAAGGAGAGCAAAGTAATTTCATAAAATATCTGCATTTTTAAGAATGCTTTTGTTGCAAAAATGTTGGTGTGCAATTTCTTCAATCTACTTTTTAAGGCTGTAAAGAAAAAGTACCTATTTGTTCTGCACTGCAACAATGCCAGCTGCATTCAATCAACTAAAAAGCTGCAAGCCATAAACCTTCCTCCACAGCTATAGAGGAAAAAAAGGCAGGACCATAAAAATTCATCAGGATAATGTAGAGATGAGGCGCGTTTGAATCACCATCCCTGCAATCAACCAATCACTCATCCTGTGGCATTTACAGCACATCTCATTCCCCTGTTCCTTAAGGACAATTGATTTTCCTGATTCCATTAGCATAACGGCGAGGAAAATGACTGCAGTGCAATATTTCTGGAAAGTTCCAACAAGTATGCTGTGTGCTGGAGTGTGACCATAATAATAAGCTACCTAGCTAGCAACTGCGTGTGCTTCTGTTGCTGCTGCTATGGTATCACATCAGAGTGAAAAGGACACAGACTAAGCAATTTTGGGTTCAAGCACAGAAAAAAAAAATGTTTTCACAGAATATAAAACAAAAACTCACTTAAGCAAATAAACATAATTTCAAGGAGGACTGATCAGTAGGCAACATCTAGCAGCCCCTGAGCATTATTGTGTTCTGGTTAATAATTCCATTTTCTCAAACATTAGCAATATTTCTGGATTCCTCGATGGCTTTTTCTTTTCTTTTTTTCTTTTTTTTTTTCCCTCCTGCTTTTGCTCAGGTTTAAGACGGAAGAAAATGAAACTTTAATACTGCCAATTCCTTATAAATATACAAGACGAATGCATCAATGGATTCCCCAAAGAATTTATAATCATTCACAGTATTACACAGTCATCAGCACTAAGCAGGGGTCTACACATTTTTCAGTTTTCTCTTTAACTTCGAGGATAATATCCACATTGGCTTAAATTATTCAAGATGATGAAACATTATTGGTGAACATGCGCTGCCTAAATTTAAAACTGTACGTTATTATCTTCCCTTGTAAATGTATTTTAAAGATATGTTAAGCTTTTTGAAGTGTAATTCAGAGACTACTGTATCTCAAACAACATAAAATACTTTTCATCTTGTGAAGGATCCTTTAGACTTCTAAGGTCCTATCTGTTGTACATTTTTAAGTCCCTTTATAGCTTCAAGCCCAGTGGGTTATGCATGTTAAATTCAATCCCTAAATTGAATTCAAAAGTTGATGCAAGTCTTCCCACAGAGCTAAGAGAAGTCTTCCAATTTCACACAGAAAATGTCAATATTTTTAACTCCTCATTGACATGATTTTGTCATCATTATACTTCCTCAAAATGCTTCGCTATGATTCATGACCATGAAAAAAAAAGGAAGAGGGATCTTTACCCATTTCCAATCCATCCTGTGACATAGTTATGATTGTGGCCCAGATCTGCAAACACTTTTTGTTTTTAATTCATGACTCAAAGAGTTTACCATCCAAGCACAAGACAATAGGGCGTCAACAGATGGACACAGTCAAGTAATGCAAAGAGGTACTTAGGTGAGTTTATGTTGATCTGCAAGACAGGCAGTAGTCACACAACATTAGCAACCTAATCATTCACAAAATGCCCCCCCAAAATGACAAAGGAGTTTACAGAGAGGATATGAAAAAGAATAAAGTATTGAGACTGTTTACAGAGAGCTCCTACCAAGCACGAAGGACAGCATGGGAGAGGCTAGGAAGGTGTTTGATCTCTCAATACTGAACGAGGGTAGCCTCAGGACAAGCATGAAGGGCTTTGAAAGTGAAGACAAGAGTCTTATATTTGATGGAAGGAAGGTTGCAAAGTAAAAGACCAAAGAGACAAGCCAAAAAAATGATCTTTACAGCAGCATTTGGGAGGGGTACAAACAGGGCAAGGTTGCATTTGACCAGGCTGAAGAAAAGGGTAGTGCAATAACTGAGATGCAGGATGATATGGATGGATCACTGTGTGGAAAAGGTGGCAGTTTTGAGAAAGTATACAAAACAGGATCAGCAAGTCTTAGCCATAGCCTGCATGGAAAGATCTGGAAAGAGAGGTCCAACCTGAAGATAACATAATGGTCACAGGCCTGAGAAATAGGCAAGATGGTGTTGTCCACCATGGTCGAAGAAGCAGTAGTGAAAAAGATTGGGGTGGGCATTTGTAAAGAATGCAGTTTTCGATTAAGTGCTGTGCTGTGTGATGGACACCACAATGTCACAGCGGGCTGTCCAAGATGTTCATCATGTGAAATATTGCTCTAAAGTGTCCATATCCAGATCTCAGTCTGTTCAGCTTGACCCACACTTCACTGTCAAGGTCATGCCCAATGGGGGACTCATTTGATATTGATATAAAACACTTTAGGAATAGGTCTGATCTTCCCCAGAAGTTGGCCTTCTCCATTGCTGCCCATAGGTTTGGTTCAGCATCCTCAATCTCTTCCAGAAGTTTGTAGGCTTCATGTATGCATGGTTTTAAGCCTCTTAAGTCTCTGTCTTAGTCAGGTCTTCAGTTAACAGTTGATGGAGCAAGTTGTTTGGAAAAATTTCTATTTTTTCCCCCCATTTCAACAGATCCAAGGTCATCAGCATTGAGATAGTAACTGAATTTGTTTGTGGGTGATATTACCTGCAATACAATGCAAATGAAACAGACACATGCCAGTTTAATTTTAGGCACATGGGCACCATGAAAACACTGTGATTGCTCACTTGTGTAAAAATATTTCTGGATTTCGAATTAATTATAAAAATATCAGTGCACGCCTAGCCCAGTAAAGTTACTTGTCCTTGATGGGATCAGGGCTGCGTATAACATGAACGTCTGCTCCCATCAAAGCCAACTGGCTTTATTGGAAGCTGGATTAGGTCAACAGTTAGCACTTGATAACCCATCCTGTGTCCAGCACTGGGGCCTAGTGACCAGATTCTTAGCAAAGTAAAATAGCCATTGAGTGCTAGAGATAGCACGCAGGCATGAGCAGCTCTCCCCAGCCTGGCAGATGAGCAGATACGGTGTATGTCACGGATGTTATGAGAACAGCTGAGGGGCAGGGCAGAGAAGGGATGTTACAGAGCTCAGTTCTTCACTGGCTTAAAATCCTTACATTAGTGATGTATGTTACAGTTGCTCCTGGACCGGATGAAATCTAGCACTGTAATTAGCTGGCTCTCTGCATCTCCCCCTCTCCACTGTGTTGGAGCAGAGCAGGGGTAGGGTGAAGAATTTGTCACTGCTTCTCCACTCTGGGTACAGTATTTCTCATTAGTCTGAAGAAGTGTTTCTATTCTCTAGTTTAACAGCATAAGGAAATAAAACATGAATTTGAAATAGGTTTGAAATCATTTTCTCTAAAGAAGACTGTTATCAGCTATGTGCATCATTTAAATCTAATACATCCTTGCTACACTGGGCATGCACTTATGCTAACTGATAGCTATTAATAATTAAAAATTAGCATTCGGTGGTGTTTTAGGTCTTCAGAGCACTGTACAAACAATAATTGACACTTTCAACACCAGCATAGGGAGGCTATAGGTAAGCGGAGCACTTATATTTCATGGAGGGATATAATAAGACTGAAATTAAGCATTTGCAGCTCCCAAGAAGCTTTGTAAGTTTGAGTGTCCAAGAAGAAGAAACCCGAAGATTCAGATGCTCTTTTGTTTCTGTTAAAGCACAACAGTCAGAGCCTCAGAAAACCAGGCCACTCATTTGAGTATCTAGCTATTGACTGTGGGGGTTGAGTTTAGCTACCCAAGTCTAAAGATTGTAGCCTTGGGTTTGACATATTTAATGGTGTTGGTTTGCATTCTACCAGTGGTTGTCCCTTTTAGTCCAAAAGGATCCCAAAGCATATTACAAACATGTGACCTCAGCCACAGAGCCAGCACTGTAATGGGAGTAGGCCTGGGACCTTCCAAGAACTTGTCTAATAGTAATCTGATGTACACTTTTAGGACTATTGCTTAACCCCACTCAGTCACAGGTTTTGCTTTTTAAAACGGGGACAGTATTACTTAACTATCACTGGGGAGAATCATCAGTAATAAAGTAATGCTTGCATACCATTGCAATAGGGTACTTTGTCTTATCCCTCCACCTGGTTTCTGTGACAAGGGCTCTGGAAACACAGCCCTAATAAAATTGCTTCATACTTATATGGCACTGCTGAATTGCAGCCATTTCAGACTAGAGAGGCAGCCCGGGTTCCCATACATTGGGTTTTCCCAGACATGTCCTCTTTTTGAGCACCCTGTCCTCCTGTCCGGGAGGGTTTTTAAATGCTAGCAAATGTCCAGGTTTCTTTGCTTTGTCTCTGCTTTCCCAGGCACTAGCAGCTTGGCTGCTTGGGGCTGGGAGCAGCGGAGCAAGGTGATTGGCTGTCAGGGGTCATGTGCTTTGCACACAGGCCCCCACAGCTGCTCCTAGGTAAGAGACACAGAGAGAGACAGACAGAGAGAGGGAGTGCAGCCTAGTCTTCAGCTGTTTTCAGGCTGCTTTCAGCTACCAGAACAATTCAAAATAACCCTGAAACCAGCTTAACCAGTTCTGGAAAATCATCCACTCTACAGAGATCCTCTGGTAGCACAGAACTGGCATAGCAAGCCCAAACGCCAGCCACTCTTGGCTGCAAGAGTAGGGGACATGGCTAGCCTATTATCCTTTTGGTTCCCAAGATGCTTTAGCAGCCCCATGGGACTCCTGGTAGGGATAGCAGAGGATCAGAGCAGCACACCATTATGATCCCAGAGGTGACTGAAAGCAACTCCGTGGACTGTGTAGTGCCTTCATTAGGCAGAGCCCAGGAGTGGGAGGACAGGTACTGAACAGCGGAGAATCAGAACCACTGTATCCAACTGGGAGAGTGGGGAATCCATTAGGATTCAAAATACAAGATACCCGAAATGGAAAGTGGCCAGGACAAACACCATTACACATCAGCAAGTGTCATGTGGGTTTTTAAGGACTATTTTTGCTCAAGAACTCAGGCTTATGTCTCATGTGAAGAATGATATTACCAGCAATACAATGCGCCTTAACACCACTGGGGCATCAGCTGTGTAGTGACTCAGTGTGAAAAGCACAACCTGTTAAATCAATAAAAAACCTTTCTGACATACTCAGCCCTTTTAGGAGTTGCCTACTTACAAACTTGCTCTCATTTTAGTTAAAGCTATTTAATTAAACTGGCACAATTCCCTGAGTGGCCACTGTTATTTTGGTTTAAGAGCAGCTTATTTCAATTTAGGTTAAACCTGTTGCTAACTAACTTGAGCTAGGCTTTTTCAGCATAGCTTATGTAAAATAAGTTTCCGCAGAACGATTTGTATTGCTTCAACTAAATTTGTTTCAAATCAGACCTTAAATTAATCTGGTACAACACCATATGTAGAGAAATATTTCTTTTTAGGCTCTCAAAGCACCCTTCATTAGATTCAAGACACCCCTTAGAAAATGCCAGCTCCAAGCTTTCACTAACTCGTCTGGTGCAAAGAACTCAGAAAGATCACAACAGATCAGAATGTTTTTGACGTGTTTTTTTCACTGTGGATTCCTATTTTTAAAAAATCTCCAGGTTTATCTTGTGAATCATGTGTAGGATTTTTCACGCCTAGCAGTGCTAACAGATGTAACCGTGGGGCTGAAAGACATGACAGTTTGTCACACAGTCGGCCACTGAAAGCGCTCTACAGCCATGCATTGACAGAAGTGCATGGCTGCAGAGTGCTTTAAAAATAAGTTGGGTGACAATCTGAACCCTTGTTATAGGAGGGCTCAGATGAAGGTGCTTCAAAGCGTTCATTAACATCTGAAAGCATGGCTGGGAGCAAGGCTCAGCTGACATGCGCTGTCTTCAGAATAGGATGGAGGGAAGGAAGGGAGTGGAGGGAGCTTCTTCTGGGGGCTGCCCAGCTGGCACTGGAAGGTGGGGAAGATGGATTGGAGCCCCCTGAAGTGGGAAGGGCGACCCCCAAAACAAGCTCTCTCTACTTGTTTCCCCACCGTCTTATTGCAAAGATAGCACCAGGTCTTGGAGAGGGGAGGGATGGGGCTAGGGAGAGAGAGGCTATGAAGATGCAGCCACTCTAAGCTGCAGCTCATCTCCCAACCCCCAGGATCCAACAGTGAATGTCTGTTGGGTCCCAGGGAAATCTGTAACTCATGGCGCTTCCTGAGAAGCACTACAAGTTAAAGCAGGGAGCTGCTCCCATCAAAGCCAGCTGGCTTTATTGGAAGCTGGATTAGGTCAACAGTTAGCACCCAATATGTGCAGTATCTCAGAGCACCGTCAAAACGATTTCATGACAAAATTCACTGCTTTGAACTTTGTGTGGGTGTCTCCTATCTGTGTATTTACCAGGCCCTATACTGGTTAGCCTGAGTGGTCTAACACAAACGGGTAGCTTAACAAAAAAATAAAATAAAAGGACCCTATAGCCCAGCTACTGCTTTTCAACGTCTCCTATTTTTTTCCCAGACATCAAAACCATAAAGCCTTGAGGTTCTCTGACATGTACTAAACCTGGATCCTAAAAGTGCTACAACTTAGAGGGAAAATGAGGTGCATGAAAGTGTGAATAATGTATATCTCCTTGCACTGTTCAACTTCATAGCACGCAAATGTCAGGAACTGGCACAGTACTCCGTCCCAGTTCAAAGGCTGGAAACAGCACTAGGTGTTACATTTATCTGCATTTAAAATCAAAGGGCACTAGGTGTAAAATAACAGTTAAGGTCAAACTATTCAGAAGTGTCCTTTCTCTTCAGATGCTGAACTCGAGTCAGATAGGGCTGGACTAGAGAATCCTGGCTTTGGGCTGAAAACAGCACTTACATTCACCTTCCTACCAAGGCTCACAGCTTTTGGTGTTACATCAGATTCAGCTCTTTCTTTTTCCCTTCACATCCAGGCATTTTCTAAGTGCTGCCCCTTTGCCCACTCAAACCCTCAGAGACATACCCTGTCCTCTGGGCCACTGTGGCCAAAGCTCCTCCCTGTGCTATGGCACTTGGAAAGGATGAAGTTTCGCTGTTCTCTTCCTTTCAATCTGCTCAAATAAATCACCTCTGCTTTCTCCCTCTCAGGCCATGTTTCCCTCTGTACAATTTCCCCGATCTCTGCACTGGCGTTACTTCTAATTTATGCTTCTCCTAGCTCCCTTCAAGTCCTTTACGACTTCACTCCCTCATCTCACATTTCCCCGTCTACCCAAGCTTCTCTAACCATCAATCCCATTAGCTACTCTAACTGTGCAATTCTTACACATGTGACCAGTCCCACTGAAGCCAAAGTCACAGGGCCAGGTCCCTCCTCCACTATGCTCCCTTGATCTTTCATCCCTTCCAGAGCACTCCTAAAACCCAAGGCCTGGGTGCTAGTGACCATGTGCAACTCCAGTGTCTACTGTTTGCCTTACTGTACAGAGTCTGCTTGCACATCTAGGAGCAAACTCTGCCTGCTCCTTGCTGGGTCTCGTGGGCCCTCAAGCCACAAAACCAGGTACACCTCTGAGGCAGGATGTTGCAAACCTGGGTGAATAACAAGATCATCCATTCTGCCTCTATGGAGTTTGCATGAGGACTAGCTGCTAGGGCTTCAACAGGGGAGGTAGCCTCTACTGTGAACCCACTGTTATTTTGTTGCCTGGATTGCTGCTTCTTTTCGGACAAAAGCCTCTTGTCCTAACTTAAGCAAAACTCCTACTGACTATGAGGAAGAATTTCCCTTGAGGGTATATAAGCTCTGTGAGATGGTGCTGTTATTTCTTTTTTGGTAATGTGCATTTTAACTACTGTAAAGTGCTGTGCGCATCAGTCATATACATCATTAATAAATAATAATAACTTGATGCTATTTCCATCTGGCAGCGTCTGTAGAGTCTGTCTCTTGGTGTGGTATCCATAATGCTATCAGGCTCTTACCAGTCAGACCCCATCAGACCACGCTGGTGGTAAGTTGTGCACAGATAAGCTAGACAGCACACCAGGCATGGAAAGGGGAAGGCAGCTGTTCAGAAAATTCCTGGGCTTATTTACTATCCTACAAAAGCCCTTTAAAAAAAAAAGAAAGAAAGAAAAAAGAAAAGCCCTTCCTTTTTCTTAGCAGCCTGCCAAGAAGTTACTTGGGGGAACAGGGAAAGTGCTCTTTAAAAGGCTATTAAATGTTATTGTTAAAAGAAAAAGGTGCCCATAATGTAATGCCTTCCCCAGAGCAGTTCTTTCCGTTCTCCACAACAGCATCTCGGCTTTCTGTTTGTTTTGCACTAGGAGGCTGATGTTGACATTGTGGCTCATGATGAATTGGTGCTTGATGTCATTGCCAATGCTAATAGTTCTCCAAAACGAGACTACTTGGTTTTATAATTGCGGCAGCTATGTCGGGTGCTGATGGACTAATGTTAACCCCTTCTGTAACTCAGTAAGAAAAAGACTCCTGACATCCCGGAGTATTTTTGTTCTGTGCTTAGTTAACGACAAGCCTGCTGCATGTTGCACATCCGGTGCAATGACAGGGTTCACTAAGGACGAGGACTGATTTTGTGAATCTGGAAGTGTAAAAAAGTTAGGGTTGGCTCAGTCCAGAAGCTCCCCATTTCCAAGCTCCTGCACATTAGAGATGTATACTGAAACTTCAGGGTGACAGGTTCTGATTTCACGGCTACTCCTTGCCTCCACGGCAGGCCAAAACAACTGCCTAGATTCAAACCCCTCTTACCCATGGGGAAGCATGGCTGCAGAGCTGAGGTCCATATCTCTACTAAGTCCGCTATGTTCGGATTAGTCTGCTCAAGCACTGTTAAAACAATACTATGTTGACTAACAAGTAAGAACTTTAGGAAACTCTCAGTTTTTTGGCAACTGTTAATTATGAATGTATAGTGGACATCCTATAGCTATAACATATATGCTTACACGTGTATGTATGTGCAAACAAGACGTCTAAAGTTTCCTACCTGTCCTTAGCTCTGATCCTTTAAGAGGCATATCTCTTCAGGATTGGGATGTGGATTTTGCCAGCAAAGTCAGGAGATGCTGATTTTTACTTTGTTTTAAAAGTTATTCCTTAATAATGTTTCAGTCTATACTTGCTGGGCGTACAGCCCTCAAGTCAAGTGCACCCCAAATGCATGCCTCAGACCTGACTGTGCAACCTTCTTCAGGGGGGAAAGTGGCCATTTGAAAGACCAGCTGGCAGGTAGGGCTATGAAGGGCACCTGCCCAGTAGATGTGCTGGTTTTTAATGACTACACTTTTATTTCAGAATTTAAATTTGGAGCATAAACTTCACTCCCCCAACACACTTTTAGCTTTTTTTTTTTAATGCTGTAAAAGCAACTGAAAGAGCCAAAGTTGCTTGCAAAACTATGCAGAATGGACTTTTTTGCAGGGGGATTGAAGAAATTGAGAGAAAGAGTTGGACTGGGCAGAGAGGGCAAAAGGAACCGATGAAAAAGAAAGGTGGGCGCATTTATTTTTGCTGCTCAAAGCCATGTAACTCAATGTTGAGCATGGCTGTTTGTGTATGCCATGACCTTGGTGACATTAGCCCTCTTAAGAAAGGAAATTCTGGCAGCCTTCAGACAGAAGAGTTTGTCCAAAATCCAGCAGGGATAGAGGCTGCTTGTCCTCATGCCAGCACCACAAAGCAGCCCCCCTGCAGGCCACCTGCGAGGCCGAGAACATGGCAGCCCGGTGCCGCAGCGTTGTGTGCCGACATCGCCATCCTTGCAGTGGCTCCTCCTACGCTGCAGGCACATGTCGAAACGATCTGCGTTGCACGCCAGAACTGGCTAGGGGTGTTGCTGGATTTACCTGCACCATAGAGACACGCTAAGAAGTCTCTGTATCGCATCTGCAGGGATACAGCGTAGCTGCATGAAATATTGTACATCATAAAGAAACCCCAGAGGTTTCCCTCTAACGACTTTTACCTTTTTTCATTTTAGTTAAAAAGCTTCATCAGGAGTTGTTATTGCTCCCAAATAACATTTTAAAATAACAAGAACAACCCCTCGCACGCTGCCTTGGGGATACCTTCCTGCACCCTGCAGGTGGAAGGCACTCTTGCAGACGCTGCTCCTGAATCCTTCCAGGAGCTGGCGTAAGGACAAGCAAACTGCACGTGTAAAGCAATGGGAGCAGAGGTCCTATAGGACAAGAAGAAGATGAATTTCAAGGGATTTAGAGGAGCGAAACATCAGAAAAGATGCCAGGGTAAGGGAGCAGAACAGTAGCGCAGGAGGAAGTCTTATGAGAACACAGAAGAGCACGAGAGGTGAGGCGTAGCAAAGGAGAAGCATCACGTGGCTAAATTAGCAGATAGATACTGAACTCCTAGAAATAGTGCAGCAGCACAAAAGGCTGAGGAGGCGAAGCAGGTAGAAGCTGGTGAAAGAGTAGACCTAGGTAGACCTATTAATTTGTAACAAAATCACAACGTGGGCAAAATGAGAAGGGACGCCGTCTACATAGCTCAGACATCTAACATTAGCATAAACCATCTGGCTATCACCCATGGTTAGAGCCACAGTCTCTCCCTCCCTCTCATCTTCACTAGGTCTGTATGCCATGTCTATCACAGCCAGAGTGTAGTCGCGTGCTGCAAGCATGTTATAGCAGAAGCAGCAACTAGTGGTGTAATAATTTCAGTCATGCAGTTATCTGAAACTTTCATGTTTGGGGCTGATATTTTATAGACTTCATCTCCACAGTCACCGGCTGTGCTTTGTTTGAAAGCTGCAAGGAAAACCAGTAACAGTTTTCCTAAGCAAAGGGAGCCAGAAAAATACACACTATTTTCTTTTCATGAAAAAGAAATTTCTTCCAACCTTTAGTTTACGTGAACGGTTCTAGCAACCAATTGGCTGGAAGATCAAAGCTGAAATTTGGCATGAAAATAGGCTTTGGTGAGGATGTGTCTGATTTAGTCAGGTGAAAATTGGTTTGGATTTGACGGTGCAAAAACCTATTGAGCACTGATAGCACATTTTATGACTTCTTGTTAAGCCTTTAAAATGAGCAGCTAAGGAAGACTAGGTTATGGCATCCTGGCTAATTTATGCCATATCTACCCTGCAGTCACTGCAGCTCAGGTCACATACCCTACGGTAGCTTTAAAGTAGCCAGCCTATGCAGCCACAGCACGATGGAGCTCAGCACCTGACATTACCCATGCTCTCCGCTTGTGTTTTGCAGCCTGCACCGGGCTCCTTGCTGCCACAGCCAAAGTGTTTGGCATTGGTAAGGATAAAGTGTGAAAAATGCATACAAAAACTGCAGCGAATGCACTCCATTCATGCAATTAGCTGTGCAGAGCGTGCTTCCTGATCACTCCTATGGCAGCAATTGGCAACCTTTCCAGGGGGGCAAACGGGCGCAAGGACTCAGCCACGGCTGCCACCAATTCTCTCCGTGGGCAGCATGAGGAAAGCTCCCACGTCCACGCTTCTCCCTATAGCAGGGCAGGGAGAGCAACTGCCGCCAAAGCCTGACATCCATGGGCCACAGGTTGCCAACCCCTGTTCTGCAGCAAAGCAGAGGCAGAAGGAGGCAGAGTTAGGTTCATGCAGCGTTAACACTTGACATTTCTGACCTGCGAGTGCCTTCACGCTGAGTGCTGACATGTGCAGCCACGGTACAGTCTCTCTCGCCGCATGGAACATAATTGTCAAAAAATAGAGGGAGTTCTGCCTCTGTTCATGTCATACCCATGAGCTGTATACACATGTAGCTGTCTAGGCATAAATATAGATAAAGATATGAGAGACACAAGCACGCAGAGTATTAGATAATTGTTGTTCATTTACTGATCCTTATCCCCTCCCAGAACTGTGGAAGTTAATGAGCTCTGAAATACAAGCTTCAAGAAAAAAACAACAAAAACCCCCCAAACTTTCATTTCAATAACATTATACACCCTCAGGCTCCTATTAAACTTTTTTGCAACAATAACACCAGTCAAGCCAACATTCATATGTGAATTACAATGATACCGCACCACAGGAAAACTTGGAGAGAATTAAATGGAAAAGAGAGCACTGCCTTCAGTCAGCTAACAACCTGAGCTATATCCAAATTAATAGTAAAGACTTCCTAGAGATGGGTGAATGAGCTCAGATGAAATAAGAGCCAACCTGACCTTTCCTTCAGTACATGAAGGGAACCTTTCTTGAAGGTTAAAAAAACCTCAGATTCAGCTGGGAAGCTGAAATACCACCAGAAAAACGCATCTCCCAGAATTTCTGACCAGATCCGAGCTGGCCGTTTTGAGTCAACGCCCTTTACCATCAGAAGTCTGGCCGGATAACATGAAACCTTAAGGGTGAGACTTACCAGAAGTGCTTACATGACTTAGGAGCTCAAGTCAGTAGGCCTGGTTCTCCCAAGTCACTTGCAGACAGGTTTGAGAGGTCTACCCTTAACCTTTCCATGAGACACCTGGTCAGATATCCCAAAAGCATTTACGAGTTTGACTGCGTTGAAAGCAGTGTGAGTGAGGCACCCAGGAACTTTTGAAAATCCCATTAGGTGACTCTTAAACCTCCTTCCTTTAAAATCAGGCCCCTTGGGCACAGCTAGAAATTCCAGCCTTAAGGGTCTTCCAGGCCATAAGGAAACACTTTCAGGTTTAGATACAAACCCTAAAAAAAGTCACATCCCAGCCATATGCACCTTCCAAATACAGAAGAGCTAGAAGCAAAACTATGATCCTCACTCCTCTCAGCTTAGATATGTTTGACTATGAGCTCCAAGTGCAAATGTTGGGATTTGAACCCTCTCCCACAATAAAGACAAAGCCAAGTGATTTAGCTTGGCACTTGTACACGAAGCCAAGTGATCTAGCTTTCACTGACGCAAAATAGTTTCATAAAGGGTAGGACATTTTTGATAGCATAGAAGGCTTCAGTGAACCAGTGGCAAAAGCCAAATTTGCAAAAGGGCTTCAGATCCGGCCTCTAATTGGCACCTTAAATGATGCACATTGACACTGTTATCCTCCCACTGCGGGTTTCCATTTCGGTCTCGGCGCTCACACGCGCGCCGCCAGGTGCAGGACCCCTAGCTGCACGGGGCTCGCTGCAAAATCAGCACCTTGAGCCCACTCTGGATGATTTGGCCTTCTCCGTCTACCTGGCGCAGAATAAAATCAATGAGATTATTACAAGGCTCTTTCTTCCCTGATTGCATAACCAGCTCTGTGCAATTACAGTCACATACGTTTTCTGTATTAGGTTCAGTCGAATACACAGAACCTTTTCAACACAGTTCTTTTAATATCCCTGTGCCTACATACTTCCAGTGCAATCCAACAGAGTGGGCCAGCCAACTCACAACTGGTGGCTGTTGATTTTTCTGTTTGTTTATTTGCAGATCATCAAGAGCATGTGAAGAGTGGGTATGTGTGAAAAGAACTGCAGACTGAGCAGCTTGAAATTGGAACACTTCTGAGCAGAAACCAGGATTTCCGTGCTTGAGATCACTGGGGACCAAATCCTGACCCCAAAGAGGGCAGAGCAAACAGGCTTTGGGTAAGGGGGGTCCCCACAGGACCTGGGGAGCAGATTTCTTCTGCTCAGCCCACAGAGCGCCAGCAATGCCATTCAGCACCTCACCGCGAAGGCTCGTAGCTGCAGGGATAGGTGCAGCCCCTGCACCGGCTCTCTCCAGGGGCTTTCAGTCAGTCAGGCGGGGATGCCCAGGTCACTACATCCCACTCCTCCCTTCCCCTTGTTCTGCTCTTCAAACCACTCTCTGGCGGCGCAGGAGCTGCCGTCGGGCACCGCCGCGCAGCACGCGCAGAGGACGTGCTAGGGCAGTATCTCCCAGCTAAGGGCCCCGTGCAGCTGACCTGCACCAGTTCTGGCCGTGGGCAGGAGGAAAAGCAAGTGCCATTTCTTGGCTGATTGAATTCCCTCTGCAGCTCTGTAAGTCAGCACATTTATTATATTGCTGAACTAATTCCTGTTATCTAACCACACAGCATTGCTTTTTAATTACCTGTGTAAGTTCCCTGCTCGATATGCTTTAGGAAGAAAAAGAACTGGGAGCCAAATCCAGGTAGTCACAGGGTGCAATGCCCATGGAGACTGCTGGGAGCTTCACTCAGCTGCAGAAGAGCAGAATTTGGCTACTTCTCCTTACAAGGGAGCCATATGGCTCAGAAGCTTGGTTTGTGGGGGCTGGTCTGATGCTTCTGGAAGTGATTCAGGGGGTAGCCCCCTTGACAAATGTCCCTAACCAAAACCAGTACAAAGTTATGAGAGGCGATGGCCCAGCCGGGGAAGCAGTTGGCCTATGCTCCATCTATCAGACTTACCGACTTGGATGGGGCAAAAGGGGACCCCTGAGTACCACTCAGATTGACAGCCAGCCAAAAAGCATTATAACGGATGACTCCGGCTGCCCAGAATAGCATCAGGTGATTTTGAAACTGAGGCTACGTGTATTTGCTTTCTGATGGCTCAGAAGACATTTTCAAGCTCATCTCTATAGACACAAGTGCTGGAACTTTTTTTTCTTGGAAAAAGTGAAAGCTGAGGTTCTTGCTTAATAAGATGACTTCAGGAGGTAGGACTTTAAAAATGAAGCGGCTATTGCTAGATTCACAGCCACGTAGCTGGGGCCCTACCGGATGCATGGCAGGAGTGGGCTGTGCTGTGGCTCCTTTAATCTTGCAGGTTCCCCTTTGCGTTCCCCGCACTGCTGATTGGTGGAGGGGCCCTGCTTGTGGCTTACTCCTGATTGGCAGGGAAGCAAAAACTGCTGTTTTAAACATGGCTCCATTTTTGCCTCCCCACCACTGATTGGCCGAGGGGCCCCCATGGCCCGGCTGCTTGCTACCAACTGGCAGGGAAGCAAAAATGGAGCCATGTTTAAAACCACGGTTTTTACTTCCCTGCCAATCAGGAGTGTGCCACCAATCATTGGTGGGAGGGGACATGCAGAGGACCCTGCAAATTTAAAGGAGCCGCAGCGCAGCCCACTTCTGCCCAATTTGGTAGGGCCCTACACATAGCAGTGGATTTGGCCAAGATTGCAATTTATACCCCAAAGTAAGGAATTTGATTTCTTAGCATAAAATTACCAATGGTCTTACTGGTCATAAAATTTCCTGGCTACTCTTTAGTATTCAGCTTTTGGGTTCAATTCACCAAGGTAGTTTTTCATCAATATTACTCCATTTAAATCAGTGGAATTACACAAACATAAAATTAAACTAATATTATGATGAATCAGATGAATCACCACCCCCAGTTTTGCTACAGTTTGACCCCAGATCTAGATAAACAGCTCATTCTCCTTATTTAGTCATCCCTAATTTAGGGATGAAGAGCTCAGAAAGTAATATTAGGGGCAGAGAAATCCCAGCTGGCACAGAAGGACATTGTTTTCCGATTTCAGAAGTCCTAGCCAACTCTGGGTCCACAAATGATTTGGAGTGTCACTTGTTTAATGAAGGCTTCCAATGTGTCCAGATGCTCAGACCTTAACTCAGTTGGAAAGCAAGGCAACCCCTTGGTCAGCCTCCGCTGACCCACCAAAGACCGTCCGACAGTGACGCACACATGGTCCAGCCTACTTGATATCTGCACCTTGTATGGAAAATCCTTCCTAATAGAAAAACTTTTGCATGCACCAAGCCTTTTATTCATTAATTTTGTACAATCATGCCCATTTAACAGCAACTGTCATTAAGTGATTTTCCATTTAATATCAATTGAAAATCACTGATTTCCTTGTCCAAATAGCAATTAATGCCAATTATTTTACACAGCACCATGCACTGTTACAGGTTTTTCAATTTTCCAGTTAGCTTCACTATATCATTTTTTTTGGCCTAGTTTCATGGTTTTCAAGTCTGAAACAAGAGTCTGAAGTGGTGAGTTCATTTTTTGGCATTCAGGAATTAAAACTGTTCAAAGACTACAGCAATGGAGATGGCATACAGTAAATTCCTAGCCCAGTGGCTCTCAACCTGAGACTGGAGGCACCCCTGGTTAGAGTCAGTGCACCTCTCAAAAATGTCAGTTGTTAGCTTTCACTGGTTTTTTGCCTTCAGAAAAATAATAGAGCAATTCTTCTGTTGCAAAAAACTCTGACAGTCCACAGCAGGTCAGAATGCTTTTGACACTTTGGATTCCTAACTGAAATCTCAAAGTTTGTCTTTGTGAATCATGTACAAGTGTTTGCAGGCTTAACAGTGCTAACATTGCGCAACACCCTTCAAAGGATCTTATGCACCCTAGGGTGCCATAGGCTCCTGGTCGAGAATCACTGACTTAAACACGCAGTAAAGAAAGATTCTATTTTGCTACATTACAGAAAACATTATGGTCTGCAAACCCTTATTATGAAGGGTTTGTTCTTCAACCAGACTGCAAAACTTGGGACCCCAGTACTATGTATCCTCCCTACCATAAGACCAACAGTGCAGATATTTCAAGGATTGAAATGTTTGTTCCAATATGTACTGGAGCCTCGATCTGAACTGTGTTTCCAAATAGGGCTAGAGCTTTGCTTCAACCAAGTCTTGGTCTGACTGGCTCAAGATGAGAATAAAGGCAGGAACTAAAGCTGACTGAATGTTGTCCATCACTAAATTGTTTATGGATTCTTTTTTTGCAATATAACAGACCTCTTAGCTGAAGTGGCCCAGTTTTATCAGAGCTGCACAGAGTACTTTGGGTGGCTGAAAACAAACCTCCAAAAATACTGTCTTTTGATTTTTGTTCATGCAAGTGTAACCGTTTTTCTCAGGGAAAAGAACTTCTCATGACCGGCTCAAGCTAGACTCCCGTGTGTCCCCGTCCATGGGGGCTTACAGTCACTGGTGCTGTATAACCACATAGTGGGCACATCTACATGAGATGTTTACTGTGCAGTCAACATTTTGGCATCTTCACACGTGCTGCTATTAGGGCACACAAAAGTAGTAAACTCCACAGCAAGGTATTATCTGTAAGTACAAGAACTACCCTGCTGCAGAGTTTTTTTCATGAGCAGCAACGCCCATGTAGATGCCAGCCCAGTTGGCTGGAGCATGAGGATGCTTCAGTTTGGAGGGCTGCCTGCCAACCAGTCCCCACCCTGGAGCACTCTTGTGCCGCATCCAGCTCCATAGCACCACATTGGGCTGGATCGGAGCAGCCCTGGGTCAGCAGGCTGACCCCACTGAGTCCCCTGCCATCTGGGGCCGTTGCAACTCAGCTCAATGGGCTACGGTCCTGGCACGTGCAAATGTGCCCCCAGCAGCAGTAAGCTCCGGAGCTTATTGCTGCATGTTAATAGGTACATGTAGATGCACCCAGCCACCAGCTTTGCTCCCACTCTGCTCCAAATTATCTCCTCTGTGCAGACCTATGTAAAGCCAACATGGAACTCAGTCTCTAGCAGCATTGCATTGAGGACCTTCTCCACGGCCCCTGTCTGGCCAGTTGAACTTCACCCTCAGTAAACTAAAGCCATGAAAATGTCTTGCTTCAAAACTTTTTTTTTTAATCAAATAAAACTGCAAACATGTTCTTCATTCTTGTGGCTAAAGTCCAAGAATGCAATCTCTGTAAGTGGTGTTGAATTTAGCGTTTTTGTGATAAAGCTCTCTGAGCTTCTTTTCAAATAAACATGTACAGCTTTAAATGAATAAATCATGCAAATACATGTTAATGTATACATAAATTAACACAACATAATAAGGAAAACGAAGAAACAAGATTACAAATTTTCTGCACCTCCAAAATATGAGAGTGATATTTGCTTTAGAAAGAACAAACTCATTTAGCAAAAAGAGCTTATACAGATCCAAACAAACACGAATCTCCAATGAAAGTTAATTTTATGTTCAGCAAAGAAAGATGTGCTTCCCACTACAATAGGCAAAATCCAATTAAATTAGGCAAACTTAGAAACAGAAACAAAATTTGATCTAGTAAATAAAATCCAAGTGCCAAATTCTGCTCTGGCTTACACCCTCACGTTCTAGGAAGTGATCTGGAGGCACTTCAGAAAGACATCCAATGAGCTGGTACCATAGAAGCATTCGCCCCAAAGAGACAAGTTTTCAAGCAGAATTTACGTAGAAATGAGACTTCTCCTGTCTTCATCTTTTGTATTACTTTGAAAACATTTAAACAGAGTAAAGCTAACTCTCACGACCGGGACACTCAGTGACAGCTGTTAGGAATATATGCTCAACATTCAGTGAAACAAAATGGGCAGGGTTCTCGAAAGCACTCCCCCTTGCCTCTCTGGAGAGGGAGAATGACTTGGTGGGAAGGGCAGGGGAGCGAGGCAGGATTCAACCATTGCTGAGTGCTGCTAAAAGTTTGGTCCTGTCTTTTCTTTTGTCATTCTTACCATCGTGCTGGTAGACTTATGAAGGTCATAGATTCTTGACTTCTATGGTTAGAAGGGCCAATTATGATCATGTAGCCTGACTTCCTGAATAAATGAGGCCATAGAATTGCGGCCAATAATTTCTGCATGAAGCCCAAGTTCTAATATAGAAGTATGACATATAGTACTTCTGTCAAGTAGTCAAGTAAATCATCGTATAAGTGATGGTCTATGAGACCCCTTCATGCAATCATTATTACCTACTGCTGAGTTAACTTATTTGTGTCAAGTGAACTTTGACAATGAACAGAGCACCTAGCTCCTACAAGGTCCTAATGCAGGGGTTCAATTCGACTGTGGTTGGGCTCCAGGGTCTTTGATGACAAGGGTCAGGTAGAAGAATAAAAGCTGTCATATAGCTGAAACAGATTCAATGCAAACCATTATTTAAATCAGCTAGGCAGAAATGGTGCTAACTTTTATCCCACTCAACCCAGTGAGTAGTAGTAAACTCAGCCCCAAGACTTCTTAATAATCACCTGGGCTTGGAAGGCTTGGCGATGGCAGGCAGAGAATAAACTAAGGACATCTATCTGACGCATCGAAATTTGTCTATCTAATGCATTTGCCAGACTTACCACCATGCCTCGCTGCCCCAACTGACTCCATTGGTACATGGACTCCTAACATGATTCTCCACATTATCCCTTTATATATATATATGTATATATATATATATATCTCAGTGCTTATCTGGGAAGACAACCCTGTTAGAACCAATTCATTTTTTATGGTAGCTAAACCTTGAGGCTCTGCTTCAGCTGGGCACAAAAGCATAGGATCTTGTTTGCGATGCTCTGATCTCATGGCCTACTGTACACCAAGACCTGAACCCACTGATTTGACCAGCCGGTCAGATTATTATATGTTGCTATATTAGTGTCCAATACTACTCCCAAATACAGTCAGTGCCAAAACTCCTATTAGCTTCAATGCTATACATTTGGACTCTGGTCCCCAACGCAACATGTTACAGGGTGTGCTCTTCTCATAGTGCCCTTAAGAGATGCTAAGGATAAGTGCAGGTATAATAACTGGGCAGATGTAGGATTTCGAAAAGGGAGGTGCGAGAGCAGCAACCCTCACTGCACCAGACCCCAGCTCCCAGACTTCACCCTGCAACAGCCAGGCGGGCAGACGAGCAGCATCAGGGGATCTTTTTAACTCTCTCAACTAAGTAAGACTCTTCACTCCCTTCTCCCTTCCCCTCCATACTCAGAGGCTTGTTCCCTCCCCTTCCTTCCTATTCCCTCCCTCCCTCCCTTGCCACTGCCACTGTCCCCAGCTTGCCCAGGGCAGGTTGGGGGTCTCCAGAGCTGCTCCTGCCCCATCCTTACCGGCTCTGTGTGGAACCAGGCTTGGCAAGAGATAGAGGTGACAGCAGGCAGGCCCCCTCCCCACGCACCTGCTCCTGGGTTGGCAGGGAACATGGAGGGGAGGAGGTACCTGCCCGCCGCTGCTGTCCCTGGATGAGCTGGCTCTGCACAGAGCCTGGTTGCAGCAGGCAAGATTGATGTCAGAGCCCCCCCCAGCCCCTGGGACAGCTGGAGATGGCAGCAGCAGCGGGCAAGGGAAAGGAGGAGGAAGGGGACAGGAGGGGACGGGCACTGAGAGCAGAGGGGAAGGGAGGGGGAATTCTTGCTTGCTTTGGGGACTTTAACAATAAAGTCCCACAATGCAGTCACCTGAAAGGCGGGGTGCATCCACACCACTGCACCCCCCTGGACCTGCCCCTGCTGCTATTGCTCTACCCTCCAAGCCATCCAGCTTCCAAGCGCTCATTTGGCCATGCAAGGCTAATTCTGCCATGTCAGACATGTAGGACTGTATTTCCCCCGAAACACAAAGAATATACAATTTCCTGACAGATTTCAGTACTGAACTGTCAACAAAAATATCGCTACAATAGAGCTGCAAAGTTAACAACCCATTTTGTGATTTCTGGAGATGTCGGTAGTTATTATAAATGACTTTCCAGTTAATTACCTGTTTTGGAAATTAAGGAGATTGGGGGTTCGCAGCTGCTCCAATAAGTAGCTTCAGTGCCTGCCTCATCCCATTGAGTATGATAAATAATATATTCTCTCCCACCCAGACTGCCAGACAGTGGCTCTGTCAAACCCCTCAGAGAGCTCACTTTGTCTGCCATGTGTTAGGGGCAACATTTATGATAAAAGTAGAAATTAGATGGTGGTTAATCTTGCCTCTCCAGGTCCCAGGTGGGGCACAAGCACAGTTGCAGTGTGGTTTACTGGATGCTGTCAAAAAAATTACCTCGGGAAATTGCGTGTGTATCAGGACATAGCAGGGGGAATGTCCTCAGGAAGTTATTTTAGGTGCAGTAAGCAGTTGGGTGGGCTGTTAGAAGAGAGTTTGGGCGACAAAATAAAGCAAATGCATGCGATTCCCCTTTGAAAAAGCAAGTCTTTCATTACAATTAGACTGTGGTCAAGGAGAGTGGAATTGTAGTGCTCTGGGGTTTTTAATTTGCTTCTTATGACTGCTTAGACTATTTAGCTTCCTGATCATAATAACTCTGGTATTGGAGCAGCACCAAAGGATAGATCCAGCTGTCCTTCCCATGTAATAGATACTCAAATTGTGGACTAACCTAATGATCTTAAATTCTGCACAATTGTTCCTGTCAAAGCATGACTCTCCTCTCCCTTATAGAAGTATGAGCTAAGGGTAACTCTAGTGAAACCAGTGGAGTCACACCGTGGTGAATAATCAGGGTAACCGGGATCAGAATTGGGATCGTTGTTGTACAGCAATAATGTACAACGCGAGCAGAGGTTTTGCTTTATGGGCTGGTCCCAAGCAAGTTGTTTCTTCTCCCAAATCAGCTATATTTCATCCTCACAGGTAGCTTAAAATTGACTTTCAGTTGCCATTTCCTTACATTCTTAAATCAATGCATTGCAACTTGGAAATCACAATAGACTAGCCCAAAGAAACCTGCTAGCTACCATTACAGATGCCAACCCTGCAACCCGAGCACAGGCCGTTCACATCCCTTCTACTACTTACAATAAAGACTGGTACCACTCAAGGCTGGTGAAGCCAGTCACCCTTTGCACTCCTGTTCCCCCGTATGTCCTGGGTGGGTACCAGTGGGACAGAAATTTATGGCTGGATGTGTTTCTCATTTCATATTACAACTGTAGAAATCCTTCAATGCACTGTCGTTTCTATTGCCCGCAGCTTCCCATCTTACTCATTTTCTGCAAAAAAAATTGCGTCCAACTAACCAACGCTGATGACGTACATAAGAGTCAGCTACGTGATAAAATCCAACCTCTCACCTCAGCCTGGTGGCATCCTTCCCATTCTCATGTGGCTTTTCCAGCCTCCTTAGCCCTTTACTTACTGTTTGTATGTTGGTTAGACAGCTGGCTATTCACCCTATTTTCACCAAAAATAACCCAGAATCTTGTACTCAATCAATTATAGATGGGCAATATAGCTACATAATGTATTTATATTGCAAATGGCAATCATATTGATTTGGAAGGACTTCTTTGAGGTGACTTTGCTGGACTTTTTGAAGGAGTCTTCTCAGGACTCCTGGCTGCAGGTTTTTCTGGAGTCCTGGCTGCTTTCTTAAAGAAAGTGTCCGAGGACGTTTGGACAGATGTTCTCCAGGGAGATGGGCAACGCAGTGAACTTGTTTGCTGGTGTGGTGTTGGGTTGGATCAAGTGTTGTCAAGTTGAAACTAACATCAGAAAGTCATGGGCCATGCACAGGTCTACGAGTGAGGTCTAGGGGGCAAGCGGAAGAAGGAACAGGGTGGGGGGCCAGATCGGGTCCCCATGAGCTGGGGCGTCCTTCCCAGGGCAGAGGCAGTGGCTCTCCTGAAAGCACCTTCCCTCAGTGCTCCCACCCCCCGGGTTCACCAACCCTCGTGGCAAGTCACAGCTGTGCAGGTGGGGGACAGTCAGAGACGGTTTTTAGCTTTAAGGCATCACTGCTCCAAACGCGAACTAGCACTAATCCCGATCAGCACCGAAGCAGCTCAAAGTGCAGCCTGTAACAAGGCCCCGATGTAGCCTTGTGGAAAGGAGGCTATTCTTCATTCCTGAAATGTGAAGCCGCCTCTTGGTTCAGTTGTAATGAGTTTCTACTAAGAAACTTTGGGGCACAGTTTTGCTCTTTCTGAACAAAATAGACTCAAAAGTAGGTTTTCGAAGGCATCTGACAATTAATATGGAAAGAAGTCATTAGCTCTGTTAGTTTGAAGTCAGGCAGAAGGCAGGATCGGGTGGCACCTTAGAGACTAACTGGTTCAGAAAGGCCAAGTCCTACTGATTTTCAGCAGTTCTTTTGCTCCTCAATGCCTTGAGACAGTAAGAAAATTGACAAGATGCCAGAGAATTCAAATTCTTACCAGAGAACATGAAACACGCTCCTAAAAACACGCGTCTGAGGCAATGTTACACTTCCTTACATTTATTATGTTAGACTTCGTCAAACCAACCAACCGCCTCATTTACACAAAAGTTCAGCATAAACTCCCCTGTTGAAAACATGACTATTACCGTTAATTTTAATGGCACAAGGTTAAAAGGTTGCAGCTTTTTTATAATGCTCTGCTTGTTACTAGGACATCTGTTCATAAATTATTTGGGAGGCTCCTGTTTTGCCCCCTTCATTAGAAAGATCTCACGCTCTCCATTTTTTTGCTTTCATATTGCCAAATAAGGCCTTTAGCTAGGTTGACAACTTCGGTCTCTAAGACCGTAAATATTTGTCTATTCAAAGGTAGCATTTATCTTACAAAGGCACACGTACCAGTTTTGCCTCTGACAAGTTCCTTGTTTATTTATTACTCTAATAACAAATAGACTGTCATCCCTGCTGGGCCTCAAAAATGAACTAAATCCGCTGACACAACTGATTGGGAGCGGCTGCAAATTATTTTATTCAAAATTTCTGCAATAGCAGATTCAGGTTGGGGGGGGAAATGCTGAAATCATAATTCTGCTAGTGACCTATATACTACGGAGCAACAATGCCCAAAGAAGTTGCACGTGTTTTTGCAGCCCTCGTGCTCGGTCTGCAGCATTTGGGCTCCTTGTTGCCGGGGGTTTTGTGTTGAAGCCTCCGCATCTCTGCGTACATGCAGAGATCAGGGTAGAGCAATTTAGACAGAGGCACTTGGTGGGGTGGGGGAGACGGCAGCCACGAGGCATGCTCAGTAGAGGTCTCTGAAGCTGTGCAGAAGGCTTCTGTTAAGGGCAAGCAGCTTTGCAGGCTCCATACAATCACTGTCTGAGAGCTAAATGAATGATGGCCAGTGGAGACAAGCTTGCAGATAGGGGAGCTGGAAACAGCGCTGTAGACTCAGAAGCTAAATACTGCAGTACTAAGATGCGTCTGCCATGAGGGTTATGTCCCAGATTTGAGTGCCACTTTGGATCCAGGCTACTTGACTTCCCCGTCATGCTGGGAGGTGCCAGTTGCCCCCTCCGTGACCAGGACTGCTGCAGATATGAGCTTCCCTGGACTGTGTTTCCTGGGGAGACTGAGGTTGGAAAGAAACCACTGGGATGTTGTGCCTCGGAGGTGTTGGTGGATGCCTCCCGGTGCAGACGGCAGGTCACCTCCGGGAGCAGAGACAAGGGACGAGATGAACCCCAGCAGCAACCAAGAAGGGGGATCCATGGGAGAAAACACCAGGACAGGCACGAAGCAGCCACTTTGAATACTATTACATGTGGTGATTGCAGATGTCCGCATAGACCTGAAGCATTATGAAATGGTGCAGGACTCGCCAGCTCTCAGGTTTACTCGGTGTAACCCCTGCTGTCTTTTAAAGGCCAGACAAGACCGGGCTTTGGCCCATGTCTGGTCGAGGTGCAGAGGAAAGTAAGCACGTTGGCTATGCGTCAAGTTACCTCGTCGTCCCTGTCCCATCATGGCTCTCGGGCTTGCTCCTCATCACTTCTCCAGTCCTGCGGTGGCTTTGAGAACAGGTGCACGTTGCTGCAGCCTCATGTTGTGCTTCTACCTTTGATTTGGGCCTAACCCTACTCTTCTCTCAGGCGGGCAGCATTGGGTTAGATTATGCCTGATTACACTCCCCTGCGGGGATGGCAAAAGGAATCAGATCACTCCTGGGATAGTCCCCCGCACTCCCCAGGCTCGCACGTGCTACCCAAGTCTGGAGACCGCAAGGGGAATTGGGTGGGCAATGGGTAGAGTACGCTGCGACAGCAGGGAGGAAAGTGGTCTCATTCACTCTCAACAAAGGCTGCCAGAGAAGTGCTGCTCTCCCTACACAGAGCCAGGAGGAATCAGGGAAGGGGCTATACCTTCCCAGGTGTCTCTGCAACCCAATGGCTCTCCCAGGTGGGGCTGTTTATGCTCAAGGCACTACTTCCACTCCCCTGCCAATCTCCCAACTTCATTGGAAATACTTGTGAGCAAAGCATGGCACAAGCTCTGGCACCATTTAGTCCTAATTCGACTTGTATGGATATAAGTGATTCATAAATCAAGCGCTATCCCAAGGAACACAAGATAATTTCATTTACGCCGAGCAGGACCTGCCTGCCCAATTCCTTTACTATTCTATTCTTATCCTGCTCTCATTACAGTATGTGCTGTTATAGTTACTTGGCCAATTGAGACATTTCCAAGAAAATCTCTCAATAATACTTTTCAGAGAAGGAAAGCAGTCTCTTAGCATGTCTTAGCATCTCCTCTACACACTTTACAACAATTTATTCTGCAATGTGATTACATGTTGGCACAGGCTCTGATTAGGGCTTTAAACAGGAACTAACAGTAGTTATGTTGAATATGTTTCTCATCTGATGATGCACAATACCATTGATTGGATGTAGATTATATCCAGCATTAACTCCAACTATATAAAAATATCACAATGGAAACTGTATCTCATGGCAGAAAATACTTTTTAATTGCATGGATGATCAGTACATGTGGGAACGTTTGCTTTAAACAATATGCAGCAGCAGTAGGAGTCATGGCTGTCAAAGACACATTCCTACAATTAACAATTAACAATGGTTTCTTTTTCTCATAATTGTTTTTACATTGTTTGGTTTGGACCCTTTATTTATCTGAAGGTCATCTGCAAGAAATGTTGGGTCTGTCATTATCCCAAACTGCCAGAATAAATGGGGATACCCATTTGGAATCGATTTTTACCGAAGTGCAGGGAACTAGTATCCCATTGCAGGTAGGCCCTGTTTGTATCAGATCCTCTACCGAGAGCATTACGAAGTGGATGTGCGACGAGGGAAAAAGTGAGGAATATATTACCAAGCCTTGTGAGACACTATATCCAGTTTATTAGAGAAGTTAATGACTGGTGGGTAGTCAGCTGAAAGGAAGAGAGGAGACTTTCCCACCCACACTAGAAAAAATATAAAGTTGAAACCTTTAACTGTAGTCAAGCTTCAATTTCCATTGACGGCATTGTGTCCATTCACAGTAACCTGGTCAATGGACCAGAAGATAATGATTTTCATTGAGCTTTAACATAGGACAAAGAAGTGCCTTAGACATTTTTAAATGTGCATCTCATCAAAGGTAATAAAATGTCAAATTCACAGCGGAAGACCTTGGTACTCCTATTAAGCATAGCTCAAGTGGGCTATTATGAATAGGTCCTCTGCTAGGTTTTTAGCAGTCATAAAGACAGCAAGCATGGCTAGGCAGAGGCAGCTATGGAGGGAGTCACCAGTAGGCTCATTAACAAAAGGAAGAGAGAAGACACGAGCATAATGCCAGAAGAGAACAGGCAAAATGTCTGTGCATAGCAATAGATGAGTGTGCATGTTCACTATAGGAGCCCCTGTTTAGACGCTGCAAGATGCCAAGTGCCTGACAGTAGAGTGTGTTCCTAATCGCGTCGCAGACATTGCTGGAGGTTTTTTTCCAATGGCAGCTGAAGGTAATTTGAATCTAGGGAAATGGGGATGTCAACATTCAGTTGCTGAATTCTTTGCCCATAGTAATTCTCAGACCTTTTTGTGTATCTTTCCTTACATGTATGCGACTGGAAACTACTCAAAAGGCCATCTTCGAGGATGATTTGATTTCTGCTTGGATTTTGCCTACTGTAGGTTGTTCGTAACTTAAAGAACCAAACTGGCCTCACTGTGTTTGGAGAAGGGCCTTCAAGTGTATGCTTATTTGAATGAAAGGCTGAATATCAAATCAATTATTCTTCCATTATCTTTACCTATACCACCCAGACCTTTTTTAATTCAATCAAGTCAGGTTTTTTCTCTCTTTTTCTATGATCCTCCGGGTAGATTTCCTCAGCTAATTGTAGGGTCAGAACTTCAATAAAGACTTGGAATAACTCATGTGCAAAGTTTTTTAATACCCGAAACACACCCTGGGGTTCAGTCCTTGAACAAAGAATACCAGACAGAAGCCTCAGTCTATAAAAATAGCCATCCATGACTAAAATATATTTAATATCGAGTATGCAATTTGGAAAATAATCTTATTACACATAACTGTTCACCATACTTAATGTAACTGTTCCCAAATATGCAGATTACACTGAATGTAGAGAATTAAAGGCAGCTATTCCAAACCCAGAAGAATATTTTAGAAAGTTGCAAGAGAAAACAGTATGATATCTGAATTAATTACCTGACCTTTGCTTTGAATATGTAATATCACAGTCATTACATTTTATTAAAAGACTGTATAATCACAAACGTAATCACAAAAGCAATGCTTAAGAAAAAATTTATTTGAACCTTTGTACTTGGGTCACACACAGTATAATTCAGTTTTTCTCTCTGCTTAATGTAATTCACATACAAACTCTAGCATGTAAAGCTATAAATCCCAGATGAACGAACCCAGCTTCCAAAAAGATGGCAACTTTTCCACTAAAGCATTTCATGAAGAATGGTACGGTCCCTAACCATAACACAGTGTCATGATACTCAGTGGGCGCGTCTACATGTGCGCGTTTACTGAGCAGTAACTGAAATTACTGTGAAGTATGGTTGTGCATCTACACGTGCATGCCCGTACTGTGCAGGTATCACGACTTACACTGACTTGACTATAAATTTGATACCTGCATGATGCAAGTATCAAATTTATGACCAATTAGTTACTGTGCAGTAACGCATGTATAGATGTAACACTGTGTGTGTGGACTGTAGATGCCAACCTATTCCTGCTTACTGCGCAGTAACGTACCACACAGTAAATTTAAGCCAGCATAAATATGCACAGTTAGATGCAAAGTTGAAAGTTTCATAAGGCTAGACCAGGGCCTTTTGCCACAATTGATCCATGTCACTAGGGGAAGCATTGGAAGCAGATTTCTTTTTCAAACAAAGTAGAAGTCTCTAGGTAATTTATTTGGGGACATGTACATAGCTTGCCTGAATGAGGATATGGGGGAATCTTGAGAAGCTCAGATGAGTCACAGCACAGAAAATAGGTATCTAGGAGAAGGTGGGGGAAGGCCAGTGCAAGCATGTGGAGCTCATTTGGGTCACTGGCAAACCAGAGTCAGAAATATATCTTTAGCACACGCAACATAGAGTTGCTAGCCAGCTGGCTCAGGAGTCTGGAAATCCTGGGGAACCTCACCTGGAGTCGTCCGCATGGCAGGGTTGCCTATAACAGCAGACCTGGGGAGCTGTGCCCCCAGACCTGGGGCGCTCTACCACAGGCAATCGGTCGCCCTGCTAGGGTTGGAAGCCCTGGTAAGGCTGGCTGCCCAGAAGTTGCAGACCTTGGAAATACTGGGGTCCCCACGCTCAGGGCAATACCACCATGCAGTGCTTCCAGAGTTTGCAGATGTGTGGCAGGTCTACCAGAGCCCCTGGAGGGAGGGCGGTCTAACTGGTGAGGCCAACAGCTTGCCCTCACACTAGGTGAGCAGAGCCACCTTCCCAAAGCTGAATAGTCCTCCATTGCCGTCGCAAAGGAAGTAGTGGAGTCCTTACCTACCTGGTACGTTTCCATCCACAACAGTGCCTGCCAGCCATAATCCCACTTTGTAGCTGACCAAGGCCAAGAAGCATCTCCCAGTAGCCCCACAGAGATCCCTTTGAGCCCAGGCATCTGGACTGTGTCCTGAGCTGACAGACGCAGCCCTAGAAATGAAATCGTTCTGGCGCGGCCCCTGGGAGTTATTCCCACAGATGGCAACTCGGTCATCCACCCAGAAAGATTGCGGGCTCTTGTCAACCGAGTGGGAGCTGAGAGTGAATCAGTTTGGGACGCTGCGTCCACAACGAGAACAAAATGCTTGCGGTAAGAATGACCCCATGACGGTCACCCTAAAAGGTGGGCAGCAAACACTGAGGGATTTGCTCGTCATCAGTTTTTCAGACCCAGGGAAAGGGAAACTATCATGCTCGTGCCATAAAAATGAATCTCCAATTCTCTGTGAGTAAACATTTTGAAAATGGGGAACTAAATGCCTAGTTTAAGACTTTAATGTTTCAAGCACCGTGATGAAAAATAGCAGCAACATTACCTCCTGTAGAGGCGAGACGGAAATAAATCAGGGAGTAATTTACTTCAAAGGTCTTTGTGTTTACCTCTCCCTGTCTCCTAACTGGGACACCAATCTTACTGACTGAAACCAGGAATGCAGTCAAGGAAAAAATACCTGCAAAATGCTCAAAATAGTCCAAGCAAATATAGAGCCTGATGCATTTGGGCTCGGTGCATTTCTGACAGCCTTGTATTACACGACAGGCTGGAGGGTTCGTTTTCATTTTTGTTTGCATTTCCTCTCTCAGCTGTGCCCGAGCTCTAACCAGCCCGGCCTCCGATTGCAATTTGCCACACACCCATTGGGACACATGCACGTGCAAGTGGCCTGCCTGGGAGCCCCTTTTCTATTTAACGCAAAGGCACGGCTTAGAGAGAGCCCAGCATGGATCAAGATGGAGCCCTGCATGCTTGAGCCTATAGTCTCTGGAGCAGGAATGAGGGCAACACAGCAACATCTTACCAAGCTGTTGAATGTACTTTGACCCCAACCCCCTTGTCCATGTCTTCTCCCCCTTTATGTTAGAAATAGCCAAATAGAGGATAATAACACTGTATTCAAGAGCCAGAGACCACATCAGTTAAATTACTTGCCTTTTAGACTCAAGAAAACAACAAGAGAACATCAAAGCCTATCTAGGAGAATATGCATACCATTTCCATGTGTAGTAGTCTCCTTGCCCACATCTACCAACAATTAACAAATAGATTCATTTTGTTGAGATTCTTCCATGGGGATGATTTTTTTTAGCAAAATGACATTTGGAAGAAAATAATTTTTCATCAACACAAAAAGTTGCTTGCAAAAATATGTGGTCTTTCCTCTGAGAGCCACCACCGACATACAGAATGGATGTCTTTCTCTGCAGGACTCAGAAACTTTAAAGATTAAAAATACAGTCTGTACAAAAAAAAGCAAACAAAAAACCCCAAGGCTTAACAGTGCCGTAGCCAAACGCACCACAGAACAAAGCAAAATTACTGAGGAATTCCCCGGAGAATTCGCATTCGCTGCGGAGAGCTATCCCTGCCGGGGTGCACCAATTAATACAGCCGTCTCCCACCTTTCATGAGGCAGAATGAAACTCTGTACGTCTGAACTTTAATTTGCAGCCCAATCAATAGCCCTAACTGAGCCAATATCTGGTAGATTTTGTGTTAACCTTCCCACATCCTGAATACGCCAAATCTCTGCATCGGCTCACAATACTACTTTCCTAACAGCCCATTTCATTTCAAAGGTGGCATTTTCCCCTACGTTAAAATGCTCACCATTGATGAGAATATTTTTTACAGCTGTTTCACCCCAAAATATAACCCAAGCAGGTGAAAACATATGGAGTATTGTTTAGAAACAGAAATCAATATGCTCCCTTTAACTTCTGCTCTGGCAGGAAGAGTGGTTTTTCCAGCTCCAGGGTGTAGGTGAGGCCATATAGTTTAACGACTATTGTTTCTCGAGTTCCCCGAAACGAAGTTAAAACTTCAAATATATTTCTCAGCAATTCCAGTACAAGTTAACACAATTTTCTGCTGATCAGAAAGCAAGTTTATTTATTTATAATGTTTTTAACAAAACAGATTTTTAACCAAAAAACCAAGGAAAAATAAATGAATTCTGGCTTTATTCTGCTGACTGAGACAGTCTCTCTATCTTTCGTAAGTGTGTGGAGGAAAAGATAGATCTTTAAGTCTCATGAGGTTTCATAGTAATTAATGCAAGCCATTTAAATCTGATTCTGAAAGCTGAATGGACTAAACAATGGAAGGTAAATTACTTTTTTGCTGTTTTTCATCTTTTCAATTCCTCAACAAGGGTCAGAGCTGACACTGGGAAGATTAAATAGCATACCGCACAAAACGACTCTTATCACTCGCCTCTCTAGAAAATTTGTTTTCTATATATGTAAAATGTATATAATGCTCTTGACTACAAAGATACATGGGCATCATTACTATGGTTAGGCCATCATGCTGAGCATTTGTGTGGAGATGGGAAAAAGTTATTAAAATGCAGTGAAAATATTGGTAGTGGCACACAGCGCAAGATAGATCTCTGCTTTGTTAATGAGGAGGTAAAAGTCTCTGAAAGAATCAGGAGAAAAAAGTAAGAGTAGGAAAAAGTTTGGTCGTAGCAAAGCCTTTCAGGAGTGGGCTGTGGCTCCAACGCCAGCTGGGTTCAGCTCTCATCAGGATGGGCCAAATCCTGGTGGAGCTGCACATAGCTGCTTGCTTGAAAACTGGTGCCCAATGGAGGCAACATAGAGCAGTGATTCTCAACCAGAGCGCTGAGGCCGCGAGACATGAGGAGCTAAGTGCAGGCTTAGGCTTATCCTCATTGCTCTGCCCCTATCACCCAGCCCCTCCTCAAGGAGGTAAATACCGTAATAAATGAATTTGTGTATGAAATGGGGTGCTGCTCAATTCCCAAAAGCCACGGAGGGTGCCGCAAGTCAAATGAGGGGTGCCTCGAGTCTAAGAAGACTGAGAACCACTGGCATAGAGAATAAAATGCGCCTAATCCCAGCTCCCAAAAAGCTAGGGAGAAACCGCCCTGCTGACTTGACTGAGGTAGGACCTACATATGAGCCTAGCCTCCATGCAGAAATAATTCCCACCCATCAAGGGCATCCATACCTCTAATTAAAGTCAGGGAGTGGAGCTGAAGCCAGGGAAAATGCCAGCTGCTGTACTGATGTATCTTAATGTTGCTTTGGCGGTGTGCTTGGGATTTGGGGACAGCTCATATTCAGCAAGCATTTGTTCCTGTAATTCCACAGCCACGCTATAGCGCAGGCGTGTCAGGCTTAGAGACGGGGGAGCCGTTATCACTGCTGGCGAGAGGAAACTGCATCCCTGAGCCATGGAGCACCCCTTGCTGAAGAGCAGGGGCTGGGGAAGTGCTGTCAGTGCCTTCTCTTCTCCCAGACTGAGCCTGTCCAGATAGAGCAGGTGTCATCCACGCAGGACCTTTAACATATCTCTAGGGAAGTGGCTTCTACCCTAGCCAGCCATGTCACAACAGCAAGGAAAGTGGATTAAGAATATAGTGAATGTGCCTTCCTACTTTGTTCTAATGCAGTCACTTGCAAGAAATGCCGAATAGACCCGCGCTCGTGCATAGCTCAACCTTAGGGAATGTGAGGGGTCATCTAGGGTGGCTGTATGAAGCCAAAAGGGTGACATGCCTATCAAACCGTCTGCTTACCCAGAGTTCAGGTGCATACAAAAATGAGGCAGTAAGCAGTCATTGTAGTGGTTATTTTACTGTTACTCTGGCTGCACACGCTGTATTTGAAATTTTCTTGTTATCTAAGGTCGTTGGGCGCCTATGCACTAGGCCTGTGTGAAGTGGCTAGTATTCACTTCAGATTCGGCCGATTCGGGGGACAGGGCTTTGATTATGTGATTCGAATCACGGTCCTGAGTCGATTCGGCCAAATCTCCAAATCTCCGAATCAGCCAGGCCCATCCTCCCAGCCCAGCAATGGCTGCCCCTCCCCACCCCAGCTCCCAACACTTGGGGGAAAAAAGCCCCAACTCACCAGGTGCTACTGGGTGGGGGGGGTGATTCCCACTGCCCCCAACTGTCCCACACTGCATGGGGGGCTCTGCACACCCCCTTGCTCCCCCAGTTCCCCCATGGCTGCTCCGCCCACCCCAACTCTGGCCCTTTAAGAAAAAAACCCCCAAACCCCAGGGCTCACCACTGTTGCCCGGTGGGAAGCGATCCCTGCTGCCCCCCTGCTGCCCCATGCCACGTGGGGAGCCCTGCATGAAGCCCCAAGGCCACTGCAGGAGCCGTGAGTCCCAGGTTTTTCTCGTTTTTTTTTTTCTTAAAGGGCTGGAGCTGGGGCCGGCAAGGCAGCCATGGGCAGGGCTGGGGGAGTGGGGGGAGCGGGGGCTCATGGAAGAGCCCCCCATGCAGTTTGGGGCAGTGGGGAGCAGCTGGGATTGCCCCCCTTCCCCAGCAGCACCTGGTGAGTGCGGGCTTTTATTTAAAGGGTTTGGAGCTGGGGCGGGCGAAGCAGCCATGGGGGGGGCTGGGGGAGCAGACAGGGGATGGGGCCTGGCAGGGGTCCCCCCATGGTCCCCTCCCCCTCTTCTCCACCCCCCCTTTGATAATAGAAGTATGTGGTATTGGGTTATCATATTTCCAGGTCCAAAAATAAGGCTATCTGTCACATGGGGGGGAGGCGGGGGGGTGGAATATGACTGTGGGGGGCAGAAGCATGCTGGTGTACTACCCTTCCCCATTTTGTTGCCCTTCACTACCAAGCCTCCTCCTTTGCCACCCCCCAGCAGCATGTCCTGGCTGCTCAGCCCCTGGAAGTCCAGGCGCTGGCCTCTGTGCTGCTGGCCGGCCACAGAGTACCCCGCTGCCCTCGGAGGGCCCCCACCCCTTTTCCCCCCTGGACGAGCAGGCAGCCCCCTTTGCCCCACTCCCCCTCCCTATCAGAGCCTCATCCCCCTGCCCTGACCAAATGTCTGGGATTGAGCCGTGGGAGCAGGGGGAGGTAACTGGAGGCAGCAAGAAGCACCACGTGGGTCTGCTCATGCCTCCATAGCTGCAGGCAAGTATGTCTGTGCTCGCCGCTGCCTCCGATCACCCTCCCCCTGCTCCCACTAGTAGGGCAAAGCAAAATCCAGGACATTTGGTCAGATTTTAACACCTCCCCCACCCCTGCCGGCTGGAGATCAGAGAGCTCAGAAAGAGGGTATGTCCAAGAAAACCCAGACATGCGGTAACTCTAGGTCTTGGCTCTGATCACTAATCCCCGCCCAGTCCAACAGCCGGCACACGTTAAGGCCCTTCTCCAGGCTCAGGTACGGCAATGGTATTCTCACAAAAGGACCAGAAGAAGATGCGTTATGTACGTGCTTGTGGGTCACAGTGTCCCCATAGGCTTTTCTGTTTCCCATTTGCCTGGATGTCCAGGCCCTGGTTCTCAATGTATACCCAAGGGGAGTGGGATCTTGACTGTTTCAAGTAAAGCAAAATGAGATACAGTGCACCTCTGTTTGTAGAAAAGAAACAGGGGTAATCAAGATTGGGATGGTTTAGTGCATGAGCCAGCGCCCTGCTATGGTTGAAGCCATATTTGTGGTCCAATATGAAATGAGAGGGCACGGGGAGGTGTTATAGTGTCATAGAAACAATCCACCTTGCCACATGGAGGTGGAGACTGCTCCAGAGAGTCCTTGTGATGAGACCAAAAATGATGCCACTGAAAAGGCTCACAGCAGCTGTCTGCACTCCAGCTGGACTGGAGAAAAGAGCACTTCAGTTTCTAAAATTGCCAGTCATTTAACAGTCAAGTAGCAAACTTCGCAAAAACGGGTGAAGTGTACACTATATATATATATTTCAAAAGCCACTAAGGCCTTGGTTGCATTGATTTAGACCAACAAATTCACTGTTTAAGTCATTTATTCAAATGCTTTTAGAACACTTGAATTTTCTTAAAAGAAATGCACAGTGTGTGACAAATACTTAGAATTCCTCAGTTCATTGCAAGCATGACTCATCCTTTGGTCCTATTAAAAACACTGTGGAGAGCTTCTTGCAACCCACTTTGAGGCTCAGAGGCATTACCAATCAATAAAGAACTGTTTGTTTGTTAGCGAATACACCACTTACGAATCGCCTCGGTTTAGCAGCCCCCAAGCAAGAAGTCTCCTTGGCGCCTATACACATGCATCGAGCCTGCTCCAACGCACTGTAGTTACAGCGCGACAGAACAGACTCGATTAATCTCAAATTTAAGATTAAATTTACCATGCTCCGGCAGACTCCAGCGTCACATGCATCATTGTCCCCATGCTGAAAAACGGTGGCGGGGCACTTGAACTGAAGCTCCCAAACTTTAGTTAAAGCACCCCTGCTGCCAGTTTTCAATGCGGGGACACTCATACACGTGACGCTCAGGATGCTTCAATTGGAAAGGAAAAAAATTCTCAATATAAGGATATTAGAAGGCATAACTTTGTCCTACATCCGTTCTGATAGAAACCACTCCCATTCTAGTTGCAAAGGATATGTATACAACCCTTGAAAATAACACCGTCAAGAAGTTTAGTAGTGGCAGCAGTACTAATAGTAGTATACTACTTTTTCCTACTTCTGTACAGCTTGCCAGCTCAGGATCACTAAGACCCATTTAAACATTAATAAAAGTTTTACGTGCCCCTGTGGGTTACTGAGGAGTCATTACCCCCGATGTATCTCAGGAAAAGCAAGATGAGGTACAGGGAGCTTAAATAACTTGCCCAGTGTGACAGCGTAAGTCTGTGGCAAAGCCCGGCATTGAACTCAGAGCTCCTAATTCTTACAGATAGTGCAAAAAGTGTCCACTTTTTGATCTTTCCCTTTCCTTTAAAATCACGGGCCAGCGGGCATTGGATTGCAGTTGAATAATGTGTTATCAAGAGAACGTGGGGGTGGGAGGTTGCGTGGCAGTGACCCTCGATGAGTAAAATATTTTGTATTTGTAACGTTGCTTATCCTCTAGCCTTAGCTGTAGTTTTCAAAAACCAACAGCGAGTGCGCCCCTCATAGTGCAGTACATGCAAAGGGGGGTGTACTATTTGTCAGTGCTCACAAAGGCACTGCTGCTAGTGCAAGCTTTGTTTATGAGACAGAGCACTCTTCCTTTTATGCTGCAAATTTCTGGGCAATGTCAATACTAGTTTAAGAGGTCTCCCACTCTATAGGCCTTCTGTCATGTGCTGACATCTTCTAAGAATCAGCAGATTTTATGCCTCTATTCAGTTCACTTGACCTGCCTCCAAATATGTTCCCAGCATCTGAAAAGCTATTCTGCACAAACGTATGATGAATTCTGGATCAATAACATGAAGGGGATGGGGGGGAAAACAAACAAGCTAACTAAGGCAGGTCTAAAGTCTTAAGAGCTATTCACAGATGCTCCTATCTGGACTGTTCAATATGATGTTCTGAATTGCACACAGCAGGATTTCATTTGCTACAAATAGCATTGCACCAACAGCATCTTCAATAATTTTGTCATGCAGCATTCCCTAGATAGAGCAATAATTCATTTAATAAAGAGCAAATTAAAATAGAGAATCTAGTGAAAGCATGCATAGATTTGCTTTGGAGTTTTAAAGAAACCATTGATTTTTTTTCCTCCAGTTCTTCTGTGGTAGCTCATAAGGTCACCTTCATGACAATTCCAACAGGGGTTTATCTTGTACCGCTCACTCTGACATACAGCCTGATGATTTATTATTGCTTAGTTCTTGATACTGTTCACTGCACAATCCAATCTAAGAGACACACATATTTCTCAATTCAGGGACTTCTTTTATTTTATGAAAAATCAGCTCAGTGCTTTTGTGGTAAAAACTAGACTTGGTGTTTGAGCCTAATTTTTTTCCTTAAGTATTTTTTCCATGATGTATTCTATTTGCTGCACCCTTGCTTGGTACATGTGGGTGTTTTTTTTCTCTCTCCATTTTATTGTTGTTGCACCCAAAAGGCGAGATTACCAAGGCTGCAGATACTTGCAACCTTTAGCATCCAGATTCTCTTATAGACTAGGAGCTGACATGGTGATGGATTTGGGAGGGGGAATATAATTAGACTAAGGAGGGTTAGGAGGAGAATGCAAATATATCACTATTAAACTCTACAGCAAATGGAGGTTCATTTGGATTGCAGGTTAAAAACAAAAAATCTAATGTACATTCCTTTCTCTCTCTCTCTCTCTCTTTCTTTCTCCTTTCTATTGATATCAACTTAAAGGTAAAACAGCCTCTCTCCTTATTTCTTAAACCTTAGGATTTAAATATCAGGTCACTAGCAAAGCTTTTTTCACTTGTCTCATAAACTGTTTAAGCCATTTGGTACCATTAACCCGCCTGGACCACGCTGGGCACCGTACAGCTGCATTCCTTCAAGTCTGCCAGTCATTAGCTGGTACGTTAAGTAGCTAATGGGGCTCCTAAAATCTTTGCCGCATCATGCAGGTGCTACAGAACAAACATTTTAAAAGGGTGCTATGTCCCAGATTATTAAAGGCCCCAATCCTGCAAAGACAACACCTAGGAATTGGCTTACTCTTGTGACCAGGCCCCTGTAACCTATGAAGGCTTGAAAGATCAGGCCCTTAATGAGTCAAATTCAACCTCAGACATTTGACTACAAGCTTTTATACAGTTGTAAAGTCATGCAAAGCGGCGCCAGGAAGCTTCACGAACATACTCTCCAGTCTGTCCTGCCTTTTTCTGAGAGATGTTTACAACACTGATTGGGTTTTTAAAGAGGGAACAAAGATTAATATTCGCACCTGGTATTCTATGACCTCATTACTTTCTCACTAATTGATCAGTCTTAAAAAAAAAAAATCAGGGTCCTATGAATATTCCCCTACTAATTGGCTGCTTGTAAGGGAGATTAACTGAGGGTATGTAAATTATTAAAGCCACAAACTGCTTCTGGAGCCTCCCCCACTCTCCTGGGTCAGGTTGGGGATCAGCTGGCTGTCCCCGGCGGACATGTGTCATAGCAGGCTTAAGTAAGCAATCCTCATCTCCACGTCTGCATCTATTAGGCACCTTTGCTGGGTCCCTGGCGCCAAGAAGTCAGGCGCCACCCTCTACACTCAGCACCAGAGAGGCACAGCAGGTTGCAAATGTTAAATTTGATACCACAGCAGGAGGTGCCATTTACGGTCCCATGGGATAGCAGTGTCACCGCCTTCCCTTTCATGCTCGCATAAACAAATCGAGGCTGATGTCATTTCAAAGTCTGTTGTCTTATTGTCTCAAATATGTATTTTCCCTTTAATTTAAGATCAACCTGACTTCCAAATGGAAAATTGAATGTTAAAGATTTCATCTTTTTTTTTTGTCTACTTGCACTAGTAGTTTAACTGAGATGACAATATGAACTTTATGAAGCTGTTGAAGTACTGGTGAATAAAGACAAAAGCACCAACTACGGTGACTAGTGAAAAGCACAAGGTGGCCTTACTAACCATTTTTAATTTGACTAAGGTGCGTGCATGTTATAACCATAAAACAACCCTCAAATGTTTTTTCCTCCTTTTAATTTGGGGAACTGCAGCGTCCTTCTTACCCCTCCTCACCTCTTGCACAAACCCAGGAAAGCATTATCTGCCTTTGCAAATTGCTTCCCTGTAAGTCCTTTGCAATACTGTGAAATCTGAGCTTCTCACATCATTTTACAGCAAATGACCTGGTGCCAGATGTCAGTGACAGTGGTGTAAATCTGAAATAACTCAGTGTAAAAACACCCCCAAGACAAAGCCTTTTATCCTGGGAACCTACAGACCTACAAGCTTATTGTTCCACTTTAGGTACCTGCAAAGTATCCAAGATAACACTTTTTTTGCAGGACAATTGCACGGCATTTAATTGCTGTTGAGTTGCACTTGTAAACAATTGTCCCCGGCCTGGTTAGATTCCAGGTCAAAGCCCAGGACAATCAGAGTTCATTATCTGCACTGGTCTTACCCCAGAGTTTCTTTGGTGAAAATGAGCTCAAGTGAGTTCAAGATCTGAGCCCAGATTTATTATCTTTAAAAATAATGAATTGGTAACACCAAGTGTTTCAGTCGTATATAATGTACTCAGGATACATTTTTTTCTGTTTAATGTATTGCTTTAACTCATTGTTCAAGTATATTAAAGTGCATTGAATAATAATAACATTCTTTTTTAAAAAAGAAAATAGTCAAACGGGTTATTTTTCTGGGATCATTCTAGCATACGTAATGTAGAATACCAAAGGCACCAGCATGTCTGGTGAAATTCATCTCCTCTGCATAAATCCCAAATATTCAGACAGCCTGTGACTGGCATGATGGGAGAGGATTGGAGAATTTAAGTCGAACTCTTTGCAGACGCTTAAATGGCAGAAATGAGAAACAACAACAACATTTAGTGCTTACAGCTGATTTTAAAATGGAGTTGCAAGCCAATCTTATTGCAAGCTGCTTAGAGTGAGCGTAAAATGGAAGAATTAAGCACTGAGGAAAGGAAGAAACCTCCACAAACTAAAGCAGTCTGCAGGTTGTAAAGTCAGATTATAAGAGCAGAAGTGAGGTCAAAGGGGAGCAATAGATGCATAGATTTGTATGACTGGGAAGCGCTAAAGTGGTCATCAGGTCTGACTTCCTGAGGACCGCAGGCCAGAGAGTGCCACTTGGTAAATCCTACACGAGTGCCAATAACTTGTGGATGGGCCATGGGATGACGTTAGAAAGACGGCCAGTCTTGCTTTAAAGATTGCAAGTGGTCAGTAGTGAAATGAGGTTTTCTTAGAGGCGGGGAAATAGCAGCTCCCCCTCCCCTCCATCTACAATACTACCAGTGATAGAGAAACGACCACGTGTGTTGTCCCAACCACTAATTATCCTCCTTGTTAAATACACGTGTATGAATGTGCAGCCCCGGGCTGCATGAATGATAGGAAGATAAAGAACTACCCAAAACTTCAGCAGAACTGAGCAAGAGAGGGACAGGCACGTAAGATGAGCAGGGCAAGCCAAGTGTATCTTGTATCATCGTAAGTCCCCGCGACACTTCAATTAAAACCAAGGTTTCCATTGATACGTACCAGACCCATGGCTCTAGACTATGTCCCAAGATATAACAGAACGCTTCCATGGGCATCTAGTTAGATCCATCAAGGGAAAAAAAATCCTGTTTCCATCACACGGTCCCACATAGATATTGTGCTCAAAGCTCTTTGGGGGAGAAAATGTTTGTTTCCAGAATAAAGCATCAAAAAAGTAGACTCAGCTGTTGGTTTCAAAGGCAGGGTCTTGCTGAATGGGACACTTAGCACATATTAATTGAACTTAAAATGCAAGCCTCCATGCATTCAAGCATTAAAACACTTGCTAAATGCAATCGTATCATAGCAAAGATAAGACTTTTGGCTGGAGGCGTATCTCCAGGTCATATGAAGTCGAACATATTCAGATATCATGGGACTGCTCTGTGAGCTCATGCAAGCTCAAGGCTCCATTGCGTTGCTGAGCTCGGGACCGACGATCAACAGCTTGCCAGGCCCACCCTCTGCACTGCGCTGGAGTCTCAGAGCATGTTATAACTTTACTGTAGTGCTGTAATGCTTATGACTCTTTCAGATAAAACATATGCTGTGTCCCAAGAGACAAGGCCCAGAGACTCAAACAGTAAGTAACTAGGGTATAGTCAGTTATAAACAAGCATAGATTTGGGTGAGAAGGTCTAAAAATACTAAAATATATTTCAGTTGCGACCCAGGACCAAATGTGAACTCACATCTCCAGAGGCAAGAGACGATATATGGCGCCACTTAGCACACACTCCCTGCCCCTCTGCAGCAAGACTGCAGGATGAACCCTTCTATTAATGAAAAAAGAAGGCCTGTATTTGACTATCTTTGACACATCACAAAAACATGGAGCATTCATTAAAGATTTATGGCAACATCAAACATTCTGTTTTACTTTCAATTTTGTCACATAATCCCAATAAAACAGTGATTTAGCCTCATCTATTCAAGTTATTTGTCACTGCAGGCTGCTTCCTGTGCCGTTACAGACATTGAAATATACAAGCCAAAAAAATGAAGTCAGTCTCCGCTAAGTCTGTCTCTTCTGGGAGAGATTCAAATGTGGTCCTGGAAGCAAAGTTAATGCATTTTCACTACTCGTTCTTTTGGTACATACAAGTTAGGCTTTTTGGGTAAAGAATGATATGAACTCCAAAGTCATGGCACAGTGTTGTTCAGACCCACAGAAGGCTATGGGATACAAGGAAAGGATAAAGGATATGACAAAGGTACCTGACACTGTTAATGTTACTGTTATATTAAAGATATTTCAGCCAAGATCTCTGGACAAATTCTGTTCTCATTCATTAACACATCACCTCACCTCAGTGAGGCCTCCCAGGTATATCTGGGAGCACAGTTTGACTCAGAGACAAAAATGATCTGCCCATCATTTCATTTGATATGTTTAAGAGCAAACAATAGTAGACCAGGCGCTCCTAACGGGATGCGTGTATGAACTAATAAGCAAAGCCACATAACTCTGCTTGTCCCCTACTGCATGTTTGTTAATTCGGACTTTCGCTAGCTAGGTGCAGCAGCAAACTGGGTGATTTGGTGCCCCGTTCAGTCCTATATTAAATAACCAGAATGTCTGAAGACCCCTCACTTAGCACATTTTCAATATCTTTTGTGGCAGTTGTTGCTACAAGCACAAGCTCTTTGAGTTTAAGAAGCTCTTAGGTCTCTTATCCTGCACCAGCACTTCCTTTATCCTGCATGTATCTTGACACATCCAGCTTGATGCACCCTTCTGCATTCACTTTTTAATGTTCACTATTTCTACAAAGGTGATTTGGATGTGGAAGGAAGAGAGAAAGGGAGTCAAAGCTGACACCAGGTTGTAGGGCTGCGTAAAGAAGATGCTGATTTTGTCAACAGTGACACAGGTTGGGAGGGAAAAGAAGGGCATTACATTTCAGCCATGACAGGTTTAAACTGATGGAAGAATACCCAGGAGGAGCCAGCAGAGAGACGGGCCCAGATACAGGATTGGATGGAGGAAGACCAGGCAGAGCAGTGCGTCACTGGTGTAAAGATCTGCTCAGCAGACCCATGAGTCATGTGGATTTGCCTGGTATCTTTGCACCCATGAGTGGATAAACCCATCCAGAAAGAGACAAAAACACATAGATAGATAGATAGATAGATAGATAGATAGATAGATAGATAGATAGATAGATAGATAGATAGATAGATAGAAAATCTAGGGGGAATGAGAGGGGAGCGAAGAAGGAGCCCCGTGAGGTTTTGCAGGGGGTAAAAGGGAGGAAGACCCTTTGAGGGAAAGTTGAACAAACAACAAGTACATTCAGAAGATTATCTTAATGGCCAAGGGAGGACAGACTGCTGAGAGAGCAGGGCTGTCAGCTGGTGGTCCACAGGCCTGGGTGGAGGAGAGGCCCTACCGTCTGGCTATGCAGTGTGATTTGGGACTTTGGTAGTGAAGTTCAAAGGAATGGAGTCAGATCCAAAGTAGAAGTGGAAGAGGGAAACAGAGGCAGCGGCTGCAGACAGCATGTTCAGTGGGGTGAGAAATGAAGGTGAGGAAGGTGAGAGCACAGATGGTGCAAAGGTTAGGGTGCCAGCCCTGGAAGCCTACGTTCAGTTTGCTGCTCTCCCGCAGATTTCCTGCACCACCTTGCACAAGCTACTTCAATGTCTGCACCCCCAAAGGCATGAAAGGAAATCAATGGGAGTTAGATGCTCTAGGCCATTGAGGATCTGAGGATTTGTTCCTCTATTTCAGTTCCCCTGCTCTAAAATAGAAACAGTGCCTCTCTCCTACACAAGGCTGTTGCAAGGATTAACATACTAGACTGAAATGCTTGGATAGGATGGTAAAAGAAGTACATAATAATGCAGGAGAAAGCAAGGAGGGCTGCAGTTGGAGAGAAAGATGAGGTCAAGGGTAGATTTCCTGGTGAGAAGAAACTGGAGGTGGGCACAGGGATTAGTTCACAAGAATGGGATGGGAAGGAGGAAATGAAAGAGGGGATCAAAGGCAGGTCTTGGGCAAGAAGGGCTAGGCTCGGTGGGGCAAGTGGAGGGCTTGGGTAACTGATTTATCTAAAATAGAGAATAAATCACCTGTGTTTTTAAATGGAACAAATTAAACACATCACCCATTATCTTCCACCTTTCTAGATTATCCTTGTCGCCCTCTCTTCATCATCATCATGATGGTCATTCTCACCCTGATCTCTGAGATCATTACTATTGTAGTTGGAGCACTTCTGCTCTGTGTCATTGATACTATACGTCTGCCCCCTCTTCTCATTCCAGGTGCCTGTGGCACCTTCTTCTTTCAGCCATTTCTGAAAGCTGTTTCAGACCAGAATCCTAAATCAGGGCCGATATCTCAGAAGCAGTTCTCAGAAGTATACAGAAAGTTGTCATAACCAATAATGCTTTTCATGTACAATATCATATTATTTTATGATCCAGGAGGGTTGCCTCACATCGTTTAGTTAGTGGAATAAAGTGTATGTTGGATAATTTATTTCCCTGAAAAAACTTTTTTTTTTTTAACAAAGTTGGAATAAGGCAGTGTTTCTGCAGCAAGCCGTTCTAACAAAGCTGTGCAGGTGTCTGAAATGTAACCCAGGAATGGTTCGAGCAACATTCACTTCTTTTGGCCTTTAAAAGTAGGACTGGGTTTTTCTGCCTCCTTCCCACCTCCTCCCCCAAAATTAACACCGCTTTTATTTTTGAAGGAAAAGGGAGAGAAAAGTCCCAGATTGAAAGAACATGTCTTTGTATGAAGGAATGTCAGGTTACGTGACACATGGCATGTGAGGGCAAACCCAAACCTTCCTTGGCCACAGAAAAATCATATATCTGCTAAGCTCAGGAGTTCTCTTATGTAAAGTTTTACTTATGACTTTATCTTTAAAAATGGGGCTTCATTACTAAATGCTGCTTGAGCAAAACAAGACTAGTGTTGGTGAAAAGCTGTAAGAAAAGGTGGCAGTTTCCGAAGAAGACCAGGGGAAGAATGGAAGACGCATCTACGTCAGCTCCACATCAACCTTGTAGGCACCAAAACAACACTTAGGTGGCATTTAAGTGCCTGGGTCAAAAGGAGCGGCCCAAATCTACCCAGGTCAGTGGCTGTAAAACTGCTTAGGCACCTGGATTCATTAGGTGCCTCCATTCTGGCCTGAAAAAAAATCCAAAGGCATCGAAATTTGGGCTACTATATGTGCTCAGAAACAACCCCCTCATGGCCACCAGTATATTTAATTCCCAACAAAGCTCTGTGGCAATCCAAATCAGGGGAGTGCCATAGCCACTGGGCTACAGAGGCATGCTCCTGTTGGCTTTCAATCCCCATGACTCCTGGCTGCCCCAGTGAAAGGTGCCCTACCCTGCCTAGCCTATAGTCAGATGGCTTGGGCACTCTCCTGAGAAGTGAGAGCTGTGGTTTTGTGCACCCCGCGGTGAAGAAGGCCTGGAAGCTGGGTCCCCCACTTTGTGGTCAAGTGCATTGACCACTAAGTGACTGGGCAAAGAGGAGCTACTGAGATGAGAGGGTAAACCGGGGGTATGACACTTTCCACTGAACTCAGCATTGCTGTCGGTGAGGTGCTTCCCTGCATGCCCCTGGAATGAAAGAGGAGCCTCCCTATTACATCCAAGTCCAGCCCCTTACCTCCATCAATGAGCGGGAGTAAAGACACCCGCCTTTGGCTGGGGTCCTCTTGGCTAGCCCAGCACCTAGGGCCCAGGTGCCTGGTTCACTCCTTCGCTGTGCAGGATTCCTACCTGCCTGGCCTACATGTTGATCGGACTCAATCCCCGGGGAAGGTACCTAAAAGGTTGATTTGGATCTGAATCTGCTTATCAGCAGCAGTCTGAGCCTACATTTCTGTAGGGCTGCAGAAGGTAAATTTTTAAAGCCTATACCAATTTCGTGTCATCAATGTCTTAGATTTGCTGAGAGAATGATATCCGACCCTTTCATCTCCTGATTAATAAGGAATAAACCATTGCACGGCTCCTCCATAGAAACTCTTTGGCTTGCTGACAGACTTTTTTTCCGGCTCTATAATGAATCTGGGTCTGGCTGGCTCTAAAAGCTGTTCCTTTCAACTACCCAGCCAGGGTTCGGGGGCACAGGGACGTAACTGTCTTTCAGAGTAAATTGTGTGCTTGCTGCCTTTTCCATGTAGGACTACTTCATTTCTGAGAAGCTGTGTCTTCTCAGCAGAGGCAGTCAGCTTCCTCCAAAGGCAGCAGGCTACTGGTTGTCACATTACATTTCAATCTTCGCTGACAGCGTATTTTTCAAGTGTCCCTGGATTTGCCTGAAAGTTTCCTCTCTCTTGACAAAGTTGTTTCTAAACAAGCATGAAAATGTCAGATAAGGGATGATAGCTCAGCTGTCCTTCAAAAGCCTTTACAGTGTGCGCTTTGTTTTGGGTTGTTTTCTGTTTTAAAGCAGCCCCTGCTACTTTTGCTCCTTGGTGTCTTCATTACCAGTCATTAGTGTTCTGCGTATGGTTGGTCCCCTTCTTTCCCACTTAATAGTTGTGCTATTTTGAGTGTTTGTTTAAATGAGCTGTAGAGTGGGTAGCACCCGGTCAGCGTGGGGCTTATTTGCAGAGCTGAAGTACAATAATTACATACATCTGATGCAAAGGGAGGGGCAAAGTTAAACAAATGCTGAACTGAACAGAGATGCCGCAGATTGTGCCCTTAAGCTAGCTGGACCTGTGCTCTGGCAAAGGACCCAGGGCAGGAGTCCAAAGACAGAGGCCTTCAGCGGTTCAGATCAACTAGGTGGCTCTTGCAGTCAGTTCTGAAGGTAAACCCCTCCCGGGCGAGCAGCAAGGTTTTCTCAGTTACAGTGGGACAAGGAATGAGAGGCAATAACTGGGTTATTGGGTTACAAGCCACACTCACATCATGACCAGGCAGGGACAAAAGGTTTCTTGTCTGTTAGTCACCATACCACACCTGCTGAGACATAGAAGAGGGAGAGGGCTGCCTCCCCTAGTGTCCTTTTATCTGGGTAGCTGCTGTATATTTGGCAGGTGAGACAGAGAGAAAGAGAGAGAGTGTCAACCCATAGGAAGGCTGCATCTTTGGGCAGTCACAAAAGCATTCTGGGTAACACTGAAGACAGGCCTTCTTATTTAATATTCCCCACTCGCCTCCATCGATGGAGAAGATGGGGTGATCGTGAAGGCTCCGTGCAATAGTTGTATTGAGTCCGGCCCATAAAATACCTCGATGTTAGCTTCCACACCTTTTCATCCCCTCATTTTTAACTAATCCTCCCCAAGCCATGAAATCTATTCAAGCCTTTTTGATATAGACTTTTTCAGGTAGTTGCTCTAACCCCTGAAATCTATGGAAGCCGGCAGCATGACCAGATGTTGCTTAACTTTAAAATCAACCTTTAGGGTGAAGGATACGCATTCTGACTGTTGGTACTTGGGGCAATTTTGGGGAAGTCCGTACATGCAGAAGCGGATGCGAAATATGTTGTTTGAAAAAACAAACAACCCCAGTAAGTCATTTACCCTGGCTAGTAACAGTGTTTAAAAAGGAGGGGAAGGAAAAATCTACAATAATTTAGGGGAAGTTGTTAATAAAATGTAGAAAAACATAAATATTACTTTAAAAAAATACTATACATACTGTGCTAGGAATCTGAGGGTTCACTTATCTCAGAAACAGCTTATTCCATAAACATGATTGTGCCCTAATGATACCACTGTCCTTTAGCAAAGCCCTAGGGCCACGCAAAGTAGTCAGCACCGCGGACAGCAGCTAATGTTTTGCGGACTGCCTAAGGCCTAAATAGGCCTTTCATATACAGGCCAGATGTTCACTCTTTCTTAGGCCAGCTTAAGGCTAAAACAAACCTTTTCAACCAGGGTTTATCAGAGTTTCTAAATTACATACTGGGAAGAAATTTAATTGGTTTAATTAAGAAAGTTTATTTCATGGTAATTCAGTTTTGTTATGCTGCAAGACTTAATGTGTCCTCTGGTAGAAGTGATTTGTTATAAATATTCATAGCATCCCTCTTCCCACCCAAACAAAGAGTTTTGAAAGTATAAGGCTACAAATGGGGAAAACAAATCATACCTTCAAAAGTCAGGAGAATGACTTATCAAATCTTGCTACAATACTGCCCGTGCTTGTTTGTTTAAGTCAGTATAATTGTTATCTCTTTGTGTGGATCTGCACTGTCCGCATTGATTCTCTGTATACCCATCAGGAATGTCCAAGATCAGACAGCCAGGTTAGGAATTGACTGCCTGCCTGCCTGACTTCTCGTAAAGTCAGAGTCACTACCTTTCTCCTTTCAGTATGCTACCGAACGTTAAAAACAAACCCTTTTACTTACTAAAATACAAAACAGAAATATTGTGCGAGGCCTGATTTCACCCGTTTTGGAGAGAGGTGTGGCTGATGAAGCTGCCTGGCAGGGGGGACTATACCAGACATACAAGGTTAGAAAGGCACAGTAACTATTACTGAATTCATTCCACCTGTTAAAGTCATGATTAAATCCATCACACTTAACCAATGCCATGACTTAGCTAAAAATCCAAGTTCAGAGGCATCCATCACAAACATAATGGTACTATAGGTCAGGCGCGACAACAGAAGGAAAGTGAATGTTGACTCTGTGGAAGAATCTTTTCAAGATGCAATCATTCTTCATAATGATCTTTTTTGCCCTTCATCAGTAATCATTTTCAAAGTCAGGAAACTCTGAAGAAACTTTGCATGTTAAATGTATAGCTATGCAATTGAAGCAGTGATCTATACAGATCAATAGTCAGCTCATTCACTTAAACAGCAGATTAAGTGCCAGCGAATGGTGCCAGCAGACAGTCTGAAAGACTGCAGCCCTTTGTTCATAGGAGGCACTGTCATGGTCAGCGGCAGTGCAGTTCTCTCCACCTTGCCCTTCCAATGTGCCCCCAACCTTGGCTGCTCTTTCCACATGAGACAATAGCTCAGCAATATTAACACTCCAGAAAGGGTTGCAAAACCAGAGATTGATTATGATAGGCCATGAAGGCTTCCAAGAACATGAATGCCTGAGACAATTTCCCCTTTTTCCTCCCTCACATCTATGCCCCTGTCTTCAACTAGATGTAGTGACCTATTGAGTAGATTAAGTGAGTAGTCCTTGAAAATTTCCCAAAACACTACCATGGAGTTACTGAGAGCTAGACCCAATCAGTTATGCTCTCTACTTCAGTTTGGCCCACTATATAATGAAAGAAAGACTTTCTAACTAACTATATAACACAAGAAAGAATTTAGAGTGTGTAAAACAAGAAACCCCCATGGATGACACCACATAAAAGGGGTTTATTTGAGGGCTGGGTGGGAAAGATTTTGAACATGTCATCTGTGGAGCTTCAGAATGCAAAAATAATGCTATTAGGAATTATGCTATTAGAGCCTTGATAGTGAGCAAGAAATACACAGCACATGTCCAGGGCAGGCTGAGGGTGCAAAGGCAGCCTTTACGCTCCACTGAACCTGAGCCCATTGTAGACCGGGCTGTTCCCCACAGTGTAATGCAGAGCTGCCTACATGATGTTCCAAGTTATGTTTGGGGTGGGGGGTGGGAAGTGACTGATAGGGCACTGGGAGAAACTGTGTAGAGAAATGTCTCCCATCTCTTGCTTCTATTGTCCTTACACCAAACACCAGCTTCACATAGGGATGATGGTGTTTAGGAGCTGTGGGAACATACACACATACTAAGGCGACTTAACTAAGGTGACTTAAGTAAGTCGGCTTAAGTTAAGCCTATATCAGAGTGTATATATGCACAGCTCTTTGACACAGTGACAGCCATCTTGTGAACTAAATCAACTTAACTAAAGCAACTCTTAAGACAATACATCTTGGAGGTGTATTATCTTACACCACACTTAAGATGACTCTGCTTCACAGACATGTGCATGCTCTGATAGTTAAGTCAACTTTAAAAAATTACGGCAGCTTAACAATCAGAAAGTTAGTACATGTGTACACACACTGTAGTGGCAACGCTATAATACCAAAGGATTTCTGCTTTCGTTAGCCTGCAAAACTGGGCTTAGGGCACAGCAAAGGATACGTACAGCTGAAAGAAACTCAGGGGAACACCTAACACCTGTGTATTACAAGATATAAGCAGTGATTCCTCCCACCCCCTAACTTCTTCCCCCCGCTCCTCCCTCCATTATTACTGTGCAGAACAGTTTATTTCCCAAATCTCCTCTAGAGAAGCTACAGTGCTCTCTGGAATTCATGCCAAAACAATAGCCTTTGTGAGCTGGCAGGACATATTTTTCTCAACTGGTTAAATTAGGAAGAATGATGATCCCTCCCTAAATAACTTAAATCCATAAATAAGATGTCTTGACAACATCTCTCTGCCAATTCATTGCAAAAATAAGCCAGTTTACAGAAGGAAAAAAAACCCTGGATTGAGGCAAATGGTGTTTCTTTACATTTCTGATGCATTTTATATGGGTATTTTGGGAAGCACAAAGTTGGGATGAATACTCATCTCTAATACGAACATACAAGGGTTTCAGAAAAGGCATCACTATCTAGCTAACCCTGTTATGCCAAATAGAATAGCAACAGAATAGAGTCTATAACTATTGTTACAAGCTGGCACGGTAAGGGCAGCAGTGTGGACCTGGCAATGCAACTAGGAAAAGGAGCAACCTCTCTTCAGTGGCATACCACCTTCAGAGGCTGGGTGAGGTACCGTGAGTCACTGTCTACCTCACCTTCTTCCATGAGCAAAAAGCAGTGGCCTAGGAGAGCTGCATGGATGCTAGGTGGTTATCTGTTACTCCATGTGGCAATTAGTTCCTCTGGTGGCACCACTCACGATGTTAACTTACTATTGCTGCTGCACGCTGGCTAGCAGTGATGCAACGAATTCGGACTGCACACCCAGACTTTCTTGTTCTCAATGCAAGCTGAACCCATTTTCCAATAACCAAAACACAAGCTCATCCCACTTGGGCTAATGGAGAGTGAAACTCTCTTGAGCTGTGAAACTGCAATAGGCTCCAGGGTTGTTGGGACCAACCACGAGGAGGAAACATTGTCTCTTACCCTAGATCTAAGTATTACTGTGGTGTCCCACAAGCAAACATTTTTAACCTCAGAACAGAGACCATCTTTACTCCAAGAAATGTATAATCTAATATAGGCTCTAAGAAGATATACTGTCCCGTAGGCCTCCTAACATAACTAAATGTACTCTTAACTTTTATTTGTACCTGTGAGCACTGTTTCCCCCCCCTCTCCCCTGCCTCTTCCCCCTCAAGGGAAACTTTGAGAGGGATTTAAAGGAATGGATTGTGAGGGGCACTAATAGTTTTGGATTAGCTGGGTAATCACTGACAAAGGTCTGTGTTAAAGAAAGAGTGAAAAGGAAATAGGACAACAGTGGCAATATAAAGGGAGCAAGGAATAAGATACCAGGCTGGGGTTTTGAAGTAGTGGGTGACAGGTATGAGCTACACAACAGGCCAAACATGGTTTCAGAAGAGGAAGTTACAGTTATCTAGCCAGAATTACTAGTACAAGTTATAAATAGGAAAAGATGGGCTGCAGAGACCTCGGTTTTTATTGTACGTCAAGTCTTAACTTTCCAAAGACTCTCCACTCGGGACTTAATTGAGCCAGAGAGCCTCCATGGAGGTCAGTCATACTGATAAGGAATTTGCCCCTTACTACTTCCTTGTTCTACCAAAGTGAACATCTGACTGCGAGCTACCTCAGCTGTGCTGCACATTACCTCTACTTCAGCTGGGAAGAAAATCTTTATTAAAAAATCCATTTGACCATTTCCATACACTGGTTCTATTGCTTTCAGCATAATTTGCTATAAAATATAGTCTTGGCTATGTGTCCTGTCACTCTGAATGTAGACACAGCATTCAACCACAAATTATTTCCATTTCTTATTACTAATTTTCATTCATTGCATGCAGTCCCTGTAGAAGCTACACCTTACAGCAACATTGAGTCTGTGTGAAATGAGAAACTGAGGACGGTGCACATCTTTCATTAGCCACATTTATTTGGTGCAGACCAGGCAGCATTTTTAGATTTACTATCATAACTTGTTCTACGCAGGATTTCTTCAGTTCACTTGCTTATGCTGGGGGAGAATGAGGGAGGAGAAAGACAGGGACAAAACTAATTAAGAATGCTAAAAAATCCCATTTCTGTTATACTAAGGCAAAAAGGAGAGAGGAGCATTTTCAGCTAACCTAAGAATAAAGAATAAAATCTTATTAGAGGAATTATCCAGTTTGACCTCAGTGGTCACTTCATTAACCAAAAAAGTAATGATGTCTCTAATCAGAACAGGCTGGTTTTTCACCTATATTGCCATTTCCACGTCTCAAATCTACTCATCGCTATCTATTTTTCCTCCCCATGTGTTGCTTTACTTCAGAGACATGTTTTTCTATATTCGATCACCGCTCATATCAGAGGCATCTTAAAATATACGTATTTCTGAGCGAGCTAAACAGAAGCGTTGCCTTGTTTTAATGCACATTTATTTAAACTTGAGTGATAGAGTGCTTCACGCATTTCAGTCACGGTCCTCACTAATACCGACCAAGCACGTTTCAGAAACAAAGAATTCAAGCTTGCCAGAGACTGGTTGTTTTTTAATTCATGAAAAACTTGTCCAGCGAGCGTGCCTCTCTCCCATAAAATGAGCAAACATCCCCGGTTTCTCCCTGTGCAAGAATAAGTGGGCGTCATGAAGGGAGTGGCTTTGTGCGGGCTGCAAGCTGCACGACGGCGAGGAATGCGGTAGGGAGAAATAGGCGGCCTTGGCGAGGCCGAGCAGAGGAGGGAGTGCTGAATGTGTCATTCCCCACAGCTCTTTTTTAAAGCAAGATGTGCAGGTTAAAGATGCCTCCAGGAGGCCTGAACTTATGTGGCTGATACCGGAGTCAGGAGCTGACCTCAATAATATTGGGACACTACCACTAAGTAGCAGACAGCTCCTTGCCATTAGCCTTTTGGATATGTCTCTGTCCTCTCCGGGGCAATTAAGATTGGCCAGGTATGAGCCAGGAGCAGGACCCTTTCAGTGCAGGGGTCCCCTCTGTGCAACTCCCTGTGTTCAACGGAGGTCCTCTTTGTCTTCAAAGCTCAACCTACGACCTTTCTATTCGGGTCATTTCGTATTTAAATATTTTCTGCCTCATTCCTGTGGGCTATCTTTCTCTCTCTGCTTCTTCCTTTCTTTCTTTCTCTCTTTCTTTCCCTCTCTTAGCATTGCTGTTCTCCTTGGGTCAGTCGGTCCTTTTTCTCCATTACAGAACGCAGGTCTGGCTAGAAACCAGTCATTCTTTAATTGCATTATAAAAAAATGCACATGAGTCAGTTTAAGCCTCACCCACTTTTTAGACAGTTCTGGCTGGTGTCATGCCACTAGTCATTGTGCTCTGTGGGAGAAACATAAACCATAGTCTTCAATTATTGCCAAGTTTCAGCATGAGAACTCGCATCCGGTCATGGTAACTACAGAAATCAAATCTTTATCCTGTCAGGCTGATGCCTGATCCTGAACCCCGCCTCCAGCATAGCTCCCAATGAGTTATTGCTGCTGACTCAACACCCACTTCTAGCAGAAGATGCTTGTTTGAACAATGGGGAGAGCTAACTTCTCCCAGAAAGTAGATAGAAATCCATTTATTACCCCCAAAGGGAAACTCCAAGTGCTGAGTTAGTGTCTCCTCTTTGCCATAATGGAATAAACTCCACCATGTCTAGAAGGCATTTTCCACCTTACACACTCAATTTTGGTTTACACAGCTCCTATAAAATGGCAAGAAATTATCCACTTCCTAGTCAGATTTCAAATCGACACTGAGAGCAAGGTTGGGTGGTCATGGCTGCTTCTTACTCTTCCACACAAATTGCCGCCTGCCCCAGATTAGTCAGATATTTCTAAACAGACCCTTAATTTACCATTACGTAGGTCTAAGCATATTGCTAAGCTGACCTGAATATCTCCATTCTCACATAGCATAAGTCTTGCTGCTTCTTCCAGGTGCGTTAACATGCAGATCAGTTTAATCACTATTACAATAGATCATACACAGTGCAAAGTCCATCACGCAAGAATGAGTAAAAAAAATTATTTCACCTATTAAGGGTCATTTCCTAAGGCTAGAAAGCTGCTCAAGCACTCTCTTGGCAGAACAAAAGCCTATTTACCCTTCAGCAAGGAATCATTTTTCTCTGTTCCCTAATCTCTTCAATATTATATGAGATAACTGATATAATGCAACAGTTTTTGCAGATCTTTCCATTGGCTCAGTTTTCTGGTAGGAATAATGAATCTCAGGAAATGTACTTTTTTCCCTATCTTTGCCTCGTTTTTCATTTGAATGGCAGATCATATGTAGCATGAAATCCAAGGCTTCCCTGATGTTTTCATACATAAAAGGTCTCCTTTGTTACAGAGTGCCAGAGCAATAATATTTTCAAGTAGATTACCTTAAAATATGTCAGATGTTAATGAATATTTCCATTTTTGCTATGTTTTATTTACAGTAAGTCACTCTTTTTAGATGCTTATGTTGCCTACCAATATGCAAGAGTGCTTCTTTTAAAATTAAGCAGGTGTAAAGGAAAACACACCCCACCACCACTACTTCGCGCTCATAACAGAATTCAAAGTACTTCACCGAGCCACAGGTGCTGCACGATCCCCGGTTCACAACAGATGCCTTGTCTTAAGTCAAGCAGCATGTCAGCTGTTTGAATTCGGTTCAGCCCGCTTACGCCGAGGCTCTGCGCTCAGTCCACTGGATCATACCTGCCTCCGTTGCCTATCAAAACATTACATGGCATGGAGGTATAAGTATCCCTGTGTTGTTAACGGGAGAGAGAATTAGGAAACTTGGGTTCTGTGCTGAATTTTGTCATTGTTTTACTCTGTGATCATGGTTACCTTCGTAATTGTATCACAATGTGCCTCGGTTTCCCCATTGGTGAAATGTAGGCACCCACCTTTACCTCTCTGTTTTGTAACACGTAAAATGGAGGTGCCTTGTCCCAGTGGTGCAATCTGAATCGATAGGTTAGCTCCCTTTCTGGTGAACAGGGAGGCCCAAATGCTTCCCAAGGGTGGTCCAGATTGCCCAGTCAGTCACTCGGCGTTGAGGACTTAATAGGAGCTCGCTTGACTTAGGACTGTGAGAGTGGCGTCTCCATCATGTCCAGAGCCAGACCTGTTCCCTGGGACAGGCGAGGCCTGGATTTCAGTCCCTCCTGCCAGGCTCACTTTAACCTCTGGCTGTCTAAAGTGAAATGCAGAAACAGCCCAGGCAGCAGTCTGGCCCGTCCTCGCCTAAGGCGCTGGGACTCTGGTGATGTTTATGCAGCAGCCCAAGGCTAGGCCTCCAGGGATCTTCTCAGGCTGAAATGGAAGCACGTAATGAGTCCAGGCACCTAAGTGGTTTTGCAGCCGCTGAGTGGGGTTGATTAGGACAACTAAGCTCCCAGCTTCTACAGGTCAGTAGGGATCTGGCCCTGGGTCCAGCCCCTCGTGATTTCTGCTTGCTCCCTGCCGACCCCATGGGAAACGTATACAGAGGCTATTTCATCCCCGAGTCACGCAGTAATTACTCTGCTGCCACCCACTATTTTTTCCCTGCCCCATATGCCAAAGAGCACCTCAGTAGCACACCCCTGTGCTTGGACCCATTTTGTTTCTGTACCGTACATCGTGTTGGCTTTACATTTCATTTGACCAGAGTGTAAAACTGACTCATTTACATGGGGGGGGCCTAACAGGATGGGAGACTGCCACAGGCTGAGGCTGAGTTATCTTTCAAATATCATTCAGGATTACAAATAGCAGCAGTGGGCTGCTGAAAATTATTACATTTAAACAATGACAATGAAAAATAAGTAGCCAGAACTTGCCTTCTCGCTTGGATGCGGTGCATGACTCTCTGCTATGACACACGACATTATAGGTCAAATTGAAAACAAATTCGCTGATGGAGCTATAATATGCAGAATATTTTAACCAAATTTTTAAACCTCAACAGCGTAAACATTTTAAATCACACAAAGATGAGGCTATTTTTTCAAGTTATTAATAAGGATCAGCTTGCATCTCTGAAATTGGGCAGAAATATATATTTCCCCAGTTTTGTACTTGAACACAGCTTTCGCAAGGAGCCTGCTCCCATGAATAAATGAATTGTATTTCATGGTCATGGCAGCTATAAAACACATCATTCTTACCTTGACTTTCCAATGTAGTTGTAATACACAGATACAAATCAAAGATAGTTCTGCTTAAATAAAACCGTCTTCACACATAGATTAACTAAAATATCAGCATAATTTTTTTGTATTAGGACTCAAAAAAACCATCTCCACTGGCTTCTAATGATCTCTTTGTAAGGCTACTGTTTTTTTGGGAGGGGTTTGTTTTTTAGGGGGAGGTTGCATTTTGGGGGGTGGCTTGTTTTGTTCTGTGTTTCGGAGGAGGTTGGGAGTTAGACTCTTTGGGTGCATCTATATGTCTGCTTCGATGCACAGTAGCCTATTTTACTGCGCATTAAAGCATCGCGTAAAAAAATGTGATTGTACTAATGTTCAGTAAAATAAGCTGCTTCGCATTAAGCATCACTTAAAAACCATACACGTTCATTACTGCACATTAAGGCAACGTAATGCACATCTGTTTAGTACCTTGTGTTGAAAACTTCTTCTACTAAATTTAATGTGCATTAGGAAAGGTGCCTTAATGCACGTGTCGACCTGCCCCTTGATTTGAGTGAAAAAGCTCGGTCTATTTCTTAAACTGAGAAGTGAGGACTCCTGTACTCTGGTCCCAGTTTTTCCACTGATTGCACTATGTGACCTTGAACTTTTCTGCCATCACTTACAAATGCAGTTCAACAAGGAGAAATGCAAAGTGCTGCACCCAGGGAGGAAAAATGTCCAGCACACCTACTGCCTAGGGAATGACCTGCTGGGCGGCACAGAGGCGGAAAGGGATTGTGAAGTCCTAGTGGACTCCAAGATGAACGTGAGCCGGCAGTGTGACGAAGCCATCAGAAAAGCCAATGGCACTTTATCGTGCATCAGCAGATGTATAACGACCAGATCCAAGGAGGTGATACTTCCCCTCTATTGGGCACTGGTCAGACCGCAGTTGGAGTACTGCATGCAGTTCTGGGCACTGCACTTCAAGAGGGATGTGGATAACCTGGAGAGGGTCCAGAGAAGGGCCACTCGTATGGTTAAGGGCTTGCAGGCCAAGCCCTATGAGGAG
>JAGPOW010001543.1:14098789-14155948 GCA_030014935.1 Caiman crocodilus | reverse complement strand
GGGTCATCTGAACCCAGCACTCTTTCCTGCCTATGCAGGGGGTCGGACTCGATGATCTATTGAGGTCCCTTCCAACCCTAGCATCTATGAATCTATGAAATCCATGGGAGCATCTACACATGCATTAATGCACTCTAATTACAGCACATTAAGATTAGTACCTGTAATAACAGGTACTAAATACGCCATAATCAGCGCTACTGTGCAGTAGTGCCAGCATACACTTTTTCATGACACTAATGTGCAGTAGACTCATTCTACGGTGCATTAGCACAGTTTTTTTCCTGCCATGCTAATGCACCATAGCCTTAGTCTACTGTGCATTTAGTGTCTCATGTAGACATGTCCCATGTTGCCTAACTGCAGTAATCCCATCTATATTATACCTCCTTTCCTGAACTATCCCAAAATATAATTAATGCATGTTTTGGAAATTTCCTGTGCAATATTAGCTGTAAATACAGAAGAAATTCAGAGTTTGTTCTGTCAAAACAGAAACTGAGGGAGACTTTAGAGTACCATGCTTCGAAGTCATCATCATCATCACCATTGCTCCCAAACTACTTCTGTTACTTTCCACAGAGAACATTTTTGTTCAAAAAATTAAAATAGGGACTGTTCTCTTCACCTCCCTTTCCTAGGAAACTTTTGAAAAGGGACCCAGGAACTTCTACCTGAGGTCAGGTCATTTAATCAGACATGAGCCATAATTTTCTCCCATTGGCTTTGGGACCATATTTCAGAGATATTTAATCTTGTGTTATTTTCTGGTTTATTAGTACTGAAATCAAGGGGGGGGAGGTCAGAGAGGAACATTTTAGTTTCTGCTGTGAGGTTTGGGGGGCGGGGGCGGTTAATCGCTGCTCACACAGCGCACTGCATTGCCACAAGCAGTGTCACTTGAGCATCTAAACCGCGGGCCGCTACATGGGGGGCCGCCTGCTCTAGAGGTCCAAGATCTGTGAAGGGGTGACATTGTTCCTGCTTCTCTCTTTGTGCTTGCCAGATTTCCTTTAATAGCAGCAAATGGGTACCAACTCAGCAGATCCCAACACTAGCAGGTCTCCTAGTGGCAATTGAAGTGAAAGCTGCTCTTCCACTAGAACCGTACAGGCCGGCTAGCAAAAGTATTGCATCCAGAGTGCATTTTCAACCACAATAAATTAACACACATTGCTTATACTGTGCACACACTTAACCCACCCCATCCTGGCCAGCCCTTAGACCCAACTCTTAAACCAGTGTCCTAGAACTGCTTCTCAGAGGAGCAGAAGTGACCCGCTCGCCCTTTGCTGGAAGTGTCAGGAATGCTGAAAGGACCGGACACAAGAAGACATTCGCCCCTTCAGAGTCATGTGCCATAACTGAGGCTGCAGCTTTTCTTGGGAAACCCCGCCTGCCCTTTTGACAGGCCCAAAGACCTTAAGCCCAGCCATGGCTTTGCTGTGTAAAATAGATGGGACAGGTTAAGTGAGGCTCTGTGACTTAGTGCTCTGGGGAGGCTCTCTCCATGGCTCTCTCAATGCAGAAAAAGTACGTGGACAGATCACGCGTAGGGAAAGGGACTGAAAAATGCATGCAGCCAGTGCCCAGAGACCTGTGAAAGAAGAATAAAGTAGGTTATGGCTTCACTGCAGCCCGTGAGCTATAAAAGCAGTTCAGTCTATCTAGGGATGCTGGATGTGAAGGGGACAAAATGAAGTTCCTTTCATCCCCACCCACATCCAGAGGATGTCCCCTTTATTCAGTCTTTGCACACTGGATGAGGCTCTTATCCTTAGGCCCCGATGTAGAACTCAATGAAGTCGATGGGAAACGATCCATTGACATCAGCGCACTTTGAGTCTGGCTTGTAATGCGTAGCAATAGCATGACATTGGGAGGGATCTGGATCGTTGAGATGACTGGGCCGGGAAATGGAATTATGTACTTTAATGGGGATAAATGTAAAGTAATAAAACTAGGAGCAATGGACCAAAATAAGGAGTGTGGATTAAACTGTGCAGCGGTCTGACAAGGAAGGGGATTTCAGGGTGATTGTGGGCAGTTCCTAAAAGCCGTCAACCTAGAGTCAGGCTGCAAGTCAAGGAGGCAGAAGTGTGAAGGCCCAGGACACTGAAACGCATCAGGAGATGGAGGGAATACAGATCCAAAGGCCAGATATTGATGCGTTACAAAACTCTGTTTGGGCCTCCACCAATATAACATTACAATCAGCTTTAATCACAATTTCCAAAGTCATACATGACACAGTAGCTGCCCTAAAATGGTGCAGCGTTGAAGACCCAAGTTAATTCCAAGTTGAGATCCCTGAGTGTCCTCTGCGAGGTCTCAGATATCACTGGGATAAGCACAGCCAGTTACGTGATTGCTTTTACAGCAAATTATTCTTATTTTTCCTCCATCATCCAAGGGAACTGGGACTGCATCCAGCGCACGGAAGATAAGGAGCAGGACCTTTGGGGCTCTTTCTGTGCCTAGCTGAGATAAAAATAAAGGGAACAAGCAGGGTGAGCTAAGTGGCTTTTCCATTCTAGCAGTCTTCATGCCCTTGAAATTCAGCTTGAAATGGAGCAGCCTGCTATTTCCACACCCAAAAAATCAATGCAATCAACAGGTTAAAATGTTCCTGATTACAATGAAAAAGTATCTGGAAAAATAATGCATGCTACACTAACAAACATCTGAACACTTGAAAACCACAGCAAAGTAGCAAATTTTTTACTGGTCTGAGGTCACAGCATGGAGGAATAGACTGGTCTCACACCCGGTATGGGCCGTTCCCACCTCTGCCACTCTCCTGATGTGTGGCCACGGGCACATCCTTTAAATGCTCTGTCTTGGTTTCTCCTTCAGTAGAACGGAGCAGGGGGTGCCTTTGGAGGTCTACGGATGTGAAACAAATAAGCGCTTGTTGTAAAAAGCAGGGATCTTTGCTAGGAAGAAACTGCTAAATTAGCAATACATGTATTTTCATTGATAAGTACTTGGTTCAGATTTCTCCTACTTGGGAAAATATGGATTTCGTAAAGAGGATAAAAAGGCAAAGTCACATGGACGGCATTCTAAAACAAGAGCCTTTAATACCAGGTTGCACCGGAAAATAAAGCTTGCCTCTGACTCGCACGAAGCAGTTCAAACAATGTCCTGAAAAATATGCAGATCCACAGTCTAGACACCCAAACCTCGAGATGATATTCAGGCAAAGCAATCGGAAGCAGTTTCCGTCGTGAGTTCTGCATGAATGAGGCCTCTCGTATCCGATCGCAGACTCTCCCAACAGCACTGACCCACGGAATGAGAAAAAGCAGCATGGAAGATGTTGAAATATTAATCCCGAGCTTGCATCCGTTCGCACTGACTGCAACGAGAAGGGTCAAAAGCTGACACTACCGACAGAGGGAGCGCCGCAGCTGTCGCCCCTCCTCTGGCGCAGATGGATTTTCACACGCACAATTGCATGAATTAATTTTTTTTTTTTACTTAAGCAATTGTCATGTTAACACCTCCGAGCGATTGTAGGTGTTTGTTCCCAGCAAGCCAAATGGCACGAGCGTCTCATGTTAACCACTACCCCACAAACGCACACGACCACAGCACGCTAGTCGCTCAGTGAAACACGGTTTGTTATAATGGCCAGATTATAAGCCCCTGAGGACAAATGCTGAAGATGTGTTGTGCCGCATGTACGATAAGCATACGCAGGACCTCAAGAGCCGGTGAGAAACCAAGCGCCGTTTCTCCCCTTTGCAGCAGCCGGCCTCCTCGGCGGACTCCACCCGCTGCCATGATTTGCCTGGGCAGGGCCTTTTTCTGCATACAGGAGGAAGGGGAAGATGGGCACAAAGCTCCCCCTCCACCCCAAGTAAAAATTAATACTCAAGAAATAACGGAGGACCATTTTCTAAGACCAACTTTGCCAATTTACTAACCTCCACCCTCACTTGTATGCAACGTGACATTAGTTCTGAGAGACGTTTCAAAGGCCCCAGCTATATTGCAGCGTCTAGAGCTTCCTCGTGTGCATGCACCAAACGCCACAGCCTCCCGTAACAGCTGCTAATAGCCGGTCTGGAGGGGGGAGCCCAGGAAACCGGGTGGGAGCTCCCTCTGCTGACTCTGCGGGCGGATGAACAAGCTCTCGGGTGATGCTGGTTCAAGGGCAAAGCAGCCGTCCAGCGGAGGGATGTTTATTTCAGTTCTAGCACAAATCAAAGGCAAATTTGCTATTAGGAGACATCATCGTGGGGCCGATTTTGATCCCGCTGAGATGGTTTTACACTAGCTACTGCTCCTAACTTCCGTGAAATTGCTTCTGATTTACAAAAGCAAGCCGAGAACAGCAGTAGGGGCCAGCTGAATTCTCAACAATGGAGACAACCCCTGATCTCGACAAAAGCGCGTGGTAGGGTCTGGTAGTATTACTGAGCCAGGACTATCCTGGAACAATGCTTACTGTACCAGGCACAGACACTCCTCAGCTATTTTAGCAAATGTAATGCTTGCCTATATGCAATCGCGCCGTTTCATTGTAACAAGATCTCATTTGTTTTAAAACCTACCATGCAGTTTTCCGTTGTGGTATCTACACAATCTCCCAAACCAAGAGTAGATGGAAAAAAACCCAGACTCCCTTAAAAAATTGTAACTTTATTATTGTTTTCAACAGAAGTCCTCCCTGTTTTCTACTGACTTGCTCCAAAAAGAGCAGAGTACGAGCCTGCCCAGTTTCTCATATTGACCATATTTTATACTGCTGCAATGTGTTTTGGGACCAAAAGTTTTTTTATACCGCAAAGTACTTTGAAAGTGACCAAATCTATCCATTTATCATTAGATTTCTCTTGCAATTTATTTCAAAAGCAACTGCTGACATCTATTGGCAGAAAGGGCTAAGTGCGCTCAGCTCACAGAAGTAGGGTTGGGTTTTTTGTATTATGCAGACAAAATCTAAATGGGCCTGATTTTCTTTTTGGGAGATCAATCTCAAGCAAGACTCCATTGAAATGAAGGAGATAAAGTGGTCTGAGACCCGTCCAGGTGAAATCAGATTCAAACCTTGACTCTTTTGCCACCATCTTCCTCTATTCAGTAGTTCTTGCAAGCCTTCTAGCATAACACCGCAGTTTTCAACAGGAAATGCTAATGGCACGTCCAGTTTTAACACAGATGCCCTACCTGGCACATAAACAGACAACTTGGAGCTTTTGGGACTCTTGATGCAGGAAATTCTCAATGCACTTTGCAAACAATATATGGAGGTAGGGAAGCATTATCATTTCCATTTTACAGATGGGAGAACTGAGGTCCAGAAGCCTAGCTCTTTCAGAGATAGGTGCCTCTCTGCTTGGGACCTTAGCCAAAAAATATCTTCCAGGAGACAGACACCTAAGCCAGTTCAGCCTAACAGGTAGCCAATGCTCTAGCAGTCACAATGCTGTCATTTGCTCACTCGTCCTCTCTTGGTTTCCTGCTTGTACTCTTTATCTCTATTGTACTGCAGGGACGCGGGCGTGCTCTACTACCCCCTCACCTATTGGCCCTCTGCTCTAAGCGTGAAGCAGAGCCAAGCCTGCCTGTGGGATCAGGCCCTACAGGCAAGACTGGCATCTCCCCATCTAGCTCGAGCATCCCACTCCAGGGCCTCTCGGGCTTGAGCTGCAGCGCCAAGTTGCACATTGGTTATGGGCTCATAGGCAGCTATTCAAGGTATTTCAGCGACATGTGTTCCTGAGTTACTGTTAAAATAATGCAGTAGACCATATTTCAGCTAATACTCGCAGCCTTCCTATTGCACATCAGGCTTCAGTCAACCTGGAAAGGACATGCTAGCCGCACAGTAGTGACCAGAGAGACTCAAATGAGAAGAAAGGGAAGAAGATAGGGAAAGGAGAGACAAGGGTTGACTATTACAGCGCAAGTGAGTCTAGTTTGCCAGGAGAAGGAAGACAGACAGCACTCAAGTGGTCGCTGGTGGCGGACAGGAAAGGTTAGGATGCAGGGCTCCACGCCATGCCTCGGCACAGCCTCCTGCCTCTCTTGATCAGACAAGTGAATTAGCTACCAGTAGTGAGTAAGAGTCACTAGCAGTGACTGTACATAATAACAGCTCATTCTGGTTCGTGCCAGTACATCCCAGGTGTTTTGGTTTTTTTTAATTTAGAGCAAGTTAGCACAGAGACATACAGCCACAGTAATAGGATGCTCAGCCACTTCTGCTTGGTTGAAGGAGGACAGGCCCAAGATGGAAACTCTGGGTGAAAATTTAGACTTGCATTTGAAGTTCAGGTATACAGTATTCAGATTGGAGTTCTTGAATCAACCCAAAATAAAGAGCTTAGACACAAAAAGTAGTATCCAGACTGGTAATATTCAAGACCATTTCTATATACGTGGCATTTGTTGCATTCTTTCAATGGGCGGTGATGGGAAAACATGGCTTCAGATCAGCCCTCAGTTATTTGGATTGTCTTGTATTTACAAACCCGTTAAACACAACATTTTTGCCAAAGAACATTGTATCCAAATGAGGAAGCTGTGGGAGATTTTAGAAAGAGGATTAAATAGGAGGCCTTAGAGTAGAAATAATGTTTTGGCGAATGGAACATATTGGATACAGCTTAAATAGGCGCGCGCCTCCCTAGAAACGATTTACAAAACCTTCCGAGACGGTGACACGCGTGTGGCTGGCCTCCACACGTAACGTAAAGCGGATACAGTTATTAATTGGCCATTTTAGCGTGCATTCAGTCAGTTGTGCAGACAAGCGTTCTTATGCCATTTGGCTGCATATGGATGGAAGAACGTCATCATTTCATCCGGCTAACAAGGCAACGGGAGCAAGACCTGGCAGTTTGGAAGGAAATGATAGAAAATGCTAATGGCAGTGCCATGAAATTGATGCCAACCCTTTCCGGTAAAGTGCTATAATGATTTTCAGGTACTTACTGTATGACAGGAGAGAGAGTTGGGTGCTTTATTTTGGAGGCTCTCGTCTCATGCAGTAGAAGTGTGATGAAGACAGCATTTGTAGAAACGCGGCGTACGCGGCGCTTCTGATCCTGGCACTTGCAGTGTGCAATGAGTGACTTTAGAGACAGGAAGGTTATAAAGCAGCTGAGCCTTTCATTTTGAAATGTTTGAAACTGAAGACATCCTTTAAAGCCAAGCGGACAGTTAAGGGTTTTTGAGCAACTTGAAAGATTCGCTTGGTTCCTCGTTGGGCTTGTCAGAGGCGTCTGGTGCTGAATGCGGCAAGACAGTGATTGAGAATCCCATTAACCTTCTGAACGCACACTCCACAAGGGAGGGGGGAAATATTACATGACCTCACTGGATAAACTCCTGAGCATCAACATTGTGAAGCTACTGGGGGTTTGCCTGGTATTTTCCCTATTGGCCAACGCGTTTGTCTAGTGCAGCCATCTAACGAAAGTAGGCATCAGGTGCTGATGCTATAAAAGCAAATAATAAGACTTGGTGCTGAGCAGACTTCCAGTGTGTGCCCTGAGGAGCGGGGCAAGTCAGAGTAAGGGGATGTCAGATCAGAGCAGCCCAAGAGCACTCTGAAGGGCCAAATAAAATAGTCCTGCCTTCTGCATGAAGTAGACTCTGCTGGGTTGCCCCGTTGCTTTTCATTTGGGCTGTTCTCTAATAAGAAACAGGACAAATGATCTGTCACCATGGGCAACGTCCAACACAAGGCTTCAGGCCTGCAAGTTAGGCTCTGCCGTACTTAAAGTCTAGGTGCCAATGCCCAGCATAGGATCTGAACCCAGTTAGGGCCCCAGGCTCTCTGAAAAGTGTGTGCTCCGTTCAGCAGAGGAAGGTGATCCAACAACCCCGCATGATGAGAGGGGAGCTGCCCCGATCCAGCCCACGGGAAACTCTTTGCACAGTGGGCCGGCCTGTCCCCTCGGTCCCCCGCGGCTCTGCACAGCAGAGTACAGGCAGCAGGGACTGGAGCCCAGGCTCCCCGCTAGGGCTCACTTCCCGGCCCCCATGAGCCTGGCACTCCCTCCTGCCTAATGTCCAACTTTCAAAATAAAGTAGCTAGAGCCTCCCTGAGTGGGGGCCCAGCTGGTGCAGTAGGCACGTCCTGCCGGATCAGGCCCTCAGGAAAGCTCCCGGTGAGCTGCTGAATCCCAAAGAGGCTTTGCAGGAAGGCAGCAGGGCAGACCTATGCTCGTACACAAGTGCACCACCAGGTCCCTGGGGATCTTTCAGGCCAAAAAGGGAAGCATCTAGCGGATGCTGGATACTTCCAGGATTCAGCAGCCTGTGACCAGGGGTTTAGGGATTACAGGTTTGAAGTTGGGAGCCTAAAGCCCACCTATGCCCTTTTTTGGATTTGTCAAGCACTGCCCTTGCGTTCGGACATGAACAAGGAGCGGGCCCACTGGTATCGTTATATGAGCTATACTTGATAGTTCTCTGGGCCGCTTTGGTTTTTACTAGGAGGAGTTATACTGGGCACGTCTACACGTGCTCTTAATGCTATAAAGGCTTACTGCACAGTAAAATACTGCGCAGTAAGCCTTCCCTGGCAGCAAATCTGCTCCCAATGGGAGTAGCTTGGTACAGGGCTGCTCCTGCCCTGCTCTGGCCCCTGTAGCAGCCAGGCTCCCTCGGGGCGATAGCCCAGGGGCTGGCAGGAAGCACAGGGGCCGGCTCCAAATGCACAGGAGCAGGAGAGCTCAGTTGGCTGCAGTGGCAGCTGTATCCTGGCCCCTGGCACATCGAGTCCTGATGTGCATGGGGCCGGGAAACAGTAGCCACTGCAAGGCTCTCCTGGCCCCATGCACATGGGGACAAGCCCCACACCCAGAAGCCAGGGCTTGCTGGGAGCGATGCTGCTTTGGAGGCAGCTCCCAGCCAGCCCCTAGCTGGGCGGAGAAATCCCTGAGCAGCTGAGGGCTGGCCAGGAGCTATCCTGCTACCATATTTACTAGCATAGCACCTCCCCCCCAAAAAGACACACACCCTGTTAAGATGGAAGGAAGCCAAAATAATTTTCTTGCTGGCAGTATAAACATGGGCAGCTGCATTTGGGGGAGGCAAGCAACCTGTGGGTGCTCTGTTAATCCCCTCGGGAGGGAGGAAAATCTTGAGGACATCCAGGGGCTCAGCTGTATTTGCTCATCTAACACACGCTCCCCACTTTCCAACAGCTGAACTTTCGGGGGGAAGGTGCATGTGGTATGTGAGGAAAGATGGGGTAGTCCCCTGCAGAATGACGAGAACAAGTGGCAGCAAAGCACAACGGGGGGAAAAGAGGACTTCAGTGCCCTCAACGTAGGGCAAGCTCTTTACTAGATCCCGAGCAATTGCACTTCCATCGGGAAATAATAAGGAGTAAAATCATTAAAGCAATGCCCATGAGCTGTGGGAATGAAGGAGGCTGTTTGAAGGTGACTCAACATATTCACAGGCTGAACTCCAGGAAAAAAAAAGGGAAAAGCCAGCATGAAAAACACGGGCATTCATTAGCTCTTTTGTAGATAACAGGCGGCATACAGATGAAATAGTGATTTCCCCGGTTACAGTAGTTTTCATCAAGGTATGGGCTTCAGTTGAAAGGCTCAAAAGACACTGAATGACATGCAGTGACATGAAATCATTGCAACAGACCTAACAGTCCTGTCTTAGGATCATAGGGAAGAAGGGCTGGAAGGGACCTCACAAAGTCTTCCAGTCCAGCTCCAGTCGGGGTCCTCTAAGGGACTTGGGCTTAGACCTGGAGCTACGCACAATTCAGCCTAGTGACATGCAAAGGAATTACAATCAGCTCATGCAGACTTTGATTTCTACTTCTGTCTTTGCCATAAACATGGTAAAACGTTGAGCTGGCCCCTTAATTGATGTGTATTGCTTCCTCATCTGCAAAATGGACACAATACACACCCCCAGCTGCAAATGGAGCTGCAAGATCTAGTTCTCTCTTTGAAAATCTGTTTAAAATCTTCCAGTATCTGGCTGTGGAAAAGCTTATGAATGATTATTAAGCCAGGGTGTCCTGTTGACATTTTCAAGACCTTGTTTCCTTCCCAAGCATCCACTGAAGAGCTGAATACTGTGGGTGCAAAATCTACTCAACTCCTGGACAAACATTTCTGTGTAGTCATTTCCTGCCTTTTTTCTTGCTTTCCACCCTCTACATCTTCCATGCAGACTGCCTCAGGAAGACAAAGCTATTTGAAAAGAGTCGGTATAGACCAACACGAAGTCATTGCATCCCTGGTAGTGGGCTTCCTGTTGCAGTATACACAGTTCATAAAGCTCTGGCAGCTGTCTGGTGAACAACGGTGCAAGAGCATGTTTCAAATAAATTTATCCAAGCCCTGCAGTCCTTAAAACAACACAGTGAGGGTAAAGTTACCCTTAAACCATATTAAATCTGTGGACTATTAAGTAATATTGAAGTTCAAACATGCTGGGCATGTCTACATGTGCAATTAATGCACTTGAATTTTCTACACAGAAAATTCAGGTGCATTACACTGGGCCCCCACGCGCGTCTGAACATGTGCCTGTCAGGAGGAAATTTGCTCCCAACAGGAGCAGTTCAGTTTAGGGCTGCTTCTACCCTGCTCTGCCCCCTTGCAGCAGCCAGGGGGAGCTCCAGGTTCCCCCAGGTGCTAGCCCAGTCTGGCAGAGGGCATGCGGGCTGGTCCCAATCTTGGGGTTAGTGGGATGGGTCCCGATCTCCATGTGGCTGGGAGGCAGCTGCCAGACAGCGAGAAAAGCTCTTCCAGCCACGTGGGGATCAGAACAGGTCCCAATATCCTGGCCAGCTCTCCCAGCCACGTGGAGATAGAGATGGGTCCCGATTTCCATGTGGCTGGGAGGCAGCATCCCCCTGAGCCAGGACAGCTCTCCCACCCTCTGTGTCCCCTGCTGCCTAGGCTGACCAGGAGCAATTTGCTCCCAGCCAGCATCTACATGTGTGCTTCAGCACATTAGTTTAATGCACTGAGTCCAGCACATTAATCTCATGCACAGTAAAGCATCTCAGGCAGATGCACCCACTGTGAGCAGTCGCATATTAAGTGTTAGTACTGCTTCGTGCCTGCACAGCTCTGGCTGGCCCTGAGAGGGCTGGCAAGTACGGGCATGACTAGGAGCCACAATACCTGGGTCCTATCACGGGGAGGGGATACTGGAGGACTGCAGATTGCTTATGGAGCAGATCAAATTATCCTAACACAAGCTAGGTAGCATGTCCCAAAGTTAACCCTCACCTGAAGTGGCTCAGATGGCACTTAGCACACAAGTTTTAACACATGGACGTTCGTGTTTTTAAGTGCCCCAGCATGGTCTAAGCGTAGCATGTCCCTTCACCCTAACCCCTGCAACGGAGAAGCTAGACAAATGGCATTGCGAGGCTTTGCTGTGGGACTGTGCTGTTTTCTATAATTCACTGAGGTTCTTCCTAGTCCCCACCGCCAAGCAGTAAGGAGGGCTGGAATGAAAATGCAGCTGGAGTTATTTATTGCTGCTCACTGTGAGAATAGAGGCAAAACAAACCATGGGTTTTTTCCCAAGAATGTGCATCAGGGGAGAATCAGTTTGTATTTTCCTGTGCCAAGTAAAGCTTGCACTGAAATATTTATCTTTTTTATATTGGAAAACAGAGGTGTGTCTTGCAAGGAAAGTTTATGCGTCCCAACTTTTGTGAAATTCCATAATAATGCAAAATATGACTTAGCACAGGGACAAGGATTATCCCGTTCAGCTTTGCCATACTTGCTAACTCCAGGTACTGGTTAACCCTGGAAGCCCAGTCAGCTTCTGTGGTGTTAATTGTTCACAGTCCTTATTCACTGTGAACATTTTACATGCATCAACTTCTACCAGTTCTACCAGGATTTAATTTCTCAGTCTAAGCAAAGTCTGTGATGCCACCAAGAAGTATTGTGTAAAGACACAGGGTATTTTGGCTGAGAGATTTAGAAATACGGAACAGCCCAATGAACGTTTGCTTCATTTCCAGCCCCCAATTTCATTCATGGCTGGAGAGTGTTTTGTTTGCATAACAGGCACCTGCAAAAAGCTTCTTCAAAAGAAAGAGCTGGAACTACAAAGCACATGTTTGGAGACCAAGTTTGAAAATGGTAGCTTCATGAGTGTTGTGAACCTTGAAGCAGCTTTGTGAGCGTTATGAAAAAGCAAATGCACATTAGCAAATTGCAGCATTCATAATCCATGAAAGAGACTTTGTACAGCAGCAGATTGGTACGTTGGATCTACAGAACTGCAGTAATACAGCTTTCCATGGGAACAAGCCAAATTACTTTAAAAGCTTCCTTTGCTTGGGAGCGTGTCGGCGTGGGTCTCCTAGACAGTGCTGTCCTTCAGACTAACTCTTCTTGTTCATCTCTCCGACAAGGTGACGCAAGGAGTCATCTTTCTCAGACCATAAAGCAAATTGCACGAGACAGTTAAAGTTTGCCCCAAACGGCGCCGATTCCTGCAGAAGGCTTCTTCTGGCTTTGCCTAGGCATGTTGCTTTGTGCAGTAGCTTGTGGATATCCCTGTCTCACCAGCCCCACGCACATGCACATGCACATGCACACGCACTTTGTCCCCGTCTGTGCTTCGTTTGCTGGGTCTGAGGCACGTACGAGACTCTGTTTCTCTCCTCTGCATGTCATAGCAGAGGAGGGGTGACGGTGAGGAGATCTGACCCTTCTCTATGGAGCTTTATGTTTTGCTGCAAAAGTAGAAGTTTTCTACAAAGCCATAATGAGGAAAACACGAGATAACCTATTTCATGGACACAAATGAGGACTCTTGATACCGCCGATCATCCCTCCATGAGGCAAAATATAATTAAAATGTCAAAAATAATAAGTTAGCTCCATAATAGAGCAGTCTTTATTCTTGAATCATTCCTGGCCATGAAAAACTTGTTCCTATTGTACAAAATCTTCACTGATAGAAACAGAGAAGGGAATATATTAGGGCTGATCCTCATGTATACGGTCCTGACAGGAGAAAGGAGATTTGCAGAGGCGTACGCCTATAGCCGCTCCTCTTGCATTATCAAAGTGTTGCAAAGAGGCCTCCCTGTACATACGAATCAAGGCCTTTGTGCTTACAGTCGAAGCTCTTCAGCGAGCCATTTTAATAATTAGATACAGCAGCATGCTCCGCGGCGTGCTGAGAGGACAGGCATGGTAACTGATTGCACTGTTCGATTTCAGAAGACCTGAATGAACTTTTACTCTCCATGCAGGGTGACAGCCCCTTGTCAGTGTTATTTTTAAAGTACCATCCTCTGACCGCGCAGATTCCCCGGTGCGGTGTATGGAGACGGCTTCGAGTGGAGATGCTGTACAAGGTACAACCCTCCCATAAACGACATGGCAAGTGCTTCCTTTAGCAGCAGCTCTTGAACAGAGGGAGCTGCTGGGGTGTTTCATGAACTGTAACTATGACATTCATAGAGTCATAGATGTTTGGGCCGGAAGGGACCTCAATGGATCGTCAAGTCCGAGCCCCTGCCCTGGCTGGGTCAGATGGCCCCAGCCGGACACCTGTCCAACGTATGTGTGGAAATACGCCCTGAACTTGTTATATCTTGGTAAAACTTTGCTCCTGGCATGTACGTAGTATTTTGACTGTCTGATGTAAAAGGTATCACTAGCCCTGGCAGCAGGGACTGGATGGCAGGACCCCTTCCCAGGGGAGTGCTTTCCTCCCTGCCCTAAAGCATTGCGTGCCCTCTTCTGACCCATGAATCTTACATCCCTGACTGTCTGGTGGCCCATCAGCAAGAAAGGACTCCACCACCATCTCCAGCCTTGTAGCTAGGGGACTCTCCTGGGAAGTAGGAGATGTGGTTTTGAGTCCCCTCGGGCTGAGGAAAACCTAAAATCCAGGCTCTGGGCTGAGCTGGGGCTTTGGTGGCATTTAGTGGCTGGGACTACCTGTACCACACCACATGGCACTGCAGCCGGGAGCAGAGAGCTTGCTCATGCTGCTCCATAGATGCGTGTGATAAGGGTGTTGGTGCCCAAAAGCTTGCAATTAAAGAATTTTTTTTGCAAAAATCTTGCTGGTTCAATAAAAGATATCATCTCTACTATGAGTCCTGATTGCCTTTTCTTCTAGACCAACCTGGCCACAACCTGGATACCTGTGGTAAGTAGCAACAGCACAGGGAAGTAGCAGTGGTGGCAGCAGCCAGGTCCCAGTGTTGGCCAGCCCGGTGTCTAAACGAGACCACGCCAGCCCACTGCCACAAAACATTGCTGCCCTCCCGGGACATCGACACCAGATTGTCTGTCCCTTCCATTTTCATCCCAGGGAAACGAATGATAGGTTGGCTCTTCATAATCAGCAGCTGATTTTTCCCCAAATAGGTTTCAGTGTCCCCTCCTTTATTATTATCGTCCCGTGCAAAAATCTGCCTGGATTCTACCTACTTGGTGCCACCGAAAAATTGTGGGTCTCTGTGGGTCTCTGTGACCAATATTACAGTCCTAAGGAAGTATGGCTGCTCCACACGCTTTAGCATTTCTGAGTGTGAGGGTGACCAGACCAAACGCATTGCAATTCTTACCTGAGCATGGCCCTTTCTGCAAGGTATTTCTATGTCCAGCAAACACAAAAATGCGTCTGGAACAAAATAAGAGGTTGCGCTGACTCATTCTGCAGTGTATAGAGGGGGCCACTTGAGGATGCTTTCTCCACTTTCTTTGTATTGACCAGACCTTAACCCAGAGACATGATTACCATGAAGAAGGAAACGAGGCACTGTGCTAAAGAGATCTGGTCAATAATCTAATGCATTATTTTTCTTCACAAACATATTCTAATGTACCGGATCGACAGTTATGTTTTTCATGGCAAGTCTAATGTTTTCTACTTATCAGTAGAGGTAGGACTGGGCTCTACTCACCTACACATTCTCCCTGCTGAAAGTCAACCAGACCTCTTGTTATTAGTCAGACAAAGACATTTCAAGTGCTCATTACCTTTAGGTAATTAAAAAAAAAATCTTTCTAATTCAGTTCCAACCAACAACTTGGGACGAACTGTTCTGCGCACTGTTTAAATACATAACTTTTTGCCTGGCTGTATAGAAGCAGTGGTGCCATATCACAAGCCAAGAATCCGGTGGCGGGCCAAGCCGTGCTTTCTTTGCTTCCACAAATAAAGTCTTTAGGCGTTTCGAGGACAGTCTGCCTAGATCTGGAGAGAGGGGTATGGCCCAGCACGTATACCTACCTATCTAGGGCCCTAGCTGGTTCTTTTAGATTTTGGTGTCAGGCTTTTCCTTGAGATCAGTGAGTGCCTGAACATCCGTGAAAACCGTTGTGGGGTCTGATGTAGTTCCTATAAAGTAGGCAAAAAAAAAAAATCCCTCGGTTGTTTTCTACATAGTCTATTTCTTTCTCCTTTTTTACTGTTTTGCTTTCTTAAGAATTGAGTGTACAAAATCCTGCCAGGCAGCTGCCTAGGTTATTGCAAAGATAAGGCTGTAAGTCATTTATTCTCTTTAAAATTAAAGTAGTAGCACAAGAAGCAGCATTAGCATAAGTGAAAGTCAACAACTTAAAAAGAGGCTTGAAAAAAAAAAACCTTATAAATTTACCAAAAAATATTTTATAGGGAAATAAAATAGACACATAAAATACGGAAAGGCACAATGATGTCTGCCAGAATCTAGATGCAAATGTAGCGCGGATTGGTTCCACTTTATGTCTGTTTTAGTTCCGCTATATTGCTCGGCTTCGCCTGCAGCTGGCTCGCAGCTACTGCAAGGAAACAAAGTTTAACATCTCCGCTGAAAAGCAAAATATGCCCAGAGATTGGATTTCCATGGATCTTACTGACCAAGTAAAATGGTGTGATTTCCAAAATACTTGACATTGCTAAGTTTCTCTCTAGGGGCACAAACGCCTCGGCAAGGCATTATCACTTGCCGATCGTTCTGCAGAGATGCTTAGCAGAATTATTGGGCCCTTTTGTAGCAACAAAGGGGGAAAATAACCATTTCTTTAAGTCCTTCGCATGAAGACTTTTTCAATATAGGAAAGAGGACAATGGAATATTTTATCCCTGTCTGTTCCTGTCACCAAGCTGTTTCCATTCGCCTTTCCAGCCTCTGCTAGGATCTGATCCAAAATCTACTGAAATCTTTGGGATCCAGAACTTCAGTGACCTGGCACAATATAGTTCATCCACATATGCCCTTGCAAGGACGCTCCTAATCCATCTCCTGTCTGCCCTCTGAGTGCAAAGATGACCACAGGCTGCATTAAGGCACTGCAAAATGCTCTAAAACGCAAGTTTCTAAAGGAAAATGCATAAGGAAAAAAAACAAAAAACAAAGCCGTGCTAAATTTTAAAAAGCCACCCAAATCAGATCTAGTCTAAATTGAAGCGTTTAGTCAGAGGAAGTCCTCTCTCGAGAACTTGATCATCGTGCTCTCAGCAGGCATTCGCTTCAGTCTTGCAGCTCAGGGAGTCGCGTCGTGGCACCACCTTCTCTCGCTCCTTTTCGGTCTCCCCACGATGCACACTGAATACAGACCCCGCGGCCCGGGGTCCGGGTGCTTCTGCAGCAAGCACGCGCCCACGTCAAAGCAGGAGGCAGGGCAAACCTGGCTTGCAGACCTCTCTCTTTTCACATCAGACTAGCCGGGAGTTAAGCCTGGGCTTGCTCGTTGCCGCAGCAGGCAGCAAGACCTCGTTTGCGGTAACACGGGGACAAAGTTAGCGTCCGTCACGCAGGCCTCTCGCCAGCCGCAGCCCTTCAGGAAGTTTTGCGTTTTGTTCCAAGAAGTACAGACCTGCTCAGACTTGTATGATAACATCTGAAGGCACATATGGGTGTATCCATTTATCTGCCATCTCCACACCATGGTTCCTTCCCCCGCTGACGAAGCCCATTAACATGTAAATCTTCCTGATCCCAACCTGGCATGTGAAATCCTTCAAAATAATTTAACATCCTCTTTTCCTCACCCTCAGGGTTCCTTTCTCCCCTAGCTGAGGATACTTTAAAGACTAATTAGGCATCCACTGGCTTGGCCTAAACTGTTAAACTCAGAGTCATTTATCAGTCTCTCCCTCTCATGATCATAATGTGATGGTGACCAAACAGAGATCTAATCTGTCAATAATTTACTCAATAGGCATTACCCATCCAGGAGCAGGCCAAATGCGGTTCAGCAGAGCAATATGCAGGCTTTCAAGTTGCTCAAGAGGACTTGTACAATTCACTTGATGTTTCTCTACTCTTGAGTAATACAGTCATCCTGGTAAGATCGTTCCCAACCGTAGCTTACAGGATATAGCAGCAGAATGCATGACAGCTGAGGAGGAGGGCCTTAGGACTTGCAAGTCTTAGAGATATAACCTTGGCATGAACAGAAGTTGGTCTTAAGTTGAATTAGGCTTTGCCTAAGTAGCCAAAATGTGTATAATTTTCAATCACAACTGCACATGCTAACTAAATAACCACAGGCAGGAAACAATAGTTTTTTTTGAAGAGCAACAACACTCAACTACCGGTATAAACCACAAATATGGGTGGTATTGAAATGATGTTTCATCCATGATTGTACGAGAGGGGCAAGGATTTCCATGGGTGACGTACTCTATTGAACCAATTGCACGGTTGGAATGAGGATGAATGCATGCATTGTACTCCAACGCTTCTGTAAGTCTATCCCGGCTACCCAGCTGGTGCAATAAAAGATATCAGCCACAGAAATCCTTGCGGACCTCAAGTATTGTTATAGAAACTGATTGAATGTGTTACGAAGCCGAAGGTGAAAGTTGAACCCGTGAAAAGTAAATACCAAAATAAATTGCGTACCGAAAGCAAAATAACGAGAAGGGAATGAACCTAAGTATAAATATACAAACATGCATGCGTAAGAAAATGTGCATGTGTATGGACGTGGCACAAAACCTCTGTAAATGCCGTGTTTAGCCTTGTGCCATGGGGAAAATGGTAAAATCAGAACTGTACCTACCTACCATCCACTATCTGAACGGCTTCGTCTCGCTTCCCGCCGAAGAATGGTGAGAGCAATTGCTGGTCATTTGGCACACTTGCCTCCTCTTCCCTGGATCTCAGTGTGCAGTCTGGCTTAGGCCGGTGAATAAACCTCTCTTCCGGCGAAGTCGTGGGGCTCCACAACCCAGAAATATCTGCTGTAGCTGCCAACTGCTGCATTCCATCAGTAACCAGATGTAACATAACTCAGTAATATTAAGTAGTCCAGATTATAAGGATGCTACATCAACCAGCACTGCCACATGGTTATTTAATGTGGGGACTCATGCAGATCATCCCCAAAAAGTGCCAATAAAGCCTTTACAGCTGACAAACCATCATGAAATTTGTAACTGTTGTGGGTAAAATCCTGGACCCACTGAAGTTAATAGTCATATTTCCATTGACTTTGAATGGGCCGGGATTTTTATCCTATGTATGTTCTGCACGTATAGGAGCATACGTACATGGGCACAGTGTGACTGTGCATACATTGATGAATGCCTAACCGCCCCCCCTGCCCTCCCAGCTGTTTGATTTAGGAGGTAAGGTACATTTCTGCTACAACTTCAAATAAAAAAAATATTGTATTTACACTCCAAACCGCAAAATATGCTAGTCACTCTTGTAATATCATAAAAGTTGACAGGTTTAATTTAAGTAATGACAAACCAACAGATTACTCAGCCATAAAGCCTTGAGTAAGCCTTTCTCGGCTTCAGAGAGCTTTACTGTAGTATAAAAAAGGACTTGGACAGCAAAGCATGGCCAAATAAAGACAGTGCCATCCAGCTCTTGTTGATTAATGTAAGGATCAAAGATGGAACACAGTATATAAAGCTAACAGGAAAATTAATATTTATTCTGCCAGCTGAGCCTGTCGATCAAGATAGGCTGCCCATTAAAAGTTAGTTTGCAAATTCTGTCAACCCAATAAAACTTTTTGATGAATAGGGCAATCCATATAGTGTTACTGAACCTCTTCACCTCAAATTATGCAACTAGTTAAATGTCATTTCCAGTGCTTTCAAACTAATGTGAGAAGCCCACTGGGATATTCAGCTATCTTAGACTGCTGTTAATGAGGTGCTATTAAGAAAAAAAATCCTTGCTAGAGCACATGGTTTGGAGCAGACGCTCCCCTTTACGTTCAATATATACATGTACTTATTAGATATTAAAATATTAAGAAAGGGGGGCATCTTTTTCAAACCATGTGCTCTAATAGACAAAAGCAAAACATGCACATACACAAAAGTTAATGGTTTGTGCGGTTTTCATCAATTGTGTGTGTGTGTGTGTGTGCGCGCGCGCGCGCGTGTACATATAAAAGGAGGTTTTAGGCTATTACACAAAATAACTATCCCATATGCTGTTATGGCCACTAATCTTTGACATGGGACATTTAATTCCCCATCAGATTCAATTAACTCACGTTTGAGCCAAGGTGTCTGGGGATTCATTAATAACTATTAATTAGTCAGTTGAAGTTGGGACAGCCTGCTTGCTCGGGTTGCAGGTGAGCATTATGCAATAGCAAAGCGCGTTGGAACAACCGCTTTCAAACCGAACACGTCCTCCTTTTGAGGAAATTAATTTATCTGCCACTTGTAATTCTGCCCTGCTTCTTCATTAGAAATAGCATCAGTTCTTTGTACGGAAGACTCTGCTCGGCAGATAACCTGCCTCATTGTGCTCACCTTCCTCGCAACAACTTGAGATGCATAACTCTGGTCACGGTCCATTATGTAGTCATTAGAGTCTCTGCAACAACAGGAACTATTACTTATCCAGCAATCACAAGGAAAGTCTGCGCTGGAATGCAATCGGGAGCCTAGCATACACGCTGAGATAAGGGTATTGCTGTATGGGAAGGAGCACCAGCTTCTGTGCCTCTGACCTTGAAGGGGATGCACTGGGGCCATTCCCAGAGCCACCTGACAAGTCTGGGATCACAGCTGCAAAGCAGGGAATTGAAGCGGCAGGTGAGGGATTTGTCCTTTGACACAGCTGGCTTCTAAAAATAGAAAGGCAGAAGGATGCTTTCTGCATGACCTTGCTCACTGATCTGCTGCGTGCCAGTAAAGTACCAAGCGTGGGGCTCTCGACAGGGATGCTGGAGTGTTTCGTGGCTCGTCGGTACCTCGATATAAACTAGGGCAGTAACAAAAAGACTAAAGAAAGTGCTCTGAAGTTTAGTAATTGGCCTGTGTTGTCTGCTTCAAGTTTACTGTTTTCTGCTTAAGATTTACTGGTACCAGACAAGAAAAATTTCTTTTATAGCTTGTTAAAGACAGCCAGCCAAGTCGTCCCCGTGAAACCATGATGGAGTATTAACTCCACCTTCCTCTTCCAAGGTATGGGCATAGTCAATGTAAAAAAGGTAAAGGGTAGCAATGAATTGCCTCAGTTCCCCCAGGAGGAAGGGAATTGGACATGAGACCCCCGACCCTGAATTGTCGCATTGTGTGCACAGCGCCAGGCCGTGTGCTGGCGATACCCCCCAAGCCCCCGCTGCATTAGCATTCACGCTCCCGGATCTGGCCAGGCTCCTGTGTCCTCACAGGAAATGACAGCAGCCCAGTTGCTGCTTTCTCCTACAGAGGAGCACTAGGAAAGAAGAGGCTTCCCGCCCCCACTTTCTTGCAAATGTACCTGTGCATCATTTGACCTGAGGCATTTGCCTGTATATTATGTGCTGCGTGGTCAATCTTGGCTCACAACGCTTAAGTCACAGGTTAAACGCAAGGCCTTTTTGCAAATCCAGGAGCAATTCCCTTTCGACTGACGTACCACACGGCTGGCAGGTCCTGGGGCATTTTGGTCTAGAGTCAAACTGCACAGAATTAAACCAGCAGCGCAGGCTTACCCGGGTTTTGGAGTTGTTTTTTACTTGCTCTTAGCTGACATGCCATTGTATTCGCAAGCTTGAGGATCCGCAAGAGCATCTGAAAACGCACCCACTGTCCATTGAATGAAAGATATTAGTGGCCTTTTTATAGATGTAGTTGAGACCAACCGGTCTAATGCTCAGGTTCTTTGCTTGGCAGCAGATGATGCCGTCTGCTCCCACAAAAGCAGACCCCGTGCCTACAATTCAACTGAATTACTATCACAGGAGTGGAAGTGGACAAGCCACTGAACTACGAAAAATGTGCCAGGCCAGGTTCTTTGGGTAGCTGTGATATCTTTTATTAGGCCAACTGAGTAGTTGGAAAAAAGTTCTTTGCACGCTTTCGGGCACAATCACCCTTCTTGAGGCATAGGGAGTCTCTGCAGTTGGTGATTGAGCCTGAAAGCTCACATCTGTTACTGACGGCCGCTCATTCGCCCCCTCCGAGCCGAGGAGGAAGGCTGTCACTGTCGCAGAGCCGGGGTCATGGAAAGCTGCAACGCGCGGTAGCAGACATTTGGGATTTGCAGAGATCGTAGCGCAGGAGAGCAAGAACCAGAAAGGGCCATCAAGTAGTAGTTCCCAGCTAATACCAACAAGTGAGGAAATTCCCACTGGATAGCTTCAGCTGAAGCAGAGGAGGAAAGGGACTGGATGTGATGAAAAAGGTTCATTTCATCCCCCCACTCCCGCCTTCAAACCAAAACCAAAGGTGATTAGTCATGGACAGGCTTAACATTCAGCTCATGAGTAATCCCCTGGAAGGGAGCATGCACTTAGGGTTTAATTGGGCCCCTCCTTTATATGCCGCCCTGAGCACAATGACTGAGGCTCCGAAGAACCTGGGGATTTTTATAAAAATGAAGAGCAAGGAGGCAGGGCCATCCCCCCCAGGGCCCAGACAGCACTGCCGAGACCCAGACACACTATGGCTTACTGAACCAGTTCATCCATCAGTCTATCTGCTCCGTCGTACAGTTGCAGAACTTGGCAGCCCCGGTGGAAAAAGACTTTACACCGCCGCTCTCCTCCCACATGTATCCCCAGGTTTCCGCTTTCCAACTCTCAGCATATCCCATTGCTATCCTTCATGGCCCAGCCCACTCCCCCAGGAGCATGTGCTTCACCGGGCTCGTTTCCTCGGCGTCGCTCAGCGTCGATTAGGCTCTAACGGCACAACGCCTGCCCAGCAGCGATCCATCACGGAGAAACAAGCCGTCGGTTTTGGACACCGAATTGCAGCAAGCATATCCACAACTTCCGGAGATCTCTGAACATCCTGTAAGAGGAAGAAAAGGCCTCACCGAAAGCAGTGATTTAAAAGAACAAAGAGGGGGAGGAAATGAAGAGATATTTTGCACCGCTGAGCTGGCACGCAGCACTAGATCAATGCCAGAGCAGAGCGGCGCTGATGGAAGTTTGCAGTTGTGCATGCTAATCGGTGACAGCTCGCACCCATTGGGGCTGCTGAGAGGAGAAAGCGTGAAGAGAAACTATATCCATATATGTGAAATTGTGTTTAATTCGGGCTTACTCCAATCCTAAATCTTGTCGTACGAGAAATTCTCCCTCACCCCTCTCCCCACCCAAACACTTGAAAAGTGGTTTCCAGCCCGATGGCTCCATTCTCTCCACTTATTTTTTCCGCATAGCAAATCCAGATGATCTATAATTACACATTTGGATACACCAAGAGAAGCACCGGCCTTTCCTTGCAAGATCATGGTTTTTTGCTTGTATTTATAGATGTCTGTCTAGTTGAAAGAGCTTATGCTTTCTTGTGAGGGCAGGGTTGTTTTTACTACCCTCACATGGAAATAGAACAGCCTTGAAAAATTCTCCTTTCTTGCTTGCTCTAGGCAAGTCATTTTTTGGATGGGTGAGTAAAACATGATTAGCTTTTTCATGTTCGCATAGGCAGGAGACCAGATTTTGTGCCTGGGCTTGTAAATGCCTGAAAAATTTGCAAGGCTGCAGCGTACTTGAAGGCATCAGTGTTGTTGTTATAGTCAGCTCTCTGACAGTCACTGAAATCCAAAAAAGAATTGTGACCCTTCTACTACCGGCCATAAAACTTAGTTACCTCCGCAATTGGCAGCCCGTAATACTCCCTCTCTAATGGCAGGACTTGGAAAAGGGCCAGACTTTTAAGGTGTTCATACACCTTAAGATACAGCTAGGTAGCTCAAAATCACCTGGGCCTCTAACAACCATAGAGCAAAGATATTTCAGAAATCTCACTAGGGGCCTGTCTGCAGCGTTAGATACTATAAACCTTTCAAAAGCTGTCCCTAATCCCTTAGCATCTGATCCTGCAGTCCTTACATGGGCAAAACTACCATATCCAGTTGTCCCAAATCAAAGACCCCAGGATCAGGCCTTTCGGCTCCAGTCAGTGTCCCTCAGACTAGGTGCTACGTCCTGGGAAGCCAATGAACGCTAGTAAAATGTTGGCGTCTAGCTAGTGCTCTACCAAAGGGGCAGAGAGGACCACGGCATGAGATACTAGGTGTGATCCAGAAACTTGGGTCCGATCTCCAACTCTGTCATTAACCCACTGTGTAATCTTGGATAAATGATTTCACCTTTTCTTGGCCCTGTTTCCCATTTTAATCTGTCTTCCTTGTCCATGTTAAATCGTGGCATCGTTGAAGCATACACTATGAGTAAGCACAGCAACTAACACGGCGCGGCCTGTCTCAGTCGTGGCCTTTGGACATTACCGTAGTAATAACACAGTCTTATATTTGCAGACCTCCGCGCGTGATCTGAACAACTGAAGGTAAGAAGCAATAAACCTTTTTCTTCCATGTTGTTTTCAGGAGTTGGAGTGAGGGATCGTTGAAAACCAATGTTGCATGAGACTCTTTAACGGAGTCACCCTTTCCCTTTTTCATAGTTAGCTTAAATAATCACTCACAACATTTTATCCTCCTTCTGAACACCAGGCAGCTATTTGGATTATCCTTGACATGTGATGATGAAAGATTGAATGTTGATTTTATTTATTTATTTTATAACAACTGACCATATGGTGCCCCAAATTTGTTATATATTTCTCCCCGCTGTTCCAGAAACAAATACAAGTCTTGATGTTGTTTATGCTACTATCATCTTAAAATTAATAGCTTTTCATATATCTTTTGACTTCCTAGTGGTACAAGGAAAAAAAAAATCTTAAATATATTCAAGGCTAAGTGTCATTTAAACTGCCTCTGATATACATGTATTATACTAAATTACCATAAACGTGCTATGCAGTGATAGAGACAAATGCCCAAAAGAGAGAACCCGTGTAAACAAGATAAGTAAAACTGTCTTATACATATTTAAGGGGATACATAAATGAGAGAGAGTCATAAACTTGACAAAGGTAATAGAAGATATACGTTAAACTTCATTGTTGTAAAACTCAGGTTAAAAAGGTGATATAAATATTTTAGTCTTTTAGCTAAGACTCTGTCATTAAAGATTTACTATCTTTTCCTCTACTTTGGTTTTTTTTTAAGCTGCTCCCATCAGACTCCACTTAATCTTGAGAGTTACCTTTGCAACTTCTGTTTATTCTCTTGTGTTGCTTCCAAGTTCCACTTTTCTTTCCCAAGCTCCATAAAAAGGTACCATCCTAGACAGTCATTACAGATATTTATTCAGTACAGACAGAGCAAGTGTGGGTATATGTGACGTACACACACGAGGTGCAGACAGAATGACAATTTGCACCTGATCTGGCCCCTTAAAGTGCTCTACAGCTGTGACCAAACAGAAGTGCACAGCTACAGAGCACTTTAAAACGGCCTGATCTTGCAACAGTCTGAACCCTCATTGTATAGGCATTCAGATGAAGACGCTCCAAAATGGAGCACCTTCAGTAACTTGTGCCTGCACGTGCCAGGAGTAGGGCTGGGCTTATGCAGCTGAGCCCTGCTTCCAGCACTGTATTCAGAATGGGAGTGGGGAAGGGAGCAGAGGATTTTTTCAGCCGGTGCATGACAGTGGGACAGGTGGACTGGTGCAAGCCTCAAAACAAGCTCTCTCTGCTCCCTTTCCCCCACTCCTATTCTGAAAATGGCACAGGGCCTGGGAGGAAGGAAGAGCATTGCTAGGGGACAGCACTGCAGACTCACAGCTGCTCTAAACAGCAGCTCGATTTCCCAACCCCCAGGACCCAAAAGCAGATGTCTGTTGGGTCTGGGGGATCAGTGTAACTCATGGTGCTTCCTGCAAAGTGCCATGAGTTACAGTGTGGGCTGCTCTTCTGTCTGCATCTATAATTACTAGATGCTTAGCAGTCAGCTCTTTGGGCTACAGATGTTGATGCTAGAATCTGGGTTAGAGTTAATACAACCAAGAACCACATGAGGAGCCCCCAGTGCCATGCTGGCTCTTTTCTCATATAAAAGGGGCTTCTTGATCATAGCTAGAATGGACACAGATAAGAACAATCTCCCTGCCCTCCCAGCCAAGGTGAATCTTACATGTTTTCCTTCCCTACCCTTGTTAAAGTCCTTGACCTGGTCCTGTCTGATCCTTCGAGTCCTGTTAATCTCCTATCCTCTTCCTCTTCCTACCTACTGAAACAAAAAAAACTCATCGACCTTAATGGGTACTTCAGTCTGAGTAAGGATGGCAGATTTCACCTCATCGCCTCAGTGAAATAGGCCTGCTGGCATATCAAAAGGGCCAAGGGATTCTTCAGTCACCCCTTATGTTTTGCAAAGGGCATTCCTGGCTAAAGGCTGTGTACGACAGCATGACCAGCAAAGCCAGATCCCCGGTGTTACCAACTCTCATCGTTTTATTGTGGGCCTCAAGCTACCTGGTATCTTGCTTGAAGTCCCAACTCCTGGACTCACGTGATGACATAGGAGTCTCACCTGCCTTTGAAGTTTGTCACCCGCATGGCTGCCAGAGAAAACTAGAAAGCATGAACTAAGTATGCCCTGAAAAATAATTAAAAAGGTGGTGGTTTGGGGTTGGTTTTTTTTAAGAATTTTTTTCTTTTTAAGCCATTCTTGAGATGTGAGGCCTAATGGTTTTTGAGTGCTTGGAACTGGGAAAGACTGCCAACGCCGAGTGCAAGCGCAACTCCCGGTCTGGAACTTGAGTTTTCAACATTCTGGTTCAGAAACAAAACTGCTCCAAACCGACATCTGACTTTGTACAATTCAGCAGAGAAACAGCATTATCCTGCTAAATGTGCAACTTCTCTACGTAAAATGGCGATAACTGTTTATGTTCTGTACATAAAATCTTTGCCTTTTAAAATACGGAGCATCTGTTGGTTCTGTTTTTAATCCTATGAGGCCGTCTTTTACTTCAAAGAGAAGTAGAGCACAGGGCAGAAACAGCATTTTCTTCTTGCTTTAAGAACTCTTTTCATGGTCATAATATGCCCCTCAGTGTAGCTGAGGCACATACATTAAAAACACATCTTTTTCATTAAGATCTTTATTTCATGCATCTCCAGTATATGGGCAATGGAAATGTTGCGATTTTACAATATAGAACGATTCACAAATTCCCACCGATACAATAACCGCATGCATGTCACTTAGTAACATGAAACTGAGGTTGGTATATTGCATCGAAAGACGGTTTAGTCTGAGGACTGATTTTTCTATACTTCACCCACTCTCCTGCTCGCTAAATGCCCCTGGAACAGTGCTGAGACTCATTTGTGTTTAGTGCGGTTCTTCTCTGCTCTGCATCAATAATTTCCTAATCAAGTCAGCTCAGCTGTTAGCAAAAGAAGTTTTGAGAGTCCTGGCCTCCCCTAATTGCCACTACTGCAAACTCTGCTTAAAATCTGAAAGTCAAGTAGGACAATAAACAATTGCAATTAGAACAACCTCCTAGAACGCACCGCACTGCTGTCCTGACAGGCGCAGAAAGGTAATAAATACTTGTAGGCAGTCAGGTTGCCAGCTGCAACTCAACGCCTGCGCGGAGGATGTTCACAGAGTAAGAAAGTGCCATTTTCCCGTAGTTACTTTTAAAACCAGAGCCACTCCGAAACACTAGCAGAGCTAAAGCACTGTGCCACCAGAGGCTACTTAGGCTTCTTAGCTAGCTACTTTATTCCCCTGTTTTAAGCTTCCCTCGTGGCAAAGAAGGACCAGAACCAAAATCGCACGGTCCTGATCCAAAACCCCCCAAAACCTTGTGATGTCCCAGATCCAAAGTTAGATGTCTGCATGATCCCATCCCTAATGCCTTTGCTCTGGATTTCCCTCGTTCCAGCTTTCCTCCGAGCCTACATTCCCTCTTTGCCTATTATATTTTTGGAGGAAGAGGCCATTTCATTTGGCAGTCAGTCTCTTTTCTTTTCCATTGCTTCTTATTCTGTATTTTCCCCTTTTGCCCTCACACAGCACTACACACACATTTTCTTCTCCATTAAGTTAGCCTGCAATTCATCAAGCACATACACTCCAAAGCCAAATAGATATGGAACTGTTTTAGAAAAGGCAGGGATTGCTTCAGCTCTCTAATAAAGGGTATCAATCTTGCTCCCTTTTAAATGAAAAATGTTGTAGATTTCTCTTAGTCATTACTAATAGATGTGGGCTGCCAAACGCATTCCCAGCATACGCCCAAGCTACGAGTAATGGGGTTAGGGCAAGGACAGACCCATCCTCTGGTTTTTGTTGTGGAATGTGTGCATTTAAAAAAACCCCAAAAAACAAAAGCCTTCTTTGGGGCAGGAACAAAACAGCCACAGTGATGTTAATACGAAAGCAGTTCAGGGAGAGACACCAACCATCAGGTTAAACGCTTATGTGCATATGCTTCTGTGTAGGCTTGATTATGCCAGTACTGTAGCAAATGTACCAGAACGTGAATTAGACCAGCACGGTAGCAAATGTGCCCTCTCGACAGTGCACAAGCGCTCACAGAAACAAGGCACGCGATCACGCCGACCCCTAGGCACTCTGCTAACTTGCAAAGGAGTCACCCGTGCAGCAGCCAGACCCGGGGCACTCGGCTCCCCTGCTTCCCCTGGGACAGGTGAGGGTCAATTTGTGTCATTTTAGGAAGAGGGCAGACCAAAAGGTTTTGGATCAGGATGGGCCTGCTTCAGGCAGGAGGTTGCAATAGGTGTCTTCCAGGGGTCCCTTCCAGCCCCTGTACACACACCTGATCCTGGCACGGCGTATTTTCCCTGGTGCTGCTAGACAAACCTTCCTTCTCTCTCTAGCAGCAATCAGCAGCATCAGCCCCACTGCTCACACATCCAGGGAATAAATTCCCCTGTCTTTCGTGAGACCCTTCTGGCCCCCTTTTAGAGGTGAGGAGGAGGTAAGCAGCCAGAAAGTGAAGATTGTTTTGAAACATTCGCAGAAGCAATATTCTGCATGTCAGGACACGGCCGGACCGTCTCCGTATTTTATTCTGACCTGATTCAGACAGGTTCTTTTCTTTTTGATTATATATCGGGATTTTTTTTTTTTGAGTCAACAGCAACTTCTCAAGGGATAGACCTTATGCCGCAGATGTTATGCTTCATAAAACGTAGCAAAAATACACTAGTCAACGAAAATAGAGATTTGGTATTAAACCCTTGGTATCGCAGCAGCAGCTGCATTTGGGACTTCCATGCAGAGAGACTGCTGTGTCCTGGAAGAAGGCTCATGACGGAGGCAGATAAAATCTACCTCTGCAATGCAGAGGTACTGTACCAAAAATGTGTGAATTATGCCAATAAGCAGGGGCTTATACGAGGAAAAAGGGGGGCATAAAGAAGCTGCATCTGGTGATTAAAATAATCTGGGAAGACCCCTTTAATCACGTGAAAATAGTTTATGGTTATACCAGGAACTGTTGGGCTAGAAGGCAGAGTCAATGGGCAATGTTTATGTATGGCCTCTTAGGCAGAAGACCAGATTAGATTATATTAATGACCACTTCTAGCCTTAAAAATCAATTAATTGGTTGCTAAGTAGGAAGGGCATGAAACCATGGCTACATAACCAAAGGCCTGCGTATTGCAAGTGGCCTCCACCGGGCAAGTTAAATCACCATGAAATGCTTCTCATTCTCATCTCCTTGCATACTGTATTGGGCCATGGCGTGTCCCAAGGACTGGAAAGGTCGAGACTAGGCCTGTTCGTTCATGCAGTCTATTGTAGAGAGTTAAACAGGCCAGATCTTGAACTGGAGATAACAGATGTTTCAGTCCAACCTAAGAATAAGGGTTTTTTTTTAAGGTTTTCAATAAGGCAAGGGAGCCAGGTAACAAATGATTTCATTGTGGGTCAACAAAAAGTTTGGGGCTAGACCAGGGCTGTCCATATGTGGCCTGCAATGGGCTAACGTGCATCCCCCAGCTGCCACTGCCCCTTCCTCCAGCTACAGCAGCAAAGGTATCGGGCTCTGTCTTGGGGCTCTCCTGCCCTCCCCCAGTTTCTGCTTCCTGGCCCAGCCACCCACAGTCCCAGGTGACGCGGTGCCACGGGGGAGCTGCAGGTAAGGCACAGTGCTGCGCCATGCAGGGGTGGCAGGAGAGGGAGCACCCACCTGCCTGCCCATCTGCAGACGTGGTGCAGAGGGATGGGAAAGCACCCACCCACCCACGCACACCCAGCCTAGGGAGCCTGCAACCCCCGCTGGTGCAGCCCATAGGCCACTTGCCCCTCAGCCACGGAGATGTAGGAGACGTCCTTCAACCGTTTTCATGTGTTCACGGTGAAACTTTTTGCGCGGAAAATGTGAAAACTTTTTTTGTATATTATTTACTCCCCCTGCTCTGTTTCTTATTCAACTGAAATGATTTCTGCCATTTCACCCCTTTTCATAGATATCGTTTCAGTGATTTTACCATTCCCTGGGGGGAAAAAGTGCCCCTTTCTGTCTGCTCAGCAGGGGTAGGGCAGGACGGCTTCAGAGCGGTGACGTGACTTGCTGAGTTGGGTGCGCTATGGGACACTTTCTGGTCCACCTCCGGGCGGTCTCGGTGGACCTAGTCGTGCAGAAGGGATGTTTGAGCTGTGATGGTCCATGCAAGATGCAAGAGGTGAGGATTTGTGTGGGTGATATCTTTTATTGGACCAACTGCGTAGTTAAGCTAGACTTGGACATGCTTTTGGGTACCACAGTGCCCTTCCTCATCCCTGCTGCGTCTGCTTCCCAGAGACCTGAGAAAGGGTACTGTGGTACCTGAAAGCTTGTCTAAGTCTACCCCAGCCATGCAGTTGGTCCAGTAAAAGGTATCCCTCACACAAACCCTTGCCTCTTGCATAAGTGGGCTTAAAAAGTGCTATTTTAGTCCATCCTGTTTAAGCCTCTGAAAATCTATTAATGCCTCTATCTTGGTACCTTGCTGCCACCTAACCCTTAAGCCTGAGTCACAGAAAAGCAGCAAAGAGGAGGACGACGACCCATCTGTTGTCTGTACGGCTGGTTCACAAGGACTTGAGCAGGATGGAGAAGAATTGCACTGAGGTGCCGTAGTCCACTTACGTGTCCGTCATATGTACAGATCCTACATGAAAAAAAAAATAGTATTTCTTAAAATCACACAGCATACAAATAAAGCATTCAGGCCAAACTCCATTATGGTGATCCCCATTTACAATTAGATTGGTTTCTTACTAAAGCTGTACACAGTCCAAGTCCCATTCCCAAACCAAACCCAGCTCTTCCAGTCTGATTTCTTTTTTTCTCTTTTTCTCCACCCCAGAATCGAGGATCTGTCACACTGTCCACCTCCCGCTCTTGGAGGCTCCATACAGCCTTACTACTGTTCCTTAAACCAGCTGAAGCATCACTGTCCTTTCCCCGATGCTAACTCGCAGCTGCATTTCATATGAATGCTAGCACGGGTGTTGCTAGAAGCCTACAAGTCTCCTTCCTTCTGCATCTGTCCTGCCTCTAAATGTTAGCCCCGTATCTCCCAAATAGTCCCTGCAAAACAAGCTCTCCATGCATCTGGCAAGGGGAATAAATGGAGAAGACCAGAATGGACCTAACTTCCCCCGCGCAGCTCTCCTGGCCCTTTTGACCCCGTCCAGCACTCAGAACTACAGTAACAGGCACTTTATGAAACCAGAAAAAAAGGCAATACTCCTACCGCCCCTCACCAGCTAACCTCCTGCCTCACTGCAACCCTTTCAGATCACTACCTTTAGCCCCGTGGCAGAAGTTGTGCTAAAGGCACGATGGCATCTGACCCGCCATCCCAGCAATTGTGCCTCCTGTTATGCGATGTGTGCAGAGATCGGGGACCGGATCCAGCTTGCACCTTATTGCTGATGAGGTGGGTGCGCGGGATCGGTAGCCTGGGCTCCCCCTGCCCTGGCCACAGGAGTACACGAGGAGTCCTGGCCCCAGTGCACTCCTGATCAGAGCGCCTCGCCTCCAGCGCACAGCCGGGCCTTGAAGGGCTCCGTATGCTCCAGAGGTGGGGAGCAGCCACATGTTCAACTGTGGGAACCAGCCACAAAGTTTTTACACCGGTTAATCACGTCTTAAATATCACGTCTGACAAGGGCCTTGCTCTCTCACCCCCATGACATCTCTGTTACCGTGTTCATCTATCTTGGGAGAGTTGATGAACACTGAAGGACCAACCCTCTGCTGGTACACAGCTATTATTCTAGCGGGCATTTAACCCCAAGAGGGTCTTTGCACTGATCACAAGCAATCATTTGGCCAAACAGTGTTACGCACTACACAATTTGGGGCTCGACCTGCAGTCCTCACTCCACTCTTGACTGCAGGGGTTGAGTTTGGAGTTTCCTTCAAAGTGAAGACTACAGAGGTGGGTCATCAGGAACTCAGCTGTCCCCGCCCATCTCACCCTGACAGCAGGTTTTCCATTGGACGGCTGTCCATTCGCATTTTCCATGGTACTCTCTCATGGAGCCGGTGGGCAGGACGTCCTTTACTGCCTGCAAGTACTTCTTTCCGAAGAAATGGCCACGTGGCCAAACTGAAGGTCCCACGTTGACACTGCCATCCGCAGAACCCCGTAGAGCGTCATGGGGCGCTGTCCATCGGGGATAAGGTGGAATTGCACGTGCCAGGGAGCTTCATAACGACGCATGAATAGGCAAGGAAAGGCACTTTGGTGTGAGAGGCAAGAACTCTTTTGAGTGATATCGTTTAGAGGACCAACTGGAGGGATGGGAGACGCACAGAGAAGCTTTCGGGTATCACCATGCCCTTCCTCCAGCCTCTTCTGTAGGTGCCAGAGTTGCAAATTCCCCCTTGCCAAATTTCATCCTACTTATTAAATGGCAGGCCTGCGAAAGAAGCCCAAGAACGCTGGCTCCAAGCGCGAGGAAAGCATCCCCAAAGCAAACCAGAGAGGACCGTGGCATGTGGGTGCTTAGGCATCGACCGAGTCAGGCCCGTTGCTACCCGCTCGCGAGCTTCTCCCTCGCTTAACTTGCTTTTCCAGGTACCATAAATCTCCAGGCAGTGTTGACTGGGGATTAGGGCTGGTGTTTGCAAAATCATCCTGAGTAATACGACAGTATCCTGATAAGTTCTTAACATCCCAGCCATTCCCATCCCGGGGAGGATATTTTATACCAACTTCCTGCTCAGCACTTAGAGCAGAAGCAGTCTTTAAAAGCAACGGAAAAACACAAGTAGATCGAGTGAGGTTTTTATAGGACAATCAGCATTAGCTAAGCCTTTAAACAAGCAGAGAAAACGCAGAGCTTTCCAAAATGCAAATAAAATGAAGGTGTAGTTCAACACCGGGCTCTTGGCTTTCTCTAGTTCACAACTGCCACAAGGGCCGCGTCAGGTTGATGGGACAATGTGAACGGCGCGCCTCGCTTTGATGAGCGTGACACACGCTGCGAGGATCACGTAACTTTTTCTTTTCTTTTCTTTTCTTTTTTTGTAATGATAAATGAACTCGGTTATTTTCTTTCTTCTGATAATTTTGAAAGGAAAGACTGTATGATGGCAGGGAGTAATTGAATTGTAAAGACAGAGGCACAGATGGATAACAACTCTCTCTGTCATTTGCTCCTGAAACTTCCTAAATGAAATTCACATCAAAATGTGAAAATCCGTAAGGCATCATTAATTTCAAGGGATCAGAGTAAGATTTTAAACAGGAACTATGAAATAGTTTCTGTGTGTGTACCCTTCTGATGTCTTTCCTATTTCATCTAATTAACAATAAAACAGATGTCCCGTGACACAATCAGCTTTTTCATCCAGTAACGTTCTGACAGTCTAAAAATGCCAATCCCGTCACATATGTAAGTTAAATGTCACTGGAGACAGTTGATGCAGTTTAGGGATAAAAGCAAAACGAATATTCACATTGTCTAAATAATCACAGGGGGACCCAGGGCCCACGGCCTGCCATCCAGGGCTGCAGACCTGTAGCTACGGGGCTGCTTGGTCCCTTTTGGTTTTCTGCCTGAGAACCAATGAAATCGGTGCTTTTTCGAACGCTGCCACTGCCCGAGGCGGAAAGAGTGATCGTAAGTGGACGCTGAGCCGGTGTCGAGACAGGTATCGTGAAAGAGGTTGTTCCGGGTGAAGCTTCAGACTCAGATCCTAAACCTGACGCTGGGAATTTGGCACGGGATTGCTGTGTTAGCCTGGGCAGGTTGCTCGCGGTGGTGGTACTTGCCCAGCTGCAGTATAGCGCTAAGCACCCCTTCCCCAGCTCTTGCCCACTGGGATTTGAAGCTCTTTAAGGCAGGGACTCTTTCCAATTCTCGGTTTGCACAGTGGGTGGTAGAAACCGCTAAGTGCTGCTGTAATACAAACCCCTCTGTATCCGAGCGTCCTGAGAACAACGGCACCTCGCGTTGTTCCCCTGCTGCGCGTCGACACAAGGACCCTTGGGAAAGGTAAGGCCAAATCACAAAAAGCGTAACGTTAACGCACGCATGTCACCGCTCGCTCAGCTCCTGCGTGCCTGCTCGCATTCGGAGGTACCGTGGCCTGCGCCTCCTATTCGTCTCGAAACCATTCCCTGAAAAATCAGGTTCAGGTCAGAAGATGAAACAGCAGCGCAGCAAACAGCAGGATTGTTGCCTTTATCTGACTGCATAAAAGCACAAATGCTCATGGCACTTGGATGCACTTGCAGTAAATGGCTCCCTTTCAGCATTTAACTAATCACAAAAGCCTTATTGCCGCAAATACTCCAGTGCCATGAACATTCGCTGTTAATTATTCATCAACAGTTTATCTCTACAGCTAATTTACCACCTGCACGTTTCTGCAGCCAGGCACCATTTCGTATTTATTTTTGGCCTGGCCTGGTGGTCCATGGTGGATCGGTTGCAGGCTGGCAGCATTAGCGCGTAGTCCTCAGGGGATGAAAGGCCGTCTCGCTGCTGACCAGCCCCGTGTACCCAACTAGTAAATGCACTGGGAGGCCCAGGAGGCAAAGCCCTCTTCGTGTGGATCTGCCCCTCTCCTTTCCTTTCTAAATGTGCTTCTAGCCTGAAATGTCACCCTGCAAAAAAATGGCAGTTCTTTACTCAGAAGGCAAGGTAGATTTGCACCTTATAGACTAACTAAATCAGAGCTGCATGGCCTAACCTTCTGTAATGGCATCTGATGATGGCCTGGGCCCACAAAACCTTATTCTATGCATCTCTGATTTAGTTAGTCTCTAATAGCGGGGCCCAATGCAGTGCCCGCGGGCACCATGGCATCCCCCCAAGGTTTATTATCCAAGTGCCCGCGCACATTTTCACGGTGAGTAAAAATCACTATTCCAACAAAAATGCTGTCATACTGGCACCAGCTGCTTTTTCTTTTAAATGTGACTGTGTCCTTGGGCACATAAAGGATGGGAACCCCTGGTCTATAAGGTTCTTCACTCAGCCAGTCTACTCTCCACCAGCATCAGATTTTACCTCTATATGGTCCCACTTCTGCGGCAGCAGCAGCTTTTCCACCCCCCCTCCCCAAGCTGGTGCCCGGGGCAGCTGCCACCATCGCTACCCCTCTCTTAACGAGGCTATTGGGTGTAAAGGAGACCGAGCTGCACTCTCTCTCTCTCATTAATGTCATTCTCTTCACCACCAGTAGCATTAATAAGTGGGCTCTAAATGCAGAGCCTGTATCGTTGCTGCTGATGTACAAGACAGAAAGAGCCCGGCTGGACCGCCACATCCCAGGCCGAGCGTGCAGGATGGCACTTGGACACAACTACCGTGGGATCACCCGGGTCCATTCACCCTTCTGGCTCAAGGCAGACAGCAGACGGGCAAGTGCAGCCCCATGGCATCGCTCCGATTGAAACGTGCCTCTGATCCCTTGACATGAGCAACGCTTTGCAGATTTTCGGTTCTTACTAATAAAAGACGTCTCCCGTGAAGCCTTTGAAACCTGAACGCACTTTCACTTCACCCTGAATTGCCTTCTGGTGTATGATATACCTTACATTTTCGATAGCAACTAGGGGTTTTAGGTTGAGATACCGCACAGAGGCACGATTGTCCAAGGACAGGTGCTTCATACCCTTAGGCTCCTTTCAGGTTGGACATCTACAAATGGTTGCCGCCAAAGTCAGGTCACTTTTGAAAATGCAGAGGCATGCGTTTGAACGGCGGTGTCTTTTTGATGTAGATGGCAGGGACTGTGATGCTGCGTACAGCATCAAAGCGAACTGACTTGACTCGAGCAACAATAGTTGGTTCTTTGTCGTCTTGCCCCGGCCCTTTCAAGGAGGGCACGTGCATGTAGTCCAGAGAGCTGCCATCTCTTCGTGCAGTGTATGGCTCTCTTAGAGAACAGCTTTGGAGAAGGTAATCGCGCTCATAATCCTACATCTTCCTCAACGCACAGGACGGGCAGAATCCGACTGGCAGCTCCTCCGAGAGCACAATTCAGTGAAGTGTCATTTTGAGTCTCATGGAGTGACTCCCCTTTCGAGGGGACCCCGAAACCAGTATTGGAACAGGGAGCAAACCTATGACCTGATGTGATCTGCAGCTGCTCGTCAAAGGTAAATGCCACTCGTCGCAATGATGCCACCGTTACTTGCTGCAGCCGAGTAAGCTGACTTTCTCGGTAGTATGGTTACCGCGGGTCACTGCCTAATATCTGACAAGTTGTAGGAAACCAAAGGTCAGCTTTTTCTAAGGCAGGTGGGTTCCCAAAAATGCAGATGGGGGGAGGGGGGATGGTTTCATAACCATCAATGAAATCAGTGTGAATAACTTGGGCTACTATGCAGCGAGTCGGTAACACGTCGACCTCTGGGCACTGCAGGACAGACCAGGCCTGTCCGTCTGTGATCGAGGGGTAGGGTACGAGCGAGCGAGGATATAAGAGCCAGGTTCTGTCATGCAACTGGCAGGAAACGTGGTCCAACACACCAAGACCCAGGCAAAGGGCACAAAGAGCTGCTTTGCACTCTCTTGGTGCAGACTGCAGTAGAGACCTAGACAGTCCCCACACAACACCGACTGCCCTGGGAGCTGCTCCAAGGAGTGGCAGCCTAAACCCAACGCGGGATTTGCTCCGTCTTTGCTGGACATCCTGGTATCGTGCTGTAGCAGTAGCGCAGCAGGCTCGCAGTAGGGTGGAGGGCATGATCCCGCCCCGAAGGCTTCACTTAAGCTACTATGGACAATTTGCTTCATCGCTGTCTTCTGCTAAGCCTCGTTCACTGTAGGGGGGGTTTGCTTTTTGAGATCGTCTGCCCATCACCAATCTCTGAAAACCTGAAGTTTCTCAGGTTATGTTTCTTACATCACGCTACATTTCCTTGGGTCGTCCCCTCTTTTTCCTGCCATAACCTGAAGAGCCTTTCACACCTGGACTTCAGGTCTTATGGCCCCGTGTCCAAACCACTTGGGTCTACTCCGACTTTGTTCTCCTCTGTGATGGCCCCATTGCCCGTTGCGGCACCTCTTCGTTTCCTACGCAGTTCGCCCTGCCTCCACAAATCTACCTTAGCGTCCTAATCTCCATCACCCTCGTCCCGGACAACTACTGTTTCCTCATTGCCCCGAGCCACGATGCTTACAACAGCACTGGCTTCCTATTTGGTGCATTTTTCCCCCTCAAGACAAATGGCAAACCACTCCGCTCATTTCCCTCTGTTTCGTCCAAGCCTTTCTTTTATTCGGCTCCTAACTTTCTCATCTCTCCATTTTCTCGCACAATGGCCTCCAGATGCTTGCTGAATAACCTACATGTGAAACCGTCTTAGAGCTGGAAACCAGGAGCACTTAGATGACAAGAAGCAATTTGTTTCCAATCTGCACCTTTAGTCCTGATCCTCCCCACAGTCCAAGTTTAATGGGCATTTTAGTAGCCGTTGCTGCAACCACTATGCCAGCGCACAGAGGCTGCCAAGCAAGTCTCTTCAAGTGTGACCTGCATGCTTTTTATATGACAACATTTATTTATTTGCAGTCCAAAGGAAAAGCCAGTCGCAGTAGGCAGGCAGAAGGGATCTGCTGAAATCATCTGTGTTTCTGCACTGTGCAGAGCTCGTACAGCTCAGAGGAGAAGAGCAATGGGCTGGTTTCCGAACAGGCGCCGTAACGGGAGCGTTGAGATGGAGACAGCTTTAGGGAGCAAGAGGCTGCAATTCAGTCCCGCTAGACTAGAAATACCAAGAGCAGTCCTGTCCCCATTCAGACTCACTGACGTGCCAGCTAAACTTCTCTGGGACTAGGATTCGACCTAAAGAAACTAGTTGCATTTTAAGAATGAACTCACCTTGCAGCTACTGACAAAAATTCAAGAGAGCCTAAATAAATCCTCCCTATCATTTTGCCCCTCTAACGAGACTCAACTAAACTAAGTTTGAACTTAAAAATCTTTAACACCGATCGAGTTGCGCACTCCCCGCAAGTGCCGTGTAGACACAAATACGTACTCCACATTCAGCCCCCCACTCCAGCTCGCCAACCTGGAGGCTTTGAATGACCTCTGCAGTCACAGCTATCCGTGAATCACTCATATAAAGACAACCAGGTTTGCTCTTGGAAGAGCTCTCTGAGCATATTATTGAATGCGGAAGCACGCCCTCTAACCGATACACACACCCCATACAGTCACTGATGTTGGCAGGGGAGCTCCTAGGACAGTTGTCCGGGACCTTGCACCGATGGGTGATAAAGCTTAGCAGAAAAAGTCTGTGAGAAAAGAGAAGATGGAGCTGGGCCCAAATAATGCGCCTCTCCCCCCGTAAAGCAGGACTTGACGGTCTAGCAGAAACTGGCCGGCTCCTTTTCTAGCGTTGGTCAAGGCAGGTGATCCTTGTTTTAATACAGTCTCTGCTGCTCTCTAGTGGACTTTCTAAAAGACAATGCAACTGAGCAAACCAGTTTGGTTTCAGAGCATGGCTAGCTACTTTAGTCAGCATTTCATTGCCATTTCAGCCTGAATCAGACAATCGAAATCAACATTTTTTTAATGGATTTTGCTTGCTTGCAAGTACTGTTCTTAAAAAAAAATAAACCTTTATTTCCAAGCATGGTGTCTTCTGATGCATCTTATGCTGCTTGCAATCAGTCCAAAACCATGTTAGGACCTGTTTCGTAGGCCGGGGATCTCTTTGGAGCGGGGACACTGTCCGCCTGTCCATCTGGACCATGCACACCACAATTAGTGCTGACCCAAGTCTTTGGATGCTACTCAAACATAAAGAAGCAGGACTGGAAGGGACCTCAGGAGCTCAGCGAGCCCAGCCCCTGCCCAAGGCAGGACCATCCCTGACCACGGTAGACAATGTTTTGTCTAACCTGCCATTAAAAGCCTCCAGGTGAGAAAGAGTCCATTCTAGCACTTACAGGAGACGCAAGGGAACGGATGCAAGAGAAGCAAATGGAGTTGCACCTAATTTTGCGAAAGCTGGATTTGGTTGTTACATTTTTCTTTGCACAGAGGCAATTTGGGGAGGTCTCAGCCTTGGGCTCTTCCAAAGCAGATGATTACACCCTTGTGTCTACGCTCGGAAAGCCAAACCCGGCTGCATTGCACACTCCCATCACGCTCTTTACAAGACTAGAGAAGGAAACTTGTGATGATGCAGGGGTGCAAGGTTCATACCCAGGTCTTGACCTCCACCACCGCGAAGCTGAAGGTGGAAGACCTGGACAACTGCAAGTGACTGGCGGAAGCAGACATCAGCATCTTTACCTAAGGCAGTGGTCCTCAGCCTTCACTGCTCCGTGGGCATTAATAACGAGCAAGCAACGTGCAAGGGATAACACTGTGCATTGCACTCTGTCGGCCTCAGTCATAACTTTAATGTCTTGTCCCTGCCCGAAACCTCAAACAATCCTATATAAACAAGCTGCCCAAGAGCCGTAGGCCAGGCACCGTTGGTCTGAGATACTTCACACAGTCTACGCTAGACAGCTTGCTCCGAGTCCATTTCTGGAGCGCGATAAACAGACAACGGTAAAACAGCTCGCTCCAACCTCGCTCCAACGCCTAGGCCTCCCCCAGCCGCCGTCCGCCGACAGAAGTCTTATTTAACACCGTGCCGCCCCTTGAGAGCCCACTCCCAGCAACGCCGCCACGCGACATAAGCTAGTAACCAATGTTACTGTCAGCCCCCAGCGCAAGCCTGCGTGATCGCACGGGACTGACGAGTGCTGCCCCGTGCTGGAGCGCGGCGCTGGAAGCTGCGGAAGCGGCATCGGCTGTTGCAGCCCATTGAAGCCACGGCAAAGTCTGTCAACTGACAAGTGGGGTGGGAGGGGGCAATGCCTTAACGCTAGCCCTGCACGCTCGCGCATCTATGATCGATACGTGAAATCCAGCTGGATTTTGTGCTCCTGGCCCTTTCCAATGCTACACAAGGGGACTCAACAGATTGCCACTAAATGACCTGAACAGCCCAGGGGTTTGAGAGAGTTTGCTGATCTCTACAGGTTTATCTCGGGCTTTGCAGGCATCCCCATGGACCACCCTAAATTAGGGCCTCCGTTATGTTTCTTGCTACCCTGATGAAGGCCCCTGGGGTCACACAGACATAACTCAGAGCCAAATTGACTTTCTAACCCACCACGGGCATTTCTTCAGGCTTCTTGTTCTTGCAGGAAAACAGTCCAAGAATAAGACTTCCCCAGGCCTCACCACCACTATTACCATCTCCTTTTCTCTCAGCCCAAGCCAAGTACTCCAACCCAACTTCTTCTAAGAGCTTACAATGCCTCTTTACCTAACCCTACCCTCCTTGTATGTCCAGCCATCTGCCACGGATCAACCAGCTTTGAAAGGAAAGTCCTCTGCACGCATACCTGCCGGCAGTTACCTGCCTCAAGATGCAGCCGTGAGAGCTAAATGAGCCTTGTTTATCCCTCGTGTCAAATAGCCATGGAAGAGCCTTTTTGCTCTGTGGAACAAAAGCCAGCGAGATACATTGGGTCAAAAAAAGTTGAAAAAGAAAAAAAACCCAGGAGGACCTAGAAACTAACTTACACGATAAGGTCCTCTCCACCCTGCGCTCCACGCCCCGTTGCAACAGCTTTTCCCTCTGAAACGCAAACATAAATTAAACACAGCTCAAGAAATCCGATAGGAATATAATCCAGATTGGACATAACCCCATTAACACCATCCAAATCCAAGGTTAAGCCTTCACACTGAAGCTGCTGCAGGTCTCCTAGGCCAGCTGCTTCCTGACTCTCTAATATAGACGGAGCCAGGAGCCGGAGCAAAAAAGCCAGCGTTGTACAAATCTGCATTGTAAAAATGCTTTCACGCCACAGCGGGGAATTACTAGTATGTGCAAGCACTACCCTGCTGCAGGTTTTATTAGTTTCCTGCAACCTGATAGGGGCGCACTTGTAGATGCCGAGAGGTTCACTGCAGCGCTAATTAGGCACCTCCACAGCAAACATCTTGTGCAGATGGGCGCTGCCGCTGAGCACAGCGAGGAAGGGGAATTTTTCCTCCAGCTCCTGGCTGCCGCTCCCATGACGCGGACCAGAAGGAAGCACGCCCCCCTCCGGCTCCACCTCTCCTGACTAATCCCAACACCTCTTCAGAGCAGAGGGCATCCAAAACTTGCCCCTGGCAGAGGTTGCCATGTCCTGTCCCTCCAGTGTATAATTCAGTCCCTAAAGCTCATGAAGCACTTGGGCCTGCCGCCAATCCTCCTGGACAACGACCACGCAGCATGTGCCCGGGGTTGCACACAGGGCCCCGCTGTACAAACCCGGAGGCAGAGATGGTCCCTTCCCAGGAATCACCGAAACAGGGCTGACTATGCAGGTGTAATGATGAAAAGGACCTGGGAGGGGCTGTTGATGACAACTCATTTACAGTGACTGTTAAATGAAGGGCTAAATGAGGCCCTACCTGGTTGATTCCCCCACCTAGGTAAGTGACACAATAGTGATGCGATAAAAGCCCCTCGGGGCTATCCCAGGCTAAATACAAGGCGATGGGAAGTGAAAGAGCAGACATAACCTGTTGGGTATTGATGCCACTCCTTCAGAGCGCGCTGGTGACTGTCTGCTAGCATCTTGCCACAACGATAATGAAATCTTGGCCGCTGGGGAGCTCACCCCAATTTTAAACCATTGCCGGCTATGTAAAGTAGCCACCACGTGAGCGGGTGGGGGGATATTTAAGTTTGGGGAGTGCTTTTCCTTGGTGCTATATTCCTCTTACTTGACTACAGCTAGGTATCAAGACCCCATTGCCTTAAGTGCTGAGATTTACCGGTATCCAATGCGGGGGGACCTACTACGTATAACTTTTGCAGAGTTACTCCTCATTTACGCCAAGCAGGGAAGAAGCATCATGCCCACTAGCGCAGAGGTGCGGTAGAGCATCAGCTGTCTCTGTGCCCGACCCTTGTCGCCGCTCTCTGCGGCTCACAGAGCCCGAGAGCGGTCGCTGACAAAGGCAACGACTGCCTGGGTTTGACCACAGCGTGGCAGCAGAAGCAAAACACTGCCGAAAGCAAGTCCCTTCACAGATGCGACTCGTAGCATAGGCGTAGGCTCCAGCTGCTGCTGCTTCAGCGGTGCCCTCGTGCCAGCCTTACATCGTGCTGGGCCAGAGACGACACGAGATCCCGTGCTGGAGGAACTGGCCGTCGCTGGCAGACATGTGACCTCATAGAGATGGGGAAAGACCTCACGTCACGGGCTCCTACCGAATCGGTCAGACACGGTGCACTCATTAATGAGCTAGCATCTGTTTCGAACCTGGTTGCCAAGGGTCAAAAACATTTTTAAAAAAAAAACCCCAAAAGCCCCAGCAGCACCAGTGCTGCAGGAAAAGGGCAGCCAGTCCTCCATTTCCTTCACGAGCTCCTGCAAAGTTGCGCGGAGACCGACTGTACTGGCAACACCGGGACGCTGAAAGCCTCTGAGAAATGCTCTGTGGTCAAAAAAACTCAGGGCTGAAATCTGCCATCATTAATTGAGCGAGACTCTTGGGGCCTCCGGGAGTTTTGCTCAATTAGGGGAAGCAGAATTCGACCTTCCCTAAGAGGAAACTTAATAGATAAATCATAATTGGCATGCGCATGGGACCTGATTCTCCTGCCACTTACTTGGGTGCAACTCAGAAGTAGTTACAGTGGAACAACGCTGGCGTAAGCGCCCCGTCCAGCTGCCACAGCGGGAATCCTGCTGTTCAGAGGAAACCGGCTGAGACTCCAAACAGCAGCGAGAGGCGGACGAAGCCCGTCGTTTGCCGTCCGAGGAGCTCTGTACAGTTACAACTCCACTTATTTGGGGCACAGAGGAGTTGAGGTCAAACTTAGCGTGGGTGCATTATTTCAAGCCACTTTCAGGTTCTTAAATAAGTGAGTGAACAGCCATAGCTCCCACCGGCTTCTGCGCCCATCGGCGCTTCTGCTGAGCCACGGCACTCACCCAGACAGCCCAGTCTCTGCTGGCCGGGCACCGGCTGCTGCTGGACGGCCACGCTCCTTGGCTGTGGAAAGAGCCCTTGAAACGCTTGCGTTTTCCAGAGCACCGGTCAAACCTACCCTCAGAAAAACCTTTCTGCCTTCCCCTTAATATGGGTGTCCATCACCGGGGCATCTGACCCCCAGCTAATCTCCCAACCTAAGTGAAGGCAGGCCTCAAGCTACCAGCGTTAGGACAGCCACCGGGAATCAACCTGTGCCGTCTTCAGAGACGGGAGGAAGCGGAGGAGACTCCCTCCCGGCAGATGGGCCCTTTTGTCGGGTACCGGGTTAGGACGGGCTTGGGCTTCCTTGGCACGCACGCCGTGGCTGCAGGTCAGCCGTGCGCGCGAGCCATTGCGTGCATAACACCCAAAGAGCACATGTGGCTCAGCGCTTCATTTCTAGCGTGAAAAGCCCCGTTAAATAGTGGCTCTGCCTGTCATCGAGCCCTCCCGGGGAAGGCACCTGCCAGCATCCGGAAAAGGCAAACAGAAGAAAGCACAAGAAGCAGCCGCCCCGGGCGAGAGGAAACCTGTCCACGGGGCCAGTGAAGAGGAAGGACGGCGTAGATGTCTGGGTGCTACGTCAGGAGACTCGGCTTCAATTTCTGGCCCCGTCAACAGCTGTCAATGGGGGAGCTGGGGGGGGCAGAGGGAGGTGCATGGAGGCGATAGTAAGTGGAGACTATAGTGGCATGGGATGCCACAGGCAAGGAGCTAGGCCGGTGACTCTCAAGCAGCGTGCCCCCGGGAAGGGTGCTGGAAGGTGCAAGGACATACGCAGATCTACACGGGCTCAGGCTTGTCCCTTCCTGGTTGATTCCCCCACCCTCACTGCCCAGCCCGCCTGCAAGGAAGTAAGCATTGTAAAACGATACATTAGTCTGTGAAATGGGGTGCTCCTCCATTTGCAGAAGTTATGGTGGGGTGCCCCCAGTCCATCAAATCCGAAAAGGAGTCATATCTCCAGTGGGGGACATAGGCTTACGGCCCCAAGAATACGCTGTACCATGCCCTGATGGTAGCGAAACAGGCCATGACCGTTCGCTGAGTTTCTGCTTTCCTCAGAGCAACGTGCCCCTTGGCGTTTAAAAACCAGGAAAAATAGCAAGACTTGACATCGCTATTTTCTTTCGTAAAACTTAGGATTTCTAAAGCCACTTTCATACAACGGGCAGGCCTTCCTCATGTTTTTAGGAGCCACTAAGGTTGGCAAAACCTGGCTTAGACGTTATTACCCAGCCTGGTGGCTCAAGGCAGCCGGCAGCTCTTGCTTCCTTATATGAGCCCTAATTCTTAGATTATTTTAACAATTAACGTGGACGCTGAATAATACATTTAATAATCGTGAGCGGTGTGGATACACGCTGGAGGACTCCCCATTCGGCTTCGTGGGCACAGCCAGCCGTGGCTCGGTGGTCGGGTCGACTCTGCACAGCAAGAAAAGCAGCCAGACCACAGACCTGTGCCATGCCCTCCCACCCCCCTCGTTAGCTCCCTCTCTTTGCCGAGGGCCAGACGCTGTAGATGGGCTGCTTCTCCCCCGTGTAGTGCAGCCCAGCACCCCTGGAGCCCCACCAGGATCTCCTCGCCCCCGAGGCCCAGCACGCCCGGGTGCTTTCCCGCGCAGCTCACCCAGCTCGGGAGAAACGGGACAGCGCCGGCAGCTCCACCCCGGGCCTGGACCTGCCCTCCGGTGGCTGGGACCCGCTCGGGACAAGGCATGGGCACGCCGTGAAGAGCAGCTCACGGGCCATCGTAACCACGGGAGTAACCCTGCTCAGCCTCTGGGGCTGAGATCACGAATGTTCAGGACTGCCTAATGGGTGAGCCACCACGGGAAGGGGCTTGGGCGGCGTTTGGGAGCCAAATGACCACGGGTAGAGGGAAATCCAGGGGCAGAGTCCAAAACACAGGCCGGGTAGCAGATGCCAAGTGACCAAGTCCAAGGGAAAGCCAAACTAGGACCAGGAAAGCCAGGTGTCTTGCCAAAGCACGCGGGCTGGCCTGGGAGTCCGCCGCCGCAGCTGGGGCTAAGTGGATAGGCAGCGGCATTGCTCCCGGCAGGCGCTCGGGAAGCCAGCCAGGCAACCAGAGACTCGAGCCCAGTGCGCTGCCCAGGCCAGGCTTCCTGATCCGTGTCCTGACACTCCCTGATGCGCTACAGACCTCAGCCAGCAGCACGCGAGGAGCAGCGGAGGCTGCTCTTCATCCGAAGCGGGGTAGGAGATGCTGCCATCTGTGCACCCTCTCGGCCACCTGAGTCTCCTCTTCCTGGAAGAGCAGCAGATGCCTGAGGCCCCTTCTAGGCTGACCCGATGATGGGACCGCTGGTTCCTGAAGGGGCCAGATTGTCACAGATACACAGACACCCAAAGACGCAGATGATAGTTGCCGACAGGGGTTTTCAAAAGGATCCAACAGGAGTTAGGAGCCTACCGGGATTTTCAGAAGTGCATAGTACCTCTCTGCGCAGGGCAGTGCCTAAATACCTTTAAGAAGCTGCCCTTTGGTCAGCCAGTCTGTGCTACGTATGACCCCAGCACCGACTGGCTTAGAGACAAGGTCTGTAGGTTAAGGGCAAAGGCGAGGGGACAGGGAAACGGGATAGCTTCCGCCACGGTCCGATTAAAGACAGATGTGCCAGTTAATGGATGAGACTTTTAGGGGAAGCAGCGGGGAGGAAAAGAAAAAGGATCTCTCTTATGCAATTTTTGCCTCATCTACTCAATAAGTGCTGCTCTAATCTTTAAATATCTCTTTTCCCTGGGATACCCATTCAGCACAATAATGCCAATTTTTTCTGGGCATTGTTATATATCTTTAATAAGTGCACTGAGATGGCGCCGACATTTTTTTTTTAACTATGAAAAGCAAGCACTGGCGCACTCTGCTCAGATCCAAACTCCCGCATATTTAGGGGGGTGAGTATTATCCTACCTCCTCCCTCTGTTATTGAAAGGGGGGGTTCAAATTCAGCATCACGTTGCTGGCGGACATCAGCGCAAGTCACAAGTAAAGTGATTGTCAATGTACTGGGATTGAAGAGGGGGAAAGATGTCCCTCCTCCTTTTCAGTGTGGCTGTGTATACGACAGGGCTTTGCAATTGTGGCACTTCATATTGGTTCCCCGGTTTGTATGGGTCTGTCCCACAGCCAAAGGGAAAAGAAAACTATTTTTTAAAGAACGCAGAGACCCATGGCTTTTAAAGGCATAAAAGGTATTATGGAGACTCAGAAACAAGGGTAGTCCTTGAAACTACTTTTAACTTGCCCCTTTCACCCAACCGGCTTTCAATTTTACAGTGTCCCTCCTAATGCAATGAAATCCAATATTCCTTCTGCACGCCCTGTGCAACACCTCCCTTATATCCTGTGACCCGTTTCTGGAAGGGTAAGGAACCACTTGGCTTATTTGTATGGCTCTGTAAACACATACGATCATCAAGAAAGATCTGATGGCAGCTAAGAAAACGGGGGAAAGCACCTTCTATAAAGCGTGGCTCTATTCTTAAGTGTCAGTAAAACAGCACGAGATACCCCGAAGGAGCTAAGAAAAACAAACTTTCTTCACCGTTAAATTACATTCCTCCTGGCCTGCAAGCGTGCTGTGCGGGGTGGCTATCCGAGTACTCTGTTCACCATCTAAGCGCTGCTGCCTGTTCCCTAGCTTTGCGTGGTTTCTTCTCATCTGAATCGCCAGGCAAAAATAAAAGAAACGTGGGCTCTGGGGCATTAGTAGTGGTATGCTTACTTTATTACCTGGGCTGTTCAAAACACAAACGTAAGGTGCCTACTGCAAAAGTGTATAGTCTAGAAGACAACTCAGTATTTAGACACTTTGGGCTATTTGAACGCAGCTCAAGCCCCGATGCTACAGACACTGTGCACCGGTGCAATCGCATCGTGTCGTGAGCAATCCCCACTGAAGTCAATGCGGTTATTCCCATGTACACAGGAATGCAAATACATGTTTGCGTGATCAGGTCTTACGCCTTGCGTTAGATCCCCGCGCTTGAAACCGGAGCTCCAGGTTCAGTAACAATAGGGTCCATTATCAGATTTGGGGTCTTTGTGACTCTGTAGGGTGGATTTTATGTTTTGCTTTTTGTGTCTTGAAGCCAAATGCTAATCTCTTATACCCACAGCTGCCTTTGTAGTTATGAAAGTATCCAGTGGCAGGATTTAGGCCTGGTAGCCGTGCTGCTTAGGGTCTCAAATGTGCAGGCTTTGACTATTAAGTGTATGCTTTGATTTCCTGGAAGAAATTTTTCTTCTTGGCCAGCAGCCCCTAGGAAATTGTCCTGAAGAAAGCAGTTTAAAATGCAGCACATGATGACCTTGTATGACTTTGCGTGAGCCTGCCATACGTTAGACAAGGTGCAATAGGGAACGTGCAGGCAGTAAAGAAACAGTCTCTGGTAGATGCTACATTTCACGTCAGCAGGATGACTAGATCCTGCAGACACGGACCACAGCGGTTGCGCTTTGCAGTCGCCCAGGACTCAAGGGGAGCACTCGGCAGCGAGCACCGCACCTCCCGGCATGCATTTGCAGGCTGTGAAGCCCTTCCAAAGTGAGGTTCATACCCAAGAAACAGGCGGCTGCCTTCTGTGCTACCAGCAGTGAAGACAGATGAGTCTGTTAACTTCCAAAAAGACCCACCAGCGACGGTTATCAGGCACCGTCCTAGCTAGGAGTCAGCTCATCCGGAAGTGGCATCTCTGATTGATTGACACGGGGGATATTTATAAGCAATCGGTTTTAAAGGCTTTTGGGCTGCCAAACGGCACTGCAGACCCGCACAACGAAAGACAACCTTGCGCCTCGCAGCGGTCGCCCGTTCTGCGCGCAGCCGGCTGCCTTGGCGTTGGGCTGGCACTTTGCAAGGGCTTTGGCAGTGCCGGGCACCGACAGCCCACGCACGTGTGAAACGGGAAACAAGTCACGCTGTCTACACACCAGACTGATCTCTGGGTCAGAAACACGCACGCATTTGATGCTTCAGCCTGCCGCGTGAACGCAAGGCTGGAAGCAATGCCCGCTCTGGAGGGGGAAACCTCAGCTGGTTTGACGCTGGTGTATTTCTCTAGGGCACCCTCCTCCCCCTCGTGCTGGAAACAAGGGTGTCATAGATAAATGCACGAGGGAAATGCAGCCCCTGGAAGAAGCATTTAAGTGAAACCAAGATCAGGGCCAGGGGAAGAAACCAAGCCATTATTTTGCTTATTGTGTTGTCCATAATAATAGTCGTTCGCCCAGGCTCTGGGGACGGGGTAGATTCCTGCCCCGGGAATCATGTAATTTTGCGTTGGTTCCTACTCTCCTGGCAAGGACCGTAGACCCTTTAAGGACTGAAACCAGCTGGGAGCGCCCGGCAGGAGTGCAGAGCCCTCCCTTACTCCAAGAGGAGAGCTGCCTAGTCAACCCCCGGTGCCAGGCCACTTCTGCGCCACGGCCAGGCCGCAGCCACGCAAGCAAGCAACGCAGCACAGGGCAGAGACAGTTCGGTGCAGGGTGAGCTCAGGGCCCTGCAGGTCCCGAACGCAGCAGGCTCTGAGCATCTCATCTATCTTTCTGAGAATTTATCTTCCCAGCACCCACCGAGGTAGGGAGGTGGTATCATCACATGTTACCGGTAGGGCAACACAGACACGTAGGCACCGGCGAGGATGCCTGGCATGGAGCCCGAGTCGCAGGCTTCTGCTTCGACCACTGCAATGCCTTTCCTCTCTGTCAGCCAAGTGTCCCGGACATATTTCTTCCCAGCAGGGGAAACACCGTGACCAAGGTAATGCAATTCACGTGGCACCGTGTAGTGGAGGGCGCACCCTTGCCTGCTTGCAGACGGGGCTCCCTAGGACACAGGATTTGGAAGTCTCTGAAGGCCCGGGCTGGGAGCAGGACCACGTATAGCTCTTGAACGATTCAAAGGATTTGGAAGTGATCTGGCTCATTTGACCTGGGACACAAAAAATTTTCCTTAAAAAATGTGTGCGCATGCGTGCGTGCGTGCATGCGTGTGTGTGTGTGTGTGTGTGTGTGTGTGCATACGTGTCCTCGACTGAAACAGGCCCGCAAGGAATGAACCGATAAGGCACTGAAAATTAAAAACAACAAGCAGCTGGGGGGGAACCTAAAGTGTAGAAATAAAACCACTGAGACAAAAAGAAAAGTAGGAAGCCTGAGCGCCAGCGTGAGCTGGGCCGGCGCCGTCTCAGAAAGCGAGCAGCCTGTGTGGCTGGCTGTAGTGAAGCATCTGGAAAGGAGGCGGCAGCAGAAGCCAGCTCTGTTCGTTAGCTTTCGCACACGAGCAGAGCTTTTGCCTTCCAGCAGACGTTTGGTTTTTACTATTTTGCGGGTTTACATTGCGGTGAAAGATTTCACTATATAGAAACATAACCACCGGGTGCTTTGTCTTCCGAGCCGTACAGGTGACGTGGAAGCGGAGTGGCAACTTCTGTTTAAACTCTTCAGCCAGAGCGCTGGGGAAATAAAAATGAGCATCACATCGCTGCGGTGCCCCGTACTTTCCAGCTAGCCGCGTGTTTGCAGAGCCGGTATCGCATACTGCGCCTGTGAAGTTGTGGAGACTAGGCAAAGCGTTTCCTCTGAACCACACCGGTTTCAGTCCAGAGGAACAGCATGAACCCGAGAAATGTCAGCCCCTTTCCAGCGTTTGCAGGGATATTTTATAAATGACATAAAGGAGGCCTCACAGGATAAACACTGGCTGACCTCTAAAGATAGATAATATTTCAGAGCGCTGCTCAAATTCATCGCTGGGCCGTCAAAGTCACCTGGACATACAAGTGATGCCTCAGCGAGAGTGGAGGAAGTAAAATGCCATGCAGCACTCTGAATGATTCAAGGTAGCAGCCCTGTTTTGGACAGCATTCATTCCTGATTCTGGTCCAGGCAGGCCAGAAACGGGGGCTGTTGGTAATGTCTCTGGTCTTGTTTGTAAGCACCCACGTGGCAAAACTCCCTCTGCTTTGAGTGATGCAGGATCAGGCCCAAAGCGGAGAAATGCAAAACCACTCCCCGATATTTGTGTTGATCGTGAACAAAACACCTGGCACGAGCTGATTTCTACCAAAACGTTGGCTCATCTCCCTGACGCCCTTTCACCCCGTGCTCTGGGGCTCGTGCCCTGCGACCCCGGTCTTCCCCCGCGCTCCCGCTCCCGCTCAGCGCTCCAGCAGGGAACACAAGACGGCCGGACACAACAGCAACCTGTTGGCTTGTTTCTTGGGTATGATGCCGGGGAAAATTCAGCACGCTCCAGCAACCCGGCCTTACTTTCCTGTCAGCCGTTTGACTCTAGTCCACGGCGCTGCCATCTTCACAACGCTGCCGTAACAGCCGAGCTGCAGCTTTCTGCTTTTTTCACTGCTGCCTTCCTACGTGGCCATGCTGGATGGGCTTGCAAAGTGGCAACACTTGCTCCCCCATCATCATCATCATCATCATCATCGAGTGTCTTTTATTTTTTAAAAAAAAAACTTTCTGCAGCTCCTGAATGGTCACACTGCATTTTTAGTGGCATTACTCTTAGCAACCTATGGGATTATGCAAATTATTTAAATTAGTTTTTACGCCACTAGTTCACCTGAGAGGCCAATTGACTTAGGAAAACAAGATCTAACCATTTAAAAAGCAATGGTTTGGGGGGTTTTAAGAGCAGAAACAGCCACTTTCGCTCCAGCTTCTTTAGACAGATCAGCGCCCACAACGCGCCCGTCCGGTAAGGAGCTCTCTGGAGGGGAGTCTGGGGCTTTTCCTTAACTTTGATTTCTCCGCTGCGTGATTGACATGCACCTTGGTAAAAAGCTACATCTCTGGCTCAATGTTATAACAGCAAGGAGAGCAAAATTATAACCTCTGCCTGACATTTCATCAGCAGTACTTGGAAAATATTGTCCCTGAAAAACACAGAACAGGGACACACAATTAACACTAAGAAGTGTTAATTAGATGGAGCTGGATTGACTTACTACAGAGAGAGCGGGGATTTTACTTATCCTTCTCTCAAATGAACCACCTCGCTTCCACAGTGAAATCAGGCGGTTTCTGCGCACGTAGTCTGAAGTGAGGAAACTCATAACCCCTTGGTGATGTACTTTTATCACTGAATGTGTATTTATTAGCATGCATGTTCTTTGGCACACGTCGGTGCATATTTGGGATACAGAGTCTCTTTTGCCATTGTTAGAAGTCTGCTCTAAACTCCAAGGAATTTGACACATTTTAATGAAGGAAGAGAGTCCAGGAGAGCTTTCCTACAACAGAGATTGCAGTCTTAATTGCAGCCCTTATTAAAATAAATGCTGGAGTAGCCCACAAATCTGCAAAACCAAGGCGCACTTGGGCTGTCAAAACTGGAGGCGCCCAAATTAAGGGTCACTTTTGAAAATGGGAGCCACTATCATCACACAACGGTGATAAGTCAGGGGCAGATTTTGGAAAAAAGCCAGGTCTTGCAGGGCTCGTTCTATAACTCGGCCCAAAACCCCTCACTGCAGACCACGGCGCCTCCCTGCAGCAACGTGCTCGCTCCTGGAGAATAATCCAGGCAAAATGAATCAAACCGGGCTGCACAACTATGGGACAAGCGTGCCTTTCCAATGGCATCCTACAAGAAGCAAACATGTTTCGTTGAAATGGCCCTCCCGCCGCACGAGTGTCCTCTGTCTTCTTCAATTTAATCTCTCTGAGCAAACCAGGAGGCCTCCCCTGCAAGCTCCGGCACTGTGTCAGTACCCCAGGAAGTGTTACTGTGCTGCGCCACCTCCTCGTGACAGTAGTTAATATTTGGATTATGAAGAGCAGAGCTGACAAGACTCCTGATTAAACGAGGCAAGGAGAAAGCAGAGAGGTAGCGTTCTGCTCTGTGGCTAAAACACCCCGCCGTTACCCAGTGGAGTTAGGGCCTTGGTAAGAGAGCCTTCTTGTTTCTGGTTAGCAAGAGAAAGCTCCCAAACGTCACTAACTAAAACCCATTGGCTCCAGAACTAGGCAAAGTGCCCTAAAAGAGTGCAAAGAATTTAAACACCCCAGGAAACAGCAATCGTGTTCCACGTGCGGTAAGGGGTCAGACTCAGAGAAGGAGGAAAGTAAGTGGGCGCTTTGCAACGCGACGTCTCATGTAGTGGAACGGGGAACGATGGGACAAATAACCTTGCCTTGCTCTGCAAGAGCACGCGCTCGGGTACCGGCAACGCCTGCAAAGCAAAAAGGACAGTCAGCAGAACCAGATACGTCTGGAAGGGGCGCTCGCTGAAAAGATGGAGGCGCCGCTGACGTGCTCTAACAAAAGAGGTGTTGTGCAATATTTACTGTCGCGGTGCTGGCTGAGGCTCTTCGTGGATGCTCTCCAAGTCTGTTGGGGATGGATCCAATCGTTAGATCCCAAGTGCATCTGAGCCAGCTGGGTCTTGGCAGGCCCCACTCGTTTCCAGCGCTAGCCCCCGAGGAGCATTTCTGGGGACGCCCCCCACCTGGCACCTTTCCTTGGGTGTAGGACTCTGCACCCCCCTGAACCGGCACTCTCCCCCACCAGCCACAAGCACTCAGAGTCCTGGTGTGGCCACTTTGGCACCACGTGGCCAACAAAGCAAAGCACTTGGGTTTTGCACCAGATTTCCTTAAGCACAGAAATGTTTAACTCATACAAGAGTTACAGCTCCTTATGTACAACAAAAGCCTTCGGGTCCCCAGAGAGAGGAGCGTTGTGTGCTAAGTTCAGCAGTCTGAGGCGGTAGCTGTGGGGCTTGTCCCACGCCCGCTCCTCCTGGGAGACCCTTTTCCAGGCCTGGGGCTCCCTTGCCCTAGATGAAGCTCCAATCGGGGCTGGCCTTGTCCTCCCTTGGCAGGCATCGGTCCCTTTGGCCCGTGGGTGCTGGGGGAGGGAGTGTGGCCCGCTCCTCCCCTTTTGCCTCCATTCCCAGCCCCCAAGCTGGACTTTGGTCCACAGAGTCACCCATTTCTCCCTCAGGCATTTTATCTACAACCGCACCTGGAGATGTTGTAGCTAAACCACAACCCAGCCTCCAAGGTAGGACCCACTGGCTCGCTCCCATTCAGCCCGTCCGTCCGAGTGAATGCGCGCTGCTTCCTCGAGGCGAGGAGCGAACCGTCCCGTGCATCCAAAGACTCTTGAGACCTGTTTCCCCCGGGTTCCTCTAACCCACGCCCAGGAGCTGCCCGCCTGCCCCAAGAGCATGGCCCTCCTCCCTCACCGAGGCTCCCCCAGAAGAGGTAAAAGGCAGGGTGGGGATGCATCTTACGGACAAGCTAGATCAGGGATGCATAAGCTCCTGGCAGCCCGAGCTCGCTTCATCGCGGCGAGCCTCTGATGAAGAGAGCGCAGGTTCACAAACGCTTGTAACACAAATGCTTCCTGATTAAGGAAGTCTATAACGGGTTTGCTTTCTGCCTGGCTTCAGACTAACTTGGCTAACTGCCTCTCTCCACAGAGGTAGAGCGGTGAAGGAGGAATCACAACCCACAGAGACACTTTGAGCTGGCTCGTCCTGTATATTTTTTCTTAGTTCATCAAATTGTCTTTCCCAGTCACTTCTCGTGGTGATTGCATAGCGAAATTACGCCAAAGGAAACAAGCTGAAGTATCTATTACTTGCTTTGCAACGCACTGGAAAAGAAACCAAACAAAACCAGCAATAAAGAAAGGGAAGGGAAAGACAGGGACCAAAGAAAACGAGGGGAGGAAGCTTTTTTCCTCCAAATCCTGCCACTTTACAATTGTGAATATGCCTAGAAGAGGTGAAAGGATACATCATTACCCCAAGAGCCCTTGTTTAGAGACAACTTCCAGGTGAGGTTTAAAGGGCCACCCGTGTCATCAGCACATGAAGCAGATGTCTCACTTCTGGCCACATCTGGGCTCTAATAGCCATGCATGGACATGGCCCAATTTCACGCCTTCCCTTTGTCAGATGGACCTGCCAGGTGCTGTCATGTTTTTTTCAGGAAACTTTGTTTTAGCCTGTGGCCCGGAATGGCAGGAATATCAGAAAATGCGGGGGTGGAAAAACCGGGACATCTCAAAGCACCGTTGCAACTGGGTTATCCTGAAGCACAGCCGTGCTCAGGTTGTGCGCCAAATGCACACCTGCGGAAAGCAGGCCTCGCCTAGCCGGGAAAGCCGAGTCAGTCTCCTTGACATCAGTGTCCGTGGGGTAGATCTTAGACTTGATGATATGGTTCAACCCGGGTCTGGATGGCAAGGTGTCAGGGGGCCTAATATTAATGCCTTGTGAGATGTAACGTGCTTTTCTGGAAGTCACAATAAAACGACTGTTTGCCACCCCCGAGAGTGACCTCTTGCTCAACCAGTCCCCTGTGTTACGAGCTAGTGTTTAAGCTGCTCTGCTCGGGCTTAAGGCAGCACCCGTCATTGTTACATTTCGGGGCCTCGGAGCTCAGCTGATTTTCTTGAATATATAAATACTCAATATTACTCCTATTGTTCCCTTTCGGTGGCTTTGGTTTAGTGCCCTTGCACTGGATGCAGAAGTCCAGCTCTGCTCTTACGTGGTGAGCTCACTTACATGGTGGTCAGAGGTGCTGCTCCTCTGACGAAGCAAACTTGGGCTCACAGAAGCTTATGCATCTCTGATTTAGTTAGTCTGTAAGGTCTGCGGTCTGTCATTACCTTATTTCTGTAGATCAGTTATCCAGAGGGCTGCCATGCCCCCTCCCCATCACTGTCATCTCTGGGTTCATTATCTCGTCTCACGAACACCGAGCCCCCGGTAACCTGCTTTGAAGCTCCCAAATTATTGGCCGCTACCCAGGCCTTCCCCTCCCCTGCTTCTTGACATGACTGCTCCGCTACTCAAAGTTTCATTTTCCTTCAGATTCGCTTTTTTTCAGATCTGTCACCTCATACTTACGTCCCACGGTCCAGCTCCTCATCGCTGACTTTTTAAATGCCTTTTACAGCTTGGCAGCATCTTTAACCTTACAGCACCTTCTGATACTGTGCATCCAAAATGCTGGGTCTAGGTTTTAGCCCCAACTTCTTAACGTGAGAATAACTTGCCCACCAGACTTACAATCCCCCGTTTCCTGCTGCCTTCAAATGTAGATTGGCTGCCTTTCCGGAAGACATGCTTTGGCCAGACGTAAGTTATGCTTCAGTCAGAGCCAAGTTATCGGGGGTAAGTGGGTGAAAGTTGGCTGCGGTTGCCATAGAGATGCTACAAGATCACAACTGAGAGGGGAGTTGTGCACATGACTGGGAAAGGGAGCGGCATACCTATTGTAGCAAGGAGGAGGGACCTAGCTGCTGGGTCTGAATGGTGGGGAAGCGTCCCTAAGAAAAATCTGGCCGTTAAACTCGGATCCAAAACGTACAAGTATCCGGAGGCGGCTCCCTGAGCTCAGACCTGCCAAGGGAAACAGAGATGCTGCAGAAGGGTGACTGTGGGGGGAGGCCCTCGGGAGCCGATGGGAAGAAATGCAGCCCCGGGATCTGCTCCTGGCGTTCCTGAACCGCTGACCCGCGCCCTCACCCGCCCGCCCCTTGCCCCAGCCGGGCTTGGCAGTTTGCGTGTGGCTCATAACCAGGCAGAGCTGGTGGCACACCAGCCTGAGGCGTCAGCAACCCAAGCCCCCTGCCCCGAGGACAGCAGCCCCAGGCCAGTCTGTGTGCCCGAAAGCCCCCAGAGGAAGGGGTGTCCCGCTGGCCCTACTGGGGACAGGAGGTGTCGGCGGGGCAGGGCCTGCTCCCCGCTGGAGGGCTCTGGGGGTTTATCTGGGAAGGGCCCCCCTCCCGGCTCGCAGCCTGCCCACAAGGCCCGGCACCCCTCTCTGCCGAGAGGCTCAGGCCAGAGGCAGCAGCTGCCCGCGGGCTAGCCCGGGGGGGCAGGCAGTTTATTCAGATGCTTCAAGCCCTTCTTGTTTTCTCCCCCCAGCCCAGGCCAGCCGCACCCCCCGCATTTCCAATTAAAGTGGCATTAGAGCCGGGCGCTGAGCTGGCCTGAAAGCCGCACTGCCTGCGGGGCTATCGCGTTTCAGCCCCTCCCAGGCGCGGGGCTCGGCCAACACGACGGGGCGGGCTGTGCCCGGGGTCCCCGCGCCCCCCGGCCGCAGCGCCCCGCTGCAAGGGAAGCCAATGGGACGTTCCCATGCCAACCTCGGGACCCCCACCCGGGACAACCCGGACCCCCTCCCTCCCCACAAGCCTGCGGAGAAGCCACGGGCCGGGCCCAGTTGCAAAGGTCCCCCCCCATGTCCCGGCCCGTCCTCCCTCGTCTGCGCGGGTCTTACACCGCGATAAAAGCAAAAATGAAGAGGCAAAGGGCGGGGGGGGGGGTTCCTTCACTCCGGGCCGGACCCCTCCACCCGCCCGATGATGGAGGAGGAGGATTGTTTTTAATAGAAAATAACATTTATTTCTAGTGGCGCTAGGAGACGGCAGCACAGGCAGGGACCGCGAGCGGAGCGAGAAGGCGGCTACAGAGCGAAGTCTTCGCGGAGCACAGAGGAGGAGGCTGGCCGGGGCGGGCGCCGCGCGGCCCGAGGGCGCTGCCCGCCGGCTTACATGCAGACCTCGGGGCCGGGGAAGGGAGGGGAGAAAAGAAAAAGAACGGCCTTGCGATTTACAGCACGGGGAAGGGCGAGGCCCGAGCCGCGTGACAACGAGAGCGGCCGGCCCCGAGCCGCGGTAACACCGATTCACCTACGCGTTACAGGAATAACTTAGACGGCCGCGGCGGGACACGAGACACGCGCTACTCGGATACACCGCTATATACACACACGGGCGCGGGAGGGGGGGGGTGGCCCGCAGCACACGTCACAATGCACCGGGGGGGCCGCGCATACGTTATAATGCACCAAGGTTCTGTCGGGGGAGCCCGCGCACACGTCATAATGCACCAAGGTTCTGTCGGAGGGCCCCGCGCACACGTCACAATGCACCAAGGTTCTGTCGGGGGCCCCGCGCGCACGTCACAATGCCCCGAGGGTCCCGCGGCGGCGCGGGCGCCCGGAGCCCGTGGGCGCGGCGCGGCCGCGGCTATTGCTTCTCGGGGGTGTTGTTGACCATGGGCCCGTAGAGGCCGCCGGCGTAGACCTGCTCCTTGTGCAGGGCGGAGCGGTCGCGCATGAGGTCGCTGAAGGCGTAGTCCACGGGCGGGCGGAAGCCGAGCGTGGGCACGAGCCCGGCGGTGGAGTAGGGCGCCATGAAGGCGAGTCCGCGGCTGTGCGCCGAGTAGGCGAGGCGCAGCGGGTTGAGTCCCAGCGGCGCGCCCAGCGGGTAGGCGCCCGCCTCGGCGCCGAAGTGCGCGGCGTTGGGCTGCAGCGGCGAGAAGGCGGAGCGGCTGCCCAGCGCGCCGATGGCGGGGCCCACGAGCGGGCGGTGGTGGGCGGCGGCGGCGGCGGGCGC
>JAGPOW010001543.1:13960036-14098689 GCA_030014935.1 Caiman crocodilus | reverse complement strand
CGGGCGCGGGGCCCAGGCCCGGCAGCGCGGCGTCCCGGCCGGCCCACGCCTCGTCGGGCGCCCGCTCGGCGCCGCGGTGGTTGAGCAGCTGCTCGATGGCCTGCACCACGTCGCCGCCGCAGCCCTGCAGCACCAGCTCCAGCACGCCGCGCCGCTGCGCCGGGAAGACGCGCGTCAGGATGTCCAGGGGAGTCCGGTGCCGGGCGGCGGCCGAGCCCGACGGCTCCGCCTCGTCCTTGTCGGCCTCGGAGCCCGAGTCGGAGCCCAGCGGGCTGCCGCAGCCGGGGCTCTCCTCGCCCTCCTTGGCGCCCTTGGAGGCGGGCGAGCCCAGGAAGGACTCGCCGTCGCCGTTCTCCGAGCCCGAGCCCGGCCGCGCCTCCGGCGACGACGACGACGTGCCCGGCCCGGCCTCGCCGTCGGGGGAAGGCGGCTTGGCGCCGGCGGAGGGCGGCGGCGGCGGCGGGGGGCTGGCGGCGCGGCCCGGCACCAGCGTCTTGGGGAAGAGCTCGAACTTCTGCAGCTTCGCGTCTGCAAGGCAAAGGGGCGTCAGCGGGACGGGGCGGGCGCGGGGCGCGGGGCGCGGGCGCGGGGACGGGGCGCGCTTACCTGATCCGCCCGCCTCGCCGCCGCCGCCGCACACGGAGCCGAAGACCTCGTAGGCCGGGCGGGGCGGGATGATGCCGTTGGCGGCGGCCAGGGCCAGCCCCTCGGCTGTGCCGTACAGCAGCTGCAGCTCGCGGGCCTCGTTCTCCTCCTGCGCCTGCTGGCGGCGCAGCGCCACTTGCGCGGCCATGACCCGCTGGCGCTCGGCGATGAGCGTGCACTTGGCGCACATGCAGTCCTTCCAGCGGCAGTAGCGCTTGTGGCCCTTCAGCGCCGACACGACGCCGTGGTTGCGGCAGCGGGCGCACTTGGGCGTGCGCGGGTACTTCTCCGCGGCGCGCAGCAGCAGCGGCGGCGCCCGCAGCAGGCTCCCGGCCACGCTCACCGGCAGGCTGGCGGCGGCGGCGGCGGCCGCGGCGGCCACGGAGCTGGGGGGCACGGGCGGCGGCGCCGACGGCACGCTGGGCATCTCGGAGCGCAGCTCCATGCCGCCCCGACGGCCCCGCGGCGGCTCGGCTCACGCGGCCCGGGCGCCCATCCCCAGCCCGCCGCCCCCTCCGACCAGGCGGCTCGGCCCGGGCTCAAGCCGCCACGTCCATGCCCGACCCCGCGCTACCTGCCCCGCGGCGCGGCGCGGCGCGGCCCGGCCCGGCCCGGCTCGGCTCGGCTCGGCGCGGGTGAGAGTGGCCGGGAGCTGCGCGGCGCGCCGCCCGCCCGAGAGCACTCGCTCTATTGTTGCCCCTGACGTTTCCATTAGACAACATTTGACAACAATGTGGCGCCTGCTATTGGCCAGGGGAGGGAGGCGCCGCTCTGATTGGCCGCCGCCTTGTCTACAGTGTCCACCCGACGGCTCCCGAATACACTGTGTTCTCGGCGCACGAGGAGGGTCCTAGCGGGGCCGGCCGGAGGGGCACAAATAGTTTCCATTTGTGTGCGCGCGTGTGCCCTGCGTGCAAAAAAATGCCGGATCTCTCCCTCCCTGCCCGGGGCTGCTGCCTCCGGTGGAGCCGTGCCTGCCCTGCCAGGCTTGCGCTCGGCTTTCCCCTGTGCCACTTGTCAGAGCTGGGGGTGGGGGGGAGTGCCGGTTCAAGGTGATGCCCCCCTCTACCCCCACCCCGGTGGTGTCTGTATCAGTCACTCTAACAAGTCCTCTGCTCACTTTGCACGGGCAGGTGCGTGTCCCGGCACCGCCGCTCTAGGGGGGTGAGTATGATTTTTGCGGGGGTATTTGTGTGTGTGTGTGTGTGTGTGTGTGTGTGTGTGTGTGTGTGTGTGTGTGTGTTAATCTCACGAGCAGCACGGGGGCAGGCGGCCCGTTCCTTCCCTTCTCTTCCCCTCCCAGAGGTGGTGGCTCCTCTCCCGGGGCTTTGGCCCGAGCAGCGCGGCCCAACGCCCCGTCGCGGGGCCCCGGGGGCAGCTCTGGGCTCCAGGGGAAATGTCCTCTCCTCCTCTCGGCCCCGGCCTGGCTCGCTCTGCCCCCGGCCCGTGCCGTGTGGGCCCACCCGCTTATAGCGCTCGGTGCCCGGCCCCGAGAGACCGCTCTGCCCGCTCCCTGCCGGGCAGGGGCTGCTCCGGGGCCGGTCCTGCCCCTCCCGGGCCCGCTCCCCGCCTAGGTGTCAAAACACCTCCCGGGCCGCCGGCCCCAGGTCAAAACAGTGCCTTTAATTCGGTCCGGGCGCCCGCGGGGAGTCGTTCAACCCGAGCCGGCGGAGCGGGCCCGGGCTCCGCAGCGGAGCGCAGCCCGGCGGCTTCCCCGGCCCCGACACGGAGGTGCCAGCGCGGCGCCCGGAGCCGCTCCCCGGCCAGCCCGGCTCCGGGCGGAGGCTGCGGCGGCCCCGGGGCCCGAGTCGCTTTCTGCAAAAGGTTTTGAGCGCGGGTCCGTGCAGAGCCCGGCTCCAGAGAGCCGGACTGCCCCCGCTCCGTCTCGAAACGCATCTCTGGGATCTGTATCGATATAGCGATCACATCGACTAAAATATAGGTGGACAGAAATAGACGTCGCTATATCGATAGATCCACACGCAGAGAGCGATTTCTCTCTATATATCGATGTAGATAGAAATAGCTACATGCCTCTCTATATCTATCTAGCTAGATACCTCTAGACGCAACTGCACAGCTAGATATAGCTACATACAGATCTATGTATATCGGTATATTGCTATTTATTGATATATCGATAGATCGCTGTATACAATATATCTCTGTTTATCTCTATATATCGATAGACATCGCTATAGCTAATCTCTATATATCGATAGAGAGAGCTATATATGTCTATTTATTTCTATGTACCGATTGATAGCTATAAATAATATATAGCTCTCTCTACCGATAGAGGTAACTATATATATTTCTATATATGTCTGTAAATCGATAGATAACTATACATATCCGTATATCTCTCTATATATCGATAGAGATAACTATATATTATATATCTCTATATATCCATATCGATGGACATAACTATATATATGCATCTCTATATGGATTGAGATAACTGTATACATCTCTCTCCCTGTATCGATAGAGATAACTCCGTATATATCTCTGTATATCGCTTGAGATAACTATATATCTCTATATCGATAGAGGTAACTATATATATATCTATCAAGATAACTGTGTATATATATCGAATGAGATTATTATATCTCTATCGATTGAGATAACTATATATATATCGATGAAAACAGCTAAATAGCTCTCTATATTTCTATATATCGATAGATAGCTATGTCTTTCGCTATACGGATAGAGATAACGATATCGATCTCTGTCCCTCCCCATCTACGGATAGACATAGCTCTCTGCAATGTAGCTCGGTCTAGCTCTATAAATCCGTAGCTATCTCTAGATACCTCTACATATCGATGGAGCTGTCTATATATATAGGTCGATCTATTTAGATGGATGGATGGATCGATCTACCTCTCTCGATAGAGACATCTCTCTCTCTCTGCCTCCCCACGAGGAGCACCCCGGAGCTCTCCTCCTCCCGCAGCCGGGCCCCGGCCCCCTCCCGCACTACCTCCCCTCCTCTCCCCTCCCTCTTGCCGCCCCGGGCAGGATCCGGCCCCGGTTTAAATATTTGTTACCGGCCGAGAATCGTTGGCGGAGCAAGCTGACACCGCCCCAGCCCGGCCCGCGGCGCCGGCCGCTGCTCCGGGCCCCGCAAGGCCCCGCACGTGTGTCCGCGGCCGGCTGCATCCCGGGCCCCCGCCCGCCCCCTCGGGGCCCTTCCCGCGGGCCGGGGCAGCGCCGGGAGCCGTCGGGCCCGCGCCGCACCGCGCCCGGCTGGGGGGCGGGAAGGGGGGGAGTCGGCAGTGACTTTTTCATTATTTACCTACTGAATCAAAGTAAGCAAATGCCATCTGTTTCCCTGCTGCCGCCGCCTCCGCCTTTAATTACCCGCCGCCGCCTAATAGAGATGATATTAAACTAAATCTTTTTGACATTAAAAGTAATTATCCCCGAACCAATATCGCCGGGAGGGAGAGGCCCCCCCAAACGCAGGCCGATCTTCTCCCCGCCCCAGCGTGCCCTCGCCGGGGCAGGACGGGGATGGATGCTCCCCGCGGCTCGGGGGCCCTCGGCCGAGGACCGCGGGGCTGGGCCCGGGGTGCCCGGCGGAGCAGGGGCCCGGGCCCGCGGCTTCCAGGCGAGCGCCGGCCGTGCAAGACGTGCTAAACTGAGCTGCTTTTAATTGCCCGCTTCCTCCCCGGCTAATTAAAGGAGCGCGCTAATTAAACGCGGCCAGGGAGCGCTCCTCATTCAGCCCCGCCGCTGCCTAACGACCCATTGTGCGGCCCCGCACCTCGGCCCGGGCCCGGCCCGCACCTGCCGCGGGTCCCCCCCGCCGAGCGCCGGCCTGGGGGCACCCCCCGGGGCAGGCCGCAGCCCCTCCCGTCGGGCGGCGGCGCTGCGGGCGGATTGCGGGGGTCCGCTCCCGGAGACCCCCCCAGCCCCTCGGGCAAGGATGCAGCGGCAGGCGCGCTTCCCCGAGGGCTAAAGGCGCCCGACGGGGTGGGAAGGGGCCGGGGCAAGCAGCAGCCCGAGAGGCTCCGTCCCCCGACGGCCCCGCTGGAGAGGGTGCCCGGCGCGGCTGCGGGGTGCAGGTAGGGGCCGGCCATTAGCATGCAGCCCCCGTCCCAGGCAGCTGCTCCGCCTTTGCCCAGTGAATGCAGGGGCCGGCGAGCAGACGCAGATGGGCCCCGCGGGGTTTTGTGCGAGGCGCGGGAGTCGCCCGCATTGTCCGGGCTCCGCGCCCGCGGCTCCAGGGGCTCCCGGCTCCCCCGGGCAGGGCCCGGCTCGCAGGTGAGGGGCCGGCTCCTGCTCCCGCTCCCGCTCCCGCTCCAGCCCTGCGCCCGGGGCCCGGGCAGGAGGCGAGCCCGGCCACGCTTCTCACCCGGCCCGCGGCTCTGCCCCGCTCGAGGCGCGCTCTTTGCTTGCGGGGCCGAGCGGGCTTCGTGGCATCATTTTAAAAATGAATGGCGGAGCAGGGAAGGAGACACAAAAATACACATTTCTGGTTTTCCTTCTGCCGTCCAGCCGCGCCCGCTGCCGGCCGCGCCGTCGGGGAGAAGCGGGGGTCTGAGCCCCGGGCCAGTCCGGAGCGGTGGCCCCCGCGCAGGGGCCGGGGCTCACACAAGCGACACGGGAGGGCGGGGGGCCGCACCTCCTGCACCGCCAGCGGGTCCCGAGAGTGTCCGCGCCGTCCAGGCTCAGGCGGGCGCGGCCCCGGCCCCGGCCCCGGCCCCGGCCCCGCCGGCTGCAGCCATGCGCGGGGCGCGGCGGTGCCGGGCCGAGGAGCCATCGGGGGGCCGCCTGCACGGACGCCCTCGCGCCTCCCTGCCAAGGGCCGCCGCTTGCCCGCCACTGCCGCCGCTCCTGCCTCCCCCGGCCGGCCTGGACACACCGCAGCCTCCGCCGCTTGCCGGGGCCAGGGCTGCCTGGGCTCCTTGTTATGCTGAAGGCGGGGTAGAGCTGCCCAGTGTAGACGCACCCGAGTAGATCTCTCTCTCTCTCTCTCTCACAGACACAGACACACACACACACATACACACACACACTATATATATGTATGGTGTATATACGATGTGCGAGTGTATACACACACACATATGTATACATATATACATACATACACACCCTAGATACACCATACACGGGTATATACACCCCCTATGCATACACACACACACCTATATCTACACCTGCATACACCATGGGGATAAATCATATTATATCTTTATGCTTTATCTACATGGTGTGTGTATTTTATATAAGAACAGGCCTCTGTGAACCCAAGCTGACTTCACCAGATGCTGTGGATCATATTATGCTGACTGAGACTCCCCCGCGCTCACGGAGCTTGGGATGAACTTTCAGGCCAGACACCGGCCCCTTTCCTGAGGGGACTAGTTACAGGACTCTCTACAGCGCCCCTTCCCATCCACCCTGTCCGTGAGCTCACCCTGAACTGACCGGCTCCAACAGAAAAGCAGCAGGGGAACCACATACTTTTAGACAAGAGTCAAGAGGCTGGGTGACACAGGAGGCCCCAAATGATCCCATTCACAATGACTCAACCAGAGGTTTCCAGCAGTGCGGCAGCAGGGGCAGGTAGCAGAAATAGCTGTGGAGAACTGCCCCCGCTATAGGCCTCCAGGGATAGCAGAAGGGGCGCGAGGGTCCTCCCTTGTCGTACAGAGAGGGCCCAGAGCACGCTTCTGTTGATCAACTTGCATAGGAGGCTCTTTTCCTCCCACTCCATCCTTGAGGAATTGATCCAGCTCATTAGGAGCAAATATAAAGATTCACAGTGACAGTTGAATTAGGCCCTAAAAGCAAGAAGTAGAAAAGGATAAATTCTTGACTCAGTTTTGAAGCTCACAGAACATTACAGGAGAAGTGATAATGAAAATGGCATGTAAGTGACAGTGATTGTTCATAATGCAGATCGCTTCATTAATGGTGACTGAAATGAGGCCAAAAAGGGAAACATGAAGGCGATGAATTTCTGCAGATTTGAAACTGTGTGAAAGGGTTTGGCTGAAATGGAGAGGGAGAAAGCAGTGGCAGGGCAGAGTGGAAAGAATTACATGTTTTCAGATAGAAATTATACATTCCCTTTGGGCATACCCCCTTCATTAGCAAGGACTTAGAAGAAAGTTAGGAGGGAATGCAGCCAAACAACAACAGCTAGACTTAAAAGCCTTCTAAGCAAAACGCCAAGATAATAAAACAGGTAAGATTTTGAACTGCACAAACAGAATAGAGACCTAAAAGCGAGAGCATCAGGCAGGAAGAGAAGATTCCTGGTTTCTTTCCCTAATTCTGCCAGAGAGAAATTCAGACAGGTCACTCAACTTTTCGACGCTTCAGATTTTCCATGTGGAAAGTACATTGTTACTTTAAGTCTCAAAACAGCCGTGAAGGGGCTATGAAGTCCTGGGGCGCGAGACCCATGAGTGTCTCAAGAAGCATTAACTGGGCATCTGCGCGTCAACACGGGCAGGGACTTGAAGAGGTGAGGGCTGCTCTACTAGGATTTCATTCTTTGCAAAAATGAACCCCTTCCCCAAGACAAGCAAACCTGCCTGAAGTTTAGCACAATGGAGAGAACTCTTGTTCTTCTTTCTTTCCGAGGGGGGCAGCACCCCATTTCTTCCTTAAGAATCATGTCATTCCTATTGTTTTAGAAAGGACAAATTCACTTTCAGGATACCCTCCGTCTAAACGCTTCTCTTGGCCTTTGTTCCGTGCAAGCCTGACCGGCTGCTCTCCGACGGATGGCGAAGCCCAGGCCTAGTGCTGCCCTGATTGGAAGAACACAGCCCCCAGTTCTGGTCACCGGGAGCTTTTCCTGGTCTGGATTTTATAGGCTCCATTTAACTTTGTAAGAAGAAATATGTTGACTTGCACTATATTTTTCTAACTTTGCCTCTGTATAATCCTAGGTAATTTCCTAGGTTTCGCTCAAAAAAGTTGACAAAGCATGGTGTTTTTGGTTTACTCCTCAGTGGACTGTTTTAACTCCACTTTTTTGTTTATAAATTTTATTAGGCTGCTCTCTTCCTCTCATTCCCTCTTCCCTCCATTATACTCCATGAATGGAAGCAAACGGCATAAGGAGAAAAGCTATACAAACAGGGAAAACTGCAATAAAACTAAAATCAGGTAACTTTCGGTTCATCTGAAGAAAAAGGTTCGCTCTTCGCCCTTTCCTTCCCTTCCCCAGTGTATCCATACCTCCAGCAACTGAAAAATAAGTGCCTCTTAAATCTGATGATGTCCAAATAATCATTAGCTCCACTGGTTACCTGCTCTTTTGTCTCAGTAAACGACATGTGATTCTAAATTAGAAGCTGTTTCATTTTAAACAGTTCCTGTAGATTAGCATAGTGTGCCACTGATAAAACTCATGAAGATTTTACTGCCTGGCTCTAGGGGAGCTAGCATCATAGACTGAAATATTATCCCATTAGTAACAAGAGTAATAATTAAAAATATAAAGTGTAGGAATGTGAAGGAAAAAAAATGTACAAAATGTCATATTCTTTGTATTTCAGACATTTTGGGTTACGTGATTAAAATTCTGCTCACTACTAATTTTCCTTGTCTATTGAACCAACTTAGCGGTTTTCCTCTTAATGTCATGTTTAATCCTACCTGCTAAACCTTCTTCTGACACCGGTTCCGTTTTCTCAGGCATGATGCTTGTGGCCACTTTAGTAATGGACTTAAAAAACCAAATTGATGATACATTGACAGACGCCGTTGAAATGACAAAAAAAAAAGTTTATTTTTCCTCACATTAGTGAAGTAATCAAGCGGTTGAATTTCTGACCGGAGGAGGCCACAAAATAGTCACATTTCATGCAAAATGTAGATCATTTACTGAGGACGGTGACCTATATGCTCACTATGATTCCAGTTCCATCTCAGTTGCACGTAAAGCAGATTTTCTCTAGAAGATAACACAGAAGCTGTACAAACATTCCCATTTTATCTGCTGGAGTGTGGGGATACTGGAAACCAGTATCCCATCCTTAAGCCTGGGGCTGGAAAGAAGAACAGTATTTTCCTTTTCTCTGTGAAGTCAAATTTTGTGTTCTTTATTGGCAATGGAAGCAAACTTTAAGCCAGCTTTGTACCCCTCCTCACCCCCGAATTTGGGCCAGCTCCCTCACCTTGTGCAGCCTCTTTGGGCTGCTTTGTCATCTATCTATATAGCCAGACTGGTGCTCTCTAGGCACTCCTCCTTCCAGCCTCCTTCCTCACTCCATGTCCAAGGAGCCTGGGATGACAGACAACTATTATACATAACCCTCTGTGCTTACTGAAGGACACTATGAGCACAGGGGTATATTCTGCAAGAGCCTTTTAAACCCCTTTATGCTGTTATGTCAATGTAAAGTGGGGAAGAGGGGATGCAATGTTATGTTATGTTATGGTTATGTCAATGTAAAGTGGGGGTGTTGCACTGGGAGAAAAGAGGAGGACCTGGGGGCTAAGGTCACTCACTTTAGACCGAGTATGTGCTACTTCAAACCCAGCGTGCTTATTTTGTAAACCCCTAGTTTTACACAGTGGAGTATTGGGGACCTTTTGTACCTTTATCAATGAAATGACTCTGCCTCCCCTCTCAAAAACTGGGAGGAAGAGTTGTGGCCTTCGGCTCCTAAGAAACACTGAACAGCTTACACTATGCGACGGGATCTTACAGAGACAGCCCTCGTGGATTTAAGGATAAAATGTTATTCCCACATTCGAAGCCAACACAAGAGCGAACAGCTTTCTTTTGTGCCCAGCGTCTCAGTCGGACTTTTCTTCCCGTGTTAGATGGGATAGGAATGCATCGCTCAGTTTGGGCTTATATGAAAGTGAGGCTACGTGCAAGCATAATTTAGCCCCATTGCAGGTCTGGTTCAGGCGACCTTTTGGGAACAAGACCTCACATTCCTTTTTAGGAATTGTAATTTTTTTGGCCTGGAAGAACGTTCTCACCCTTCGGTTCAAAGAGTTGGTAACAGAATTTTCTGCTGTGCTTGAGCTATTATGGATAACATTCCTTTGAAAGAATGTACAGAGTATGAAATCTTCAGCCAGGCTTATTCTGTATTTAGAAACTCTGTATGAACTCTCTTTTAGGGGCATGATCATTATGAGCCCTTCTCCTTTATAGACACACCACCAACTCGAAAATCTCCCTGCTGCCCGAGATTACTGTAACTGGAAGGAGCTGGCAAAAATTATTTTCTCACTTTTTTCCAGCTTGTTTGCTTAGTGTATTTGGCAGTACTTGACAAGCAATCTGCTCTACTGTTCCTGTTTGGTAAGTTTTTTGTTTTTTTTCTTGCAGGGAAGACCCTTTTATGTTTAAAATGGCAGGCCAGACCATTTAAAGGGAAAGGGAGGAGCGCAGGATAAACTACGACTAGAAACGGAGCAAACTGCATAGGAAAAGTAGGTCAGAAACAGTCGGGTTTTTTTTAAATGTAGTAAGTTAAAAAATAAGCGAATAATGCCCCGTAATGCATCATGACAGTTTATTCTCAACAGTCCAGTTTCTGGTGTGCTGCTTTCATTTTATGTTCCTTTTGTTCTTCTGTTTTCTTCTCTGTACATTGCTTCTTCACCAGCCCGGCAACACAAAGAGGCCATTAAAGCTACCTTCACTGGATCCTTAAGGATTCAGTCTGCATATAGGGAATCATATTATTACTGGATGGCACTGAGTCAGCATACCAGCCTGAACACTTCCCATCTCCCAGCCTAACAAGTGCTGCAATGGCTGTACAGTCTTTAGGTGTCACAGTCATTTCTGCAACAGAGGTAGCTGCGTACAACTTAGAGCAGCCTAATGGTTTCTCTAAGATGTACCAAAGCCGAACAAGTGCCAAGATGGCTCAAAGGTTATGAAGCTCACAGTGGAGGCATTCAGCCAACTCTCCTCCAAGCCTTTATTGGGAACAACCTGTTTGGACCAGAAAAATCTGGGTCTGTATGTTAGCTCTCTCAGTTGTTTCTGTTACCTACTGCTACTTGTTTTCAATAAAAAAGCTGGTGAAAACATCTTGCAACTAATTTATTCTGAAAAGTCAGGAAAACTTTACAAAATGAAAAAACCTGTTTTGATGCCAGCAGTTAAATAATGGGAACTGTGTAAAGGTTGTTTCTGAACGAAGACAGAGACTGGACTGCAACGTCTGGGGGTTTGCAAAGGGTGAAGTCGATGGATTGGACAGTTTATTGAATCTTGCATTTCTGAAGGGATCTAGACTACTGTACCGATACAGAGATCATTCCATGAAACAACAAATGCAAGTTCCAAAAAGGGGGGAAGCGAAAACTAGAAATGGAGCAGAACACATGGGAGAAGGATGTCAGAAAATATGAATCGGGAAAAAATAGAATAGTAAGATTCTTGTTATTTTACTGAATAATCAAGGGGGGAAGCACTTGTAAAGACTGGAAAATTAGCTTCCAAGTCCAAATTAAATGCTAAGAAATGCCAGTTGTAAACTCAAAACATGACAGCTATGAAAAAATCTGTGCAAGGGTTTTGAACTATGCAGTTTGCAATGTCTGATGATACAGGCAGGCCAGCGACCAGTGTTTTCAGAGTTTACTTTGACACTAAGGCATAAACAGAGACTGCTCAAACACGCTCAAAAGTGAAGCTATTCGCTCTCTGCATAATACAAGCCATCTTTACTTCAGTGAGTAGGTTTTGTAGACATATTGGGGAAAACACGGATGTAAAGAACTCTCCAAAGCTCAAGGTCTGAATATCTGGACCCAACACAGTGTCTAAAACCCAAACGCTAGTTCTTTCAAGGGCAATCATTTGTTGCATGCTCTGGCTAAGTGGCTTGGTGGAACAGAAACTGGTGAAGGAGCTCCATTATCTTTGAACCTGCTCCACTGAAAGGGATATGGGCTTGAATGCTAAGGAGCTGGTGGTTATCCAGGGCTGGGAGATTAAACCCAACCCCAAGACTGTGAGCCGTCTAAAAGTTAGCTGGAGAATAAGGCCATTGAATCAAACCAGTAATGGATGGAATGATTCGTCAGACTTGCTTGGAGAAGTGTGATACTGATGAGAGATGAATGCTTTTTACCCAAGAAGGATTCTCACTTAGGATTACTTTAATGTTTTTAATGTAAGCTTACAAAACCCCGCCACACCAGACTAAGAAACAATCGACAAATTAAAGTTAGAATGGACTGACTGCACAAAAAAAATTATGTAGACAACCTCAAAATATTAAATTGGTGAGACTTGAGGGGCAACGCAAAAGTTACACAGTTACGAATTGCCGAAACCATATATGGTGTGATATGGGTTTCTCCAAACCATTAACAAAGTAAGGAATGTTAGCAGTGCTTGTATTCACTATATGTAATCCTCCAATACTATGAAACCTTAGCAAAATTTATCCCATAAACAGAGAAGCAGCTGTACCACAAAAGGACTTTCATGCCTAAGTCCAATCTAACATCCACTTTGGAAAAAAGACAAAAATAGCCACTGTAACAGGAACCAGTACCCAGGCCTTCCCTCCTTCCAGGCCAGTGCTCTAACGAGTCGTGCTCATTCTCTCTCTAGACCTCTGGAGCAGCCCGTGCAAAGTCTCCATCAACAGGATGCACGAAGCATCTCCCACACCTGCATAATCCACTATTTGAGGGCCAAGGCACTCTGCTGCCAGGGAAGACGCATAGGTTTGAACCCCTTGAGGCAGAGAGGGGGACTCAACCCACGCCTACCACATCCTGAATGGAGGCTCCAACCACTGAACTGTTTTACAAGGGAAGAAACCCAGGGGCCGTCATGACTGCTTTGAAAGAATGGAATGGGTCTCTCAGTCAATTTTTGGACAAGGTTGAGGCACTTACCTGCACGACTGAGTTCTAGGCTGTGAAATCCTGAGCGGAGGAAGGCACCCCCTGATGGCACCAAGAAGGTGCCTAAGCCACAGAAAAGGGTAGGATTTACTTGTAAATAGTGTTCCCTCTTGGTTCCCCGCTCACTCTGCTGCCCTTTGGCACCTGTCCCCTTTTGTGCTTTTGTGAGGAGCCTAAGTCCCTTTGTGCCTAAATACCTAACTCATGGCTGTGTATTCACCTATGGGGCCAGTAGCCTAACTCCCTCCCTGGATCTGGGCTTTGGAGACACTGTTTCTCTCCCACACATACACAAGAGTGAAAGCGTATCACGTTTTAAGCACAGGTAACGTACATTTTAGTAGGAACATTTCTGCAACTGCAAATTTATTTGATGTTTCTAATATCAATGAAAAGGTACATTTTTTTGAAAGCCGAAGTCCTGTTCTGCTACATTAAAAAAGTAGTTCTATTAAAAAAAACCACCCTAAATACCCTCACTAAATTTAAAAGTGCAGATGAAGAGAATACAAATGAAACACTTGGGTTTTGCATACTCTCTAATATTGATTTAGAACAGCAATGCCAAAAGCAGGACGTTTCCTCAGAAGCCACAGAAAGAGCTCCAACTTCACCATAATGTGCTAAGGGTAATAGTCAAAGCCAGCACTTCATTACAGGATTCTGTTAATTAACAATAATTCCTTAAGATTTAATATTAATGCATTAATCACATTAATGATAATCCATTAATGAGGGAGCTAAAGATATAAAAGCAGAATCAGTGATATGCTCGGTAGTAACATTGTAACAGTTTTAGGGTTATAGTACATAACAAAATTAGTCTAAATAATGACTGATGGATTAACTGTGCCGGCAGATCATATGATGTGAATACTTTGCCTGTTTTAAGGTAACAAAAAATGATGGCATAGGATACGGATTTATCTACACTGGAATAATTTTGCATTATGGGCCTCATTTGAAAAAGGGACTGAAATCCAGAAGGTTGCTTTTCAGAATTAGCCCACCATCTTTAAGAACCCAAATCATAAACACTTTATTCAAACAGAATGATATACTCATCTGCAATTCTGGAGGATGGATTTTTATACATTAGAAGAGGGCAGCAATATCACCACTTAAAAAACTGTCCATTAATTATCACCACAATATTTTGATGATGATAGTGTATTTTGTGGTATGAGCAAGATGAGAAAAAAATGCCAAACAAATATTGGGGGGATAAAGAGGAAGGGACGGAACTTGGCGAACCGACTTCAACAGGTTTAACAAATATTCAAGCCACATTTAATAACTTTATGAAACTAGTATCAAAGTAAAGAAAATATAGTCAAAATACAGAAATGAAGTTGAGTGAAAGAAAACATGATGAGATCAAAAAAAGTTAGACAGAACAGATTAAATATAAAAAAAAGTTAACTAAAAGGGTGCTCTGCTGTATGCTGCAATATTTCAGCAGCTCCTTTTTTAATATCCAGCTTAAAATGAAGAGCTAATCTGAAAAAGAAGAAAAGCTAAAGCATCCCCTTTGAAATGGCTTTGGTGTGAATTGCAGTGCCTGTTTGTGGAAACAATGTCATTCTAGTTTGCAATCTATGTTAATTTTAGATTTGCTAGACTTGTTTTTATCTGCGAGAGGCAGCACAAGATTTAAAGTCATGTGTCTGCACTTAGCTCTCCACTACACTTCTTTGCCATCCTCTTGATTTTTATTTTGTGTTTGTGGACTCTAGATTATTAAAATTTCAAGTCTTTCATTTGTCACATATACATCACTTCTAAAACTGTGATGAGTGCATTCACTAATTGCAGAATTAGCATAAAGATACAGTAAGGCTTTTCCCACTCTGAATTTTGCATTTTTTGGAAAGACAACAATGTATCACCTTCACGATCACCATCCCTCCAAAACAAAAACGAGAGGTGTTACAATTGGCTTCCGATTAGTATAAAAATGTTCAACTCAGCATTTAATCTGCTATGATAAAGAATATGAGCTACATGTTAACAAACGTGGAAAATAATATTCTAGGCCTTCAAAAACGAGTTTGATTAGTAGCCGATGTTTCTGCAACGCTATCGTGTACTACGCTCATTGTGGAAGAGTGCAGAGTACACTGTCAGCCTAGAGATTTAAAAAAATTCAAAACTGTGTTTTATGGTCTGTACTCATTCTATGGTTTAGGACTATGTGGTACCATTTTTTTCCACGTGAGGTACAGGATAATTGGTGCATACATTTCAGACAATAAAACCAGATTTTTTGTTAGTCTGAGACCAGATCTGTAACCTATTGTTAAAATGTCAGAAGTGTGCAATAATAAGGCAGATTTCTTATTACATCATCTCTTTAGATGCTTATTGTTGGGTGAACAAACAAGGTGCTTTAAAACAGCAGAGTAACAGGATACAAACAAGTGCCAGAGCGAAGGAAGAATGCAAAAATGGGAACCGCCATTTCTTCCACAATGAGGAATAAAGAACTTTTGTATCTGGTATTTGAACGGTTTTTAACAGCTGATATTCAATATCAGCTGATTCCTGAAGTGTTGGCAAGATACCAGGTCTCTGGTACTGGCCCATTTCTAATATTTAAATATTCACATCATGCAATAAGCAGTTTCACACACTGCAATCTAATGGAAAATACTTTCTAAACTGAATCGGAACTGAGACCCAAAGCAGAACCAGTAAATAAATATCTTGCATATATGTCAAACTATATTCTTCAAACAAAACCTTACATCTTATCAAAGAAGTCGAAGGTACTAACAAAAAAATTATATGCTTTCTACTATAATACTGTTAAATTTCCATGGCTGAAAATGTCCCATTTATTTATTTTTTTCTGCCTTTTTAAATTAGGTGGCAAAGTAGAAATTCAAACACAGAAATAAAATGCATATATATGAGAGCACTGGCTCAGCAAGATATCAAATATACAGCATTCTAGTGTCAAAAGTACAGGCAGAAATGTCCAAGATTTCTTGGTGAAAAGGGGGCATTTGAGGAGTAAAAATTCTACTTAACAATCACTCACATTTTAACAGTGCATTAATTATAACAAAAGCCAGATGATAAGTGAGCAACAGAGTCATAATGTTCAGTGTTCATAGCAGAATAGTATCCTCTGCTCATTTAAACGAGGTTGGAAACATATACTCATGAATGTGGAAATTTAAGTAGCTATGTTTATTTTTTCAAGATTCTTGCAAGAGGCAGAGTTGTGACATTGAATTGAGTTAGATGACAGTACAAGGTGATTTTGATAGAAGCCTTTCTCCTGACACTGTGCCTCTGGCTTGTCAAAGGATTACTAGTCCTACAATCTGGTTCGAGCTATTCTTTTGCCTCTAGGAAGAGGGTTTCTTGAGGGTACAGTTTTACCTCCAGTAATGATTTATTTGGATCCAATTGAGTCACCTGTGAAGATAAAAAAAAAGAACAGAACCTGAAGAGACATGTATAAATAGATTTCCTGCAAATTGTAATATTCAGCAATACAGCTTAACAGTCTCTGCAAAGCTGTTTTAATTTCTGGCGGGTGGATTCACAAATGTCATTCCCCTTAGTCCCAATGGGCATTTGGTACGTACGTTACTTGTATATTTACAGTTTCTTTATTTTAAATGACCTCCTCCACTTTCACTAAGAGGAAAGTAAATAACTCCTCTCGATCCTCTTCAGGGTAAATATATTTGTTTTTTGTCAAAGTTTCTGTTATTTTGAAGGGTTCTGGTACACTGTGGGGGAAGGCAAAAGAACCGTTCCCAGGCAACTGCATTTCCAGCCTCGCTTTTCATGTGAATCCTAAATGCTCACTTACTTCTGTGGAAGTGTTGAGTGTGCAAAAAGGCAGAACTATCGTATGTCTCTTAGGCCTTCATGCCCTGTTTCTGGAAAACACGGCCACGTTTTTAAGGCATTTAAGGTACCTACACATGCAAACGGTGGAATTTCAATGGGTGTCAAGCACCAGGACACTTCTGAATCTTTTTGTAGGCATCCATCTACATCCGTATGTGCCAAGTACATGCATTTAAAATTTGCACTGTAGAGCTCACTTGTGCCGGGTGCTGAGCACTGTCAACTGCCTTTTGCTCTTACTTTAGGCGTACAGTAATCCCCACTGAAGCCATGTTAATATGAAGCACAAGCACATACGTAGTGGTTTGCTGAACTGGGGCTCTGGAAACTGTCCTACTTAGAGACTTGGGCAGTTCACATGGAATTAGTCTCTAGATCTGCAAATGCGTGACGTCCCAACAACTACCAACCAAGGAAAGGTTTTACACACACAAACTGGTGGGGAGGAGACCACAGGCCTCCAGACAAGACATTCCTATATTGTAACTCCCTTTTCGTATACGACAACTATCATAGCTTTACAACAACCGCGGCAAAGTTTTGTATAAATATCCAAATGCTAACTTTTATTTCCTTTTTGTTGGAAATAATTCATTATACCTTTGGAACTTCTGTTTGTTAACCCAGTTTTTAACAGCCTCCATTGTGCAAGTACACTAGTTTACTATTGGAGGTTTACTTATGAACAGTGAATTATTACTGTTTTGCTAAAACAACACTAAAATGCATACAAACCTTAAAAGTATTATTATATCATGCCACTAGTATAGTCGTATCATCTCATGCCACTACTTTTAAAGGAAAATTCCTTACCAAAATTAATACTTAAGGAAGCAGTATAGCCTTATTCTGAGATGCCGTTTAGAAACAGTATGTATGTCTTTAGAAAGGGATGCCTGTTTGGCAATGGTATTTCATGTGTCTATGAAATCTATAAGTCTTGCTTACTACCAATTTGGTGCACTAACTTGTTTTAAAAGGCAATTAAAAATTAAACTGACAATTTGCAAAACGACTCTAAAAAGAGCAGAGTAAAAAACGCTAAGAGGAAGTAAAATATTTGCCCGTTACCTTGGCTGTAACTCTTTAATAGCATACGTAACTTCATTTTAGTTCTCGTTGTATTACACATTTGCAGATGTTATTTTTACATTTTTTTAAAATATGTTCACCGCTTCTCTAATCCCATTTAATAAATCAACGCCATGCACTTCTGTACGTGTAACACAACAAAAATATAGATACATATATTTATTTCTCAAAGCTGGGATATAGTTTCCTGTTTTTATATACCCTACTCAGTTATTATTGAATGGTAGAGAAAAATAAATGGTAAAGACAACCTGACTATTAAAACTCATTTTAGATTCCTACTATCTATGCCCCAATGATGCATTCCTGCACAAATAGTTTAAATTATTGAAAGGCTATCTTAGAAAGCAAACTTGTTATGTAAAAAAACAACTGAAGTAGTGCACTTAAATTTGTGATTACAGAATTATACTAATTAAGCACATTGTTGCTTTTTTAATGCTTTAGTATTCTCCCCTACAGTCCATCGCGCATAGGTACTGAAAGGGAAGTATATGGGGACCTTTGTAATTCCCAGCACAAAAAAAAGTACAGTTCACCTGAGAGAAGCAATTTTCTTTTTCTGTTCAGTTCAAGCCTGTATCTAATTAGATCCTCTCTCTTCAAATCCCACAACCCCTTTGTTATAAAAACAAGAAAAGGTAGGTGAGGAGAGGGGGAGAGAACGAGGGAGTGAGCGAGCTCCTTGCCTGCATGGGGCAAAAACTGATTTAAAAAGCAAGGCTGGGTTAATGAACACTATCCTCCAGACTGTAACCAGATGGAAACTTATTATTCACTGGAGTGTAATTAATGATATACATCCTGATCAAAACTCCTGGGTTTACAAACTTAAATTACCTTAACAATGATGAACGATGTCCTTTTCTCAATTTCTTTAGATTTAGAGGTTAGTAAAAAGCAGTGTTGAGTACCTGCAGCAGTGCTGAGTGCTGTTTTTCACCCTTGATTTCAGTGTGCTGTTGTAATTCACTGAGGGACAGCAGAGTTTGTAAATGTTTACACCGTTACCCAATTAACTAACAATATGGCTCCTACATCTGTCAACAAACAAAGCTGTTGTTGCTTTGTTTTAGCTCCTTGGCATTTTCTGTTCATATGGGTCGCCATTGTACTTAATTATCACACCATAACCCTTCTGCAGCTTCTACTTTGTTATTTGTGGTTTGTAAATATGTTGTACATCACAAAGAATAGAAGCCTTGCTAGTGAACACACCTCTTAACAAAAAAAAAGCGGTTTGAATTGGTAAAGAAATGATTACATATAGGAATAATAGGCAAGGTATCTTGCAACTTGAAATGCATTTTAAAAGATTTGGAAACCTTGAGAACTGTATACATAGAGAGATCAAAGGCCCTAAAAGAACTGTCACCAACAAAGGTGTGTCTGAGTCCACTGATCTAGTGAGATATATTCTGCCCATTTGGCTTTATATGGCTACAGTTCTTTGGACTGCAAATCTTACTATATTAATTCAATTTATATAGCTTGTTACATTAACACAATATTAATACTGCCAATACTGTGCTCTTGTGTAATGCGTTTCATTCATCCTATTCTTGAGTGTCTGTAATACGTCAATCTGAAGACTATTGCATTTTACATATATTAAACTGAATAAAAAATATTTCAAACATCTTGTTTGTTGTTTAATCGTGACTGGGCACACGTGGCCCTAAGTCAGTAAAGCTTATACTTAATCCTAACACCTAACTAGTCCAATTCAACGCTAAAACTATTCAGGCCTTTAAGATTTACTCCTGTGCTTAAGTGATTTACTGTATTTGTTATTAAAATCCTCCTTAAAAGCGAAGCACTCAACACAAAACTTTTAAGACTTCATTTTCTTTTTATTTTTGAACCCTGTATCACCCAGTTGCATGCAAGTTGCTCACTTGCAGTCAGAGATCTTTCACAAATTACTTGGTGATGAGAGCAGGCCACGCAAACAGTAGGCCCCAATAAGGGAGTCAAGATAATACTTTAAAAAAAGTTCAATGGTTATTTTACATGTGATATCCAAAGAGAAAACTAAGAAAAGGCTGTCTGCTGATCCAAATTGGGAGCAGGACTGCATATTCGGAAGCTAAGAGTATATCCAATTTGCTAATGTTCAAGCTCATAAAAATAATATACAAGAAACTGGGCTAGTCTACACATACAGTTTAATATGCATTAGCCTATTTTACTGTACATTAAAGTGGCACATAAAAATTGTGTTATTACGCGACTGTGCAATAAAATTGGCTACTGAGCATTAAGCATCACCTAAAAAGTGTGTGCTTGCACTACTGCGCATTAGGGCAGCCTAATGCGCATTAATTTAGTACCTCACATTGGAGGTACTAAATTTAATGCCCATTAGGACAAGCACATTAATGCATGTGTAGACATGCCCGCGGAGGACTTCCTAATGCATATGTAAAAGCAAACATTGCTTGGACCATTAGTGTTACTACCTGTGCAAACTTTAAAACTCAGAGCTGATCCCATTTCCATCTGCAGAATAAAATTCACCTCACCTTAAAAACCCTCACCTCCTCTAGCAAAATGACTGGAGTTGGGGAGAATAAATGGCCTGAATTTCCCTACTCTAAACAGTGCAAGATCTTACTATTGCTGCACAAACCACAAAGCAGGCCCTCACTACAGTTGGTAGCAGTACATAAATGGATTTGTGAACAGAATTTTTTCTACCAGCTAGACAGTTCTCTAGTATTTCACTTGTTGGTCTATTACAATGTTAATCTTTGATCTTCATTTAAAAAGCATAATTATATGAAATACAATACAGCTTATATTTCTCTGTTTCAGTTTAGCACATAGGAAATGTGTCCTTTTAACAGGTATTTATGTAAGAGAACTCTACAGCAGAGGTTCTCAATCTGTGGTCTGCTGACCACCACTGGATTTATACAGAAAAAAAAAAAGGTTTAAATGATCTGCCAAGACCCTCAGCAATTTTCAAGTGGTCCATGAAAAAACAGTTTGAGAACCACTACTCTACAGTAAATCATTTCAACACACGTTTTAGAAACACTGACCATTAGCTTACACTGCTCTGGTATTAGCCATTTGACTGTAATAACATTATATTAGAATGAATTTTAGAGTGATTTGGAACTGGATTTATAAAGAAGCCAATTACAGTACTGGAACTTTTGCATTTCCTCTGCAAAAAAAAAATATTGAAATGTAGTGGTTACTGCCATTTTTATTAAAATTTAAAAAAAAATCAATTTGGGGAAATTCTGTGGGTTCGTTCTAGTCAAGGAAAGGCAAAAACGAACTCCTTCAACATACAGCTTTTCTGTTTTGACTGGGAATGTAAAGTTAAAGAATTCTAATAACCCTTTTTTATAGCAAAAAAAAAAAAAAATAATAATTTTTTTTCCCTTAAATCATTTTTGCCATATTTGTACCCTCACCTCAACTGACCTACATATTCATGTCCTATACAGTTGTAGTTTTACTGCTTAGAAGGTAAGGATCTTTACCGACCCGAACCCTGCAGGGAAAAGATAAAGAAAAACTGGCTTAGTGCCCAGGAAAGCCATTTAAAAATAAGGAACTGAATATACAATTATTATGGCATGTCCATGAGACGTAAATATCACACCCTTCACCTCCCTCTACACTCCAAGACAAGGATCCAATTCTTGAGTAGCACAAACCTCTATACCACTTTCACACGCATGAATACATTTCCTGAATCTAATGGACAAAGAGTTCTTTTACTCTTTTCACTAATCCTCTAAGTATAAATGCAGTGGAAATTACTTAAATGCACACCTGGTAAAGGATTAAATCTGTTTAAAAAAACTATATTTTTGCTATGACACACAAACAAATACAGTGAATCCTTTCTACGAGTTAAAATAATCACCTCTCTGTAAAAGGGTTATGTAGGTAATAGGTTCAACTATGGGCACAAATAGGCACCATGTGTGTATTTTGTAGAAATATATGCAATTCGATCGGGTTTAGCAGAATTCATTTGAAAATTATTTTAATTACAGAAAATTATCGTTAACCAGCAAAGAAAAATATTACATCCTATTCAGTAAAACAATCCTAGTCTTATAATAAAGAAAAGTCTTAAATCCAGGCACATCAAGTGTCTATTATTTTTTTTTTAAATGTATTTCTCTGATTTCTGCATTCTTTTTAAAACAAAATTTTAGCTCAAACACACATTATATATATTAACCAGTATTAGTATAGCAAAGAAAGATGTATTTTTACAGCATTTCCCTCCCTCCCCCACCCAAGTTTCATTGTTTCCCCCACAAAGTCCCATAATTTTCTAAGATTTTGGGGCAGCCCCTCAACTGCCAATGATTTCAGTGGAGCTGTAATATATACCAGCTGAGGGTCTAGTGCACGGATTCTGCTCCTCTGGGGTTTCATGTGCCTGTTTGTATTACTTCCCGTCTAGAATGTAGGACAAGCAATGAAGGAATCAAATCTTTCTCCAGGTTTTATACAGACCTGAACATTAGGGCTGCGAGGAGCTTCAGCCGCCAATTCAATTCGGAGGAGATTTGGGCTGATTCAGTGGCTGAATCTCCAAATCTGAATCGAATCAGGAGACCCATTAATCTCTCCGAATCAAATCGGAAGCCTCTGATTCGATTTGCAGAGATTCAGTGATTCGGCCATAGACACAGCTTTATATGTTTGTCTACATACCTCAAGGTACCAGGTGCAGCTCGTGAATGCTAAGATGGTGGCGTGGATGGAGTATCCCATGGGGGGGGGAGGTCCCCCATGTATTTGACAGTGGACCCGGAAGTGGACCAGAAGTACTTCCAGTCCACTTCTGAGTCTGCCGCGGAGCATGCAGGGCACACCCCCTGCCCCACTGGCAACTGGTGCCTTTCGGGTCTTGGGGGATACCCACGGTCCCTCCATGGCTGATCACCGGGGCGGGTCCCCTACCGTGCTCAGCGGCAGACCCGGGAGTGGACTAGAAGTACTTCTGGTCCACTTTCAGGTCTGCCATCGAACACACGGGGGGGGCAGGGGGAGGGGCCTCCCTGTGCTCCTGTGTGATGCTTTATCCACCTCAGTGTTCATGAGCTGTGCCTGATACCTCAAGGTATGTAGAAAAAAAAACATATAAAGCTGTGTCTATGGCCAGACTGCTGATTCTCTGAATCGAATCGAATCTTCAGATTCAGATTCGGCTGAATTGAATTGGGACGCTGATCCAAATCACTGTCCCCTGAATTGGGCTGAATCCAAATTGAATACAGGCCACTTCACACACCCCTACTGAACATACTAACAAAGTGTAACAAACAATAAACCAAACAGCCATATTGTTAACCAACCCATCTTTATAATGAAACATGAACTGTTGATGCTATTCTTAAAGCCACTCATCTTGGAGTCATGTGATTAGATGAAAATCTCAAACTTGCACTTAAAAGTAAGTTTTCTAGCCCTTATGTTTGTGAATGAAAAAGCTTGAAAACATGAACTCTTCTGACACTAGTACCAGCATTCAAATAAAATCCCCACTATTTATTATGATTAAAAAAAAAAAAAAAAAATCAGACGTCTGAACAAAAGTCATCGTTTTGGGGAGCCTGGTTTCTGATTTCTGAACACTTGGGGTTGGCAGTTTTGCCAAAAACAAACAAACAAAAAGGTTACTTGCAGTAACTTGTCCTTTGAGATGTGCTGCCAGTATAGATTTCACTTGTGGGTACTTGTGCATCCCCTGGGAGTAGAGATCAGAACTCTGTGCTCTTCCCACTCTGGGCACAAAGGGGGCTGAGTGATTCAGTCACCTCTCATTACCTTCACTAACCAAAATACCCAGCCCTACATGCACTCTGATACAGTATGATGGTGGATTATAAAGGGAGCACATCCGCAAAAACACCTGTTACTTTTTCTTTGAGTACCCATTTCCATATATTTCCAGTTCTGGAGACTCTCAAGCAGTGATTTAAGTACTGGCTTTCTAACAACAGCATTTGCTTGGGAAATTCTATGTATAATAGGAATCTTATATACTGAGGACTAGTGGCAGCCCTATACATTTCCAAACTTGAAATATTTACTGAGGTCATTTGCAGTTAAGTAGAGGGAGTTTTTACTTGTATTAGTTGCATACCAGTCACCTTGTTTATAGAGGATAGGAATGCCATATTAAATATGATAATCTCTGAATAAAAAGTACTGCACCCTTTATGCTTTTGACATGGGCTTCAACAATGTGTGAAAATGATCTAAATATTGAGTTTTGTGCACATAAAAAGACTGTGTTCTAGCCACCTAAAGTACTGGGCTCTGTAGCACTTTATCCTAAGGGCTTTGGGAAGACGAACTGGTAAATGTAAATGTACTGTTTCATGAGTACAGAATTCTACCCGTCTAGAAGAAAACTGGGGTGAAGCATGAATAACACTAGTTCTGTGAAAAACTGCAACGGCTAGTCCCAATCTTTCTCTCACTCTTTTTGTCAAAGTAATAGAAAGCAGAAATGAGTTTTTCATAACAAGGAATCTCATGGAACATGTGGCCATAGGATTGAATATTTTCATCAAACAAATGAAGACTAGATTTCACACTCATGAAAGAGAAAAGGTAAATAGGTGGAAATACTTGCTTTAATCCCAGTTAGGAATTTAAAGACCACTGGGTACACAAAAAATCTAAATTTTCCAGGAAGAGGTGATGGTATGCAGTTATAACTGTGGAGTGCTCTTTAGCTCAATTTACCATCGCCAATATTTTTTTAAAGGTATGTTGGGAACAGTGGACAGGAACAAAGTAGTTGTACTACTACTACTAAAGAGTAGTTGTATTAAAAAGTAGTAGCAGTACTACAAAGAATAGTTATAAGTCCCGCTGTGGAGTTTATTAGCTTTGTGCACCCTAACAGGGGCACACGTGTAGACATGGAGACCTTTACTGTGCAGTTAATTAGGCAACTACACAGCCAATGTCTTGGGTCATGTCCAGTTTTGAGCCCCACACTTCAAGAAGGGCGTGGACAGTTTGGGAAGAGTCCAGCACAGTGCAACACAACTAATTAGGGGCCTAGGAAACAAGTCTGAAAAGAAAAGGTTGAAAGAACTGGGGTTATTTAGCTTGAAGAAGGGAAGACTTTGGGGAAGGGGGTGGGGATTTCATAACAGCCATCAAATACTAAGGGTGCTTACAGAGAGAATGGAAGCAGGTTTTTCACTGTGGCCATAGAGGACAGGACTTGGAGTAGTGGCTTCAAATTTCACCAGGGGAAATTTAGGGCGGAGATCAGGAGAAACTTTCTGACTGAGGATGGTCAAGCATTGGAAGAAACTCAAGAGAGACACCGTGGATCCTTGGAAGTTTTCAAGAGCAGGCTGGACACTTAGCCAGGATGGTCTACTCAGGGATGATCTTGCCTTGAGCAGGAACTGGACTAGAACTTGTGAGGTCCCTTCTAGCCCTACTTTCCTATGATTCTAAGTGATATAAATAGAGATTTTCATTGGAAGAGTAGCTGATAAATACATTTTTCTTTTTAGGAGAAAATCCTTTATATTTTGTTGCAGACATCTTGTGAGATAAAGGTACAGGATCCCAAGGTCAGATATCTTGGTTTAACTTGACATACTCCCGGTATCATTCCAAGTACAAATTTAGTAAGGTTAAGTAGTCAGTCCAAAAACAGCGATTTGGAGAAATCTCATATTGTCAAATTTCTTGATAGTATAAAAACTGGTAACAATAATGTTGGTACTGCTGATTGTTTTCCGTTTTTCCAGAACCAAATGAATACGTACAGGAGAGAAAAGGCTGCATTGAAGGGTCAGGTGCCAACATTGGTACCATTTCTTAGAGACGGTACTGTGGCTTGAGTAACAATCTTAAATATTTAATTGCCTGAGGGCAATACATTTCCTACTTTTCCTGGCTTTCTCACTTGAGTGCTTCAGATGACAGCTCTTTGTGCCTTTATGTGTTGATTTTTGAGATTTACTCTGCTCGAGTTGACTATGAGGCACCGACTTATCCCTGCTCTTGTGAGTATGACTATCAAAAGTACCTCTGTCAGAGGAGGTCTTGAAATGAGTAGCTTTCCCCCCATTTAAGGCTCATAGAGGGAGCCTTAGACCACACAAAAAATGGATTCCTTTCATAGATAATTTCTTCTGAGGAATGGGTTGTTCACTTGGAAAACCTACAATCCCAGGCAGCATCTTCTGTTGCATGCAACCATCCTGGAACTACAGAGAGTACATTGGACATGCAGAGCACCCTCCTGGCTGTAAAACGCCACTCAGTGCAGTGCTGACCAAGTACTTTAGAAACAGAGTATTTATTTCTGAGACACCCTTCTCCTGGACAGAACAAACAGGATAAATGTACATTATTTATAGGCACAACTGCTGAAATCATGGGGATTTGTGTGAGGTGCAAGTATCTCCAGAGTTACAGTTTATCTCAACTAATAAGAAATTCAGTAATAGTTATGAGTCATTTTAAACATTCTAGTACATGAAAAAAGATCAGGCCACAGAGGTATTAGGAGCTCCGGCCCTTGCTAGAAGAGCTGAGAAGATACTGTAAAAAGGGTCTTTGGCTGGACTGTCCCAAAAGTCTCTGCCTTGGGTGCACTGGCTACATACACACCAACGGGGCATGTGTATGTGCGCAGTTACTTAACGGAGACAGTCAGTAATGGGATTCGCAGGCATTTAATTGACTTTATGGAAAAACAATCTGAAAGGATTTTTATACAAATTCAGAGGATTAAGGTGTTCAGATACCACTGTGATGAGCACAATATAAAAATATGACGACAGAGGGGTAAAGAGATAGAATCAATAACATACACAGGACTGGTTTGGCAATTCAGTATGATGTATTTACTTATCCAATTACCAAAACAGCAGGAGATCATTAAAGCTTTCTAGTTACCAGACGCAGCATTTGAACATCTTACAGTTACCAAGGCTCTTTACAGGTATTTGGTGTTATATTTTCTTCCCCTGACAAAAACAAATGTACAGAATTAATATTCTGTGGGGAGAAAAAAAATAAAAAGCATCTCAGGGACGGCCAGTGCTAGAGTCAAGTTTCCCAGATTCCTCAAAGCATCCCTCTGTGGTCAGACAACATGCTTACTGCCTGAAATAAATACTTCATTGAATTGCAACACACCTAGAAAAAAGGGGCTTTCCTGTTGACACTGGAATTATTCTTTCTTGCTGGCCCATCACCCTATTAGGCTCACCAAATGAGGCTGAATCTACTGGGACATATGGGGGGTGTTTGTAACCCAGAGTTCAAGTTGAACGTTCTGATCATAATTTTAAGCGGTCCTAGGGGATCCATCAGTTCGGTAGGGCTTAAACACCCAAGATGCTGGACAAACCAAAATACTATGCTCTTAACAAAAGCACTCAATGCTGGCCAGTTTGGGGAAGTTCACATGCAACCACAGTTCATTTCCAAACTCAAAGCACTTCTTATTGTTTGATCTCATGCACGCTTCCGAGTGGCTCCTAATACTACCATCGACAGCGACTTCTACAACTGAAAGCAAGAAAGGAACTAATGACCGTTAGCAGCTGAAGCCTCATGTAACTCCTGTTTGGAAAGTCTTGATCAGCGGTTGACAAATGTGTGCCCTATCAGTTCAACTGCTTTGAATAAATCTCTTGCTTGCAAGGCATGACATACGAACTCTGATGTCATCTGCAGAGGCAATTTTATATTGGAGAAAATAACCAATTTAAAGTTAAGTCTTTTTAAAAACACTATTTTATGCAGTAAAAATATGAATGATTAAAACCAACTGGAAATGTTACATAGGTCACAGTACAATTTTTCTAGTCATGATTAAAAGTGCCATTAATCATGGAAAAACTGTAGAAGTATCTTAAAACTTAAGCATGTTTATTCCTCTGAATTTGTCCTTTTGCAATGAGGAGAGGATTTACTTCCTAAGGCTCAAAATGAAGGCAACATTTTAGGTCTATTTTAATGACTTGTTTTGGCTCTAGCACAACAGGCTCTGAAACACCTGTTGAGTGGTTACAGATTTAGCCAATGAAGGACAGAAGCGAAAAAAAAAGTTTGTAGGTTCATTTACAAAAGTTACTTTAAAGACAGCAGGATGATGAATTTAAAATATCTATTTGAAATTCATGTCACACGCCCTTTGGACAACTTCAGAATTTAAGTCCAACTGTTGGGCCCACACCCAATCTGCTGGGTTGCTTGGTCTCCACTGTTTCTTTGTGAGGGCTTTGCCTTGCAACAGCACAGTGTGGTCTCCAGTGATAATAGCAGGCACACTGTAATTCAGCAGCGCACCAAAGCTATTATCCTGTGAAATGAGCAGAGCCGCAGTTAGCCAGTTTAGTGCGAAGTCAGGCAGAGTTGCACCCTGTACACTAACTCAATCAGATGCATAAGCATAAACTTATGCATCTTTGGTTTAGTTTGTGTACAAGGTGCAACTCTGCCTTGCTTTGTCAGATCCATCCTGTGGGCCATACCGTTGACACCCCTGCTTTAACTTCAGAGCCTGACTCTGAAGAAACTCAGGCATTAATACTCATGTCTGGCCCTGGAAGGGAATGCAAGGTGGAGGGTACTCCTCCCTTTTTCACTTGATATACTTCTGGAGTAGTCTGCCCCTATACCTACTGGGATCTTGATCAGCACCTAATTGCACTGGGTGCACTGTGTAATTTGGTTAGATGAGATTTAGTGTAGCTCCCCTTTAGGATGGAGAGATTTTTTTTCCTCCTGTTTATTTAAACTGCTGTTGGAATTGGCTAATTAAAAGGATTTAAAAATCTTAATACTCTAAACAGAGCAAACTGGTTCTGAATTATTAAGCAACATTTTAGATGCATTTGAATAACCTTAAGTGACTTAACCACCACCTGATCCTAAGCTATGGCTCAGATAAATAAATGTGAAATACTGTAGAAGTCTTAGCTTACTAAGGCCTCCAGATACTGTAAATAAAAAGCTTAAGTCTCAAGTATGTCTTAAAAAGAAGTACTCTCAAATAAATGGTTTCCCTTAAAAAGGGAAATGGAAAGATGACCAAAAAAAAAAAAGCCTATGGACTGTACTTTGATCCCGGGGAAAACTTGTGAGCGCAGAATGAACCAATGCCTAATGTCCCTCCATGGCAATGGGGGTACTGCTCTGCTGGAAGGACCATCTTTCAAATGAGAACAACCACCAAGATCCTGATCACTTTGGGTAGTCACTAAAGGTACCACAAAACTTTTGCAAGCACAAGGTGTTAATCCTGATCTCCTGGCCAAACTCCAATGTGGGTAATTTAACTCTGTGCACTTAACCCCCCGTCCACTGCAGTTTCGATCAGATATGGCATCTTTAGCTTTCTGTCCCTGAAGTATTGCGAAAGGCCAGCCCTGTAAAAGGGACTGGAACCTCTGCAGACTGCTCCACCGGAGGGAGAAGGATTTGTCAGCAGGTGTCAGCACACACAACTGCAGATGGTTGTGGCGGGCAAACCGGGAAATATAACAGCAAGTACCTGGGATGGCTTTCAAGGACAAAGAGGATTCACAGAAGGCCAAAAAGTGAATATGTACAGGAAGGAATGGCTGAATTATTGTATTCCTGCCTCTGGGGCCAACTTTGCGTGCTACTGTGCTGTTACATAGCTACTAAGCCAGAGATGGCTGTAATTCAGTGGTGAATGGGGGGGAAAAAAAGGAACCATAAAAATGGGCAGGGTGCCTCTATGCACCATTTTGCAACACTTACAAAAGAACATTCTCCTTTAAAATGGCACGTGTATGTATTTATACACATAGAGCGGTTGTTCATGCATCTCAAAACATTTTTTTGGACTACATGCATTGCATTTACGGCATGGAATCAGCAAGCTAAGCCTTTACCAACAACACAGACATTAACACAAAACACCAATGTGGCAAGGGGGAAAAATGTCCTCAAAAGGGTTGAGGCAAAAATACAAACTGGGCCAGCTTCAGTATTGTGAAATACACCTTGGAGTTTGGTATCTGGTTTGTCATGAGTGCCTAAAAGGAAAGAGGTGGTTAATACCCACTCTCAGTGTTAGCAGAAGGACGGCATAGACAGTGAGTAAGTCCCAATAACAAGTCACCGCATGTACTTCAATGCTTTGGAATGTCACTGCTGCTTTTAAAACTACAAGTGGTGTCTAGAAAAGGTTAATCTGTGTATTTACTCATGTGTAGAAGTTTGTATTTACAGTAGGGTTATGATACCGACTTTAAGTTAGCCAAGGATATCTGTGTAAGCAATTGGAATACAGAACTAAGAACTAATGAATTCTTATTTACTGAGGAAGTAAAAATATTTCAACAACACTTTGTTGGGGCATCAGGATTAATAGCTTTAAAAAAAAGGGTATTCTGGAAAGAGAGTCAAAATTTTTGTAAGAATATTTTTCTGTTGGAATATGAGGATTTCATTAAATCAAAGCATTGTGTTTTGACTTTTGTATTATAATAATATGCCTACACACATACGCATATATATTATAATACAAAAGTCAAAATGGTAAAGCTGAACCTTATTGAAAGTTTACCTTATTGAAACAGTGGCTGAATAAAGAAGTTTTGATACCTCCAAAACCAAATTTTCAGGAAAATGTCGATTTTTCATTCAGTTTGAGATTAAAGGAAACTTCAAATCATCAGAATTTTCCACAGAAGGAAATGCTGAGTTCTCACCAGTTCTGGTATTTTGCATCCAAACCGCCCATTTCAAACAGTGCTCTGAATCCTAATTAGTACACAGTATCTGCTTTAGACATCATATTTAAAACTAGGGGCCCAAACTGGCAAGGTGTTACATGTCTCTGTTTGTATTCTGAACATCCCCAACCCCAGTGATTTTAACAGGGAGTCTGGGATACTCCTCATCTGACATCACGATCTTGACACCTTGCAGTCTTCTTAATAAGACTATGCACTATGGCTGTAGTTACAATCCTCCTGAAACCTACACTGTAATGACTTCTTTTGTAATCCCATCATTGTGGAACTGGACCCTTCAAACTGTTCCAAACCTGGGTAAATAGGAGATGTAATTCAACCCTAGGTTCACTCCATGCAGTTAGCAAACCCAGGAGGATTACATATTTTTTCAGTTTTTGCTAGTGAGTACAAACAGCACATATATTCATAAATACCCTCTGGCCCATCCCTGTGAATCATTTCTTATCGTGTTATTGTTAGGTCACAATAGATGAGAAGGATCACTGGGTCACTGGAATTTCTCACTTGGAATGGATTCTGTAGACAGAGATGTGCAACTTTATGTCTTTGCCACAGCATTTTCCTTTCCCTCACCTTCAACATTGCTCTTCTGGTTTCACAGAATATTACACACCTCACATTTACTCCAGCTCAGTTATTCACAAGCATTTTGAACTGAGAGACCACTGTCAACCTTCACCATTTCCCATGGATGACTATGCACACTTATCAACTTTCCCTTAAAGACACTATAAAAGTGCCTGGGACCCCACTGCAAACTGTGCACTCCTTTCCATAGCCTTTTTTTGAGGCAGTTTGGGTATCACGGATTTAACTTACTGGTTTCTTTCTGCAGCCTTGTAACAAAGCAGCTACAAAATCTGCAAGGGACTAAGACGTAGAGGAAACGATTCTGCGTGTAGTTCTGTATTCACAAACTACCATCCCAGCTAGCAGGGTTTTCTTTTAAAAACAGGCAAAACAAATGTGAAAAGTTGCATAAAGCTGTTTTTTTTATTTTGCATTTTGTTAAAACTGCAATAAAGGGTAGCTAGCAGGTGGGAGCCAGCAGGGACTAGTTGTGCACAGCCTATCAATGCAGCAACAATATTGCCTGGAGTGCAAAGGTTTTGTTTCCGTACTGTTACAAGTAAGCTGGAGGACATGAAACATGGAAGACAGTTTTGGACTGCTTTTCTTTACTTTGGTTCCGCTGAAAATGAGATTACATGGCTATAAGGAGTAAAGTTAATTAGCGATTAATGGGATTCCTCAAACTCCACTTCACTCTCGCTACAGTCTGGCCTCAGCAGTACTATGAAACTTTCATTTTTGTTATTTAGAGTGGTAGAAAAATGAATGCAAGACTTGAAGCGACTCTCTTTCTACCTTGGACAGCAAATTCCCAAAGTGAAATAGGATTCCTAAAGGGGATTAGGACAATATACAAATTAACTTAAATATTTTTATGATTAAATTACATTAAAAAGGTAATTAATAACTAACAACATTATATGTATGATGGTCATTAAAGATTTGAAGGCTAACCTCCCAGAAGTAACCTGGTTAATCATAAATCTATGAAATTAAGTTTAAACAATAGAAAATGAATTCACTGCTAGAAAAGAAGATTGATATACACTTAATCTGTAAACTAAGTAGAAAACTGCACATATGTCACAATTATCTCAAGTCTAATCACACCCGTCTTTGTTACCACGTGTCTGAAGTCTGTGATTTATGGATATTATGTCAGAGAGAATTCAATACATTCTCTCTCTCGGATAAAGTGAAAATGAGATGTTGTGGCTTAGCATAGTATATTGCCATAATTATTTACATTTATGAAATCTTTACAGATGCATCTTATACTGTTCCATTTAAGAGAAAGTAATAGTCCTCAAATTTAGGGTACAAATATAGTCCAACCACACAGCACCACATTCATCATCTTTAACACAGTGGTGGGAGAAAGACAGAGCTGTTGCCCAAATGAATTAATCAGTTGATACTGGCCAGTTAACCAACTATATCCTGACAAATTCACCCCCTTGCAACTATGTTTTAAGTGACAAGGAGACTGTTCAGCCAAACCAAATGGAAACAGACTTGATTAGGAGAGGACAGGGGTGTTCAGCCTCTGGCCTGTGAGCCAAATGCAGTCCACAGAGCCACAAGTATATTATGGATTGGGAAATTTGGCAGCCAGGAAGTGATGGCAATAAATATGGCCACCCCCCCCCGCCCATTGCTAAATTCCCAAATCCCTAAGCCCTGCACAGTATGTTGGGGCCAGGGTCAGGCCTCTCCCACCAGGCTGGATGGGGACAGGTCATGCCCCCTTCCCCACACTGGGCTGGGCCATGCCCCTTTCCCCTGTGGGGTCAAGTCAAGAACCCCCCCCCCCCCCACAAGGCTGGATCAAGACATCATCCCCGATGGGGTCAAGCAATGCCCCCATGGGGTTGGGCCACACCTGTGCCTCCCCCCCCAGGGGGGCCAGTTTGGAGCTGGGATGCCCCATGCCCCACTTCATGGGGCCCTGCCATGACTGGCCTGTGCCAGATCAGGACCACCAGCTGGATCCAGCCCCCGGACAGCCTGGGCACTGGCCATTTGACCTGCCAGCCAAAAAGGTTGAGTACCACTAGTATAAGACTGAAATCAGCACCTTTACAAAAAGGAAAAGATTATAATAAAGTCCAAGACATTTCTTACAAGCTCTCTCCCTACTTTCCACCGGGGTCAAAGAACATAGGGGTCACAAGTTACTTAATTTTGAAGCCACAACTAAGTGCCTGAAGACATGTTGCTACCACTAACTTACCATGCCAGGCAGCTGTCTGCGTGCTACTTCTCGGATCAGAAGCAGCGCGGCTGCCTTCGGTGCAGGGCTGTGGGCAGGCAGTTTAGCTCTGCCTGCCCAAAGCTCATATAGAAAAAGCTGCTATTGGGGAAAAGTGCTGGAAGGCTCAAAACATTTCTTTCTTTTGGGACCTCCCTGAAAACCATCCAAGACAGTTCTCTTCAGTAATCCTTAGAAGATGTTGATCACAAATTCTGACCTGAGAGAGATTTACCAGATCTCACCAGAATAGATGGTACCCACCAGCCCATAAATGAACTCCTTTCCCTATGTAACCTATTTAAGCTTTGCTGGCATGAAACTCTTTAAAAATTTAATAGTATTTTGGTTCTTTTGAGTCATCCTCAGAAGCTTCTGGGAAGTTTGGTCAAAGTCTTAACATAAATATAAAGTGACAATATAGCATTGTGTAAAATATATAAAGTTACACATTTCACTAAATTTCATCAACATGCTTATAACTAAAATAGTCCTTTCCAATAATGTGTAAGAACAAAGGCCGTGAAAGGACAATCCAGTCATCATCCCAAAATACCACACCTCATTTTGGAATGATTTCTCCATTAACAATCAAGTTTTGCAAGAAAGAGAAAGTCTAACAAGTTTCTAGCGGCTACTTCTCTGAAGGACAAAATGGCAATTTGGGCAGTAGATGTCTTGAGGGATTGGTAAAGAGACATGCAAGTTTATATAGCATACCTTTCATTTTGCACATGTTGATATTACCTGAAACCTTTACCATCTGGAAGATGCTCAGCAGTCCTTGTAGAATAAGTTGGGGGCCTTGGTGTAGTTCATAATGGACAGGTGTCTAAACCACAAAGCTCTCTATCACAACCTGTAATCAGAACCCTTGTTGGCAGCCTCCATAGATGAGCTAAGGACCAGTGGAAATTTAATAAATGTCTAGTAATAAGGAATGGGCTGGTAACCAGTGGTAGAGGCAGAGAAGGGATGTGTACACATACTGCCTGAGTAATTTGTTTCTTAATGTTCCTTCGCCTCACAGTTTTGAAGACTGGCTGCATGATATTCTTGGGTGCATCCCTTTGTGGAACTGTCATTAGGCTGATACAATCTGTACTGTGGTTAACTTTCGACTTTTCTGCATGTTGGCAAATACGGGATCCAAAGGAATTTCTCTCCCTGCCGCTGAATTTGTTCCTTCTCTCTAACAATTTTAAAGGTCGAGAAAATAAGAGTGCAGCTGTGTCACTCACAAAATCTCTGAACTATCTTCTGATAAGATCCTCCATCAGAAATGTCTTCCTTTCCAAATGCTACAAGGCAGTCTGTCAGATAGCTAGTCTTGCTGAAAGTTATGTCACAAGTCATCATAAATCAGGCCAAGTCTTAAGATGATAAGCTTGTTAAGAACAAATATTTCTTCAACTTTTGGGGCAGGTGCTGTAATTTAATAGGACTTTAATAAACTAGATACTAATCCTGAAGCAACAGATGGCTGTTACAAAACGGCACTGTAAACATGCTGGCTAATTCTTCTTAGCAAACTTCCTCCAGAGGTAGCAGTGAGGGAGGAAATGGTGAACTGTCCCAGCGATTGGGCTGCCATGGTGAAAAAGGGACATGCAGCTGACTGCCGAGTCCCCTGAAGATTCCCTAACACGTGCAATCCCCAGGTGACACAGACCTAAACCTGTTCATTTGCAGGGCACGGGGGTGTGACCAGCCATCTCTGCCTGGTACGGCTTGCACTACTATCTTTGTGGTCTTCCCCACCTTCTGGGTGTGCGCTAAACACAGAGAGATTAGGTCTGTGAGAAGTTAATTCTGAAGTAATGTCAATGACACTACAAATGCAAACCAAGATGTGATGAAGCAGGCAATAAAGGAGGGATTTCTTCACAGAAATCTAGTTTAGTCAAAGTACTTACGGCAGGTTTAAACACTGATGGTTCAAATTCAAGTTTGCTGGTTTAACAGTAAGTTAGTGGTGCTGATTACATGTCACTTGAAGTGGATGCCTCTAAATCACTATAGGTATTATAGGTAGGATTTACAAATGATTATTTATTAGGTTCTGTGAAATACTTCATAGGCAGATTAACAGTTTATCAGAGTGAGCTAAAATAGCTGATAATTTATTACTAGTTTAACATGGAGCCCTTTCTAATCATCTAAGCAATGAAAACAAAACAGCCACTTCCAGGAACATCAGAAGTACCAATCTTAATTTCTAGGAAAGAAGAGGAAATCCTTCTTGCTGTAAGAGTTTTTGGAATATTATGGGTGTCACTTTTTTTTAAACACAGGGAAGAAAAAACTTTGGATCCGAGTGGTTTGGGATGACTATGCACAGTCCTCAATGAATGTGACCTGCACTGAATTTTTTGTTTTTAAGTTTTCTTAATCTTCCACTGATGGCTTGGATTTTTGGATGCAACTTTTACAAAACACGCCAAAGTGTCAGGTTCTGATGTTCTTAACATCCCAGAGCTGGTCAACGTGGTAAGACACCAAGCCAAACCTTCCTCTGTTGTAACATACTTGCCATCTTAAGGCATACAACATTTTAGTAGTGTTAATTCATAACAGGGACATTTACTTACGTCTCTCCTAGGAAAGGTACCCAGCAGCTTGTACTCCTCCCAAGGGTATCCCTTGGAAGCTACAAAATCAAAGACAACCTGCAGCTTACTGCTGGCCAGGAAACGGCGCTCAAAGAATTCTCCGCTGGGCGTTCGTATACGCAGTTTACTGACCGACTCAGTGCTCTCTTCCTTTGGTTCTGGAGGCAAAGACTGCTCTAGAGAGAGCCTGATGGCCTAGGAAAAGAAAAAGGACTAATGAGCTTCAATTTTAAATATTCAGTGAGAGGAACAGCAGGTCAGGGCTTTTTCCATTTTTTATTCTAGAACTCCAAGAGGTGTCGTAGTACTCTAGAGCACTAGCAGTGCTTTATGTCTCAGTGACAAAACCACTTTATTCATTCCTTAATAACAGCCCACCAGACAACTAATTAAAATAAATCCCTCCTTTATAACACATATTATTAAATCTATAGTTTACTGCATGACAGGGATAGGTAACTTGATTGGCAGAAGGCTTAGAAAATGTTGATTGAGGCAATAATTATCAAGTGGCCAATTTCTTTCTTAAGGGGTATAAATTAAAGCCATTAAAAGTATTTACAAAGATAAATGCACTTACTATTAAACTGCACTCCTCCTTGGCAAAATAACTGACCACTTAGAAAATGGAAACCCCTCTTCCATAGCCATTCAGAAGGAAAAAAGACAACTACAAAACCAAAATGCTATGATGGGGCCATTTCTTCATTCTCATATATGGAAGACACCCAGGTATATACAGCAAAAAAGGCAAGTAAGCGGGAACAGGCACATTCACAAGGTGATTAGCAGAGAAATGGGCAATGCAACAAGGAGGGGGAAATAGGAAGAGAGAGAGAGAAAGACAGAGGACCAGAGGAGAAAAGGAAGGATGCTATCCAGACAGAGACAGTTTAATGGCTAAGCCCACAGTTTTGCTATAACAACTACAGGAAGTCAGCCTATACATAATAGCTAAGCCAAGGGGCAGAGAGAGAAGCCTATGTAACCAAAAAAATATAAACGTGTATTTTAAAATGTAGGTATTTCAATTGTCTTCTTAATTTTCAGGAGTGCTAAATACTCTCAGCACCTGTTGATATCAGCAGGGTTCTAGGCTACTCTGTAGCCAAGAAAACCAGGTCAAATTTATTTATCAGCTTAACCAGGGATTTAGGGATCTAACTTTAGGCACCTACTGGAGAAAACTAACAGCTACAGCGGAGATGGCATGGGGAAAACAAAGGCACAAAGACAGACATCACTTTCCCACTGATTTTCATGGGGAGTTGGACACTCTTTGCCATTTAGGTCTTGAAAAAAATCATCCCAAAATCATTTAACAGGAGCAGCTCATGGGACAATCATATGAGAGATGGAACTGGGCAGAGAAAGTTACAAGAGCATTTAAACAATTTGCTTCTTATGCACAAACATCTGAGCAAATTATATCTCAGTATAAATTATTATATGTAGAGCTCTGTTCAGGCTTTGCAATCCCAGGCGCTGTCTTTATGAATCCAAAAGCTTTCTAACATCCTAATGGTTCGAGTTCATTTTTGTCTACTATAGGATTATATCTTAAATATGTTTTATTTTCATCTTCTCTCTCTCCTCTCTCAACCACCTGCTTACTATCTTTCTGTTTTGACACTTCCCCACACAGTATAACAACAGATGCTACATTATTTACTGAACCCGATCAATTATATTACAGAAAAAATAAACAACAGTAGCTCATTAGAGCTCTTTTCTTTGTGCAAAGAATACCTAGCTCCCCAAAGTAACTAGTCTCCAAGGCTTCAACATAAAATGACAATTTACAATGGATATTCCACACCAGTGAACCAGCTTAGAAAACAATTATGAGATGGATCATGTTAACAACTCTTAGATCTCTATAAGCAATGTGAATTTTGATGTTAAAAAGGGTGTTCAAGATGTGAATAGATCAATAGCCAGATTTCAAATATATGGATTGAACATAAAACCCCTTCTGCAAGCAAACACTGTTGCAGAACAATAGACTAGAAGTAATCTTTATACTTGAACATAGGGAGTGTTAGTAAATAGCATTGTTAAAATTCCCTTTGTTTTGCTAAGCAAATAGATCTTTTTATTTTTGTTATTGCAGTTTGTATTAAAACAAGGAAGCCAGTTTTAGTTAGAAACGTGGACCGGTTTTGCAGCTTTTCAGTAAGAAAACAGTTTCCAAAGGCTATTGTATTAGAAAAGGCAGGATAGTAAGTACAATACAGCGGAAGAGAATTACTGTTTCTATGCATGCAGGATTACTTGATGAAAGACAGGAGGAAGATCCACACTAATTATATAAATTAGAAGACAAGCAATCCAATTGCTGAAGTCTTATTGCTGCCACAATCCTGATTTATATGAGTTTGTTAGTAACTTAATCGAACTGCAACCTATTAATTATTCACAACAGAATTCTTACACCCCTATTTTCTGCAATGCTCCTCGGCTTTCCCCTCTAATCACCTCTTAACTGGATTCCTGACCTGTGAAAGCAACAGGAGTTAAGAGCAGATCAAATGCTGCAGCATGGTGCAGAGAAAGGAGTGCATCTCTTCCAACACACTAAATACTATAGTTCAGACTGAATAAACTATTCATGATGCAACACTGTTTAAAAGGTTCTGGAAGCTCTTACATGCTCAGGTTCTTGGATGCAATTACCTTGGTCAGAAAGATGTATGCAAGGTGAATTGTTTACACAATTTGCTTATCAAGTTTATCTTAGAGAATAAAATATTACGTTGGTAGCTAACTTTTTGGCAGCTGTATAAGGCAATTTTTCATACATCAGAAAAGTACACAAGACTGAAATGTCAAATATACATTTAAGTCACTTGAGGGGGAAAAATGAAAGGATATGATTTACACAGGAATTTACCAGTTCCACAGACTTTAATCAAGAGGAAAATTAAATGAAAATATAAGGCCAGATTTCAAATCTCTCTATAAGAGAGTCAGATCAAGTAAATTATGTTAATGATCAGAAAAAGACAGGTAAGAGCCGTTATATAAATGTATAGCATTATTAAACACGCTCCAAAAATATATGTACAGTGAATTAGGGGTGTGCAAAGCAGGCCCTATTCGATTCGGATTCAGATTCAGCCCAAATCAGGGACAGTGATTCGATTTGTTGATTCGGATCACTGTCTCCGATTCGATTTGGCTGAATCCAAATCTAAAGGTTCGATGCCGATTCAGAGAATCAGTGATCTGGACATAGAGACAGCTTTAAATGTCTTTTCTACATACCTCAAGGTACCAGTGCGGCTTGTGAATGCTGCGATGCTGGGGCAGATGGAGGCGTCCCACAGAAATGCGGGGGAGGCCCACCCTGCACGTGCTTGGCGGCAAATCCAGAAGTGGACCAGAAGTACTTCCAGTCCACTTCCGGGTCCGCCAGGCAACACAGTGGGGACGCCCCTCCGTGCTCCTGTGGGACACTCCATGAGTCCCACCATCTCAGCATTCACAAGCCGCCTGCTACCTAGAGGTATGTAGAAAAAACATTTAGAGCTGTCTATGTCTGAATCACCGAATCTTTCCCAATCCATTCAGAGGGTTCTGATTCGATTCGGAGAAATTAAATGGTGCTCTGATTCGATTCGGTTTCAGAGATTTGGCTACCAAATCGGGCCGAATCTCCGCCAAATTGAATCAGGGACTGAAGCTTCTCGCAGTTATTGCGACTATACCCTTGTTTATTAATAGCAAACAAGGTGCTAATGATGGGTGAAATCCTAAATCCACCAAAGCCAAAAGCAAAACTCCCAATGACTTAAACAAGGCTAGGGATGCACTCCAGAACTTGGTATGGTCATAGCACTTTTAATTCGAAAATCTTACTTGAGAATCTCAAACATTATCTAGGTTTGCAAATGGCTCTGTGAAGAAGGTAATGGATAACAAATGGACTACTTCACAAGTCACTGACATACAGTGATGCAAGGTAGCTGTTTAATGCATAGAGCAATGCTTATTTCTCCAGTATTCTTTATGGACTGCTAGCCTGATGCACAGATGTCTGAGGGTTGGACATGAGGGAAGAAGGTAAATGTGCTGTTTCTCCTCTTATCACCAAGTTGGACTTTACTTGGAAATGAAGGAGAAAGACAGAAGTGGCCCTCTGCATAATCTTCACACTTGCTGCATGAGGCTACCTTGGCAAGAAGGAATGTATGGCAGAACTTCATGCTAAATCAGGGGTGGGCAATTATTTTGGGCAGAGGACCGCTTACTGAGTTTTGGCAAGCCATCAAGGGCTGCATGACAGGCAGCCCAGGGCAGATAAATATTACTTTTCTAAATTTTTTAGGGGCCCCACAGACCGGATAGAATGGCCTGGCGGGCCACATCTGGCCCCCAGGCTGCATTTTGCCCGCCCCTGTGCCAAACTGTCTGGGAGGAGGGACTGCTTGTGAAATAGCCTACAATCTGCATAGGCTGTTTGCTTCGGAGAATGCCAAACAGGACACTTACAGGATAGCTTTATTACAATAACCAAACTCCTGAGGGCCTGAAATTGAGGATTTTTTGGGAGACATCAACACTGTGGCAGCATATATTCAGCACCTTAATTTCCATCCCACACTTCCAGAGGTGTCTCCAAACAAGCCCCTCGAAAGCTCAATGGCAACCTGCAGCTGCCCGCAAATCTGAGTCCAGCTCTTTCTATCTGCCAAAAGCGTAACAATTGAAAAGGTAGGGAACAATTTTCCCTAATTTCCACAAGATGTTGTTTAGATCTCTGCTCGAGAGTTCACCTGCATGATGGATCGGTTCTGACAAGGTAGCATTCTGCTCCCATGAGATACTGCATCTTGGTGAGGGACCTGTTTTGTACCATGCTCAGGTATGCATCAGTGTCTCTTACAGGGATGGTTTGTCCGGCATGGTGGCTGGCTGGGTTTTCAAGGGATTAGCTATTGACTCGCTAAGGGCTTCCCTGGCACAGATTTGTAAATACACTTGTGGTTGTGGTTTAAAACATGTATGTGTATGCTATTAGTAATTTATTTTTGCAATGATACTAAAGAATTACGGCCACTCTTCTTGTTCATCTCTTATGCTTCTTTTCTGCACTTTAATTTAATTAATTTTGTATGCATCAACAGGCAAGGGACTTAATTCAACATGGTTTTTGCCTCACTGTAACAAGGTTTTCAACTTCTAGTTGTTAACTTGGAGTCTGAGTGGTAACACTTTCCCATTTAATGTCTCAAGTCCGAAATCTTAATGAGTCTGTTTAGACTCACTAGTCCTTCAAAATAGGATTCTTTATCATTGTGTTTGACCATTTAAAAATTGCATTATACATTCAAAGAAAATTGAGACTTGATCAACAGATCAATTTTGTGGCTTCTAAATTAAAAAGAAAACATCACTTGAAAGACAAACCAGTTATGCAACTTGTTTGCTCATGATTTTTCCTACTCTCCATTATGCTTGACTAGAAAAAGAATTAAATAAATCCAAAAACTAAAACCCATCTGTGATGCTATGTTCAAAAAACAGAATCTCCAGAGACAAGGTGTCAGGATTTGGCTACAGGATTCTGTAAGTTAGGGATCTATAAATATTAAAATCAATCTCAGATTTCCACTGAAAGTACGTATATTTCCATACAAAGCAATAAAAACATAGGTGAAATAAAGGTGAAGTTTTTAAAGCGTCTGGTCAGTAGGGCTGAGAGATTTGTCACAATGATTTTTTTCTAAGAATTGCTGATTAAACATTTTTTGCCTTGCAGTTGCCTACAGTTAGCCATTGAGACATAAATCCAACCATTAGACAGCCCTTGGTTTTGGGGGGTAGCTGAACTGTATGAAGGTGGGTTCTTGATAATAACTGTATGAAATAATGCCATTTGGTCTACAACTGATAAAGCCAAGACCATCATAAGACTCCTCCCGGGTGTATACACTGAACTGGCCCCTTTCAGACAGCTGGTATAATATCTTGGTCTAATTCAACAATTGTGGCAGAGCTGATGAAGCTAAATTAGAGGCTTAGAAACTCTTGCATTCTCATCTGAGATCTAATGCTCACACTCTCTAATACTTAACCTATCAGCCTCAATAGTCCCCAGGTAACAAATGTGAATATTAATACTTACCTCCACCCCCTCCAGGAGGGTTGTGATGATTAACTAGCACAACTATAAAAGTGCTAATATTGACCGGCACACCACAAATTCCACTTTACTAAACAAATGACCCCACAATCGCTTTGTGACAAAGGACAACATTGTATCCATTTTACAAACACAAGAACCAAGGCAAGATGCTTTTTAGCAGCCCAAAGTAATTGGAAGAGCAGTAGATTGTACAAGAAAGACTGGTTTGTAGAAAAGACACAGAATTGACCAATGGAATAAAATGATTGAGTCATACAAAATTTTCTAAAAATTACAAGAAATTGGAGACTGTCCTGTGCATTTAATGCTCACGCAAAAAATGCAGTCAACTTGGAATAAAGGTTGCAGATTGCTTATCCCACCCCCAGCCCAAATCCCCAAAGTTGCCTCAGCGGGCTGACTGTCCCACCTCGCGTTCTTCTTCCTGTTCTTTTCGAATCTGTTCCAAGCGAAACTGTTCTGCTATTTCTCTCTCCTGAGCTTCCCTCTATAAAAGAAAGAAACAATAATCACGATTACATTCAAGTTATAGCAAAGCCTGTTTGGTGACTTATTGTATTATCTCACATACAACATTCCCATAAATAACACACGCGCCTTGTTTTTGGAAGGCTGAACGTAGAATAAAGAGTTTTCCCGAGTCACAGCCAACTATGCAACAGAGCCCTCCAGGTAACGTAACATATCCAGGAAATGTGGCATCTCAGGACCTCCTGGTGCCAGCAGTCTCAGCCAGACCGTCTCCTGAGATGCCACACTTCTTGGGTCACTCTGTGTTCCCAGATGGACTTACTCTATTCTGTGTCACACGAGATCAGGTCCCTGGGGTGAGCAGTGGCAGCACGGTGGTTAATGAAGTCATTGCTTGCCCCCCCACCGACCGCCAGCTCCCTACTGACACATCCCCCCAGTGTGGCTCTGTCCATGGGAATTTGGCAGTGGGGCCCCTCCCTCCCAGAGCCCCATGGACCAAGTGAAAAAGTGCCAGACCCAGCTCATGAGCCAGAAACGTTTGACACTGGCTGCGTCTACATGAGTGGCACACTGCACAGTTGTTACTGAGCGGTCATTTAGTACTTGCTTGTGCATAAGCAGGAAAAAACTGGGAGCAGGAAAAAGCCTGGCAGGGGCTGCTGCACCCTGCCGGGCAGACCCCGGCTGTAGTCCCAGGTGGGGGGTCGGGGGCTTAAAGCCCTTTCTTGCCCTCCTGCCTAGCCCAGGGTCTGGCCACCCCACTTCCCCACTCCAGTGATGAGCGGGAGAAAAGCCTGGCAGGGGCTGCTCCACTCCCAGCAGGCACACCCGGCTGCAATCTGGAGCCAGGTTTGCCAACCCCACCTCCACCCCCTTGTCAGCCAGCTGAAGCAGTGATAATGCTCTGGGTCGGGAGCAGAGGAGTAGGGCCAACCCTGCTCTATGGAGCAGCCAGCACAGGCCAGCCAAGGGCTGGCAAGCATGCTGGGATGCTGGGGGACAGAGTTAACTTGAACCAGGGAGGGGTCTGGGACAGAAGTTCCATAAACCGGTTTGACCTAGATCAGTTAAGTCTGATACTACATCTAACCAGGTTTATCTTAAACCAGTTTCGGCTATTTTGAAAGCGGTTTATGTGCACTGAACTTCTGTTATGTTACAAGTTTACAGCAGTTGCTGATCACTTAAACCAGATTGTGTATAACTTCTGTCCCTAGCCCACGTGGCTTTCTGTACAGGAAGAGATATATTCCATTGCGCAGGACAGTACTCCAGTGACATGCAGAGATGAAGCTGTGTGGTCCTCTGGATCGGGGTGAATTCAATCCATTTTGAGGAACCATGTCCAGTCACTCATGAAACTACTCAGTGCATTTTTGGGAATTTCTTCATTAGGCACACACCTTGGCTCTATCAGCTTCAAGTGAAATGCGGTAAGCTTCATCTTGTTCTCTCTTCACATTCTCCCTGGCTTCACGTTCATCCTAAAAGAAGAAAATTAATTAGCAAGCCAATATAATTATTTTACATTCACTGGCACTCTTTATACTATAAATCTTATTAATATTTGGCTGCATTACGCAATCAATCTCTCTCTGCTTGCACCACTGGCCTAAACATGTGTAAATGGCACAAATATGGTTGTATTTAAACTGCTTTATTATAGATATAGATACATTATAGGTTTGGGAAAAGTTATCCCCAGAAAAAGTAATTTATTCCAGAGCATGAGTTTTCTATTCAGTATTAACTTAAGTTCACAAGACATTGGCTAGTCCTACCATTTTAGCCTAGAGAAAGGCCTATTCCCAATTCCTTTCTCAGGCAAAAGTACCATAACTTTCAAATGGATCTAACCCAGGTGCTTTTCTATTAAACATATATTGATATAATGTGAATGCCTGACTCCTCATTGGGCTGGTCACAACCATATAAACAGCAAAGAGACAGTTGCTCCCCACTTCAGGGCTTTCAATCTAAAGGGAAAGGATGGATAGATGACAAACAAGCAATGAACCCGATGGAAACTCATATTTCATATTTTCATGAATGATCTCGGCACAGCAAATAAAGACATTTACTGAAGATGCTGGGACACAATGTCAGTTCAGAGGAAGATCGAAAGAGCTGGAGGGCCTAAGGGACTAGAATAATGCAAGGGATGCAATTTAACAGTATAAAAGCATAAAATCATGAATTTATAGATTCATGCTCTGCAGGACACAGCTAGTAGGATAATGAGGGAAATGGAAAAACCACCTTACAGGAGAAAGCTAAAAGAGTTCAGCTTGTTTAGTCCAACAAAATAAGGGTTCAGATGGGAGAGGATTACTCTCCTTAAACACATCAGCAAGTAAACGTCAGAGAGGGAGGAGACCTAAGGGACAGTACCGGACAAAAGACAAACACGGGACAGCAGTTGTAACAAGCAGTCTTAATGAATTTGGAGACTGATGGGAGAAAAGAGATTCCATAAGAGTTTGAGGAGCTCAGAACATTTCCTTCCCATTGCTCACCATCACCATGCTTACAAGTCTCCTCTTTCCGCCCGTCTCAGAAACTGCTTGTTTCTACACATTCTCTCCTACTTGTCCCTGCCTGCAGAACAGCAGGGGCAGGGGCAGGGGAAACACCTATCTTTGTACTCTACGCCCTGCGCCTCCTCCGCTGCCTGCATCCTAAGTGCTGCATTTGGAGCCTGTGACTTGCATGTTTATACAGCTCTGTGCTCTGCCTCTTTGGGGCCAGCCCTTCACAGCTAGTATTTTCTGCTTTGTGATTCCTGCCTCTATATCCTACCACTGTAGCTAGACAGGTTCCCACAACCCAGGAGTGTCAGTCATTGAGACATATATAACACTATATATCTGCGACACTGCTGGTAACATTATCCTGTAATGACCAGTTGCTCTTGATGCCATCACTAATGCCTCTAACACAGCATCTAAACTAAAAACATGATCCTCTATTTTTAGGAGAAATAAAAATATCATCCGTAATTATGTAAATTGATTTTTGTGTTTCAATATATTGTATTATCTACTAGTTTTATTGTATGTAAGGGAATGATTTTGCAAATTGATCATTTTTCCTCCCTAGACTTTTCACAGGAACAGCTGGCAAGTACTCGGTTTGAAATGAGATTATTGGAGAGGTATGAATTAACTGTAATTATTATGTCATGTAAACATGCCAAGATGTACCTCAAACAAAAGCAGTTAAAAGGAACTCTAAATTAGCATACATCGGCAAAAAGAGGAGACAAATTGCTGGAAAAGGTAAGCAACCCCCAGCTTGAGAGTAACAAGATCGTTTTCCAGTGAACTACTTAGTCTTACAAAAATAGGACCAAAAAGTCTGTTCATCATTCTCCATTTTTACATTCCATTAATAAAAGATGGTAAAACCCTCAAGTTGCTCATGGGTTGAACTAGGAATTAAGGAAGTACTATTTGCATCATGGAAAATAATGCTTTTGTGACTTTGGATAACCTAATTCCTCTCCTACCCTTCCTCATACTGAGATGCTTAATTAATAAGAACAAACCAGGTAAAAAAAATACAGATATTCCATTTCTGGGGTTTGGAGTAGGTGGTCTAAAATAATAAAATAGCTATAATGTTTTCCAGCATTGAAAGGAAAAAAGGCTTTTCAAACACTACAGAAGGTATCCCAACTCTTCCTACGGAACAGGATATGGATAGCAGAAACCTCCTTCTGCACGACGGGGTTTCCAGGTGTTATGTCTCAAACTGACCACAAGATTGCAAGAAACAGGCCTACTGCTAGAGCGTACCAAAAAAAAGGACACATCACAGACAGCCTGGGAAAGGAGAGACATTTTGAAAAAAATCCTAAGGTATTTCCAGAAGGAACCTTATTCATTTTCAATTTTTGCAATTTAGCACAGCAAACTCTTAACTCATTTATAGAAGTCAAACAAAATGCTACTACTATGTTAGGAAAAACCAAAAAGTCATATACAAACTGCTGGGGGGGTTTCTCCCAGAAGAATAAGTAGCCGTAACTTCATACTGTGATTCCATTAGTTTACCGAACCAAAGTAAAAACAAAATTAACTACGAAAGTTTTCAAATTTGTTTAAGACTGAACATTAAAATTCTCACCAAAATGCCATACTACAAACCAGACATGTGGTACGGCACAGTGAACTGATTTTATTTGACACATCAAACTGGTAAAAAGGGGAAAACATGAAAGAACATATTCTGTTGTTTCTTAGAGACAGAAACTATTTACATACAGCAAGGGTTTAAGCACTATTAAATAATTTTTTCAGAAGTAAAAAAAAAAAGGCCTATTGGTTTAAATGATGTATTCTGGGTCTGAAAGAAGAAACTCCAAAAATACTGGTGATGTAGGTTCTTTTACAAGTATTCTGAGATAAATTTCAGGGATTTTTCTAACAGTTTATTTCCTTTTATTTTTAGCAGCAACATTCTCAGAGGATGGATTATGAATAGGATGTCAGGAATGTGAAGAATTATTATGCATGACTGGCTGGTCTGGATAGAAATATGTGAAATCCCATAGTTCAGACTTCATCTAGAGATAAACAATTACACAGCAAAGCCTGGATATTGCTGCTCATACTAAAATATACCTTAGAGTCGAACTAATAACTTGAATGATAGCATTAGCATGTAGACATTTTTAGTTAAGAAGAGGGAGTCTCATATTCTCCTAATGGAGCAAGACTGGAAAGGACCTCAATACACATACAAAATAGTTCTACGTATGCATTTGTGCTATGTTACAGTTGCTTACTACTACTGTGCAAATCCAAACATGATACTAGGTGTTCTCACAAAGCTATTCACTTTCCCGAGTTTGCAGTTACACCCCGGATACATTTTCATGTTGTTCTTTTCACTTTTAATGTAGTTTGCTATTTTAGTCAAGATTTTTCCAGAGAAAATCACACAAAGCAGCAAGGATGACTCACTGCTCCCAGAAAACAAAACAGTCACAAACTTGAACAGAAGCAAAAGGAAAGTGCTTTCCAAAGAAAGTCTTACTGTGTAGAAGTGAACAGGCAAAGAAAAGAAGAAAGGTTATTAGTTATATCACTGAGCCACTAAATAAACACTATTCTTACATAATTATTTTTCATCTCATAAAGAAAAAGTAACTTAGCTGACAAGTGTTTTGTGAAACCGCAAAGCAGTTGGAACACTTCATGAACACGATTTCATTTCACAACACTTTTGTGAGATTGGAAAACGCCATCTCTATTTTAAAGGGAACTCAGGCACAGATGAACCACATTGTAGTCAAGGCCACACAATAAGTGCATCAGATCATTAGAAATTAAACTCCCAGGTTAAATGACACAAATGGCAATACAGCAAATTATAAAAAACACCATTTTAAATTTTTAGAAAAAAATCTCTGCTGCTTCTTAAAGAGAGAAGCCATATGGACACTTGTTGGTGCCAAATTTAGATTTTAACTAAACGTTTTATAAAAATGAATATGAATAAAATATTCCATTTTGTATTGTATATATTTTCAAATATCATCCCGTTACTGCTGTGAAATGATATAACTCCCTCCTAATGCAAGAGAAACAGAATGTGAATGGACTATCAATTATGCATAAGTCCAAAGGGAGCACTCAGTTTTCAAGTCTGATTCTTTCTAGATTCAACTGCCCATATCCAAAATTGTGCTAACTTGACTATAGGCAGACACATGCACGTGTCTCTTTTTGTCTGAAAGATAGGCCCTGTAGGAAGATAGATGAGAGCCGTCATATTAGATACCCATGTTCTAGTCTCAGAAGAGACCTTCTGCAACTTTTCAGTTGCTTTGTCAAACGGGCAAGAGGAATTAAAATTACTCACTACACTGGGTAGGTGTCAAGGCCTTGGTCAATAACAAGGTTATTAAATGCACAATCATATTACTACCAATTAGTAGAAAAGCTGAACTAAAGACACGTGGGCTTCCGTCTCCTGTGGTGGGTATTTCACTGGGAGGTTTCTCTCCCTCGCTCTCTCAGTAAGAGTGGACTCAGAAATATGGGACTCATGCCACGTCTGAACAATGCATTTGTTTTTAGAACTGAGCACAGAGTAACAACCAGGTCTTTTTTCAGACTGAAAGTTACAAGAAAAATGGCACCAATTTTTAAAAACTTAACATTTTAAGCTGACAAATCTGAAAATCAAGGTCTGGCTAGCCCTTATTTTGTTCTAGTTTGGAAACTAGAATTTAAAATTAATTTGCTAAAATGTTACTTTATATATACACAATATTTTTTAAAAAAAAACAACTTGTGAAAAGACCATCTTCCAGACAACTTCATTAACATGACTCGTTCTGAAATCAGTGAAAACGGGGCAGAATTTGCCTATAAATGTCTGTTTCACTGAACAGTTTGCTTTTTTGTACATTTGAGAATGAGATTTCTTGTGAGTAAATCTAAAAGTCATAAACCAGTATGTTCATGTCATATCTTTATACTTGCTTCAGATCAGTTTTAATTCAATCAAATCTTTGCTGTATTTATAATTATTGGTGCAGTAGAAAGTTCCACACACAATAGAAAGTGTACTTTTAACATGTTTTGTTCCAACATTTTAAGGAGCGCTTTAATAATCAAACACCACTATTTTGCACTGTAATTAATTAAATACAGGTTTTCAAGATATGCTCACTAAGAGCTTCACAGGTCACTGGAAAGCAAGTGACAATTCACTTCCCTCACAGCAGACTAACAATATTGTTCACATAAAGCTGTTGGCAAAACTAAAACGCTGGCAATTTGTCTAACAAAAAATGTGCAAATAAGTTCTTAAAATGTGATCTAACATCATGCCAGAAATCATTACTGTTACAATTAGTATCATATACCCACCTGCTGTATAAGCTCACATAAGCGAAACACAGGCATTCATACATTTTTGAGTCAGAATGGCATCTGTCATGACAAAAGCTAAAAAAAGCAAGCCATTTCTTTAGACATATTAATGACAATTGTATTAAGCAAGCAACAAAACAGCCCTGTACCTATACAAAAGTAGATTGGGAAATTACTGTACTCTTCACAAAGCTGTTAGAGTATTAAGTATAGATGCTGGAATTTCCCACTCTTCAGTTGTCACTCAGAAATGTTATCTTATCCAATGCCAAAAAGTCATTATACTATTAACCTGGTGTCAGACTGACGATATAACAAAATATTTAATTGTCAGCTTGAGTGCGATGAAGGAAAAATCTTTTTAAAATATTAAGATATTAAAGATAGTGATACTGAAGCTTTTGATTCAATTCTAGCCAGGGCTGGGGTAAGTATGGGGCCCAGCTTTTGGTCCCACACTTCAAGAAGGATGTGGGCAGTTTGGAAAAAGTCCAATGCAGAACATACATCATTACAGGCCTGCAAAGGAGGACTTACGAGGAAAGGCCAAAAGAACTATGGGTATTAGTCTGGAGAAGAGAAGACTGAGGGGGTATTTGATAACAGTTTTAAATACCCAAAGGGCAATTACAGAGAAGATAAAGGTGGATTTTCTTTGTGGCCTCCGGAGGGCAAATTTAGGCTAGAGATTAGGAGAAATTTTCTGATTATATGAGAGTGGTCAAGCGTTACCTAGAGAAGCTGGGAATCTCCATTCTTGAAGATTTGCCAGATCAGGTTAGACAGACACTTGGCTAAGATGGGTTAGTCATGGGTAACCCGCTTTGAGCAGGGGGCTGGACTATATGACTTCAGGACATCCCTTCCAGTCTTACTTTCCTATGATCTTCTACTGTTAACATTTCTTCTTTTTTTTTTGTAAAGAAAAAGGTTGATTAAATTATCTGTTTTATTTTTAAACTTGGGTAGAATTTAAAACTGTCAAGATTTTAGAATAAATATTTGTTTCATGGAGAACTGAACTTCTCTGACCCTGACATTCTTTTGTGAATACATTTCAAGGGAAATAAGTCCTCTTATCCTCTCAAAAGTTTAATCTGACACAAAATCCTATCATGTTGTTGAATGAAAAACAAAATTCAGCATTTGTAAAATATATTTAATTTATCTGGATCAAGGTTTTTCAAGATGATTCTATGGAAGTCAGTGCACGCACATTATTTTGCATGCAGCAAAATAAAAAGGGCAAGTATGCAAGCATTTCCATACAAAGAAACTGAATGAGACCTACGATAATTAAAAAAAGGAAAAAAAAAACCCTCTTTCCTCATACACGTGGCCTTCTATGGCTAAATGCTGCCTGTGGATGAGCTCACATGACTGACAAAGAAAGATCCTTGCTTTCCTTTTGTGAATTTATGATCCGTGTATTTATATAGCAGAAATCGTGAGATGGAAAAACGACACAATCTACAAGCTAAGTGGATCCAAGTAGAGATGGCAAACATTATTAGTACTTTAAAAAAACATATAAGAGAATGGAAAAAAGGAAAGAAGAGCACAAAAGAAAAAAAATGAGGAGATGATAGTAGATAGAGAGATATCACTGGGAAAAGAGAAAAAAGAGGGTGAGGCTGTAAGGATGTGTGTGGAAAGAGATAGATGCAAATAATCAGATGGCAGAGGAGAAAGGATTTAGAGATGTTTGAATGAAAAAGGGACCCTTGTCAAGTTGCATGGATGTTTGCTCCTCATTGTCAGTCTCCAACCTTCAGAAGAAAGAAATGGAGGAGCTCACACAAGAAGTCAGGATGTTGTGGGGGATGAGACTAGGAAGCAGCAGAATTGGGGCAGTGAGACTCCACGATTGCCCTACCTTTCCATACCTTCAAAAGCAGATGGCCTTCTGGCAATGCTGGAAGACCATACCTATTTAAACAGCCATGGTCAGAGACAGGATACTAGACAAGGGTGAAACTTCGGTCTGATCAACTTGCCTGCCTATCATACAAGACTGCAAAACTCTGCCCCAATGGTGAGGTAGGTGACATAGTGGAAAAATCAGACATCTTACTGAAGACATTTTTTTTCTTCTAACTTTTGCCTTCTTCCATAAAAAGCATGGGGGAGCTAGATTTAACTCTAGATATTGATTCTGCACCGAAGTTACCTTGGGCCACTAGCACACATGGAAGTTACTAAGTGGGCGACCATGAGCTGCAGGTTTGCATAGAGCAGTAAAACCAACAGACCTGCCTTTGAGGAGTTAAGCCAGAAAGCAGCAGTTACAATAAAAAAATGTGTATTTACAAATGCTGAGCATTTATTTGAAAGACGCTTGATTTCACTGAACCGCTCCTGAAGTTAAAACCTGCAAATGCTCAAGGCTATTCATGGGAGTGATGAAGAAAAACACCCTGTTTTTCTAACCAAACCTGTGCAGTGGAGGAATTAGTTTGATCCATTGAAGATGACAGACTAGCTTATTGTATAACTTAAACACACGTGATGGGGTGCTCACAGGATATAAAAGTATATGTAAAATGTGTTATATATATGAGAATCACAAAAATGAATCCAGTTCTTATAACACTCAACTAGTACATGAGCTGACATGTATTATAACTAGTATGTGGGACAAAATAACCACTTAATCCTGATCATTTGTTTTATGTGGTCTTTCCAGACATTTGAGTTGTTGGTTCTTTAAGATGGAAATCCTCTGACAAAGCTTATTACAGAATCCTAAACCAGGAGAAAAAATAACAACTTTGCTTCATGGCAACCAAAGCATTTGAAAATGTTGAAGCTAAACAGTCTTTTATAGGAAAGATTTGAAGAGATGAGACAGCATTTTACTCAAAAGGAGAAGTCGGGTGTGAAAAGGTAGTTACTGTGGTCAATGGCAGATTTTAGAGTGGGCATTAGAAGGTATCAGAATAAAAAGGCAGCATTCCTGTTAAAAGATGACTTCAAGAGGAAGGGTAAGGCTTTGGCCTGATAATCAGGACACTGTCCTGGTGCTGGCACTGGATTTATGACCTTGTTCTGGGCAGAAGCAAACCCCCAGACCAACAGCGATCTCTCCATTCGACAATAGGTGAATTTTATTGATACACGGTGATAGCAAATAAGAATAATGCAAACAATTCTATATCTCCCAGTCCCAGGGTTCAGAGAGACAAGGTACATCTGTCCAGTACATGAGCTTCACTCTGAGGTTCTCTCTTGAATGTCAGATGTCAGTAGCCTGGAGGTCAAAGCCAGAGGCCCATCTCCCTCCAGTGGGGTGGGTGAGACAGGCTGGTGGTAGACTTATCTGTCCATAGAGGCCTCAGGTTCCCTTCTTGGGGACCCTTTGTCACTCTGAAATCCCTCTTTTTGTATTCTCTCCCCCTTGGCGACTCATTTCTGGGCATCATTGATTAGTCTCTCTGTAGTCATCATACTGCCCAAGTTCTGTCAGCATATTCCTTTATTTCATAAACCCATCACATACACACATCCTAATTTGGACTTTTACTGAGCCTCCTAATTTGGTCTATTCTCCAAAATCAGAAATCCGAAGGGCTCTGCAACAGGGCACTGTACCCTGGCCAAGACAGAGGAGTCCCTTATCTCATATTAAGGAACAGTATCGGTACATGCCTTCAATTTCCCAGCCTATGTGTCTGCTTGCTGCTTGTCTGTGTCATACACAACGGGGCTGGAAGGAAACTTTGTCACAAACAGGCTTTTAGAAATCAATTAATCCTTGCTGTTGCCCTGGACCACTGTTCTAATACATATCTACTTTACCTACAAGCCAATTCCCAAAAGCAAACCTCTAAATACCATTTTCTTACCATCATTGGGAAGTGAAAGTAGTGGGTTTGAAACTCCAGATGAGGAGGGCACTGAGGTCTCCACTTTCTGGATGAGCCCTCTAAACACTACAAAAGGTGGGCGGGATCACCACCATCTCAATTCATGACAGGCCTGCTTAGGGTACACAAGTTGGACTGGGTGCTCTCAAGGAATTCAATCATAGGAGTGCCTATTCTGTAAATTAAACCAGCTTGTGAATGCTTGTTTTGTCCATCTTAAGCATGAGATAGGTGCCTCAGCCTACTCTGTTAGGATGGTAACATGCTCTGGGTATGTGCAGTCACAGAGCATTAGGAACCTGCATAACTTTATTGAAGGAAACTTAGCTCAGGGGGACACGCAGGGCATGTCAACATGCCATAATGCAGTGCTGTGAATGAACTAGTTAGGAAAATAGTAGCAGCATATTAGTTTGCCATTTCACCAAGGCTAAATCCTTCCTCTTTTTCATGATACAAACCCTAACTGCAGAATACAATTACATTTTTTTCAAGAAGTGAAGAGAGATGGAGTAGGCAAGTCATGAAGGTGATGGATTAGCAAAATACCAATTCGTGTAGCTTTACTGCAGTTTTCCTCGGTGGACTAAATGTTGTATCACAATCAGAGAAAAGGAAGGAGACAAAGCACCAGTGCCTGGAAACTAAAGGGAGTTACTGCCATCTGCTAAGGTGCTCTTATGTCAAAAGTCCTATTTGTCTGGAGAAAACTGTGAGAAGGGGAATGTGGTTTGCTATTCATTCAAATGAATGATATTGTAGAAGGAGAAAAGACTGCTCAGATAGCTTTGCAAAGGACATTTGGAGCCCTGACAATTCCAGGTTAGTAGGTAATATGGACCACTGTTCTTTTTTTTTTTTCCCCCTTCTCTTTTTTTGCTGCAAGAGTGGTGATGTTGAGGTAGGACACTAAGTGCAAAGTTATGACAATGGCACATTAGTGTATGTCATAAATCACTATTTTAAGAACACTTTGTGGATGGATGCACATATAAATTGCATTTCTATAAAGTTGCTGTTGTGAAATTAAGGGGATTTTTTTGGCTTCTTTTTACGTATATATTTTTAATTCCCATCTAAAATGAGTTGAAAATCAAATATGGATTTTCTCTCAAATTCTTGCAACATACAGAGAAAACAATACCTATATAGTCAAGTGATTATCTTTGACTTTACACAGCCACTGTTTTGTATGGTTTAGTTTCAATTTTAATGTGTTTACAACAGTTCTTCCATTTTAAATTTCTGCATCTGTCAGTTTTCTCAAGAGTAAAAGCAGTATGTCAGTTGAGGGCAATTTAAAGTGAATAGAAGGTTTTAATTTGGATTTGTAAAAATAAAGAGATTTTTCAAGCATTATGGGTATACTAAGTATGCACACATACCTTGAAGTCTAATCCCAAAGCAAGAACACTAATGTTGCATAACTAGAAAAATAAACATTAGGTTAGACCTACAGTTACTTAAATCAAATGCGGGCAAGTTAGACCAGCTGTGTAACAGTCAATGCTTTTACAGTAATAAATGTTGACAGCAAAAATAAAAAGAATGCATTACTGAGATATCATCAAATGAGCCCTGTCATTACATGGGAACTCCACCCTGTATAAGCTTGTCAAAAAGTGTTACTGTAATCCATTGAGAAGCTTCCTCCTCAGGCAAGGAAAGAAAAATGTTTAGGATAGGCTCAGAACAGGTGTGTTGCATTGTCATGCCTGTATTTAATCACAGATCTCTTCTCATTAGTTTCATGTGTGACAAATTCAGATTCCAGTCTTGACTATCATGCAATGCTGAAATGATCATTTAACAGTCAAATACAGAGCCAACAAATGTAAGCAAAGCAGCCGTGGACACTTTTTATACACTGTACATTCCCCAAGAACAAGACATTCAAATGATTGCCCCCCCTCTTTTTTTTTTTTTGGCTTTTCCCAGCTCAGTGTTAGCTAGTAACACTTTAGGATTAAGGGGTGTCATGCACCCCTAGGAATCTCAGGATGCTGAGACGTCCTAATTCATCTCCTGGTCTGCAATGACAGATACTGTGCCATCTCCATTTCAAGACACATTCGCAAAGGGCAGAAAACCCTCCATAAATGACTGCACTGATGTGGAACCCATAGTATCTCCTTTTTTCTGAGGGGCCTAAGTTTACCTTCAAAAGCAGGCATCATGGCCAGGGAGAGGGCATGGCTAGAAAGGCTCGTGATACGACCTGGTTCAAGACTTCACTAGTGCAGCATCCATTAGCATGATTCCTATAGATCCCCTGAAGAAGCTTAAAGTTGTTCACCAGTGGTTGGTGAGGGACACGACTTGGCTTGAATCTCTCTCTCTGACTCAGTAGCCTCCTTTGGTGTGGAAATGTGCTTATAAATCCTTGCATCAGGGGGCCTTTGACCCTACAATCCCTGTCTACCAGTTAGGTAAGGACACCCTTTCAGTTTGACGACCAATGCCCATACAAAGGAAGAGGAAGGAAGGGACAGAAACTGAGTTATAAACTTGGCATTGTTTGTGTTTGTCTGTACCCATCCACCGACCTAACCTCTCACACACAAACTAAAGGCTTAGAAGCATAAAAAAATTAGGGGTGGAAAGGACCTCAGGAGGTCCTCTAGTCCTGCTAAAAGCAGGTTCATCCCCAAGTAGATCATCCCAGCCAAGGTCTTGTCTAGCTGGGTCTTAAAAACCACCAAGGATGGAGACTCCACCACCACTCTGGGAAACCTGTTCCAGGGCTTTTACTACCTCCCAGTGAGAACTGTTTTTCTAATATCTAATCTAAAACTCCCCTTGCTGCAACTTGATCTGGGGCTCCTTAGAAAGGGCTATAATGGTGACAGCCTGATCATCACCGCTTACTCCAGTCAATCCTCTTCCCCTTGACTTGCTGTTGTTGGCCCCCTGCTGTGCTCAGCTTGACTCTGCTCCATCTCCTGCAGGCTTCTTTATGGGATCTGCCGCATTACCTTGTTACTCAGTAATGGTATGGTGCTGATCATGCTCTATTACTCATTACACAGTAACGTGGCTGATTCAGTAGCAGAAGCAGTTGGGAGGGACAGTATGATAATGATGGGACAGCTTCACTGAGGCCCAAAAGAATCAGGTGAACCCCAAAGTGTCTTAAGGCTAGGGGTGGCTTCTAGGTTAAACCATTACAAAATGAGAGAAGGTATGATGCCTGGTTACCTGCATGAGTGTGGTGGAGACCTGGAAAAGAGGTCAGGCAGGCAGAGTTGGCTGCCATGTGGAGAAAGTAAGGAAAGGGAAAGATGCCCAGAAAGGATCAGCTCAGTAAGAGGCAACCCTCTTTACAGCTATCAAAGTGCTGAGTGCGCCCCTGCGACAGGCATATCCAACCACCATGCCTGCAGCTACACACGCATGAAATACATTTTCATTTTCTGTCAGGAGATTCTTTTGGGATTATGTAGGAAAAAAAATTAATCAATGGCACAAAAGTAAACAAACACACACAGAAGTGAAATCCAATTCACTAACCACATGGTGAGATTTTTCACACTTGACATTAAAAATAAGCTCCCAAATCACTCTCAAAAACCCTATGAAGCAGAGCCAGTACATTTAATTAATCCACTGATACTAAAGCCAAGTTTTGGCTAACTGAATTACCATTGCCAACTTTTACTTGGGTGGTACAAGACTGTATTGCAGTGCTAAACTGCCCGTGGCCAAGATCAGATGATGGTCACTGAAGAAGAGGTGATTATTAGGCCTGTGCGAATAGAGAAGTATTCGATTAGGATTCGGATGTGGCCAATTCAAAGGACAGTGATTCGATTTGGTGATTCGAATCACTGTCCCCATGCCCCCCCGCCCCTCCCATTCAATATGACCAAATCAGAATCAGAGATTGGGCGCTGATTTGGATCCGCTGGAGACAGACAGGCACAGCTGGGAGGCTACACTTTCTCCCCAGCTTCTCCAGCCCTGCCTCTCCCCAGGTGGGGGGGAGACATGGGAGAAGCCCCCATGGCTGCCCTTATCAGCCCCCCATCCCCTGCCTGGCCCCAGCCCTGCCCTAACCGGCTGCAACAGCAGCGATCAGGGCCTCTGAGGGCTTGTGGCAGAGCCCCCACCGTGCAGCGCAGGGCAAGGGGGGGCAGTGAGGATCACCCCATCCCCGCCTGGCACCCGCGCGGCAGTTGCCCCATGGCATGGGTGCAATGCAGCTCAGCAGGGCATTGTGCTCTGTCTGGGAGCTGGGGCTGCTGGAGCTGATCAGTGCCAGGCTCTGGCCAACTGCTAGAGCCACCACAACTCTCAGACCGCGTGCAGTGCCCTGCCAAGCTGCGCTGCACCCGCACCATAGGGCAGCTGCCATGTGGGTGCCAAGTGAGGGGGGGCAATCCCCACTGCCCACTTCCCCACACTGCACAGGGGAGCTCTGCCACAAGCCCTCAGAGGCCCTGATCGCCACTGCCAAAGTCGACGAGCGCAGGGCTTCTGCTGCTGCTGCTTCTTTTTTTTTTTTTAAAGCGCCGGGAGGCTGGGGCCAGGAAGTGCAGCCATGCGGGCTTCTCCTGTGGCTACTCCAGCTATGCCTGCCTCTGCCCAGGCAGAGAGAGCTGTGGGAGAAGCCCCCCCATGGATGCCCTGCCCAGTCCCAGCCCCCACCTAGCCTAGCTGGCACAGAGGGGGCACAATGTGGGAGTGGCTTGCTCCAGGCAGCAGAAGTGCATAGCCCTTGCTCCCAGTCCTGCCTCATCTGCACCACTTACCAGCTGGCATTGGGGAGAGATGGGGGGGAGGCGCTGCCGCTGCTTGCCAGCTGGCACAGGAGCATGGGATGCAGGTGCAGTAGCGCTTGGAGCAGGGGCTATGTCCTGCTTGCGTAGCTGGCACAGGGGAGGGGCATGACACAGGCGCAGCTCACTCCAGGCAGCAGCAGGGCAGAGCCCTTGCTCCCAACACTACCGCGCTCACATCAGCTGTGGGAGCAGGGGCTCTGCTCTGCTGCTGTTTGTCAGCCGGCGCAGCAGGGCATGGGGTGTAGGCGTGGCAGTGCTGGGAGCAGGGGATATGCCCTGCTGCTGCTGCTTGCCCCCTTCTGCCTGCAGTGAGCCATGCTCACATCCTGCCCCCCGCTGCCTCAGCTGGGCAAGCAGCAGCAGGGCAGAGCCCCCACTCCCAGCACTGCTGCACCCTCATCCCATGCCCCCCCGAGTACCGTAACCCCCTGCCCCGGCTGAGCAGGTAGTCCCAGTTCCAGCCTCAATCCCTCCCTCCCTCCCCCAGGCTCCTTCCCTCCCACCTCCCCCAAGAGACTTACCAGCTGCCTGTTTAGTTTATGACCAAATCTCCACAGTGGCTAAATCTTTTCCGAATCGATTCAGAGCTTTCAACTGGTTTCTCAATTTGATTCGGATTTGGAGTTTCGGTCCCTGAATCGGGCCAAATCTCTTCTGAACTGAATTGGCTACCAAAGCTTCACACAGCCCTAGTGCTTATCAGGTGGGTCTTGAATGGACGCATTCAATCCCAGAGCACATACCTCTGTCAGTTTAGGTAAAGTAACTCCATTAGCTAACTGTATTATCAGGCAATCGTCCTATAATGGAAAACCACTAGCAAATGATACATAACATCTGTGTTATGCTTTTTATATGCATCCACTGGAAAAGTAAAGTTTAATTTTACGCTCTGTTTCAATAGTAAAATTTATGTTATTAATTACAGGAACTTATTTCTAGTTCTCACATGCACAAAAAAAAGACTCCCTGTTTACAATAAAACTATGCTGCTGACTTTTTTAAATACAAAAGATTTTTATATTTATCTTCTTGTGGTTTTATGAAGTCTTATGGTTGCCATTAAAAAAACAGTAACAGAAACCGGAATCTGTATCCTGTTTGCAACTGTGACATTTGGGGAGCAAAAAACATGATAAAGGCATGTAACTACACTAAGATCACCAAAAGAGGAGAAAAAAAGCATGGATGTTTGAACAGAATGAGTTGTCGTGGACATGATTTATAAGAATGTGACACGTTATGTAGCAAACCACAAAAAGACAATATTTTGTTTCTCATGCCAACACCTTCTGTTAAGTACATAATGTACACTCTACTTATTACACACTCCCTTCCTGGAAAAACACCTTCACATATTACTCTTCTACATTTTACTTCCCACTTCAAAGGCCAGTTGAGATCACCTTTTTATGGTGATCAAGTTAAATCCAAGTTAAATCTACAGTATGTGTAAATTTGCCCCCAGTGTTTACCAAGTATTTTCAAGAATGAGTAAACTACAATCTCCAGGAAGAATCTAACACACACACACACACACACACACACACACACACACACACACACACGAAGATATACCAGCACTGTTCACAATAGGGTGGCCACTGACACATGCCTAGAATTCAGGATGTTCAGCTGGTGAGCAGGGGGAACTGACCACTGCCCCCTTTGCAGTGGGGGCGGGGCTGCTGCCTCCTCATCCAATCAGCGGGTCCATTCCTCATTTAGAACTGGACAAGAAACAAAGGGTTTAAAAACAGGACAGTCCGGCATAAAACAGGACCCCAGTTCACAATGACGTGGAAACCTAAAGGAATGGGAGAAAGCGCTGCCCAAAATAAACGGTTTTCTCCAGTTGCAGAGAGGAATTTGGATCCCTAGGATGGAGAAACACACATTTCAGCGCCCCCATAGCTATATTCTACAGAGCAAAGGAACAGAGAACTCTGGAACTCCTGGACTCAATTTCAGGATTGTGCGGGGGGTGGGAGGGGTCACGCTGCGGTGCTTACAGGCCCTTCTGCTCACTCCCTTCAAGCTCCTGTGCCACCTTTTCATCCGTCACACTCCATTTAGCTTCCACTATCCCTCTCGACTTTCTTCCAAACTCCCCCCCGCAACCTCCCCAACCTTAACTCAGTCTCCTGTTCCTGCCCCCAGCTTCTGTCCATGATCCTTGCTCCTCCCCATCTCCCTACATCATGGCTCTTGCCTCTTCCCCATACTTGTTCCTGTCTCTATCTCTTTCTTCTGCCCAACCCTGCTTATGTCCCTTTCTCTTCACTGCACTCCTTGTCCAATATCCCTCTGCCTCTTCACTGCAGGGAAAGTCCTGCTCAGTCCCAGCAGCTGAATGCTCAGTCCTGTGTGGGGATGGTGCATGTGCAGTCTGGGCTCCACACAAACTGCCAGGGAATGGAGCATGCTCACCACAGATAGAAGCTCCAGAGAACTGAGCTGCCAAAGTCCATCAAACCTTTCAAATATGTGTGAACTGAGATTTTTCAGAGCCTTTTACCTTGAGCAAATTAAGACAAACTTCTAGAGAAAGGGCAAAAGGCATGTCACTGACAAAGGACAACTCCCTGCCAAAACAAGGAAGTGTGCAGCTTCTTCATTACATGACTATAATAAGTCTTTTAACACAGACAGAACAAACATATGCTCCCCTGGTTGTGTCTACATGTTCATTAATGTGCTTTTGCTAATGTGCATTAAAATCAGTACCTCCATTGTGAGGTATTAGAAAAGGCCACACTAGCCTATCTTAATGCCTATAAGCAAAAGCGCATGGTTTTTTGTGATGCTTTAATGCGCATTAAAGCACATGTGTACACCCCCCCACCCAACATTACTCTAGGAAATCACCTAACATCTTAGCTGAAATTTTTCAAAAAAGTTCAGCCTTAGCTAGACACCTGGGATAAGACATTTCAGTCACAACAATTTAATTTGGGTAAAGTCAGAAGCATCTGAAAATGGGTTCAACATGCATGCAAACCGGAGTTCTGGAAAGCCAGAGATTAACATAAAAACAGCCAAAAACTTCTGGAAATTGTGTGTTAAAAGTTGTCATAAAAAAGCAATGTTTTACACCTCATACCATTCATCTTAACTTCAAAACACAATAGTTACAATGTCCAAATTGACTTCACTGTACAGCTGGTACTGTGCTATATAAGATCATCTACAAATGACTCCCAGGGAATCTCTTGAACATCTTAAATAAACAAATGTCATACGATAATCTGTTGCAATCTTAAATAAACTCTGTTTTATTTTTCTTTCAATTCTAATATTACTCCACAAATACATTAGTGCATTTGCAGTTCTTGTTCCAAGTATGACAATTTTATCTTATATGGTCATTCTGCCAAACAGGCATAAACATGAATGACAATATAAATCCCATCTTCTTTCAGTGCCAGAAATCTAGAAATGTTGAGGTACTGGTGAGTTTTCAGCAGGAGGTGGATCTCTCAGCATCTGTCGTAATTAGCATGCAGGCACAAAATCCTTTTTACTTAAATGAAAAAAGGGAGTCTCTAGTACAGGATTTGTACAACAACCGATTTGTTGGTCTGATTTTAATTAAAGGCATAAGGCAATGCTCTAATTTTAAAATCTGTGGTGCATGCTTATAGTAACTGTTTGTGCTTACATGCTTAGATAATATAAAGTCTGGATGTTACCTACTAAACAGTTTAGTACAGCTTTTAGACCTCAGTCCTCCTTAGTACTCTTACATGTGACCTGATTTTTAACTTCTCATGCTGGCAATTAAAAAAAACAAACCCTTACATCTTGCAGTTAAAATGCAATAAAAATTCAATTATATTACGCCTTGGATTTTTCTTGTAACCCTCATATTAAAATTTGTGTTCAGTATTAAAGGAATTAAAGTCAATATCTTTACCAATTAGTTATGGGGAACATAAATGAAGACAAAAAAATGAACTGTGAAATACACATGCAGATAGAGTGCTTTCATATTATTATACAACATAATCAGTAAATCTGGTACTAATGAGACACAAGACTTAAATGTGAAGAATGCATTTAGTGAATTATTGTCAATCAATGTCTATATACCAGGATAACAATAATCTTGAATGGCAACACTCCTATTATTATAAATTCCTAACTAAGTACTTCATTACTTCAAAATGTCACTCTTAATTTACAGAGTATCAGATAAACATCTCCATACTGTATATTTGGTTTGTGTCTTCTTCTATGCAACTGAAACACTGACCATTTTTCTAAAACTCATTCATCGCTTACATTTTGTTTTGCCTGAAGTAGTGTTTCATGGCAGCTCACAAGTCTGTTTTGAAGACTGCTTTTCAAACTGAGTATTTGGCTCTTAATAGATATGCATATAAACAAATCGAATGATTTTTGTTTTCTACCTGTGACTTTAAAATAGAGAGTTTATACTGAACATTTCACATTAATTTAGTATTATGCCACTAAAAAAAAACCAAAACCTGTTACTTATAATCTAAACACGGGACTTGATGATGACAGACGTATCCAATACGAACAAATTGCAGGGATCTAAATAGATAAAGCAGACTATTTTTCCCTCCTGTGATGACAAGATGACACTAAAACACAAAGTAACAAACTTTACCAGCTTCAAAACTTTAGTTTATCTTTGCATTTGCCATCCTCCTCAGTCCATTGGGTGTCTGTAGTAACTTTCAACTCTCACCTCATCCTTTATGTCTTCCTGCTGCTGGGCACTGAAGATCTCCATTGCCGCCATCAGTCTCATCATTAGCTCATCCACTGTTGTGTTACCTAGCAACAAAGGAAGATAGCTGAACTTCATATTATTAAAGTTATTAAAAAATGGAAAGTCATCCTAGAATTAATCCATAAGGAATAACGAGAGTTTAAAATATGGCAGATTAGAAAATGCTAATATCTCATTAGATTGTTTTTAATTTGCCTTTTATTGAAGTTTTTCAATGTTTTAATATGTTCCACCAGCAAATCTTGACTAGTGCAAACGCAGGTTGAAATTTTAAGTTCTCCAAACATGAGTATCTATTTTGGTGCTAACTGGTTATGCCTTTTAACTTCTTCAAATGATATTTTCGTCACTGATGAAAGAAAAGGATGGTGTCTGAGATACTCTCTCTCTCTTTGTCACACACACACACACACACACACACACACACACACACACTCTCTCTCTCTCTCTCTCTCTCTCTCTCTCTCTCTCTCTCTCTTTACATTTTTGAGTAGATCTAAATATTTTCCTAGTTAGGGTAATTACAAGCTTCACCATTAAGCTTCTATCCATGACCTGATTTCAGAAAGTACAAGAACGAAATCTGGGGAAAACCAGCATTTTGAATGCATAAAAGTAATCCACTTATATAATCAAAATATTTTTTTCCTACAGTTATGACTAGTCTTTAGTGGGAGCTGCTTATTTTTTCTTCAGTGTATTTACTCCTTATGAAAACTTAAGAGTTTTAATAGTATTATAAACTTATTTGAGGAGAGAGTTAGATTAGCATCTTAGAGTTTATAAAGCCATTAGCAAAAAGAAAAAAGAAAACAAAACAAAGAAAGAAAAAAAAAGAAAGGGAAAACTACAAAGAATAAAATTTATACCCCAATTAATTGGAATAATTTGGACTATTTTATAATTATTCTTATAACTCATTATGCCTCCAATACAACAAATTAAGCACATTTAAAATTTTAAGAAAACAAGTACCACTGACTTAAATAGGATAACTCACTGTGACTTAAAGTTACATACACATTTAAGTACTTTGTCAAAGTGGAGTCTATAAGGCAGAGTAAATAATCTATTTTTTGAATTATTTGTGCGGAATAAACACTAGAACTAATGAAGCTATTAAACTGTTTTTTGTCTTCAGTGGAGATAAACTATGCACTGCTTGGCAGAAAACTTGGATTTGGAAGTCAGATCTCTTGAATGAGAAGGGTCATACAGATAAAAAGGAAAATTTCTGGCTAAATGAAGCTGCACTGGAGACTTCTTAAACAGGAACAGTTCATCTGTCCACTTTGCCAAAGGGAGAGATAATGAGAGAGTCCAGTGGCTGCCCAGACAAACATCTCTCTGTTTACGCAAAGCAGCAGTAACTGTTCAAAAAACCCATAAGAGAACTAGAATGAACAGAACTAGATATAGACAGCTTCATAAAAGCACTTAAAGGGAAAAAGAAATAATAAAAAGGATAACAGTCCTACTCTGATGCGTTTTAATCTGTGGAGGTATTGAAGACAGTCCAAGAGTCCCATCTCACAAACCTTCCTCAGAGTAGCTTGAAAATCAGGATCTGCTTGGTAACATTTCTCATTGGCCCAGCTGCGTAGTCAGGAGGGACGTTAGATAAGCTTGCAGGAACAAAGTGCCCATTTTCAGGTGTGGGAAAGAAGCAGATACAGCCTATTCCAGGGGTTGTCAACCAAAGGTATGCATACCCCTGGGGGTACTTTGAAAGGTCCAAGGAGGTACGGGGGGGGGGAGGGAGGAAGGGGAGCAGGCAGGGACGGAGCACTGCTGCCTCAAGGGAGCAGGGCCGGGTCGGGGCAAGAACAACAGTGCTCTTTTGCGGGCCACACAGATGCCATGCTCCTGCCACTCGCCACCCCCGTCCTCCCCCCATTCACCATCTGGCCGTGCACCACCCCCGGGGTACACTTATTAAAAAGGGGGCCACTGGGGGTACACTTAGGAAAAAAGGTTGAAAACCCCTGGCCTATACTGGATACAAACTGGAACAATTACTTTGTTTAACCCCATTTTGTAAAGGAAAAAATGGCCATTCTCCTTTTTAATGGTCTCATTCCTTGACATAATTGTATACCTATTGCAACTGTTTTTTACTTAGTCTGTGGCTACCTCTGTTACACTCTCCTTATCCCAAAGATTTACTTCCCATTTTCCTTCTTAAGTGACCACTTCCATTTCTCCATGAGGCTCAACACGGAGTTCTACCTTAGACTGCACCTCGGTGATTCTCAACCAAGGTGCTGGGGCACCCTGGGGTGCTGCGAGACCCTTTGAAGAGTGCCATGAAGTGGGAGGAGATAAACCAGGTGGAGGAGATAAGCAGACAAGTGTAGGCTCTGGCCCCTGCTTGGCCCCTCTGCAAGGAGGCAAGCACGGTCATAAATAAGTTCGTTTTTAAAATGGGTTGCCTCTCAATTCACAGAAGTTACAGAGCGTACCTTGAGTTTAAAAAGGTTGAGAACCACTGCTGTGTCCACTTCTGACCCAGACCTAAGGAAGACCACTTTGTGCCCAAAAGCTCATGTAACATCTCTTGCATAATATCCCTGCAGGAGACCTATGCTTGTTTTAACACGCCTTAAAACTACAGGCGAGGTCCAAGGCAGTTCAGCACTTTTGAAAACACTAGTAATGGGTTTAGCTCCTATGTTAGATATCTTAACTCAAATAATTTGTGTTAGCCATTTTTATTTAACAGAACAAGCCAAAACTATGATCATTATTACAATTATGACTATTTAAACATTTTGTTTCATTAAACATATATTGAGACAGTTATTTTCATTTCTGTAACATATTAATCTGTCACCACAGAAGTTATTTTTTGAAAAAATCTAAGAGCAAAGATAGAAACCAAGAGCTGATAGTAAAGATGTCTTCTGCCAGTTTCAGCCCCAAAATAAGAAATGCCCTCAATATAAATCAAGAACTATACCTTGTATTACATTCAGCACCTCATTAGATGATCGTTTCCCCATAATAATAAGGAAAAGCGGAAACTGATCTGTCTTCTGAGTTCGAATCGTTTGAGCCACAACACTACCGAAGTGTCTAGTGCACATTGTCAGAAACCTGAAAGTACAGAAAAACAATATGAATGTACACTGCAGTGCCTTTAAAAACCCAGTGCAACCTAAAGAAACCGTTCGGATAATAAATTATACACATCTCTTCCCTTAAAAAATAGTGAAATATGCCCATGTACTTGAGTACAATTTACTGCTTAAAAACTAGGCTGCTGTATTCAATTGTAGAGCATTTTACCCCTCCAAACTTAATCACAAAAACCATGCTTACAAATAGGAGATACACCAGATGGGAGGCATTACAATACATTCTAACAGGCAGACAGTGTCTTATTTGATAAAGAAATTCCATTTTTCTGCTCATCATCTAGTAAACTGTGATGCAAACAATACAAAGGAAGGAAAACTCCCCACAATAAAAAAAAACTTCTCACAAAGTAGGTTTAAGAGAAACCAGTTAGGTGTAGTACTGTGAATGAAGTATAACATTGCTATGACTCATATAAAAATCATAATAATGATTAGTTAATAATGTCACGTTAATAATGAAAGATTAACAAAATATTTTCATCAGTCATAACATTCAAGTTCTGTACTTTTGAACTGTATTTTCTTTTGGAGTAGTACCTCCTCTAGTTTCTTACTTAGCAGTGTAGTCTAAAAACAATAATTCTAAGCTTTTGACCAAAAAAAGCTCTTAGATATTAGCATACAGAAGTCTAGCATTAGTATTCTTAACACGATCTTGAATAAATGAAAAAACTGATAAAGCTTTTCTCTTCCATTAGAGGACTGTTTGAAATTAGCATTTCTTTCAAGAGAAAAGGGTAGCTTATGATATGTTTTCAGATCTGATGGTAAAAAGTAAATGTCATAATAATAATGAATTATGAAAGACCAAATGCAAATATAGAATGCTTTAATAAGATCCAATTTAATAAAGTCTGTAAAAATAATGGACTTTTAATAACACAGGTCACAAAAGGCAAAACAGTGGAAATTCTGAGGACTAGCCACTGGTACAGGCTTATTAATTCTTAATTATGTTCATGAAAGGCAACTTAAATCGTGTGTTTTCTTATGCCTTATGATAATATTTTAGGTAACAACTGCTCTGAAATGTATGCTCTAACTGATGAGCAAAGTCCTGTTGTCACACGCATTAGGAGGCAAATCTATTTGAAAGGATAAACTGCATTAGAATGTCATGTGCTCAGAATCACTTGATATCAAAATCCAAAACAAATTCAAAACATTTCATTTGAAAATCAATGTATTTCTAGCTAATAAAATCATCCAGAACTTGGGTTAGAAACTGAGAAGGCCCATGATTACAAAACTGGGCTTGGGAGATTAGGGACTTCCCCAAAGTATGAAAAAAAAACCAACTTAGACATAACTTCTGCTATAGCATATCATAATATGAAGGGCATCCTGTAGTTTGGCAGTAATAAGCAGGATGTGACTATTAAACATTTTAAGTCACAAAAACATATTTCTGGTGCAGAAATGCAATTGCCCTTTTATTATCCAGGTTTTCTACTTTATTGCATTCCAGCATTACCACAGGATATAGAAACAACTACTTGTTAGAAACCACGTTAAAATTGTCAGACTAAGTCACAGAACGCATGTACCCAAACTGGACAAAATTTACTGTTTTCACACTACTGGATGATGTGAGTATTATGAATTGGATGTCTTCTACAATCATCAGCCAAATAGATCAATAATCTGAACAGTACCATTTCCGATTTCTGATGAATGCTGGAGAGCTGAAATACTACATCAGACTCTGATACCATGTTACCAGAATGGTATTTGCTAACTGAAAGGAGCTCAGTTAAGATTAACATAAACCCTCAAGGGCTACAGGGATTGATTAATTAGAAATAACTAAAGCTGAAGACATATAGTTCATTAAGATATAGCAAAGGGGACCAGAGAACACTGAGGAGAGGAATTTTTGAAGTGTGGGATTCCTGAAATGAAATCCTGACTCAACAGAAGTCAATGGCAAGGCCCTGGGAGAAACTGGCTTCATGGGGTCAGGACTGAACTTCCCCGAGGGACAGGCCAGTAGTAAGGAGCTGAAATTAAGAAAATAGAAATTAAAGTTGTCATGGACATCTTCCTGACAGGGACTTATATTACGAATCTTGAGCACTTTCCCAATTAATGTAATTTCACTACAAAAGGCATAGAAATTTATAGAACACTAGAAGAAAATATACTACAGAAACTAGCTTAAAGGTCGTTAGACTCGATACGGCACTAGTTCTTTTACACACTTACCTGCGGCAACTTAATGGTTCTTTATCCATTCCACATCAAAGCAAGAGACACAAAATATATGCCTGGCTATTTTTCATGCAGGTATGCTCTATATCGATTACAGAAGTGAGTTTTGTATACATAGGATCCTGAATGATGTGGATACTTCAGTGAATTAAAATATTTCTCAAATAGTTTGAAGCTTTTCCAGCAGAGAAATACACATTGTGTAAAGCTCCCTAACGTTACCCAGCAATACAGGTCATGACTCTTGGGGTCTCTGCTCCTGGAGGATCATAGTAGGAAATGTTTGTTAAAGAAATGTAAAAACTCTAAAAATGCAGATTTCAAAAAAGGGACGTCTTGTGCTGGCTCTTAAAATGAAATGTCAGCTTCTAGTACCCCGCTTGCTTGTTGGGAAGTGAAATAGTTCCTCTGCCGACATCATTGCCCCCATTTATTTGAATAATAAAGTGGTGCAACTACAGAACTTTTGGGTGTGGAGACAGATGAATAATGAACTGAAGATAAGCATCTTCCAAGAACAATTACGATTAAGCAACTTTCTTCTCTAATGGTACACACCAAAATAGATCCCCAGTCTTACAAACAGATCCCTCCTTGATTTCTTAACTAAACAACTTCAAATGGAATAAAAACAAGAAGAAGTTGAAGCTAAGTGGAACATAACACAGCATAAGAGGCACTGCTCTTTTATCCAAACCCTCAAATTGTATAATGCTCTCTATACTAAGGAGCACTCACTCACAGAAGCATAATCTAGTTAATGATTTTGAATTACTTGGTTAACAGTCACTCTCTCACATGTATTTCTTTTATTTTACTATGGGGAGAACTTAACATTTCTTCAGTTCAACTGAACCTTTTATACTGCTAGCCCTTCATATGTTTTTTAATTTGAGCTAGTATTAATTCAATTTTTTTTCTATTTTCTTTCCTTTTAGACTTTACTAATCCATTGTTTTCACAGTTAACTTTTCTCTCTTCTTCATTTCTGGCAGAAATCTTTAGCCTTGGATTTCAGCAGTCCATTATGAAGCCACACTGTCTGCTTCTGCATTTATACTCAAAGAAGTACTGCTATCTGTTGGGCCTTACGGCTTCTTTTTGATTTCATAGGCTTTTTCCACATATATTTCCTCCTAATTCACCAGATTCTTATTTCTTAATTCCTCTAAATATGAGGTTTCCCTCAATTACTTCCCTTCCATTTGTAGAACAAGATCCTCCAACTGATATGTGGGTAGCAGAAATCCTCCTAAGAATCTGGTGCCTTGTGGTTAAGAACACCACAGATGCTTGCCCAGAAGTAATTAATTTTCATTTTCCCTTAGGTCAGACTGTAGCAGATCTGCACTGTCAAACTTCTTTGCTTTTAATTCTTTCTATTCCTAACTCAAAGAAGTCACTTCATCCTATTTTGCTGGCACTATAAATAATTTTCTCATATACCACTGCCCTCTTCCTCCCTCTGCTCTGCTAGTTAGATAAAATAACATACTCCAAACTGCTACATAGGGGCCGTGTATATACATGCATTTAACTGTGTAGTAAACCAATTAGCTTCAGAGTAAAACATCACTGTCTACACGTGCAACAATATTAAACCACAGTAAACTAATTAATGCCACTGTAAGATAGTACTGTTGAGAACAGTACTATCTTACAGAAGGGTAATTAACTGCAATTAAACACATGTGTAGACGCTGCACCTGGGAGTAGTTTACTAAGGCTGTGCAAAGCTTCAGTAGCCAATTCAATTCAGAGGAGATTCGGCTCAATTTGGGCCAAATTTCCAAATCCAAATTGAATCAGGAGACCCATTACAAGGTCTGAATTGAATCAGAAGCCTCCAAATCGATTTGGAGATTTGGGTGGTCCCTGCTCACAGCCACAGGGAGCTGGACCTGGGCTCCATGCCCACAAGTAAGGGGCAGGGGGGCTAGAGGAGTGAGGAGGGGACCATGGGGGGAACCTCGCCTGGCCCCATCCCCTGCTGGTTCCCCCAGCCCTCCTGAGTGCCCCCCATCCAGCTCCTGCCCCCCCAGCACCCTCCATGGCTCATGAAGTTGGCTCATACCCAACTCCAGCATCTGGACACTTAAAAAATAAAAATAAAAAGCCCCACACTCACCAGCGGTGAGCAGCAGCAGCAGTGGTGATCAGGGCCTCTAGGGGCTCGTGGCAGAGATCCCCCTCTCCTGCCTGGCACCCACATAGCAGCCATCACATCACAGAGGGTGTGGCTCCAGCATTCATCTGGAGTCCAGTAGCGCTCAACACAAGCGGCTCTAGCTCTCGGACAGGGCACAGAGGCCCACGGTGTCCTGCTGTTCCACACTGCACCTGCACAATGCAACAGCTGCTGCACAGGTGCCAAGCAGGAGGGACCTATCCCCACTGTCCCATGCTGCATGGGGGACTCTGTCACAAGCCCCCAGAGGCTCCAGTCACTGCTGCTACAGCCAGCGAGTGTGGGACTTTTTTTTTTTTCTTCCAAATGTGCCAGGGTGCTGCAGCTGGGCAGGGCAGCCATGGGAGGGGCTCAGGGAGTGGGCAGGAGGTAGGACCCCACTCACCACCACCACACCCCTGCCGCCAAGACTGCCTGTTTGATTCAGAGGAGATTCAGCCTGATTTGGTGGCCAAATCTCCAAATCTAAAATCAGCCAAATCAAATTAAGATAATGATTCGAATCACTGAATCAAATCACTGCCCCTCTGAACCACCCGAATCTGAAGTCGAATCGAATACTTGCTGCTTCAAACAGGCCTAGTTTACTCCAGTTCAAACTGGTCTGGAGTTTATTGCTTCAAATTAATTGAACACATAGATGAACCCAGTGGCTAGGGACAGAAACTGCATATAAACTGGTATAAGTGATCAGAAACTGGTTCAAATCTGTAACACAACAGAAATTCAGTGCACATAAACTCTCACAAAATTGCTGAAACTGGTTTATGATAAACCTAGGAGGATGTAGTATCCAACTTAACTGATTTAGGTTAAATCAGTTTATTGAACTTCTATCCTAGATACCCTCCAGATTCAAATTAACGCACAGTCCCCTAGCATCCTAGGATGCTTTGCACTTCCCCTGTAACCTCTCTCTCCCCAACACAGTGAGCAAGCTAGCCTTGACCTAAGCTGTCTGCTCTAGCCGAGCAGGGGGGCATGCTCTAGCACCCCCCAACCCCAGCTTCTGGTCTGAGCCACTGCAGGTGTGTGGCTGTATTTCTGGGATCAAAAGTGAATGTTTGTTCACTTGCTTATCAGTTCAATCTACGCAGTTTAGACTAACCTGTGAAGATTGAATTGATTCACCCTGCGGCTTTTTGACTGTCTCTACTTAGCCAGTGGGAAGCAGCAAAGGAGTGCAAACACTGGCAGAAGAATAAACGAACGAAGAAGAGCAAAAGGTTTGATCCTTTCGGAAAAAGGATTAAGGAAAACTGCAAAATTCTGTAGTGGTCAATGGTGGTCCTAGAAAATCAACTCCACACCTATATCGTCAATCCCAACCAACAGTAAAGTGATGGCATAACTGAAAAAAGAGCAGCATGCCAAGAGGCATGAATAGGTGTTGCACATCTGACTCCAGCCCTGTTTGTTTTGCAGACCCCATTTGGCTTTGCATCTCATCTGCAGAGCTGCTAACTCTTCTATATTAAAGATATGATGTATTAGAAAATATTGCGCTATTCTTTAAATTTTCTTTTTCCCAAGCATACAGCCCATTGCACTGTATAATTCTAATATAATAAAGGGCTTTGTCTGTGTGTCTGTCTTTCTGTAATGCTTTTGGCCAACTGCACATGCGCTGCCAAGAGGGCAGGTGGCAATTGGCTGCCCAGGCCTGGGCTACGCAGGTCCAAGTTTGAGCCACTGCTGGGGAAGTTTGTGGCAGTGACGAGCATGTCCCATTGCCTGAGCAGCAGGGTTTCTCCATACCTCCCTGCTTGAGGGCAAAGGGGGAGGTATACAGTGGTGGTGCCCCTTCACCACCCATCCCTGCTGTCCCACAGAACAGCCAGCAGGGAGGAGGAGGTATCAGGTAGGCAGGGAAGGAGGGAGGGGAGCAAGGGAAGGTGAAAGCAGGGGTCACAGCAGTGGCTGCTGTTGGGGGTGAGTGGCAGGGAGGGAGGGAAGGAGCAAGAAGGGGGCCCTGACAACAGCCGGCAGGGAGGGGGAGGCAGCAGAGAGAGGGAGGCTGCACAGGCCTAGGGTGGGAGGAAGCAAAGTGGGGGGTCATGGTGGTAGCTATTGTCAGGGCTGGGTGGTAGGGAAGGAAGAGAAGCAGGGAGAGGAGGGGAGACAGGGGTCACAACAGCCAGCAGGCAGGGGGAGGGAGCCCTGCTGTGAGGTGGAGGTGGGCAGAGGGAGGGAGCCCCCGCACTGGAAGCTGGAGGAGGTGGCAGCAGCAGCAGCAGCAGCAGAGGGAGCCTTTACATGGCTGGCCCTGAAGAGTGATGCGGAGGGCGAGGGGAGGCCATGTAAACGCTCCCTGAAATCCGTTCTTATATAAGCCTGGTGGATAAAGCCTGACATCACAACAGACCAGGACAATTCTAACAGTTCACAGACTATTACATTTATCCAGGAATAGTTTTACAAAAATTATTATAACCATTTATATTAAAGTCTTGGATAACAGTAGAATTAAAAGATAGAAAAAATGGGGGGGGGGAAATGTAATAATTTGTGTTTCCTCATCTGCATTTCACACAAATGTAGAGTTTTACACATACAGAAACACAATTTCTGCTTCTTTCTTCATTAGAAGATAGTTGTGTGATATTTTGGTGAAAGAATATGTGGGGGCTGAGAAACGCCAGCAGAATGGGGCCACCGATAGAGTGGAATTAGGTGCAGAGGCAGCAGCGGTTGTAACAAAAAAAACTTTACTTACAACCTGCAATACAGCAAGGTATGCAGTGTAGGCACACTCCGTAGACAAAGAGCAAACGAAACCGTAGGCAAGCACAATGACGTTCACGCTCACGCGGGGTATGGGGTACGTCGTGGTAACTGCAATGGGAAGTCATTGGTGGTTGATCAGGCCCCTCCGTGGCCCCGAGGTACACGTGGGGATCTCTCCCTACACGCATCCGGGCTCTCCTCCAATTTGGGCGGAAACCACCCGAGCCTTTTGTATGGCCAGCAAGCCAATTGCTGACCGCCACGTGTGCATGATTTACACCGAGCCAATCGTGAGCATGCACTCACTGGTGCAGCTGCAAGCTTTTGGCGGGCTCTGATTTTGCACCAAGGACTCTTTCCTGCCTTCCAGGGGAAATCCCTGCACCGGGGACTCGCAATGTGCTTAAACGCAGCTGTGCCGAGGCATCTCTTAACCATTCAGCTCTGACAGAACACAAACTCATTATGCATACCATACTACCAAATAGCTATCAATCCTGGTCACATACTTCTGAAGGAAATAAATACTAGCATGGATGAAAAACAAGTCCTTTATTGTGTGCATTTCTCATAAGGGATTTTCTTGTTCTCATCTAGATGAAAGTGTGCCAGATCTTTTAGTGGTATCTCCAAAGCTGCCAGCAGAACTGCCTGTGGAGTTCATCAAAGAGCCAGATGTCACTACAGGAAGAATTGTTTTCCACAACAAGCTGGATTACTGCGATCTCCAACCAAAAGTGGAAATGGAGGTGTATTGTCAAAAAGGGAGGGTAAATGGCACCCTACTAACTCCTTTACTTTTTAATTATAAAAATATTTAGCTAGGGAGAAGAAGTCTGAGAAAGACAAAAACACTTTTTTGGAAAAAAAATCTCTAGAAAAAATACCCTTACAAGAAAGTTACAACAATAAACTGCATAGAAATAGTTAACAAAGCAGGAATTCACTTTCCACCTTTTATAGGAACTCCTAGAAACTAAAGCAGCACTCATTAAAAGCTACAAAGTAAGCACAGACACTGACTATAGTTAGATAAAAAACATACAAGATCCAAGCCTGAAAGAGGTTCGAAAAGTTTCTTGTCCTAATTCTTTTCTGTAAGTTGTCTGGAAACAGAACAGAATCCTTAGCCTTGTCTATACAAGAAACCACTGCCAGCAAACAGCTGCCAACCCAGCTCAGATGCCAATGACCATGTCCATGCCCAGAGCTGTACCTCTGCCAGCACCACACACCTTGACAGCAAGCAGCTCTGCACAGGCACACACTAGAAAGGCATGCCAGTTGCCCTTGAGCTGTGGAATTGATGTGGGTAGGACTATGAGGTGCCAAGGCCTGTCCAATGGAGGGATGGGTGAACCACAACTTCTGCCCACTTGGGCTGTTTTGCATCACTGACCCCTGCCATTTTTGGAAAGTATGCAGTCCATTAAAATCACCTTTACTGTTCAGAGCAGGGATTGCCAAGGCTGTTCTAGTATGAATGAGTCCTCCCTCATCACAGGTCGTACCCTTCCTGCATGGTCTGCACCACTTTACCAACAGGAACGAGAGGCGGCAGCAGTGATGACAAGCTTAGTGGAAAAGTGGGCAGACAAAGAACAGCAAGTGCTGCAGTGAATGCCTAGGATCTTCTGGCTTACGGCAATAGCCATAGACTACCTGTGCACTGCTAGGCACTGGTTCTGGGCACAGAAGTGTGGACTGAACCAAAGTGTCCTACAGGCCTGAACATCCAGCAATGCCAGACAACAACTGTAGTACAGCTATTAGATGGGGCTCATACATTTACTCTCCTTCTTCCCACACCTCCATTTCTCTAGGTACTGCAAATATATCAAGAGGAAGGAGCAATACTCCACAACACTACAGGTGTTGACAGATTACTGCAACTGTAACTAAACACTGGCTATTGTTCAAGCAGATGGAGACTCTTCCACAAGCTGTGAGTGGGGACATTTTTCCCCAAATAGGGATGTAGACTTGCTCACAGTCATTAGATGGGACCCAGCCTACTTTCCTATGCCACAGTTCATAAAGCCATATAATAACCACTTGGACAGAACATCTTGGGGTGCTAGAAAGGGTAGTGGAGATGTCTCATAAGCAGGCTGGGCAAGAATAAGGCAAATGCAACCCATCATGATCAGCACAATGTGTGTGAAGCCACATGGAAAGATAGCAAGGAAAGTTGGGGAAGCCAGACATAAGCGCTCTGTAAGCAGAGCATCCCAGAATGCTATGAGGCTATGTGAGGCCCTAAGAGTATTTCAGTGCACTGCTGCAAGAGAGTATGATGACATCTTGGACATGTCATATCCATCAATGAAAACCAACCAGCAATAAAACATTGTTACCTAGGTAAAAGGAAAATGATGAATTTGATGGTTGCAGATACCACTGAACAACATGTATACACAGATACAAACTTCAAAGTAATACTTAACAGGTGTTTTGGTCTTGCATCACTGTTTGCGTTCATTTTTTTGATTAATCAGGATTATGGAACAGAATGCCACAGGAAAATTGGTTGTTAAAAAATCTAATCTCAAACAGCAGCTGAGATCAGATGGCAAAGCACAAATATTTTCGGTATTGTATTTTTTTTGTGATTTTTCACAAATTGAATTACACTTGGTGTTAAACCACCCTTAAATAAATGTGACCAAGGGAAAAATCTCAGTTTTCATTTTTTTAAAATTCTGTCCTCATAGAAAAAATATGATAGCGCTCCTTTAATGCTTCAATTTAAACACTTCAGCGAGAGAGACACTTCTTGACTCTTATTTTTTTTGGTAAGAATGATCAGTGGATTAGGGATTTAAATGGCAAATCACACCTTAACATGCCATCATCTTTATTCAATACTTTGTGAAAGGTTTCAGCATTCTTAGCATAGATTAACTTGTCATAGCAATGGACAGAAATCAAACACCCTTTTCATTTGCTGGCTTTTTTGACCTGTGACACTCTGGCCCCCTCCCCTACATGTTATAGTTATCGTGCAATTAACTGGTTAATTGCACAATTACCTTAAGACCAGCTACATGTGCAAACTACTTATCACACAATAAAAGGCTCCATCTAGCTATAAAGATAGAACTGGAAAATGTGTACTAACTTTATAGATAGTTTCTATCATGCTTCAATTTGAATGTGTAGCAGGGTCTCCCCTGCGGCTGGGAGCCCCATCAGCTGAGCCATGCCCAGCATGAAACCCCCAGGCCTGGAGGACTGCAGCAGCCATGATCTCCAAGGCTCAGGGGTGCAAGAAACTCCCAGACCTACACCCCCCCCCGCCAGGACGGAGTCCTCACCCCTGACAGGGCTCTCAGTCTCAGCTGTACCACACACCACAAGTCAGGCATGGGACTGTCAGTCCCAGCTGTGTGCACAGCGCAGCCAGGATCAAGGACCCCCATCAGGTGCAGGATTCAGTCCCAGCTGTGCATGGCCCCTGAAGCTGTAAGCCCCCTTCAAAGGGGTGCCTGTTCTGCACCCCAGATGTGAGCGGAAATGCTATAAAAATGGCTCTGATCTTTTCTGGAGAAATCTAAAAGGAGTAGCAAAGAGCGAATTTTCCAGCAGGTTCTCATTTATGAAGTCCACCACAGGGACTGATTGTTCCACCTTTCTTAATCCACACCTACATAAAATCACTCGAGGAAATTGTGTGACACTACAGAAACCGGAAGTCACCAATATGCAGCATTTATCCAGCTTATTTTCTCAGCAAAGGTTGACAACAGCAACTCCTGGCAAAACTGAGGGAAAGCTGACTGGAAGAGGGATGGATTTTGAAGAACTACCTAGAAAAGAGCATGCTGTTGACAATGAAGGTGCCACCTGGTTGGGTAAACGGCACCCAGATCACAGTTCTGCTCAGCTCCTCTCTAACCCTTGTTGTGCATGTAGCACTAGTAGCCACAAATACCTTCTCTCATCCTTGCCCGGCCGTATGCCTAGGCATGCTGCAGTGACAAGCGAGCACAGAATTAGTGAACTACATATTTATCGTGTCTATAGTGTTTTATAATAATGCTGAAATGATGCAGCGTGTGGCAGCTTCAATTGTAAACAAAGCCTACTGATGTGCACACATCGCACGCATCCTCTGCATTGTTCACTTCAAGGACCTCATCTTTATCTCCAAAAGCATAACCAGGCAACAGCACATTTAACCTCCAAGCCTGGGCTACTAGACAATAAGTTTTAGCATTCTCTCGATTCTTATAGGTGTATCTTCTGATATGAACCAGTTAAACAGTCCATGAGTTCAGAGCATAGGAGCCCAAAGCAACACTATCCTGCAAGATGTGTGGAGACTACTCTTAAACTCTTGTAAATTAACACCTGCTCTGATTTGTTGTGATCTAGCATAATTCATCTAGCATGCTCTATAATGCAAAACGTGACACAATATACATAATGCAACCTGCAACATACCGGATGCGAGAGGGGCACTACTTCTATTAGTAACACTTTCTACATCAGACGAGGTTTTAAGAACCTCTGCTTTACTTTCTCTCTGTATCCTCCATTTTCTGTCCCATCCTTAACTTAATTGCCTTGTCCTCTCCCTTCTATACATAAATCTCTAGTGCTACCATGAGCCGTTCCTAAGGACCTGTATCTTGGACTTCAAAGCAAGAAAGGAAACTTGGTCTTTCTTTACAAACTCTGCCTCCCCACCCCCAATGTAAACAATAAATAAAAATAATTTTAAATCAAATATGCCCCCCACAGTGGATAACTAACAACCCAGACACTAAGAGCACCTATACACATGCAAGGAGGCCATTCTGACATGCTATAGATACAGCACTTGGAGCAGACTCAATTAATCAAGTCCGCTGGGGTGTCTTAATTACTGCACTCCAGCATCGTATGTATTAGTGTCTCCATGCTGAAAAATGGTGACCGGGGGGGTGGGAGGGGGACTTTAAATCAAGCTTGTTCAATGAACTTTAGTTAAAGCGCCCCTGCTGCCGTTTTTCAGTGTGGAGATACTGATACATGTGACACTCCAGGTGCTTTAATCAGAGTGGCTCTCAGAGCTGCTCTAATTAATACCCCACCATGAGTTTTTTGAAAAGCGAGGGTATGTGAAAAAAAATAATTCCCCTTTTAGTGTTTAATACCAAGCATCAGTGTTTTCTGCGACTGTGCTGGAGTGAATGTCAGGCTTCCCATCTAAGTGTCTGTTTACTGAAAATAAATCAGCTCAGAGTTTGATATTAGTTACATCATGTGATGAAAACCTTCAGCACACAGAAGACTTAATTATTAGAATTTTTCTGAAAATAATTTTTATCAGTCAAGGAGTGCCCCACTCTTTCCTTCATCCCTCTGAGTTGCCACTTGGTTTTCTCAGCAGAAGTCAAGTTTGAGGTCACAAGTCCATAACTCTTACCTACAGCTAGTATGCTTTTAGGATTAATAAAGTACTGTTCCAATACTTGTAAGTATGGCATGGATTGCGTGCACTGGGAAGGAGGGCAGATCAGGAATTTCAAGGCTTGATTTGCAAGAGATGAAAAGCGACAGTGAACTGGAATTTGTCAACGAGTTACATTTTATATGCGTATTATGCCATGAAGTTCTTTAAAACCTGCCAAATCTACATGGGGAGTTTGTATGCCTAGCAGAATTCCTTGAAGCTCTTCCAGATCAGTAACGCATAACACTATAAATACTGTGCCCCATTTGCATAATCTTTCATGTATGTTTTGTTAGTGGGTTTTTTTTGTTTGTTTGGTTGGTTTTGTTTTTTTTTACAGCTGAAGTCCATTTATGATTCAACATGCTTTGTAATACATCTTTAAGGAAAATCCCTGAAGGAAAAAAAATTAATCAACTTAAACGACATCGCTCATAGGTAGCATAAATGTTAATGAAACTATCACGAGAATAGTACTGCTAATAAAACTTAAGTGTTCAATAGTATAAAAACAATTCTATTTATAATAAAGATAAATACTCTAATATCCTGCTATGTATATGTTCTTTTCCAAGGGCTAGGTGTATGAAAAGGAACTTCAGGCAGGCATCCAAAACAGCCTCATCTCCAATAACACACTAGCAGAAGCAGCTCTGGAGCTTCCCCTGCTCCCCACGTCAGTTGAAGCCAGTAGCAATGGTGGGTGGGAAGAAAGGGAATGGGGGTAGGGGGGAAAGATGCTGCTGGGCATAGGCTACTGTTCCTGCAGCATGGTTTGCCCATCCCAGCACGGGGAGGGAGAAAGCTGGGAACAGGGCTGCAACCACCTCTGTAACACTGACTGCTAATCAAGTTTTTAAACTGCTTTTCAGTTTATATGCGCAGCAAATCTAAAGTTCTAAAGAAAAGAATGATCTATTTTTCCACAAAGAGCCAAAGACCAGGCAGCAATAGCGCCTACTTCCCTGAATTCCCACCCAGTGCAGCTACATCCAGACAAGATAGCAGTTCAGTCTCCTTTCCCATTCTGCCAACCCAACACTGTTTTTAAGAGATGTGGACACTTATTTACTAATAAGTTGGTGGTTTCAGTCTAGTTATTTCATGTAGGTGACAACACCAACTGCATGTTAACCTTCAGTTACACACTGAACTCAAACTGGTGGTACAGCGGTGAAGAGCAACACGCATCCCATTGTCTCTCTGATGAGCCATCCAATTTCACAAGACACTTTCATTTTAGGAAACCCAGGTAACTGTAAGGGTATAACATGGCTCACAAAGGAAAACTAAGCAACTAATTCTGTCTTTTTTAAGATAAAAAAATAACACAGAAATATAGGACTGGAAGGGACCTCCGTGTGTCATTAAGTCCAGCCCCCTGCATTTCCAGACAACCTTTTATCCAAGGATTCTTCCAAATTGCCTCTTAAAACGTTTATATACAACTACAGGGCACAGAACCAGCAACACCCTACAACAGGCTATAGCTAAAAGCAGGGAATATGAGAGCACTGCCAGTGCCCTGACAAAAAAGTCATTTGTTCATACACACACAGAGAGTTAAGTTAATGTAGAGAGAATGGTGCTTTGCTTATGAATGCCAGACTCTGAATGTGCGCAAACTGGCTGTAAGATATTACATGATATTCACGTACTTGAAGAAAAATATAAAATCCCGCTTCTGTCTCCAAAAATGCATGTTGTGCTTGTTTAGTAAATACAGCATTTCTAATGCCACTTTTAAATGCAAGCTTTCATTCCTTCAAAATTTAAACGTTTTGTTACATACATTTGTATGCAATATGTATATATACACATTTTCCTTACACCAGAAGAACAATACTATTCCAGAATTTTCCGTCACGTTATCTAGGCACTATTTTACCAAGCTTTGACAAAACTATGAGAATTTTATGAATGCAAATGTTCAAAGCAGCTGTAGGACTGTTCAGCATCATTCTCTGAAGTTTTGGGGAAGACTTTCAGAAACACTGTTCTAAAATTTCCCTTATATTCAAAATGTGACAGTACTCTGCTTTTTTATTTTTTTTGAAGAATGATATTGAAAAGGAGGACACAAAGGTGCACTTTAAATTTAAAATGTATTCATATGGGTTCAACATTAGAAATAGAATTTAATGAATTGAAAATGTGAGTGCCATATGTTGGTGCAATGGCCCGAATGGACGTTAGTGGAACTGCAGTGGGTCAAGGGCTATCTATATCCTTAACCTGCATTAGGAAGCAATCTATGATACTGAAAAAGTGAAAATCTAGCAAATTCTTTTAAAATAGAGATAACACCTTACTTCAATTACTCCAAAAAGCACTGCGAGATGCACAGGGTTTGAGATGAGCCATCTTTTTTTTTTAAAACAGCACAACCACGCAAAATCTAATCTGCAGAAATATTAGTTGGATTTTCCATTATAATTTATTTTACTTTAGTATAAATATTCCTTTAGTTACTTTTAAGTTGGACATAACAATGATAACTTTTTATTTTTTCCATTTAGAATCTTTAATGCTTTTCAGTTTTTCCTGGTCCTCTATCCTCATAGAGCACAATTTCTTCAGGAACCAGGCATCCCATTAGTTCTAGCTTCCTTAAAGAAACTGTAAAACTTTTAGAAGTGTCTGTGATGATGCAAAACAATCTGTAGCTTCTGTCTAAAGAACAAAGAAAAGTATGGTGAATATTAAATATGCACAATAATTTTCATATTACTAATTTTATACTGCACAAAGTCAACACAACTCTCATTAAAATGTTAATTTAAGAATAACCTTTTAGGTATTAGATGTTTAAATTAAAAATTGTAAAACACGAGGCCAAGAGATGGTATATTTAAATAAGCTTGTTCTATATGGTCTTTATAATACAGTCTTTGGTGTATTATATTATGCAATTAACTGGTTAATCGCACAATAAATTTAGACTGGCCACATGTGCAAAGGAAGATCAGCCACAAGTGCCAAGTACCATCACACAATTAACTGGGTAATCACGCAATAAATTTAGACCAGCCAGAAATGCAAAGTAATTATCACACGATAAAAATGACTGACTATCCAGCTACAAAAAGAACCAACCAGCTAAGAAAATGAGTGTAACAACTCGATGGCTGGTCTCCACCCAACTTTAAATTTGAATATGTAGCAGGATCCTTAACATCTTATCCACTTAAGTGGCACACTTTATAATGCCATAACTATTGGCTCGGACAAAGCAGACAATGAGAAATGGACACAGAAGTGTGTTTAAAAGCTAACAGCTATGTTTTTAATAGGGGAGTCCCCATACTACCATGCAGAGAGCGATCCAAGGGGGTTCACAGCTATCATAGAAGTAGGGTCAGAAGAGTCCTTGTAGATCTTCAAGTCCGACCCCCTGCCTGGGCAGGAGGAAACTGGGCTCAAATGACCCCAGGCCAGCTAGGCATCGAGCCACTTCTTAAAGACCCCCAGGGTAGGACCCAGCACCACCTCCCTTGGAAGTGGGTTCCAGATCCTAGCCGTCCTGACTGTGAAGTAGTTCCTATGGATGTCTAATCTGAACCTACTCTCCAACAACTTGTGGCCGTTATAAAGTCTCAAAACCATTAAAAGGACACAGTACAGTTAAGCTGGCACTGTTCTTTTCTGAATGCCAACAGGAGCAAATATGGTCATCCATGTTGTCATCTACTTCCCAAAAATGCCATTTATGCACAGATTGGCACTATCCCTGCATGCATAGACCTACACATGTGAACAACTAGCTGTACATACCCAGAGAGAAAGTGCCAACCTATACGTAAATGGCATTTTGGGGAATTGGACAACCAAGTCTGGCTATCTAGGTATCTAGAAACAAAATACTTAGACTTCACATGCAATGCACACAGATTCATATCCAAAGCTGAAACCCCAACCATTCTTCCCTTCTATAAGGGTAAAGAATATACGAGTGGGATGTCTAAGTCTACATAAGATACAAAAAGTTTCCCTTCATCCTGCAAGGCTTAGGACAGGGGTGGGCAATTATTTTGGACGGAGGGCCACTTACTGAGTTTTGGCAAGCCATTGAGGGCCACATGACAGGCAGCCGGGGTAGATATATATTAACTTTCTAAATTTTTTAAGGGGTCCCATTGGCTGCGTAGAAAGGCCTGGAGGGCTGCATCTGGCCCATGGGCCACATTTTGCCCACCCTTGGCTTAGGGGGATGAGATCCCTTCCATTCTGCAGCCCCAAGCCAATATTCACTCTCAAAGAAAAAGCTATTCAAAAATCCTCCTCTCCGCCAATACTAGACATTTAAAAAATTATTAGTACAAATATAATCAAAACCTGCCCTGATCCCTAGCTGGTTGTAGGGCCTTACCCTGTATTTGCCAGTCAGTAGCCCCAAACACACCATGAAGTTTCTGCAACAATAACACAATGCAGCCAACCATAATGATAATAATACAAGGGGGTAAGTGTGCAGTTTACACTTCCATTTCAGCCCTAATCCAAAAGGTGGGCTATTTACTTGCTGTGTGCCTTGATGAGCATCCCAACAAAGCATCTGCCAGTACCATGAATAGTCATGGCTTTCAGCTGCATTTTAGGTCTCTGTATTGTACAAAAGCTGCTGTAGTTTTGTAGCTTCAAAACCACTGTGATGGCATGTAGCAGTTCTCCAGTCAATAGGAGAGAAAAGGGGCTACGTACAAATGCTTCAGGAAGCACTTCCAAAGGAACTACTTCAGAGATGTTCCTCATTTTTTAAGGATCCTTTTTGAAATGCTGAGGCCTTTTTTTGAAGAGCTTCGTTGGTCATGCATGTCTGCCTGCTTCCTCTTGGGTGTTCTTCCTGTCTGTAGTGCTTCAAACAGGATGTCTGTCTAGCACCTATGACGTGTGTGATGTAGACTGGACGCAACAATCAGAACGGAAGGTGAAGGTTATATCTGCTCTCTCCAGTAAAGAAGTCATTTGTTAGCAAGGTTTACAAACCCGAGGTTGTATCCTGAGCTCTTCCTGGATATTTAAGTAGTAAGAGCAGCCAACCGTCATTTTAGCAAGATGGTTATTTTTACACTGCTCAGATGGGTAGGCACTTATGCCCAGATCAAAGGTATTTCAGCACCTAGATTCTATTTATTTTTATTGGGAGGGTTTTAATCAATTTTCATTCAAGTAAGCTACCCAACTACCTTTATGGATCTGTGCCTCAAAGAAAAACAGAAGCGGATAAAGTCCCTGCTGAAAATTATTCACAGATTGGATTACTGCAATTCATACTACATGAGGGTCTGTTTGAAGACCACTCTCACATTTAAGGTATTAGAATAGAAAGAGCAGCTACCTGCTTTCATTCAATGTTTCTTGCAACAGGCACATTGTTCTGTTCAATGTTATGCACTTTGCTGGGTTATCTGCAGGTTCAATTCAAGCCACCGGTCCTGAGCTTTTGAGGAGGTTTTCGGTCTTGGCTTAAAGACACCTGTTCTTCCCTATTCCATCCCAGTAGCTCCTAGGAAAATTGTCAATAAGGGAAAGTACAGACATCTGGAAGGGTTGGGGGGTTAAAATTAAAAATGCCCACCAGAAGGCACCGGGAAACATGGGGTCCCTGCAAAATACACTGGGCAATCTGGTGGTTGCGCTAGAGGAGAAGGCAGACCTGTTTAACAAATTCTTCACCTCTGGTTTCTTCTGCAGGGACCGGGACTCCCCCACCATGATTCAAGATGGACTCGAGGGGAACGCCTCAAGACCTAAGGTTGAGGTTAGAGTATTTCCGGAGGGGTGGACGTGTTCAAGTCAGCAGGTCCAGATGCTGTCCATCCCAGAGTGCTGAGGGAGCTAGCAGAGGTTATTGCAGGGCCCTTGACATGGCTTTACAAATGCTCGTGGTGCTTGGGCCAGATGCCAGATGATTGGAAGATGGCCAATGTGTCCCCCATCTTTAAAAAAGGGAGGAGGGAGGACCTGTGCAACTATAGGCCTGTCAGTCTTACCTCAGTTCTGGGAAACTCTTTGAGAAAATCATCAAGGAGCATATCTGTGATGGGCCGGCACCAGGGATGATGCTCAAGGGCAACCAGCACGGTTTCATTAGGGGAAGGTCATGTCAGACCAACCCGATTGCCTTTTACGATCAGGTCACAAAAGCATTGGATGCAGGTGTCACCATGGATGTAGTCTTTCTGGACTTCAGCAAGGCCTTTGATACTGTCAACCACCCCATCCTCATTAAAAAACTACACGACTGTGGCATTGATGCCTACACAGTCAAATGGATTGCAAAATGGCTGAAGGGTTGTACTCGGAGAGTGGTGGTGGACGAGTCATATTTGACCTGGGGGAAGTGGGCAGTGGAGTCCCCCAAGGCTCGGTCCTTGAGCCCACACTGTTCAATTTCTTTATCAGTGATTTGGATGACAGGGTGAAAAGCAACCTGTTCAAATTTGCTGATGATACCAAAATTTGGGGTAAGGCGAGCACGCAAGTAGGGAGGGAAAGTCTGCATAAAAACTTGGATAGGTTGCGGGGGTGGGCTAACAAAAACAGGATATGTTTCAATACTGACAAGTGCAGGGTGTTGCACTTGGGCAGTAGTAACCAGCAGCACACTTATAAGATGGGAAACTCCCTTCTTGAGAGCACAGAGGCAGAAAGGGATCTTGGAATCATCACTGACTCCAAGATGAACATGGGCCGACAATGCGAGGTCACAGTCAGCAGGGCTAACTGGACCTTACTGTGCATCCACAGATGCATCTCAAGCAGGGCCAAGGAGGTGATCCTCCCCCTCTACGTGACACTGGTCAGGCCACAGCTGGAGTACTGTGTCTAGTTCTGGGCACCACACTTCAAGAGGGATGTGGACAACACTGAGAGGGTCCAGAGGAGGGCCACCTGCATGATCCAGGGACAGGAGGGCAGACCCCACAATGAGAGGCTATGGGACCTGAACCTGTTCACAAGAGAAGGCTGAGGGGGGACCTTGTGACCTTCTATAAACTCACTAGGGGGGGGACCAGAAGGGTTTGGGGAAGACCTTGTTTCCCCTAGCACTCCGAGATAACAAGAAATAACGGCCACAAGTTGTTGGAGAGTGGGTTTAGATTAGACATCGTTAGAACTACTTCACAGTAACGGTGGCTAGGATCTGGAACCAACTTCCAAGGGAAGTGGTGCTGACTCCTACCCCAGAGGTCTTTAAGAAGCAGCTTAATGCCTACCTGACTGGGGTCATTTGAGCCCAGTTTTCCTCCTGCCCAGGAAGGGGGTTGGACTTGAAGATCTACAAGGTCCCTTACGACCCTACTTCTATGATTCCATGATATAAGGTTAGTTGGGACAGTAAGGGGGTCTGCAGGGGAGGGTTTGGGTGGGATCAGGGGGGCAAATAGGGTCCAATGGGGGACAGGAGGATTGGGAGGAAAGCAGCGTCTGCAGGGGAGCTTGGGAGGATCAGGGGGTAGGGGAGCTAGCATGGACTGTGGAAGGGGTTGGTGGGGTCTGGGAGCTTTTGCCAGGATCAGAGGGGGTAATGGGGTCATCAGGGAAGCTTGCAGGGATTGTGGGGGGACTGGCAGGACTGGACAGGCTCTCCAATTCTGCCAACCCCCACCACGTCCCCCCAACTTCCCTGGTGCTACTGAACGGCCTCTCCTGCAAACTGCTCCCGGAGCCAGCTTTACCAGCACTCACTCATGCCAGGAGCCTGACTGGAGTAAAGCAGGGCCAGGGAAGGGCCATTTTTAGACCGACCTAATCTTCCTGAACTTCTGTACAGTTTGCACTTAGATTAACCTATTTAGGGATCTAAGTGTAAGATCTGCACCTGGGAAAACAAAACTAGTTTGGGTGGCCATTTTTAGTGCAATATAACCTCCTCAAATGTTTGTACCTAAGCTAATAGTCCCTGCACAAAAGTCTGGAACTAAAGAATCACCTTTTCCTACTCTGGTTTTAACTTTTTCTGTTTGTCCACTTGAGCCCAAATTTGTCAACTTTCAGTTCAAGATCAGTCCTTTATGAAGAGATCTGGATGCATAATTTTTGGTTTGCTGTGGAGCACTAATGTCTTAATACCTGGCAATATGTCAGTTTTGCATGTTGATTTAACTGACCTAATTTTTCTTTTTTTCTTTTCTTTTTGCAATGAACCCAGAGGATCATGATAGGTACATGTTATTAACTGAAAAAACAAGTTAGTCAGATCAGCAGGCAGGGCTATCATATAAGAGCATTTTTCTCACCAATATTATACTAGTTAAAACAAATATTCTTTACGCTGTTTTTTAAGTTTCTAAATCTGTTTAACACATATTTTAGACCAGTAACTTGAAATCAGCTCCAAGTGTGTGTATGCACACACACACACACGCACGCACGCACGCACGCACGCACGCACACGGCCTTAGACCTAAAGAAGGGCGTTTCATGCCCAAAAGCTTGTCCAAAAGTTCTCCCAAATATCAAGTTGGTCCAATAAAAGATAGATATGGCAAGGATTTTTTGTGATATATATACATATATACACATACATATACACACACATATGTGTATGTGTAAAATGTGTATGTGTATATACACATATAAAGGATATCTCACCTTTTCTGTTGGCTGTATTAAGTATTATAAACAGTTTAACCATCATCTATATACAGGCAGTTTTGTTCCCAGTCTAAAGAGACAATCACCTTTTATCCTTTTCCTTTTTTCTTCATTTCAGTGCTATTAGGAAACTATTCACAAGTGCAACCCTGAACAATGCTATGCAGTAATTATGACTAGATGACAAAGAGATGTGAACAATTACTGAGCCCATTTTGAAACCCTACACTAATAAAGTCATTAGATGCTGCCCTTGCCATGATCCTTCTAAAAGCTTCTGAAGTTACAAGAACACACGGCATTGTTTGTAGGGACAATTGCTGCTGGCAGAATGCAAACCTTGAGTTAAACCATGCTGCAAATTGATCTTGACATTCTGTTAAGACGGCCACTAAAATCAAAAGCAAAGTAGAAAAGGAGAAAATGAGCGGGTGGGATGTAATCATGGAACAGGAGGGTTCCCTCCTCACCTTCTTTCCTACTCCTCCTCAAAACAAACCATAGAGAAAATGACAAACCCGCCTGGTGCTTAGGAACCTTTATTTTTAAAACATTAATTAGACTCTTGACCTGGCTGGTTTTTTTGACTAGCACTGTATTGCTATTGATGTAAATTAATTTAAATGTTGCAAAAATAGGCAGGTTCCACAAAAGAGCAGAAGTGTGCAGTGAAAGTCATAATGCTCCAAAACAAGTCCAACTCTTCTGCAAGAAACCTATACCACATCTATATTTGCGCCCTGGGAAGCAGTCAAAAATTAAACGCACACAGACCCCACACCTGCAGTACATTTGCTGGAGGATCAAATGGGACTGGAAAGCTAGAGTATTATAGTCAACTTCATCCAGGCATGCATCATTCAGTAGGTTAGTACTAAGGGTCAGCAACTGTGAATATGGCTAATTACTTGATGATGGAAATTGCAGGTGAAGACAACCTGCTGCTGAGAAATGTTTTACTCAATTAACTCTTTCCTAAGCTTAAGTCAAATGAAAAAAAACCCCAAACAAACCCTATCATTTGAACATTTAGACTAACAGGTACCTGTCAACACAACCGAGGAAAGCTGGAAATGTCCTGAAATATTGCACCAGGGGCTTGGGGTTCAAAAGCTAAAAAAGTCAAGAGAGATTCTAGTCACTTTTTTATGTCCGACATTGCTATGCCTGCCCAAGCATTTTACACGTGCATGCACAAACACATGCTAAGGTAAACTTATTTGGCACTACCATAACTTGGAAATTTTGAAGAAATCTTGCTGTACTACCTCTCAGCTGAGCTCAGGGTTCCCATGAAGAAAGCAAGCCCAACCCACCTGTTTTCAAGCCCACCAGTAAGGCAGCACAGATGGCTCACAGGGGTCTTGAGGACAAACCCCAGTGGTGCCCTAATGCGATCCATCTTGGGAGACACCCTGACAGCGGTGCTGGGGGATGCACCCATGATGCTTCTAAGCTGTCTGGAATCACAGAGCTAAGCTGCAAGTAAAGTGGAGCAAGTGGAAGTACAGTTTTTTTGATAGTGTTTGCCTTAATGTTCTCATAACGAAGTTTTTAATATAGTGTGTAGTGTCTGTTTGCAAATATGTATGCACACATAGAGATGCATGTACATCTATATGCATTATAATACTGATGCCCCATCTGTACAAACACATGCACATTTACAACATCCATGTATTTAATGCGTAAGTGAAGACAGTAATACATATACAACCACATTTAAGAATATAAGAAGTGTCATACTGGACCAGACCAATGGTCCGTTTAGCCCAATATCCTATCTCCGACAGTAGCAAGAGTGGATTCTTTAAAAGGGAAGGTATTGAAATGGATGTAGCTAGAGCAATCCATCCCATATTCATTACCTTCCCTGGCATCCACCATTATTGATTTAGAGATGCCGCAGGAAATATCTCCAACCATTTTGTTCAACAACTATTACTAGATATATTGTCTATGAATTTGTCTAGCCCCTTTTGAATTAAATTTAATGGGACAGGTGAAAGTCATCTCTAGCTCTTGAGTTTTTTTCTCTCCTGAATTTTAAAGACCTGGTGCAAACAATGGAAGTCTTAATGGTTCTCAGAAAGGTAATCTGTTATAATGGAAAGTGATAGGCACATTAAAGACAGTTGCCACTGTTTCTCTAAGTCAGAACAATATGTATTGCTATGCTCATTCATACAAGCGTGCACGTGCAAACAAAAATAAAATCCACTTCCTTAAAGAAACATTGAGACTATATTCAAAATGCCCAATTAAGATAATACTAAATGAAGGTTATCCTTCCAGGTGATTACAGCTTGGTGCTCAGACTTGTATTTGGAATGATTCAAAATACCATACAATATCAGTGCCATGATGACAGCTTAGTTCTGTGCCATAATGAAAGATGACTGCAGACCCGCCACCTATCCTCCTGTTGTACCGTATCTGCCTGGTGGCTCTTTCATTAGCCATCTAAGCTCTGCACAGTGAGAAAATAGTCACTTCTCAACTACAATGACTTACCTAAACTCCAATTTACAAGCAAGAAAAATAAAAAACAATTATGTTAGTGAAGCTAAGGTTAAGATACAAGGAAAAAGGAACTTCTTCAAAGAGATTGTCATACATTATTGTAATAATGCTAGATCTGTAGGGCAGAACTATACTGCTACCCAGTGTGTCCACAGGTGGTAGATAATGGAATGACCTTCAGGGAAAGTTAGCTGTGAAATAAGAAGGGGTAACTGGTGAATAAGCAGTCATGGACCAAGCAGCAGCACCACCAGGATGTGGTTTGGACAGCAGAAGGCAATGGCTTCCCTCCTGAAAAGCCACATATATCCTTTGACAGTGCTGTGACATGGCAAGTACAGGTTGCCACTATAGTAAGCCTGCCCAGCCCGCAGCCCTGGGTCTACAAGTCCTCAACAGCAGAGCAGGTAGAAGCTGCTGGAATCCCAACAGCTGTGAAGGCAGATGAAAGCTGCAATGGAACAGGATCCCTAGTTGTCTTGGTCTCCTTGGCATTGGATCAAGGTCTCGTTCTGCCAAGAGTTATGTAGAAACTAACGTGCAGCAGCTTCTCCATGATAAAAGTAGTAATGCACAGGTGTCTTCCATGAAAACAACTTTTCCAGCACATTCCTCAAGCCCTTTGGTGAACAGCTAATGGCAATGGGAGCAGTATTGTGAGGTCTGGAAGTTCCTAGTCATGAACTGGCATGAAGGTGGCAATTACAAGGTCATCCAGCACTTGGATGAGGCAGAAGGGCAGCTGTAACTGTGACTGAGAAGCCCTCTTCTGTATTTCTTGCTGACTGGAAAACCACATCCTGTGGGATCACCTTTACCAACGAAGTCACAGCATCATTTTCAGAACCTGGAACATCAGGACCCTCACAGACAACCCTAATAATGCACCACACCACGACTGTGGCCCAAGAACACAGGTGACAACACAGATGTAGTTGCATTGAGTGAGACCTGGTGAGCAGGAGATGGGCACCTCAAAAAACATGGAGGCAAATATGCTTTCTTCTGAAAGGGAAAACAAGGAGGAGAATTCCAACTTCATGGAGTTGGTTTTGCCATTAAGAACTAACTCATAAACCAACTCAATGAGTTGTCGTCTATCAGAATTAATGAGCACCTCATGACCGCCCCCCAACCTAAACTAGTAGAAAAATCAACATACTACTGTTATAGGTGCATATGCCCCAACTCTTGACGTCACTGATGAAGCCAAGGAGGAATTCTATGCTAACCTCGACCAAGTCCTTTCTGACATTCCGGAGAGAGACAGACCTATTCTTCTTGGTGATTTCAATACCAGAGTTGGAAAGGACTCTAACCCCTGGGATGAAACCATCAGCAAGGAAGGAGCAGAAAAGGTCAACTCCAGTGGTATTTTCCTCTTGACCAAATTCACAGAACATGGACTCACCATCACCAACACCCTGTGCTACCAGAAAAAAACAGGCACAAGACATCATGGTAACTCCCACAATCCAAGCATTGGTACCTGACCAACTATGTCATTTTCTATGCCCGCAATTGCAAAGATGTCTGCATCACTCAAGATACACTAGGAGCTGATGATTGCTGGACTAATCGCAACCACTCCATTGTATCACTCAAACTATCTCCCAAATGATGGTTGCAGCAGAAGTAATGCCAACAAAAAAAATCAACATTGAAGGACTCAAGGACCCAAGCAAGCAAGACATCTTACACCAATGTGTCAACAAAAAAAACTGATGAATTCCAAGCAACAACGAGAGAATGTCAGCAGGATGTGGGGTGCTCTCAAGGCAACTGTCATCAGTACTTGTAAAGAGACATTTGAATTCTCTACCGGGAAACATCAAGATTGGTTTGATGAGAACAACCATCTTGTTGACATCTACAATATGTGTGGTTTCTTCACTGTCACCAAAGCCATCTATGGTCTCAGCACTCAGGGACTAACCCGCTTGAGACCTAAGGATGGGGAAGACTTTATTGAGTAAAGCAGAACCATCAATGCTAGCTGGAAGGAGCATTTTGAAGACCATCTCAACGAAGACTGCTGTTGACAAGAGTGTTCTCAACTCCATCTCATAATACCCAGTCAGAGATGATCTCGGAATCCCTCCAACCCTTGATGAGATGAGGAAAGTAGTCAAGCAGATGAAGAACAACCCATGCATCTAGAGTGGATGGAATCCCTGCTGAAATCTTCAAACAGGGAGGAGAGGAGCCCTCATCACAGCTTCATGCCCACATCTTAAGGATCTGGAATGAGGAGGAAATCTCAGATGACCTCAGGGACACCATGACTATGACAATCTTCAAGAATGGAGACAAGTCCAACTGTGGAAACTACAGAGGGATCACCTTGCTGTCCACCACACGAAAAACATCACTGCAAGAACCATCTTGAACTGTCTCCTTCCACTTGCTGAAGAGCTCCTCCCCAAATTTCAGTGTGGGTTTAGGGCATGAAAACGCACAACTGACGTGATTCTCCACAGCTGGCCAGGAGGAATGCCAGGAACAACATAAGCTCCTCTAACTTGGCTTTCTTTGACCTCACAAAGGCTTTTGACTCTGTCAGCTGACTAGTGTTGTGGCGGATCCTTCTGAAGTATGCGTGCCCACCAAAATGTATCACCATTCTCTGCCTGCTCCATGACAGTGTGCAAGTGATGGAGCTCAGTAATGGATCCATCACAGATTCCTTTGAGGTTAAAATGAAAGTTACGCAAGGCTGTGGCATCGCTTCAACACTCTTCTCAATATCCCTCACCACAATGCTCTATATCTGACAGCCAATAAGCTTCCAGCCAGAGTGAAGGTAAACTACTGAATGGATGGTAAACTGTTTAATTTCAGGCGATAAAAAACCCAAACCAAGACCACCCTGACCTCAATCACTGAGCTCCAGAATGCTGATGATGCTGTAGGGTGGGCTCACTCAGAAGCAAACCTTTAGGCAATTCTCAACATCTTTAGCAAGGCATACAAGAAAATGAGTACGACACTTACATTCAGAAGACTAAGGTCCCTCCACCAGCAAGCTCTTAATGAACAGTTCCCAGCCCTGGTAATCCAGATCCACAGATTCCCATAATCCAGAATCCACAGATCCTGGAGAACATTGAGTATTTCGTGTTCCTTGGAAGCCATCTCTCACAGAAGGCTTACATCAATGAAAAAATTCAACATCACATCAGAAGTGCAAGTTCAGACTTTGGACACCTGAAGAATTGGGTGTTTGAAGATAACAACATCAGATCCAAAACCAAGCTCCTGGTTTATCAAGCAGTCATGATCCCCACGTTGCTGTATGGAGCTGAGACATGGAAAACGTACAAGAAACATTTTAAGTTGCTGAAGAAGAAACATCAACGCTGCCTGTAGAAGATCTTCTGAATCCAGTGGGAAGACAGATGCACCAACATTAGCATCCTCCTGTAAGCAACGGCATGAGTATTGAGGCAATGATCATTCAACATCAACTTCACTAGGCCAGCCATGTCTTCCAGATGTCCAATTCCAGACTTCTTAAGCAAGTTTTATTCTCCCAGCTCAGCCAAAACATAAGTTTCAAGAGGAGGGAAAAAAGTGCTTCAGAGACATCCTCAAGGGCAACTTAAAAAAAAATGCAACTTGGATGTCAACTCATAGGAGACTATTGCCCAGGATCGCCCCAAATGGAGAAAGTCTACTGCAAGGATCTCAGTACTTTGAGAGCTCACTACAACCAGAGGAGATGGAAAAGTAGGAGCAGCAGAAACTGTCACAGTCCAAATCAAGAATCCAGTATCACCCACCCTACATGTAAACAAATATCCGAGCTGTAGTAAAGATTGTCGATCCCAGATAGGCCTCATCTTTGGCCGCACAGATAAGACAATCATGGAAGACAATCAACCTCAACTGTAATGGACTGCCAAAGAAGAAGAATACTAGACATTTTCTAAATTAATTTAGTTAATAATTATTTTACACTTTACACTCTGTTCATTTTATTCCACTATTCTTACCATTTACAAGAAACTTCACAGCAAATCTCCGACAAATATATCAGCATCAAAACAAAATTTGCAGTATTTACTTGACAAAAAGAGCCTGATATCTTGCACATTTCATATCAGAGGCATTAGCAGTTTTGACACTCAACTGAGTAGTTACCTGGTCCAGCTATGACTACCCTAGTTGACAAAAAAAGCTGTCTATATGTAGGCAGACAAGGTTCCTTGGGTAAATTTGATATCTTTTATTAGACCAACTCAAGTAGTTGGAGAATAGTTATTAAGCAAGCTTTCGAGTTCAAAAACCCTTCGCCAGGCTAAGGAAATATCAGCAGTCGGTGTGTGCTCTTCCTGGATGGACTGAAAAGTAAAGAAGCCAGGGGCTGGGCTGGGCTGGGCTGGGCAGGGCAGTCAGTTGCCAGGCAGATTATAATGGATCAAAAATCCAATGTCTATGTTTAGCCCATGATCTCTAGTATCTAGCAGGTTGACGAAATAGTCCTGATCCTCAAGGAAAACTTACACAACACTTCCCAGAGACAAGCCTACGAACTCTGAGAGATTGGAGAGAGAGTGGCCATCCTGTGAGAAACGTGCCCCCACCGGTAATTGGGTATTTCTGTCTTTGACAGATTTCCGGTGTGCATTCATTCTGGTGCGTAGTTGTTTGGTTTCTCCTACATATTTTCCATCGGGGAATTTGCTGCATTGGATGAGATGTATTACATTTCTGGAGGTGCAGCTGTGAGATCCAGGGATGCTGATGGCTCTGTTGCGGGGTGTAGTAATAGTGGGGGTGGTGGAGATGTGTTGGCAGGTTCTGCATTTCTTGTCATGGCACGGTCTGGATCCTTTTGGTGTGTTCTGGGCTTGAGAAAGTTTGCTTCTATATGTAGGTGCATTTAGAAAAAAAAAAAAATGTGTCTAATGACATGTGATTTCTGTGTCAATGAAAGTAACTGTGACTACCCAGCCCTTGTGCTCACAGGTCCTACTTCTGCTCTTACTGAAGTCAATTAGGAGAGGCTCACTGACCTACTCCAGTGGGTGCTGAATAGATGGATAAAAAGCATCCAGCTCTGTAAGTTAGTGAACCCTGCTAGACTTAGACCATCCACGGCTATAGGCGCATCCACCTTTTACAGCTGACTGAGAAATGTTGTTAAAAACAGCTGTGAAACGTCTCAGCATTGTGAAGCTCTTTCTTTTTTTCCACAGGATTCAAAATGGACCAGATTTTGTTAAAAATTAATTGAACGTATTACTGAAACAATCTATGGTGATTAGTAGAAAGTCTAGGAATGTTACGTTGTTTCTGGCTTGGACTCGGCCTCAAAAAATAATTAGAACCCTTGTGATAATTTGCATCATTGACAAGGAAAGACTGCAGTAATACACTTTCATTCTCAGTAGCTGACAACATTTTTGATTCTGTCTCTCTCACATAGCCGGGTGAGTACAGAACACAAATTACTATACTATGAGACTACCCCATCAGTATGACTGCTGCTGAGCCTGAAAGTTAATATTTTCAGAGGTCTATCTGGTACCAATAGTAATGGGCATTAGTAACGCAACCTGCTCAGTCTTCACACAAGAGACATTTAATTGTATTGTGATCTGGTTCTGCGTTAGGCCTCTGTCTTACAGTGCAATCTGCTAGCACGGGCCTCTTTGTCCACTTTGGATCCTAATTTACTCCACGAGGACGTTGCACAGAATCAGGGGGTCTGTACCAGTGATCCCAACCTTTAAAGAGAATGGGAACTGGGGAGAACAGAACAGAAAATCAGAGTATTTCAGGCAAGGATGCACCTTTTTTCTGCCTAGATGATGAAAAGATTTATGCTTAATTGAAACCCTTTCTCCACACCAAATTACTCATAAAAGAGCACTGAAAACCTTCTTTTTACTAAACGATGGCATGCCTAGAGTTGAGGTGTACGACAGAATTATATTTAATTGATCAGCAAATAAATGGAGCCTAACTCTCCTTCCCATCACAGTAGTTTTCCATTATTATAAGCACTAAGAACAGATAGCATGTGTTTTATTCTTCTAGTTAAAATGCTGCAAGTGTATTTCTAGAAATGAACAACATCAGATCAATGTCCACAATTGTTTCCCAAATAAATGTTTTCTACTTTTTATACATAACTATCACAATGTAGTAGTTAAACAGTGGCACTAATCAGCATTTATTTATTTAAGGGAATGCCCATACTGTGTTGGCACTTCCCAAACAGGAAAAGAAGGTGAAGTCCCTCCCACAAAGATCAAGATGTAACATTAAACACAAATGAAGACCCGTGCTATTTTGTACTGAAATGTCTTGTTTACCCCTCACTATTTTAAAATCTCACTGTTAATATAACAGTTTCTTTGTCGTTGTAAATAGAAAGCAAAAAATGAAGGCTTAAGAATCCTATCGTAGGACACAATCAGCGACTAGATTCATTGAGAATGGCTATAAAGCCTTAAACAAGCCCTTTATTTTGTGTTTTAAAAAGTGTCATAAGGAGTTAATAGGACACAGCTGTACCGGCTCTTTCTAACAAGCAGCTTCTGTCGCTTTGGTCACCACAGGTGTCTCTGTAACCTGCAAACTCTTATTACTAGTGTATCAAAGTTGTGCTACTTAATAGATTTCTTTAGTAAAACACAACAAAGCAATTACATGGCTGTTGATTGTCAGTCATAAAAAACCCTCAAACACAGTTTTTCAAAAGAAACTACACTGCAATTTTTTGTCATTGTAAAATAAAAGAAACTAGAGAATTAAATGGAGAACAGAACAATATAACAGCAGGTAGCCAACTGAACTTAGCCACTACAGATGGTTTAGAAATAGTGTTTCCTTCTACATCAAGTTGTGGGATAAAAGCAAAAGGAGGAGGCTCCTTACTGCCAATGAATGGCAATACTAAAAGATTTAACCAAGTCTCCAAACTATGCATTTGGCCTCATGAAAGACCCTGGATGCTTCATTTTTATCTGTTTTGGCACTGCTCTTCATCACCTTTTATCTATTAATAAACTAATATAATTTTTTTAAAACAAGAGGAATTTATAATGACAATGTGCAATTTATCTTTTTAAGATTTTTTTTAAACAGGATGCATCAGATAATTGTTTTGCTCTTGTCCTTCATCTGAAAAAATAATACATCTTACATGTTTCAGAAATGAAAATGTGCAAATACACACTGAAATCCACCTAATACTAAAGCACAGATTAATAAGAACACAAATCTGGATGATTTCTCACTGTTCAAGTATCACTTGAATGAAGAAAAAAAACAATGAAGGTGCCTTTAAACTGATGCATCCTCTTTTGCTCACCAAGCAGCAAAATTAATTACACTACATTAATATACACAAAACACCATTATGGCAAATTAATTACCTGAGCATGTCAAATAACAAAATAAAGTTCATATTAGAAACCCAAATGGGTCCAATTTCAAAACCTGTTAATCACCAATACAGAAAATATAATCAACTGACCAAATAAATGTATTCCTGTTTAAATCCAACATCTAAAGGAGGAAAATATCATTATGGATTGCTGAAGGCATAAAAAAAAAATCTTTGATAAAAGTTATTTTTATCCTTTAATCTATACTAGAATTGAATAGGTCACCCACCTTGGTGGAAAGGCCTAAAATGTATGATTTCCTTAGTTATTATTCTTTTATTTTGTAAGACACAAGGTAAATGATAAATGCATATTATATTTGCTCTGTGATTTTTGATCAATACCAAAAAAAGTTATAAAACTGTTTATTCCATATCACTCAAATGAATGACTAGCTTTTTAATTTATAAATTGCTCCCTCTCCTAGCATTATAATTAGCTTCTACAGATGAACTGAAATGTGTTTGCATGTAAAAATATGTATTTATGATATGACGTTTTCAGTAACAAAGATAATAATTATGATAGGACACCTCTGCCAGTCCAGTGGGCTCCTCTCTCCCAGTCAAGCAACTGGTGTGGCTGACTCGCAGTACCAATCCAACACAAAACATTGGACACTTGGCTTCTAGCGTTCTGCTTTCAAAGTAAACATGAGAAAAGAAGTCTGTAATGAAGTAAATTGTAGTAAACTAATTCCCCCCTAACATACAGTGGTAACGAATAACCTTATAATGAAAATAAGGATGAGTGTTTTCAGCTGGCACAGATCAGCACATCTCCACTGATCTGCTAAAAGCATAGCAGGGCTTTCCTTTTTTTTTTTAAGCAAACACCAGCACCAAAACATTATTAGACAGAGATTACAAGCTTCCTATAGAGAAAAGCAGCCCAGCTCACAACTCAGGACTGTATTACCTTGCTCTGTTTGCTTCTTTTGTCATATCCCATGCCCAGGTTATGAAGTTCTGACTCAGATATGAAACAATAGATTCGGCACAAAGCATTTGTGAGCAGAACACATTAGTTAGTACACTTTCATCGTGATGGAGGTAGATAGCAAGAAGCTTTCTCTGCAAAGACAGGAGAAAATATTGATCAATGAAAATACCTGTGTAAGAAGTCTTTTTAGGAACTTAAAATTTCTGTGACACGCAGATATGTTAGTGTGCACAATACTGTCACTCTCTGCACTTGCACAAATGTTTCTATAACAAACTAATGCATTTCCTTCATCCAACTTATAGTAAAATAGAAGAAAAGTCAAATTCTTGCAATTCAAGTCAAGCTGCCCCGCCAATGCATGCACAAATATATATATATTTTAAGTCCACACTCTCTCTCAAAATCCAAGAACAGCGTAAAGTTTTCTTCAGATGCCAAAAAAGTAATTTAACAGATCTTTACAGTAGATTAATATTAAAGATATGAATTTCAATGAAAAAATAAAAAGCTTATTTAAACAAAATTAATTGCAGTAAACATTTGACAGCCTCCTGAAATATGCATACCAAGGAACATCTAGCTCACATTTATTTTTCAGAATGAGATAATTTTTTGGCTTGTAAAGATGACAGTCAGTCTAGTTGTCCTATATGTAAAACATGCTTTCCATCGAAACATTTTCTTGAGAATACTACATTAACTCATTTGTAAACAATCAGATAACTAAATGACAATGACTTCTCGTTTCCCAGGCTCCTGGTTATACACAAGTTTGAGAACAATAATGATGCCCATTTTGCAAAAATCCAGACAAATTTTAGAGATTAATTTTGGTTGCAGAGGACAGAGTCACACATCTGCATGCTGTTCCATCAACTAATACCCAAGTTCGACCTGAAGGTAGTAGCCAAGAAGGGAACTGTGCATCCTATCTATAAAAGCAGCAGACCACATGTTGGGAAGTGACTGATCATGCTACATGTACATAAGAGAAGAATCAGGGGAAAAGATGAGTCACAGAAAGGCTCATGCACTTCTATCTGGTACTTTAATTAATCAAGCACATAATTTTTTAAAAAACAAAAGAAAATAATCCAGAACAATGACTCTTAGGGACATCATTTAAAATACTACTAAAACATCCAATTTGAGAAGACAAACGTGGTAAGCGTTGATGTTTCCACATGCAGCTTGCTTTATACAGTCTTTTCAATTCCATCTGTTGGAAGTAACATTTGCAACTGGATCTTGATCTGGTACCCGGCCCTAATATATTAAGGCATGCTGCGTAAAATCTGAAGCAGGTAATTTTATTTCTGCAACCTAATACGCTGGCTCTGGGGAAAGCTTAACAATGTCCGTTTGAAAAAAAGAAGAATACATTTGAACATCAGACTCTGAGAAAAGGATTAGTAATTCACATTAATGTTTGTCTGATTTAATTTGAATGTTCTTCAGAACCAAGTACATGTGTGTCAGGAAAGACCATTAATAAGCCTAACATGCAGAGTTCCATATAAGTGCAGCCAACAATGTTGACTGAAACTAAACTTGAAAATCCAGGGCACTAATGCACAATATCAAGCAATAAAACACCATCTCTGTGGTGATATTTAATTTAAAAAGAAGAAAGAGGCAAGGGAAGATCAGGCACTGTCTGTTTTTGAGGATCAGCCATTCTGCATTTCAAAGCGTCGATCCCTGCAATATCCAGGTTACTGTGCTAGAATCTCAACTATTATATAGCAGTTGTAAGAGAGGGAGGGCAAAGATGTGTTTACTCAGTGATTAGGGCCTTAGAATAAGCCTCTAGCTCCTAGAGAGACAGCTCACCACTTATTCATTTGGACCAATTCACAAAGCCTAGAAAGATTAAACATCCATGCTGAGAAGACAAGCGAATGCAGACGGTGAAAAAGAAATAAAAATTCTTTAAAAACTCTTAGATGACTTCATTATTTTTTCCACAAGGAAACTTTAGGAAAGTGTTTAGTTAGAGAAAAACCCACATTGACCTCTCTCTAAACCCTTAATCTTTCCTTTGTGGTGGCACTGCTTTGTGGTAAGCGGATGGCTTTGCTCTCCTCTTTTCACTGAGAACTGATAGAAAAAAAGGCTCTTGAGAAACACTTTTAGTTCCAAAGAAACAACCCCATGAAACTGTTAAATATGAGTTTCCATACAAGTGAATGTTTCAAAATATGTACAGTTCTACAATTAAAGATGCAGAGCCTAATTTTAGTAAACACGAGGGGTACACGCTTGAGCACATGAATAATACTTCTCTAAATTGGAACTACTTGATTTAAGAACATGATTATTATTTGCATCTATAAAACATGCAGTTAGATGGTCAAACTCTATCATTTGTACCTATTGATTGAACCTGTAATTAATCAAGTGGCCAGAAAACTTGGACACAATACAGAGGTCTCCTGGTAGGGGAAGAAAGGAGACAAAAAACAGTGGCCAATATAAATTCTACAAACTATACTTTTTATAACTTACGATCAGTATACCTTCTGAGCATGCTTTGCTAGGAAAGATGATGTTGCTTACAAATTGTTCATACTACTGTGGTACATAGTGCACTTGTACAACTTTTTTTTTTTTTTTTTAAGGTAATGTTTAATTGTATTATTCAAGTATTTATCACTAAGGAAGTCCCTAAAACATTATGTCCACAGCCAGATTTTACAGCTTTTACTGTTTATAACTGATATAACATTAAAACAAGCCTTTGAGCTACAGTTGCCTATAATTCATGTCAAGAATGCGTTCTAGGTCTTTAAAGAGCAAGTCCAAGATGATTACTAGTTAGACTCTCTTAGTGAAAACTAACAAAGATTCTCCAATGAAGTAATGAGAAGTTCTGCAGCTTGGTGCAAGTGTGTTAAGGAAAACCCTAGTGTTTCACTGGTAAAATATCTATCATCTATGGGCCCTCTTGGGATAGCAAGATAAGCGAAGCATTGTCTCCTCACTGCAGCATGGAGTTCTTACCCAAATCATGCCTCGGGTAGAAGAACCACTGTTACTTACAGTGGGGGTAAGATTTTCAAAAGTACATAAATGAAAGATTTACTGATATGAATGGGATCCGCACTCAATCATTAAGGGACAATTTTTGAAAGGGATCTGGGTGCCAAAAGATCAAACCAATGCCTAGTGGGATTTTTAGTAATACTTAAGCACCTACCCTTCAACGACTTCAGTGCGGAGCTAGGAACTTCTGAAAATCCTACTGCACACCTTTAAAATCTGACCCGTAGATATTTGTGAAAATACTACTCTAGCCTGTTAACTAATTAAAGGACTAAACTGTTCATCTATTTAGGTCTGCTTCCTGAAAACAACTGTGGCTCTTGAGAAAAGTTTGTGTCTTTTATACACAGACTTAGAAGGAATGAAGGAGACACTGTTAATTTTGGAGTTAAATAGAAAAAGCAGAACTTAAATAATGCTGTGAGAATGAATAATTCAGGGCTTTAGTTTTAGGGATATGTAGGACCTTCCTATGTTCATATTAGGCTAGATGATGTCCCTATTACAGAAGTCCACGTTTCAAACCCACCTATCACAGTTAATACTCTCCTTAAAAGTGACAAGGGAGCCCAAAGACTTCATGGACCTGGAAGCTGAACCATTTTGTGGCCATAAATGTCTATATAGTTAACAGTCCATACAGCAGTTGATAGAGCAAACAGTCCAGTCCCGCAGTGGCCATTCAGTTACCATGCCATGAATCCTCACACAAGTGTGTATGAGCTATCTGTGTATACTTATAAAAAGGCTTAACAAATGTACATCTCATATTATCATTTGGCTAGTAGCACCAATATCCCTGCACAGGTGAAGGAACTTTCTGCCCCTCCTTGTTTCCTTCTCACTAAGGCCACCCCTTTTATATTTCCTTGGATAAATAACAGATTGAGTTCAGACCTCATTGCCCCACATTTCTTTTCTGGGTAGTTCCCAAAGAGGATAATGAAAAGTTAAGTGTGGGTACCAAAACGAGTGTATTCCAGTAATGGAGTAGCATTCCTGCAGGTGATTGCACCAGATGGCCCTTGAAGTCTCTTCTCACTAACACTGTAAAGAAGGTATACCTCCTCACTCTGACATATTCCTCTGTTTATACATCTAGATATCACATTCCCTCTCTTAGCTACATCAGGAACTCACAGTCAATTGATTATCTACTATTTCTATTAAGCTCTTCAATTAAGGTCCATTAAATCACTCCAGGACACTCTCTCCGATCTTATATTTGTTCATGATCACTAATAAAGATACTAACCAACATTAGGCCAAAAACAGAACATCGGGGTGCCCACTAGAAATATTTCCTCAAGCTGATGTTTTCCTATTTATAAGCAAATGTTGACCTCTAACAGTTAATTAACTTTTAATTCCAGTAGTTTCATTTTAATTTAATACGGTATGCATTGATTTTATACAAAGTTAGTTGTTTAAAATCTGAATACTGTGCAGCACTACATCAAATGCTTTACAGAAAGTCACATATATTATGTCAAAACATTTATCTTTGTAAACTATCCTTACAATTTCATGAAAAGGTGAATAGTTTGGCAAGACCAATTTTCTACATAATTTCATTAATGATGCTACTGTCTGTTCATTCTTTACTGACAGGGCACATCTACACAAGACGCTGACTGAGCTATAGCCAGAAATAATGCGCAGTAGCATGTCACAGCATGGACAGTGCTAATATGCTACTGCACAGTATTATTACACTACTGTGTGATAGGGTAATTTAAAAGGCATTCACCGGCACTACTATGCAGTAACTCCGGTTACTATGCATTTGTTTAGTACTTGCTAATACAAATACTAAATAAATGTGCAGTAACGACTGTGCAATAGCATCTTGTGCAGATGCTCCCACTGTGTAACTATTCTGAAGTTTCCTGTGCCACTCCATTTATCATTTTTAAATAACTAATACAACCTTTGCTTGTTTCAAGTCCTCTAGAATTTTTGGGTTTTTGTTGTTTTTTACTTTTTAGAATTGTGGGGGTTTTGGGGTTGTTTTTTTTTTAAAATCGACATTAATGGTTGAGAGACCTCTTTGGCCAGTTCTTTTAATACTCTTGGATAAAAATCATCTGGATCTGCTGGTGCAAAAATGCTTAACAACTTGCTGTTTGACACCCTTCCTAGTTACTAAAGAGTAGTATTTCAGTACTGCTGTCAGGTAGGATAGCACCATGCTACTTCTTTCCAAGATAAAGAAAAGAAATATTTATTAAATATTACATTGGATGAGGAGAAAGGAAAGGAAATGTGGGTTTTAAATGAGTGGCAGTGATTTACAAATGTCAACTATCATGCTTTGCACATTTCAAAATAACCCTCAAGAAGAGACTATAAATCTAATAAACCACATCACTGCCAAATAATGGAGACTTCATCTCCTGTTTTTTGTAAGTTAATTCATTACTGCAAATCTCAAACGTTCAAAATCATGCTACTAGTCCTCTCCCTTCCAATTATGAGATTTCTTTATAAACGACAAGACTTTTTGAATTACGACATACTGAAACTTTAAAATTAGCTTCCTGGTGCTGCTGCCTTTAGAGGTCATGTTTTCTTCAAACTCATGAATACCCACAATTTTCTCTAGGGAAAGTAAACTGCAATTCTAGGTTAACAGTATGAATTTAGAACTAGAGATTTAAAGAAAAAAACATATATCACAAGAGTAATAACAATATTGTGTGAAAAAAAATGCCAAAACTGCTGACCTAGAAAGCTATTTTCTGCATTTCTCCGGATAAGGCCTGAAGGGGATATGCTGTTTACTCAGCAGTACTGATAAGGGCATTAGTATCTGTTCCAACTGCAAGGTCTCCTCAATCAAGATCCCCCTTTTTCCTTCAGCCTAGGGCTTTGTGTAGTAAGAACTGATTTTAAATGAACAAAGGGACATGCTCTCTATTTTCTAAGCCTTTCAAGTGCACAATCTGATCCATCCATCTACGGTAGTCTTAGTGTCGTTATGGTCTATTCTTAACAGTTTCCTTGAGCACAAACAGGTATCCTAACACACACAATCTCTTTTTCCTAAATAGAACTTAAGCCCTCTTTGAAACTAAGCCAGAAACTGGGAAAGACTCAAACACATTTCTTCTGAAACTGCACAGCTCGCCCTGGGCAAAACAGGGACTCATGGCCTTGTGTTTATGCACCGGTATTACATATGACAGAGACAGAATAAAATATGCTACAAGCTAAGGGTTGCTAATTCCCACATCTACGGCATCAACTGAAATGTGGGACTCAAATTACTCTAACGCAGGAAGACAGCAGACGTAAAAGGCTGAAAGAAAAGGCACATTAACTAGACTGTTATTCTTAAGAACTGCTTGATTTACACCATGCTCCTTGGATTCACATATTAATAGATTAGAAAGCAAAAAGGGGCTACTGTCATTATTGCCTAGCCTGACCCCTTATGTAACACAGGCCATAAAGTTTATGCCGCTAAGCTACAAGTGTAACTTTTAGATAGACCCTTAATTTTAAAAAATTGCTGGCAACAGAGAATGCATACAAGGTTTCGTAAGATGCTCTAACGTGCAATCACGCTTATGTAAAAATTTGGGCCTCATTTTAAGTCCTTGCCTAGCTTTGACTTCCACCAATTTGACCTTATACTTTTGTCTGCTAAAAGTATTGAGGAGTCCCTCTAAGATCACATTTCTATTCCCCATTTAGGTATTTTGTAGACTAGGATGGTGTCTTTTTTCTAATCTTTACTTCAAATCAGCTAAACCAAGGGTCTACCATACACAGCCTATGCAAGCACAGATCCAGGGGGAGAGGGGCGCAGTGGCACAGCTGCCCTCCCCTTCCACACTACAGGTCACATGCTGGAGCCTCCAGTTCCCCATAGCCCTGGATGCCCGGGTGCCCTGTGCTGTTGAAAACAAGCTCTCATGGGATACCCAGGGGATTCAAGCAGAGAGCTGGTGAGAAAGAGGGAACCCCACTGATGCTGTCCCAGCTGACCCACAGTTTGAGGAAGCCCCAGGCTAGCTCCTGTCCTCATCCAGCCAGGGGCCATGCCAGGCTTGGCAGCAGCAAGCAAGTTCCTGCCCCCTCCCCTCTCCTCTGCATTTCCCCCGCCTGCTCATGGGATCTAGTTGCAGGGAGCAGCTGGGCCAGGGAAGGCCAAAGGCAGCAAGCAGTCCTTCCCTTCAGCTCCTGCTCGCAGCCAGCAGCCAACACATGGGAAGACTGGAAGGAGGGACACACCTGCCACTACTGCCTCCGTCAAGCCCAGTGCCCTGCACTACCACTCTCAGAAACCTCCCGCTGAAGTAGGGCAAGGGCACCCCAGGGACTTCCCCAGCCCGTGGGTCAGCTGTGGAAAGTGGGTGCTCAGCAGTAGTGGGCAGGTCCCCGCTTCCTGAGGCCAGAGGCAAACCCCAGACAAACTCTTTTGGAGACAGGGAGGGAGGAAGGGATTGTAGGGGAGGGAATGCCAAGAGCAGAGGACGGGGGAGGGAGTCTTACCTGCGTTAGGGACTTGAAGTCCCCAGAAGCCGCTGCCATGGCATGCGTTTCCCACAGGGATGCTGAAGCCCCCCTAGACACCAGCCATGTTTCCAGATTCTCTCTTTTTCTGCTTCTTTTTCCATTTTCACTCTAATTTGCCTCTCCTGTTGCTCCTTCACCTTCTTGGCTTGGATGGCAAGAAGTCATCTGCTCTTTACACCACTGATCATATCATCAGCTTCTATTTCCACCAACCATGTCTCTAGTACCCGTTTCCAATTCCCAGATCTGCCCAGGGGCCCACAGAGCCACTGGATGTGGCTTATGGACTTTTGGGCCCAGACACTGCCACCACCACCACTCCCTGCTTACCAGCTGCATGGCACAGGTAGACAGGGGGACTTTGCCTGAACCACGTGCTGGGTGGGTAGGTGGGGCCAGACAGTTAGGAGAGGTGGTAGCAGCACCAACAACTGCATCAGGAGCACTGGGCTGGCCCTAAGCTGGGTTTATCCAGCCTGCTGCTGCAAAACCCCGGTGAATTTGAACGAAACAGTTAGGTCTTCTCAGATCTTTCACACTGAGGTATGTTTTCCATTTTTTTAATCATTCTTGCAGCTCTTTTCTGAACCGCCTCCAATCTGTCAATATTCTTCTTGAATTGTAGACATCAGAATACGCATTCCGGGAACAGTCACACTAGGTTATAATACCGAGCTGTACAATGACACTAACTCTCCTCTCTTCGTGAGACAGCGTGGAAGGACAAGCACAATTGGGATTCTGAGGGTCTCACCTTTCAGGGTGCTACAGGCATTGCTTAAGCTCATCATGCATACAGATGAATCAGTTATGTTCATACACCTTCATAAGCAATTTTAACAAGGTGCTCACAAACAGGTTACCAAACAAGTACCTATTCATATTGATAACCTACATTCAGTATCTTCTACAAAAACTGCAAAATGTGACATAGAAACATAGAACCAGAAAATGAGGGCTGGAAGGGACCTCAGGAGGTCACATCTAGTCCAACCCCCTGCTCAAAGCAGGACCAGCCCCAACCAGATCACCCCAGCCAAGGCTTTGTCAAGCCAGGCTTTAAAAACCTCCAAGGATGGAGATTCCACAGCCTCTCTAGATCACCCATTCCAGTGTTTTACCACCCTCCTAGCAAAAAGGAAAGCTTTTCCTAATATCCAACCTAAACTTTCCTTGCGCAACTTCAGACTATTGCTCCTTGCTGTGTCATGTGCCGTCAGTGAGAACAATCTAGCTCCATAATGCAGGCAGTAGAAGAAATTTACTACTGGATTTCTCATTATTCTTACTGTAGTTCTCACTGTTGGGGGCTAAGAGGAAAACCCAAATTCTTCTAAGAGGAAACCAAGAATGTTAATGTTTAAATTTAAAAGGATGTTTATTGTATAGTCCTCACATATACAATCTTTCGTTCTGACAGATGTGAATGCACTTCACAAAAAAAACCTCACTTTATTTGAAGCTCAAAAACTTGGATTGCTTGCAACAGTTTCATAACTCTTAGCAAACCAAAATTCAGCCATTTTTTTTAAGAGAACTCAAATGTTCAAGGCTTCACTTGATATCACATGCAAAAGGCTGTGCCTCTCCAATATGGTAGACTCCCAGAGCATCATGCTACAGCAATATGAAAATAGTAAATTAAATAGAAGACTGTTGGCTATTGGATCAACCATTTCATATCCTGAAAATTTACCATCCCAGTAAAACCCAAGAAAATCTATTTAGAAAATAAGGTGATGGGGTCACAGCCCTAGATGATATGGTTGGAAAAACATTTTTGTAAGATGAGAAAGCAATTAGCCAGTAAAACCCTCTAATACATTTCAGATATATTTACTCTACTGCTATGCATTTTGGCATCTTGAAAAAAGTTGCACAAAGAAGTAGAGGACTAAGGAAAGTTTTAAGCAGGTTAAATTTCCTATTTATTTATGTGGCCTAACTCAAAACAGGAAGTGGGTAAGAGCGTTAGGTAGTTACCACACTGAGCTATCACTTTATGAGAATCCTTCCTTCTTCCACGTCCTTCAAACTCATACTTCATATAATGCATTTTTTATAAAGTAATCATTACACAGAGAATATTATGGATATTGTAACATAAGCCTTTCTTTTAATGAGAGAGAGAGGGGTTTTTAAAGAACAGGATAAAGACTCTTCTGTATCCTGTTCTTTAAAAAAAAATCCCTCTCATATTAAAAGAAAGGCTTATAGGCATTGTCTGGGGAACAAGAAGCAAAAATTTCTACTGAAACTGGTTTTCTATGGAAAAACAAAGACAAGAAAACATTTTCCTTCAGGTGTAATACAGCATACAATGCCAAATTAAATAAATTCATTAGTCAATCAGAACAAAAAGGAAGACAAACAAGCAAAGATATAGGGCACGAAAACGTACACCTGCAATCAAGAAAGTTCACTGAATAATATTTTAAAAATTGACCTTAAGAGAAAGAACTGGTTCATCTTAGGGATGGGCATCAGATGCAAGTCTTTGGCTAATCTCTGCTAAAGCAGCAACATTGGCTACATAGTTTCTAATATGTTCCCCAGATTTCGGAGACTTTAGGACTATTGGTAAATTGTTCCCTTTGTGATGGATCTTTTGAGAGAAAGAATACCTGCTGTTCCTATGGACTTCAAATGGGATTTTGCGTGTTTAACACTTCTGAAAACCTTGCTCTTGAGTAATACCTCTATCTTTAATAGCATTTTATATGATAAACTAAATAACTAGTGATCGCCAAAGAATGTAAATCATCACCTCAAAGCGCAATAGCACATACTTGAGGAAGAGAGGGAAAAACAAAGAGAATTGTTTCTTAGTCTTCAGTAGAGAGGATGTTGAAGCGGTATCTTCCACAGTTATCACTTCAGATGACTAAGGTGTGGCCATGTGAAGAGATTGTGGTTTTAAAAAAAAGCAGATGATGAAACGGATGTATTGTAGTAAAATTACTAACCCTCAATAATAAAAGAGGTGCTAAATAATTTAGGAATGAAGCGGCAGAATTAACAATAAAATGCATAGGTCCTAGTTAACAAAAATGGATCTAAATGCCTAAATCTAGAACTGCAATCCTGAAAAAACCCTGCTTAGACACCACCTGAAACTGTGGAAGTGCATAAATTCCATAATTTCTGTTTAATTGAAAAGTTCCTACGTGTCTAGCATTGCACTTCTGTACATGTCCTGAACTGGCCAGTCTTGATAAGGCTGAAGAGCCTATGTGTCCCTTTGTTCACACTTATGCCTTCCTGGGATCCAGACATTAGGAATTCCTCAGTACAAGCCCTGAGAAAAGCCTGATCAAATAAATACATGTTTTCAGAGAACACGTGGCAGATGCTTACAGGATCAGGCTCCTCACAAAATGCAGTGGTGGCCACTGATGGCTTTTAACACATGCCTGGTGGAGTAGGAGGTGCCATTGATGCTGTGTATCCTCTTTACACAACAACAGAGTGATCTGAACACTTGTCCAGGATGTGGAAGGTCTGGCTTTAATTTCCTCCTCCCCCTAATGAGATTCAAGCTCACATCTCCCACCTCCCTGGAGACCCCAAACCACCTAACTGTTCTGGGCTGTGGGCATTTCCAATCCCCCCTACTATGCTGATGTGTAGAAACTGCGCTGATGTGTAGAAAAGAACTAAAATCAACAGGCACACGAGAGAACAACAAGCAGAATACGAGTCTATAACCTAGTGGTTAGAACAGCACCTGGAAGAAAGGGAGATCATAAAATACAGAAACTGTCCTGGAATCAGGTCTCCCATTTCCAGGTGAGTGCTCTAACCACTTTAATGCTGTATGAAGGGGAGGAAGAGGGGAACACCAACACTATCACTTCAGTCTCCTCCTCCTCTGACTGTTTGAAAACAAAAAAAAGTGACCCTCCTTAGTCCCAGAAGCAAAGTGTACAGGCACCTACATCCAGGAGAGGATTTTAGGACGCAGAGAAGATGGAGTCATCCTCGCTCCCTGCCACCACCCCTGAGGCTTTAAAGGGAGGTTGGGACATGACATTGTCCTAGGTCTTTTCTCTTGGCTTCCTCAATAGTTTCTCTCTCTGCATATTGACTTCAAGTGGCACCTAACACTTCCCACTCTGTGGCCATCGCACCCAAAATACATGTGTTGTAACACCTAACTTTTAGACTCTTATGTCCTTCTTGCAGCTAGCCCACAATCTGTTATTAAAATGAACTACTATGTAAGATGAGTAGTGGAAGTTGTATCTAACTTTATAAAAACTGCTTTGAGGGTCAATCAAGACAGCTACAGATCTCTGAATCTTATTTCAACACCAGGTAATCTAGCTAAAAGAGTAATGCGAGAGAGCTTTACATCAGACTGATAAAAATTACGTGTTAGAGAAATTCATGAGAAAGTTGATTCTGCTGCCTCAACCTATAACTATTATTTGAGGAAATCAGCAAGATGGTGGATCAGAAAGGGACAGTCAAATATAATGCATCTGAATTTCCCAAATGCAAAGGAAGATATTTAGAAAATTAAGTACTCAAATGTGAAGGGTAGAGTTCTGATACAGATTAGAAACTAGGTAAGAGCTAGAAAACAAGATAGGTTTCATTTTCAAGATGCATGAGTATAATGTCAGAAGAAGCCAATAAAGAACTGCACTTAGAGTGATGCTTCATATATTTGCTAAAAGTCAGTGGACAGAGAGGTATATAAATCAAAATCGAAAGGCAAACAAACATTCATTAAAAGGAAATACTTTAATATTATTCAGGCAAAAAACTAGTAGGATTCAAGAACAATATGAGGCACTTATACTAATAACAGTAGCATCCAATGCTACACACTAGGTAAGATCAGTGCATTGAAGGGACAGAATCCTGATGCCTGCAATCAACATTGTTTGCAAACAGGAAGACACTTCACCAGTGGTACGTTATTTCAAAATTATCCATCTTAAAGTTTTTATACATCCTCTGTGGTATTTAGCCTAGCTGTTCCTACAATATAGAAGTCATTTGAACTACAGTTAGTCCCATCATAGCAAAGTCAAGCTGAGACTGATACAAAGTGGTAAAATAAATTAAGAAAGCATTTCACCTGAACTCAATTCTTTTTTGGTTTTAATAAACTCATGTCTCCTCTCTTCACTTCCACCCTGCTAATACATTGACATAAAAACAAAATGGACTTTCTTTTCTATCAAATATGCAAATACCTCTTGTCAATGAATTCACAGTATACAGCCACACACAGGTACTAACCGAGGCCGCAGTAAATTGCTTTGCTTAAACACGTGTGGACAGTGACACAGAAATTAGTTTACTCTGGCTTAAATTGAGCTGGAGTATATTCGGTTGCATTAACTGCACGTGTAGACATGCCTACTATGAAGCAAAATCTGACCTGACACACATTATGCAGATCCTATCTTCAAACTGTAAAGCAAGGAAAAATTTGGCTCCTTTCTTCCCTTCACAGGTAGAACGGATATTATCAGTGACAAAGGAGAAAAAGTTCACTGCACTAAAATAAAAGCTAACATAATTTTAGCTATAGAACGACTCAATGTGAAGAAACCAGATCATAAAGATGGTTAGTAAAACAGAGGTGAGTATGACCATTATAAATTTTTTATACTAGCTTTTTTTTGCAGTTAACATTTTCTGAAACTTGACTGTAAATAGTATGCTTTCCAACACAGAAAAGGGAAAGACATTAAGAATTAAAGAAAAGCTCCACTGCCTATTTCCCCCACCAAATATGCTTTAATTTTATAAACCCTTTAAATGAGTTTAAATGAATAAAAAATTGTAAAACCTCTCTCAAATATTCCTGCCACAAGACTGCACATTCATAAAACGTATTTGTATTTTTTCAGCAAATCTCAACATTTTAGATAGGAAAGAAAAGGTTATTGATGGCTGTTTCACTGAAGCTGAATTGTACAGTACACCTTCTGCTCTGGACAACATTGAAAATTCCTCAAGAAAAAGGCTAGGATCTTTGAGTACTCTCACTGCCAAGTGCTTTCAAATTAAATCAGTTTGAAGCAGTTTTCATTAAGATGGATTGAGTGTGGCATCGTGAGAAACACTCTATCAAATGTAGTGTTTTACTTAGTGATTAACTATATACCAGTTGATGAAGCTCCCCAAATCCTTCGTAATCCCACCACTCCAATAAACATTTAATGAGTATATAAGTTCAAAAAGCCTAGCAGAGGATTTAAACCTTCAATCTTGTTTTTATTTACTCTTGGAACTCAATTTCTCACTTCAAGTGAAGAATGTTGGTGCTTGAAGCTCATCTGTTGCCCTGGTAAAATTAAGTGCCCTCCATAGTATAAATCAGACCACATGATATTCAGGTTGCAATTTCTTAAACTATTTTTCTTAATTAAAGTATCGTATTTCCAGTCATTTTTCACAACTGAGTTACCAGAAACAGAATAAAATGTTACTCATTTCTTTTCAAGAAGAAAAGAAACTGAAAAAGATACATTAATATCAACTTTGCTTATTTCATATGCTAAAAGTTCAAAATATTGTAATGGTATTAAAAGTGGATGTAGTTCAGCTTTGTACAAAAAAAATCACAACTATTTTTTTTAAAAATCTAATAGAAGTATTTAAAATAACAAAGCTTTAAATACAACAGATAATCCTCATAAAACTAATCTGATCCTACCATCAAAATACTGGAAGTACAATTTGGCTTCCAGACCCTACATGTAAAAAGCATAAGAAAACTGTTTTGAAGACGAAATGTCTTAAAGTTATACTATGCTAAGAGAGATAAAATAATATTTAGGAGAGCTAATAAAGAGCTCTCTGATTTTATACTGATATATTTTTAACCACTTTTGATGGCAAAAGTGAACTCTCAGAAGCTATTTTAATAAAACACTAACACAAATACTATTTTTGCAAGTGTGCATAGGACAACCGAAACCTAAGGTGCCCACCAGGCTAAACAGAAAACTTCAATTTAAAACTGAAATACATATACTGCTCTGCCAAATAAATGCTGTACAACACACAAGGCTGCACACTCCTGACTCAACAGACTTTGCTGTTTAAATGTACAGCTTTATTTGCCATTATTTAAAAGAGGTGCTGATATAAAACTTTGAACTCATCAGCAATCAGAGTGTGACAGAGTGATACGGAACCAACACTTAAAGGGAAAAAAAGCCTCTATCATCGCAGATACGGACCATATGAGGAACTTTGGCCAGAGCTACCAAAGCCTGGGATTGGCTATGTAAACACGAACAGTCCTAAACAAAGCAAAAGCAATAGCAAATGTAAGTTATCTTCCACCACCCCAAAAGAATGTGGGATGAATATTTTAAGCAATTAGTTAAATGGTAATACCATCTAAGAGTAACACAACAAACAAGAGAATTCCATATCCTATCTGACCTTTTCAAATGCAAGATTGAGATAGTTTGCCATTTTCTTCCTCATTTAAACGAGGTAATTTTAACACACACTTACATCTCTGGCTTTTCCATAGAAGGCTTCTTGAAAAGCAGCCTCTAGTGATCCAATAAAAAACACGGGATGGCAATCACCATATCTATTTGAAAAGAAGATACAATTCATTTGAAAAGAGAACATTTTCCAACTCCATATTTCTTTTACATCATGCATTAACTCAATTCTTTAAAATCTATAATACTACTTTTCCAGCTATTTTCTCCTCTGCTCTCTGAACTTCCAAAAAGGTCCAAGTGACCACTTAGGCATACTTCAGTGCAACTGCTCACCTTATGAGCTTTATAACTGCTTGTACTCAGAACCTGTTGGATGTTGAAACTAGTATGCAATTATAAGCACAATTTCTCAATATTACATTCTTACAAGTGGATTGTGCTATCCTTGCTTAACACCATCCTAATAACCCAAATACACAGAAAGCATTTTATCACAGAGAACCAAAAAAGGCTAGGCATATAAATATACACAGGAATCACTTCCTTGACTGTCAGAAAGCTGACACTTGCATGGTGAAATAAGGCAACTGCTTAACAATGCATTATTCAAGGTCCATATATAAATTTCCAAAAGCAAGAGGTTACCAATTTTAAAACAGTGATTTTTTTTTATTTTCAGCTACTCAATTATTCTTAACACTCTAGTGGAAACTAAACATTTTTCAGAAGTAACAGGATTTGCATGTTGTAAGAGCTCATATATATTAAATTAACAGTGGTACAGTTTATAGTCAGCATTTATCAGTTTTATTATTTATTAGTCGGTTATCTTTCTGTTATGGAATTCAGTTGTGATAGCCAGTTTGTGGCCTGTTAATCAAGGATAGAATCTGCCACATTTGCTCATGTTGAGTGATATCTTATGCTACAAGTTGTCCCACCCGGAAAATCATAAGGGAGGCCATATTTGGCCCTAAATGCCTTTGGTCAGATAAAGTAATATTTAAATATATTTACTTTTACTTACATTTTCTGCAATGTTATAGTGATATTGTAACAGTGGTCCTTACACATCTTACACAGTTAATAGTCTAAACCTTACCTTGAGGAAAATTCTGCTGTAAATTGTAATAAGGCATCTCCTTCATTTTCAGCATTTTCTGGCACTTAAAAAATAAGAACAAATGAAAACCATGTATCAGTGTCACTTGGGAGAAATAGCTTTTAATAGTAAGCAAGCAATTAGAATCCATTTTTCACTCCCTTGATTTTTTCATGTTTATAATTTCTTAAGTACTCATGGATACAGCATGTCAATTGTATGAAATAACTTGCTGGGATGATGGGCCTTTGGATGACCATGGTATTTCAAGGTAGATCATGAACAGTCAGGGCATTCTACCTGAAAAATTCCATGTTGTATTTGAAGGTGGCTCACTATTGGTTGGATTTTAGTTTCTCTCTGGATCCATCCTTAACTTTTGAATAAGGGGATTGTTTAGAAGACTCAAAACATCATTTTACTAATGCAATTTTTTTTGTTTAAATACTTGCAAGGAATCTTAAAATACATTTCAACAATATGTCCTGTGACATAACTTGATCACAACCTGACTCTAAGGTCCCTGCTATATGTTACATATATTATTTAACTGGTTAATCAGGCAATAAATTTAGACCAGCCACACATGCAAAGTAGCTATCACAAAATTAAAATGACTACCCAGCTATAAAGAACCAACCAGCTCCACAGTTAGTGCTTGAAAATGTGTAACAAATCTATAGTTGGTTTCTACCCAGCCTTAATTCTGAACATGAAGCAGGGCCCTTAAGATAACAATGCTGACAAAGGTATAATATTAATTAATGGCACAGAGATGGTAATTGGATACTTGTACTTACCCCATCTTGCAATACACAGGGGAAAAAAAGTCACCCAATAAAATTACAAGGCACTTACACACTGGTAAAATATTTACTTTTATATACCATACTCTTAACAAGTAGAATTAATTGTCACAAAGTAATGAGGCTAAACTTTTAGCAGGATTTGAAAAAAAACCTCACTGTAACTCAGGTAGCTAATAAGTATATCTACATTTACAATAGATGGTTATTTATCATGACATTAAAACTATGCTTCAAGCATAGGCTAAATGCACAGATTAGAGAAAAATTCCCCCAAGAGAAGATAATTTCATAGTTGCCAATTATCAGGTTATAGCGTCTTCCTCTGAAACATTTAACAATAGTCACATGAAACTGATATGGCAATTCTAATATACCTATTTTCTGGCTTTTTTCTCATCTGCTAAAGATTACATTTTGAATACATTTTTTCCATACTGTATTATGCCGTTTCTCTTCCTTGGTATAAAATGGCAATAAGTGATATAAAACTAAAAAAGGATGGAGAGAAAAAAAAAAAAAATACAGCATGCCCTCCTAACAGCATTTGAGAGAATAAATAGTGGTTTGAATAGGAAAATTAAGGATATTTTTCCTATTATTGCTTAAACAATTACAGTAAAAGCTATGTTAACCAGCATAACTGGGGTAAGGGGGGTACTGGGTATCTAAAAATTCTGGTTATCTGAGGTTTAACCTTTTTGAAAACCCCTGTGGAGCGGCAGGGTGGAGGGGGGGTGCATAACAGCAGCAGCAGCAGCCACACATGGAACAGGAGCTCGGGGGTGGGGGGAAAAGGGGATGGTGGCGGCAGCTGCACGTAGAGTGGCAACAGCGCAGGATGGCGGCAGTAGCCATAACGAGTGATGTCCTCCCACCCCCACTCCACTTAAGAGTATTCCAGATAGCAGAATGCCAGTTAATACAGCTTTTACTGTAGTATCTTCTTGTTTTCACTACAGTATTGCATAACTAATGTTAGATTAACTCCAATACTTACTCATTGGAGATTTCCTCAAGGCAGATGATGCCATTCCAAACATCTCTCCATCATCGACTCCAAACTCTGTAGCATCTTCAAAGTCATCTCCATCACTGTCACTAACCATATGAACATCAGTACATTGCTGTTAAAAAAAAACCAACATAATCCTGTATTACGGGGGCTACTGTCAGTGAAACGCAATGAAACAGAATGCTGAACTAAATAAATGCATACCAAAAACATTTCTTGATGCAAAAACCCTTGCACACACTTACCTAAATTGCCGTATATTTCTAAATGCTGCACATATACAGCATTAGCATGTGATCTTTTATACATTACAATTTTTTTAGTTTTGAAGAAAGACCTTACAGCCCAGCCAGCAAAGCAACGTTATACATAGCAAAAGAAACCATCATATGGAAAAGAAATGTAAATAATTTATATGAAACTAGTTTCAAAGGGTTTAAAGGCAGGAGAGATTATTAGATAATCTAGTGTAAACTCCTGAATGGGTTATTTATCAAATGTAACTGTAGGTGTTCTTATTGCCATAGAAATAGTGAAAGAGGTGCACAGTTCCTAAACATTTTTTTCTTGGTTGAGTACCATGTGCTTTATCAACACTTCCATACCAGGAAGTAGTCACTGAAATACTTGGGAAGGGACCTACCCCAACCTAATTTCTCCACACACTCCTACAGTACCTTGCCTTTTAACTGACATTCTTGCAAAAACTGTGCTTTCCCACTCTGTCTAACCTATGAAATTTGATATTATAGAAAGAAATCTAATGCAATTAGAGAACTTGAGATGCCAGTGCAAGTATGCAACACACATCACATCAAGAGAAACCCACAGCTCCCTGCATGCTGTATTCCTACCTACCCTAGGCAGATAAACCACAAAACCTTGAGCCAGTCACTAGTAAAATTACACACATTGCATGGAGCAGCTACAGGGAAAAGATGACTGCACAGGTTTGTATTAAATAATCTCTTTTCGTAGTCAGTTCTACAGATTCATTATAATTTTGTATAAAACAAGTTTTTCTTTTTCAGTTTTACATCTGTTGCTTTCAGATTCATTGCATGTGCTTGTGCTTTCTCTTGATATGCCATAGATTTGTATGGCTTTATCTTATCTTGATCTTTTATAGTAAATTTACTTGGTTTAAGAGGGAAAAGATGTTAAAATACACTTATCAAGCCTGCTAATGCAAGCTGGGAACTTAAAAATTAATTACATGATTTTTGGTTCATGATCAGTTAACTAGTAGGAAAGATTCTGTCCTTCGTTACTCCTGTAGACATCCATTATCTCTGAACTGTGAAAGTTATGGGGAAGAAATATCTTAGAAGTACACAATGTTTCACAAAAATTAAACTACAACTTTTTTCAAGAAGGCTGCACAGGTGTAACAACGGGTAAAATTTGACTTTATTATTGAATCCAGTTTGCAGTTGTATAGCTGATGTGGAAGCCAGAAAAAACCCACATTTACACTTTCATATTTGTTTTTCCTCTCTTCATAGCCAGGCAATTACTACTGTAAACTAAATTCAAGTGCATCCTAGGGGTGAGTGTGAGCTAAAATATAGCAAGCTAACATGGCATCAAATATGATAACCTACAAGTATGCTAAACCAGACCAAATGACCTAGCAAGGTTGAAAGATACAGACTTTGGGTGCATACAGACATTCAGGGAGGTCAGACTGCATTAAAAATGGCCACCTGAGTTAACTTAGTTCACCCAGGTACAGACTTCACACTTGGATCCCTAGTTAGGTCAACCTAAATTCAACCTACACAGAAGTTCCAGGAAGATTAGCTCAGTCTAAAAAAGGCCAACCCAATCTAAGTTAACCCTACCTGCAAGGTAGTCTAACTTAGACCAGACTGGCCATTTTAGACCAATCTAACTGTCCCAGACTACTATACAGCTCCAACACTGCCCCAGAGCTGGGAAGGCCCAGCTGCTGCTCCAGGCCCAGGGCTCTGCTTTTCCTATATGCATCCCTAGCTCCTTTCTCCATAGACCAGCCAGCCCCCACACCCCCTCAAGTCCACCAAACCCCTCATCCCACAAGCTGCTGTCAGTGCTATTTTTATTATCATTCACTGATGCTGGGAACCAAGGAAGTAAGTCCTGGTGGAGGGAAGGGCGGGAAGGTGGGGATGTAGGTTTGCTTAGAGGGGAGGGAGCTGTTTGTCAGGGTGAGAGGCATTGGGGGGGCTAAAAATGACCCCACAAACTCCCTTGATCCCACCCAACTCTCCCAGACCCCCCTAACGCTCCCATGGGCTCTGCCTGCCCCCAAAATCCCTGCTGTAGACCTTACTTACCTTCCTGATCACCCCTGCAGACTGCTTGCATACCAATCCATCCTGTGGACCCCACCTGCCCACCCCAAACCCTCTGTTGCCTCCGACAGACCTCACCTGCCCCCACTGATCCCTCCCATGGATCCTGTTAGCCTCCCTGACCACCCGTGTATGCTGCCTCCCCAACAATCCTCTAGTGGATCCTGCTTGCTGCCCCAGTTCCCTGATCCCTTCATGGACTTCATTTGCTCCCCCAAACCCCAATGAACTCCCACAACGTCATCCCAGAGCCTGCTTGCTCCCCATCCACCCAACCTCCCTCACTGGGCCCCGCTATCCCGACTCGCCTTAGGTGGCCATTTTTAACTTGATCTAACCTCCCCCTATCCTCCCTCAATGTGAGTATGCAGCTTTACCGTCCCTTCAAACAAGGGCCAAGATATCAGAGCTCTTAAAATAAAATGACTGAAGCTATTTGTTAAACTATTTTAAATTTAAAACAGAGGCAGGAAGAACACAGGGAACATTTTAGCCCACATAGTTTAAATGTCACAGAGCTAAAAGCAACTATAGGCAGGAGCTTACCATTAAATGTGTAACTATAGGCTTCAGTGACATCACTGGCTATAAGTATTGAAAAATCATCTACACTTTTAGCCTTCATTTTTCTTTTGAATGCCTTTCTTGTTTTTTCCCCCTCTCCTTTGCCACATTGGCTCCTATTTTTCTTTTCTCATAGTGATTAACATATGTAGGCACTGTGAACTAATTTATTTATATATATATATTAAAGCTATATCATTCAACACTGGAAGAGACAATGAACCACACAGAATAGGTTTTTAGCCATTTTCTCTTAGGACACATTTGTAAAGCTGAAATATTTTCTTACCTCCTCTGACTGTTCTCTGGTTTGTGCAGGTGAAGATCTTCTTCCTACTGTAAGTCGATGACAAGGATAAGTCACCCCTGATGCAGCTAGAGTCATCTGCAATGAAAACAGCAATTATTTATTAATGTATTTGTCTCATTTCAGAGTATTTTTGCTTTGAGCATTCTGAGTTGTTTCAATGTTTGGATTAAAAACTGCACTGCAGAGGTCTGACATTTTTATACCAAGATAGATGAGAAGACTAGAAAACTAAAACAACTCGTTGTATGAAAATGAATAGTAAAAACAATTATTATTGTACAATTGGTATTAATATGGCTGTATTGTGATACCCTCTTTTATGTGTGGAGAGTTAATGATATATTCTCAACTGCACGTACAGGGCTGTAATATCTACCTTAGAAACAGACAGCAGAAACAACAGGTTGCTGCGACCTGTAGATGATCTGCAAGAACATTTTTATATTTGCTCTCTTTACAAGTTTAAAAGAAGATGACTATTTTCAGAGATTTTTTTTCTTTAAAGTACTACGATCACTGTTCTTTGAGACTGTGCTGCTATGGCACACTTAATTGATCTTGTTTCCATGTTAAAATTTGTTATGTGAGATGTCACTAGATCAAATGATGAACTATGAATAAAAGTACATGCAATTCACTTTCCCTCCCTACTTAATAAGCAAACTGCAAATAAAGACAAGATAAGGTATTTCTAGGGATTAATTAAATACAACAGTTAAAACCGTCAAATACAAGTTTATGGGTAAGATGTGGTAACATATAATCACAATGTTACAATTCCATTTTTAAAATCTATTATTTAATATGAAATTCTTATCAGTAAAATATTTATGTTTAATTCATGCAAATACTGAAGGCATAGGCCATACTTTCCATTTGAACATTAACACCAGGGATTCCTAGAGTGCCCAGAGTTTTCACACAAGGAATCCATAATATTAAAACATTGTGACCTGCTGTGGTCTGAGTTCTTTGCAACAGAAGAACTGTTCTATTATTTTTCTGTAGTCAAAAAAATGAATGAAAACTGAGAGCAGTTTCTGAGGAGCACACTGAGTCTAAAAAGGTTGAGAACCACTAATATACACATATGAAACCAACAACGCTGGTGAACTCGTAGCTGATACAAGAACAACATACATCAATCAATTTAAGACAAAAGAAGAGATAATTTTCAGCTTTTATTTTATGCCTAAATGTAACTTGAACGATAAAGTTCAAAATTTATAAATAAATTAATATAGCAGTGGTGACGAACTAGTGATCTCGTGGCTGAAAGACCTACAGATTAGTGGGGGTAATCTTTACGCATCTGATTCCTTAAGTGTGGCAAGAGTATGCTTATTAATTTCAATATTGATTAAATTACTAATCAATGTGAGAAAGGATGTTAGGACTCCCTTATTTTGTGATCATGCACAAATCATGTTCAAGACAATAAGAGTTTCTGGCATGCAAAAATGGAGATTGAGTCTTACCTAGCCACTGTTCACCCAGGTGGGAAATTGAGCCAGCTAGCCTTCTCTAAAACCAACTTTAAAAACTCTATGGTTTGACTGTAGGATTCCATTATACAGAAGGTAGCCCACTAAATTGGAATTACATAGGATTAAAACATTCATGGAATGAGAACCAATGCAGTGTGAAAAGCCAGACCATCTCTTCTTTTGGACAAATGAACTTACTATATCATCCTAATATGTTGTTTAAATTGTCTGATACTTCTGTGCTGTTCTTGTTATCTCGAACAGCTTTCCCACATTTCTGCAGTTTAGGTAAGATAGTCAGATACACATCTTACTGCCCTCTACTGGACAGAATGACAGAACTGCTCAAGCAAATGAATCGTAGGTAAATTTTTCAGGACTTGAGACTGTTTTCACAAGTGACTCAGCACCAGATGTCCGAAGGTATTTAGATGGAGAGAGGTGCCTTGTGAAATTTACTGAAGTGTCTAAGCAGGTTAGCCACCTGATTACCATTAAAATTAAAGGATAATCTGAAAAAGCTATGTTGAGATGTTCCAACTTATACTAAATTAAGTAACTATTTTATAAAATATCAGAATCTCTATTCTGACCCAACACATTTTTCAAAATGCAGTTTTAAATACTAATTTAAGCTACGTGACTATGCAAAAAAGTTTAAACATTTTTCTATTCTTTTCAAAATTAACTTTTTTTGAAAGAATGTTAATGGGGTGAAAATTGAACTCATTAATATTCAGCCAAAGCCTACATTACAACCAACTGTAAGTTCCTGGACTTGATACAGTAATTACCAAATGAAATTCCATTCCAGGTTATGCAGGGTAGCAGATTGGATTATGTAATACTGTAGTTTTTCTGGTCTTAAAAATCTTTAAAAACAACACAAACCACCCCCACCACATTTTTAGTCATTTCCTCTGCAGTCGTACACATCTCAAATTACACTGTTAACTTGGTCTAACACTGTTAACTTGGTCAAATTCTGCTTTTACAGAACCCAAAGTTGGTAAGTTTTATTTCACACCAACATCACTAGCTCATATTAGGATATACAGGTTGATAGTTATTGGTTCCTCCAAAGTCAACAAATAGAAGATAACAATTGTTTACTGCTTTACTATTTTCCTTTCCCTTTTCTTGCCTAGGGACTGATGAATTTAAATCACACACACACACACACACACACACACACACACACACACACACACACTAACATCCTGATTAGACTGTAAAAACATTAATGGAAATAAAATTTCAAATAAATTTCGAAGCTGAAAGTGAATATGCTGGAAATACCCTATTTATTTTTATACACCATTCAGGCTGCTTTTATCACTTCTGTGCTAGAAATCACAAAGTTTTAATTTGCTGCAGGTTGAAGCAAGCTGAGTAAGCAGGCTAGTTACCAAGTGAATGCTAACCTGCCTGGACTAGCCTGGTGCCGCATTCTTGTAGCAGGGTTAAATAGCAGTTTAATCATATTTAAAAAAAAAACAGAAAAAAATAAGCATATATAGTAAAAAAGGAAGTGACTAATACTTTGGAACCGACAAAATATTAAAACAGACATACAGGTCAAGCTCATTTATCTATGAAACACTTAATGTCAACAATACAAAAACTGTATTCTCCATTGGTATTGCCATTTTGCATCTTAGCAGTTCATTCAGTAAATTTGAGACTAATAAAAAAGAAAAACTGACAGCTACAAATCCTGAAACTCTCCCTAAGATACTAGACCTAAAGAACCGGACAAAAATTACACTAACTTAGATGCATGCTCTCACAAAAAGCAAGGGCAAAAAAATAAACCTTCCATAACATTTTAACCTCCTCAAAAGGTTAAGTATAAAATAGATATCTTTTAGAGAGTTTAATGCAAGTAGTAGATAACCCTAATTGGTTCTTTATATACACATATACTTTGCCCCCAGACTCAGCCCTTGTGATTTGATGGTTATCACAGTTCTAATTTGCAACCCGAGTACAGTATGGGAATGAAGATTAAAAACACTAAACTTTTTTTTTTTTAAAGCTCTGCTAGTATTTGTGTCACTGCAAGTATGTGTGTCCCTGCTCGTCTGGATGCAGCCTTCAGACAGTTGACTTCCATGCACCAGCAAATCTCTGCCACATAGCGGGAGAGGCAGATACAGTGCTAGCAGAATTGGCAATGAGATACAAAACTGGGTGCTGTCCATATATTGTTTAATATACTATATGTTGGTTATGTACAGACATTCATGAAGCATAGGGAAAGGCCCAATGGAGTTAAAAATGACCACCCAATCTAAGGTAAATTGGCATGAGTGGGCAACTGCATGGACTTGGGGGGATCGGGGGGCAAGTGGGGTCCACAGAAGGATCAGGGGAGCAAGGGAGGAGGGGAGACTTTGGTAGGGATTGGGAGGATTTGGTAGCATTGAGGGGTAAGTGGGGTTTGAGGGGTTGGAGGTCAGGGCAGGAGGGATATGACTGGAGTTCCCAGGAGTTTGGTGAGGTGCAGGAGGGTTTGGCAGAATCAGAGGAGCTAATAGATCTGCAGGGGAGCTTGTGAGGACTCTCTCCCACCCCAGACCATATTTTTAGCTCTCTGAACACCCCAGCAAACCTTAATCTATGATTAACATCCCCCAGCAAACCTACCCCCCACCCCAATCCCACCTGGTTCTCTCTCCACCCTGGCTTACTTCCTCAGGTCCAAGCACTGGCAAACGTTAGTAAAACTGGCACTGGAAGCAGTTTGCAGAATAGGGCTTTGGTGGGCAGGGGGGGCTGGCTGGTCTGCTGGGGGGGGGGGGCAGCGCAGGGGGATGCCCATCAAGGGGAAAGGAGAGATACCAGGAGGCTAAAAATAGCTCAGTGCTGGGGGGCAGGGAGGGGAGGAAAAGCACAACCCCAGGGCTGTGCTGGAATTACAAAGTTCAATTAGATCAGTCTTGTCAGACCCAATCTAAGTTAGACTACCTTGGAGGTGCAGTTAACTTAGATTGGGTCAGCTATTTTTAAACCAATCTAACCTTCCTGAGCTCACACTTAGATCCTCGTTACATCAGTCTAAGTGTAAGGTCCATACCTGATAAGCGAAGTTAGATTGGGTGGCCACTTTTAACACAAGCTAACCTCCCTGAACATCTATATACCTAGTTGATAAGTTATACATATAAAAACGCTAGTATCTCAGTCTCCAATTAAGACTATCACTCCATTTTTCTAGGGTTGCACATGTGTACACACACTGCTCTGAAGAAATTATAGACAGGTGCACGGTGAAATAGTTACAGGGCCATAAAGTTACTTGCATCAAGTCACACAGTATCCTAAATTAGAGCTCAACATCTTCTGACTCCAGGCACATAGGGTGTTTATAGACATGCTCTAAGAGGGGAGTGCGGAGAGTGGTTTATTTAGAGTGTCTCCAACATCTGCTCCAATTAAAGCACCCAGAGTGGGGGCATGTTACCTAAAGTTCATCCAACAAGCTTTACTTAAAGTGCCACTGTCACCATTTTTCAGCACGGGAACACTGATGCATGTGACGCTGGAGTCTGCTGGAGCACGGTACTTACCACACTCCAGCAGACTTAATTAATCGAGTCTGTTCCAATGTGCTGTAATTACAGCATGTCAGAGCAGCCTCACTCCATGTGTATAGGCACCCATACGCTCTCCCATGCTACCTCATTTCTAATCCCATGTGACATCAGATAGATGTGTGAGCATACACAGTGACAGAAAAGACACTGAAGACTTCCAAAATGGAGAGCACTGGTAGAAGGAGACAATCTGGCAGGACATCAAGCTGATAGCAATAGCTTGCTACTGAACACATGAATAACAGATGTGCCCAAAAGCCTCCAGAAAGCTAAACACATACTTTAAATCTGACATTTTATTTTTATTATATTAAAAATATACATTTAATTTATGAACAACTTGAAATTTAGAGAAAAAAGCTAAACAAATGTTCACTCATATAGTAAGGCATCCCTCCTAATCTCTAACCAAAATTTCCCCTGCTCCAGCCTACACTTCCCCTATCACCACAGAGAGAAGCCCATCTCCATCCTCTCTGGAATTGCCCTTCAGGTATTTGCAGAAGAATATCAAATCGCACCCCCTGCCCACTCTTCTCCATTAGATCTTTCAGCCTTTCCTCATAAGTCTTATGTTTATAAGAACAAAGTCTTATATCTAACGGTAAACTTGCTCTTCCCCAAACCGGGCCTCAGATTTGAAAGCCAACTTGGGGGGCAGGGAGGGAGTGGCATGGGGGCAATACAGCTACCCACCAAAAATTCTCCGATGATGACAGTAGAAAGGCGCACTGTGAAAGCTGCCTGAGACCAAGCAGGCAATACACTTACAATCCAGGGGCACCTATACACGTGCAGCGAGGCTGCTCCGACGCGATGCAATGACAGTGCAGCAGAGTAGACTTCATTAATTGAGTCTGCTGGAGTGTGGTAATTACAGCACTCCAGTAGGCTCCAGTGTCCCCGCACTGAAAAATGGTGAGGGGGCGTGCTTTAACGAAAGCTTGAACGAACTTTCTTTGAAGAGCCCTGACACCATTTTTCAGCACGCGGATGCTGATACACGTGATGCTCCGGGCACTTTAATTAGAACAGCTCTCAGAACCACTCTAATTGCAGCCCCCCCCAACACTCCTAGAGCACGTGTATAAATGCCCCAGGCGACTCGGTCAGAACAAATCCTAGTCTGATCCTTTTGGGCAATGTTTGAGCTGTGATTGTGGGGATAAGACAAGAGCCTGCTCATAGCACAACAAACCAGGAAACTCTAGAATAGATTTAGTTCCATACAAACAATAATACAAGTCTTTCTGGACATAAGGAGCCTGACTCCCTTGGGTGGGAATGAAGCCCTGAGAAAAACACAGAGAGCCTCATGCAATGATTCAGATGAGACAAGCATTTAGTGTGGGGATAGAACAGGATCATCTTTTCCATCCAAAACATAGTGCAAGGAAGATTAGCCACTAAACTTGTATTTGACCAAATCTCTGCCAGAATAGTTGTAAGGAACACCATTACCACAGAGAGTGCTCTGAAAAATACGGTACACATGACCTTCATAGGAGGAGGGTTCTAGTACGCTACAGAGACATTTTACACCAGAAGAAATACCATTCAGTCAACTCAAAATAAAGTCAAAACTCATGTTACAAAGTTGAAACAGGGTGTCACAATTTATAAACGTCGTAAGTGCCATTCGTTGCAACTTGAAACGTCTTAAGTCAAGGACTGCCTGTACTACTTGTTCCTTTTCAACTGAAATAAGATATGAAATGACTATATCCATGCAATAAATGTTAGAAAAATCAAGTGGGAGTCAAATGATTAGATTAAATTAGATTTCAAAGACTTGTCCTTGCTGAAGTAAAAATGAGAAACTTCATTGGGTGCAAAAAAATGACACTTTCTTCCGTTCCGTTTTCATTTCCAAGTCTCCCATTGAAGAGCTAAATAATTCCCAGGTCTATTTTAGATCAGACTGTATCTACCCACTGCCCTAGCATGTAAAGAAAGGCAAAGGCTTGGGAGGCTGCTCCGCAGTTTCAGCCAGCTACACGCAATGCAGTCCCTCCGGTGTTCTCCAAGAATCTAGCCTTTAAGTTACAGAAGTGAAGGAGATCACGAACATTCAGATCACCTAATCCTGCATTTTTCAAGCAGTCTGCTACAGTCTTCAGCTTCTGTTGACTTGAACTCTCAAAACCGCTTGAGCAAAACAAGGCACTACATGCTACCCAGTGGCATTTCTTTGTGTGTCTACTCACACAAGACTTTAGATAACATATCCGACAGATTCCAAAATTACCTGAAATGTTCAATAAGGGAAAAGCCTTACTGATTTTGGTGAGAAATGGAAAACATGGCTTCCACTTGCGTAAGAGAAAGGAAAACCAGACATACAGAGTGCCCATTTGAGAAGATAAGAATTTCTTTGGTGTCATCTGGTGCTCTCTATGAATTTCACAGACAAAAGCTTAATTGGAAGCTTTCATTTGCACACAATTTGGCCTCCACAAGCAACAAAGTATGAGATAATTGTTTATCTCAGTATCAGTTCACTATCAGTGTGTTATGTCATTAATTTTAATGTTTTACAAACCACTGCTTAGGTTAACAAATAAAAGTTACAGAAATGCTCTCAGAAAAAGCTTGCTAAGAAATACCATATTCAGTTTAACTAAGTTCAAGATTACAGTGGTTATGTGAATTTGTTCAACCCTGACCACATGCAAATATCCCATATTTTTTGGAAACATACATCACCTGACTGCAACTGCTATAACACTCAAAATATCATGCAGTGCGTGCTTAAGGTATTAAGAGCAAAAAGTGTGTTTTCATTCATGAAAGCTAAAAAAAAATAAAATAAAAAACCATACAAAGCTTAAGTAATAAGGACTTGTACTAGAAACTAAACTATGCAGAGATGGGGAATTCTCATACAAAAGCCACAAGAATTACTCATTAGCTATTACATTATATAACACTGTCTTTGAATCCATATAGAAAAGTTTAGGGACAATGCATATTGAAATTCTATATTAAGAGACAGAGAGATTTATAGAACTGCAAAAAGGCCAAAATCAGGAGGTCCACTCCATTTATGAGAAGTTGTCATAAGAGACCATGGTATGCATATGGGCATTTATACATCATGCCGCAAGTCCTTCAGAACTAATGAAAATACAATTTGCACATGGCACTGAAACTGAAATCTACTTCAAATTCAGAGAAACTACATGGAAACGGGGCCTCATTTGGTTGAGAAGTTACACTAGATATTTTACAGACTTACTCATTTGCACATATCTAACTAATGACCAAGCTATTCTTGTTTACCTATTTCATTATTTAATATCTGATTAATTATTAAAATATCTAGGAAAGAATTATAAAAAAAACACTCAGGGATAGGAAGGAATCTCTCCCTGGTTTAGACTAGCAATTGCCCCAACAAGAAAAGAAAAATCTAATAGTGCATACTTCCTTTTCCTTGACTACATGAACTTCAACAAACACACAAACAAAAGGAATGAAGAAGGGAGAGCTTTGATAGACATAACCATTGCTCTGATGATCCTGTCCTCCTCCATGACTGATAGAGGGGGAATAAATGTAACAGACATTGGAAAGGTAGGAAATTGTTTCATGAAGCTAAGAACCTATTTTCTGAAGGCCATCAACATGAAACAGCACAACATCCACTTTGAGACTAGGCCTTCCAGTCTCAACAACTTCACTCTAGTGCATGCTTTACTCTACTAGCAGTCAACTTAGAAAATGTAAGCAATTGGGTGGCACAGATCAATTCTTGTTCTATAGACCAAGTGGATGAAGAACATCCATTCAAATCAATCAATAAGACAAACTGATTAATACAACAGTCTAGACTGAACAGTACAGCAACTGGGAAAGAAACATTTCTAAGGCCTCCAGGCTCAGGACGCACACAGTCCCTTTGTTGAGAGACTTAACTGCTTAGCAGATGTGGGGTATGGAACGAAGGAGGGGGCAGTGGAGTGAGTGAGTGAGGAGAGGGAATAGCAAAGGAAAAGCATACTTGCAGGCTTGAAACTTGATTATGGCCGGCTATCTAACTGGTCAAAGAAATTTTTGTTTACAGCCTCCTCTTTTAGGAAGGGGTTCCTACATGTGAGAGATTTTCACTTACCACTACCCAAACACAGTATTTGGTTTATGAATGTTGATGGGAAGGAAATAAGCCTACTGTCACCCATTTATATCCTGTTGGAGGCCCTACAGAACATCATCAGCTGGGATAGAGGCCGTAGGTTTTCTATCCAAAGAGTGGGTGGGGGCCGAGTCCTCACTTTTTCTGGATGAAAAACAGCTCACCTGAAGATGGGTGCTCAGCACTCAAACATCTAGCCACTGCTAACTACAGATTTAAGAGTTAGCTTGCTTTGAATTCATAGTCTCACAGAAGCAAACGAATATTTAATATATGTCCGAGATGCTCGTTTTAAACAGGGATGCATTTTCTTGTAGCGTATCTTAGCTTTTGAAGGATTAAAGGATTTTTGCACATTAAAAGTTTATTCACTCTTCTTTTTACAAGGAAGTAAGGCTGTACAGTTTTGTTTCAATTAGTACATTTTGCTAAAGAGACACCAAATCTATGAAATAAAAGTTTGCATTTATGTTGCAATGAATTACTGCATTACAAACAATGAACACTACATTAAAATAAAGTAAATTAAATGAATGATTAGTAATTTGCAAATACAAGGGCTTTTTTTGCATTTTGGGATTAGAGATAAGGCTCAAAGAGATTTGCTAAACAGAAGTTAACAGCTCTCTTTATAGTTTTATGCCACTCAGAAAACCATTAGTAATGCAGTTCAGTACTACTATGCCTATGCAAGTAAATTAACCCATTGAAGCTTCTGCCTGCCTGCCTTATCAACCCTTTCCTTTCCTCTTCAACCCAACAAAATAAAGATGACAACTGCACCTGTTAACTATTTGGTACTTTAACACCAAACAGTATTGGTTGAAATAGCAAGTGTATTTTGGATTTCTCAATACTGCAGCAATAATAAAAATGAGCAAAAATGCTTTAAAAACCTGGCAGACCTTGAAATGATCTTCCTCCAGAAAACTAGTTCGTTTTTGTTTTGCATCTTCACGATAAAAATATCTTGACAGGTATTCAGCATTTCATTTTAAACACTAACTGGATGAAAAAATTCTCTAGGGTGGAGTGTGTTCAGGTTATAAACCACAAATGCTTATTTATCTCCTCACAAAGTGTTGCTGAGATAATTACTGCTGACAGCTTTATTCAAGGTTCATTTCACTTTTTCTACTATTTTTCTCTAGTTCGAAGTTTAGTAGGGCCCATGGGAAGATCCACCCCTCACACCTGTTCAGTTTCTTCGTGTTACTAGGGCCAGTCTGGACATGTCACTTCAAATTAGCATTGTACCAGGGCACGAACTGTGACAATTACTTATCGCAGGTTTAACTTAAAAAAAAAAAAAAAAAAGTTTCTAATTCAGCCACAGGAACAGTGTCAGAGTACGTAATTTAAACCTGTTAATACAGGTCGTAGGATACTTATTCTGAGAAATTGTGTGGTTCCCACAATGGATCTCTGAACTAGAAAATAAAGATTCGAGTGAAGAAGGAATACTACATAGGTTAGATGTGCCTTCCAAAATCGGTCAAAACTGGAAACAGTTTCTTGAAAATTTTAAATTTCAAAGCAGAGCTTGTCCTTCCTAAATTTCGTACTTCAGGCTTGCTTTTCTTCAATTCCTGATTTTTTCCTTCTTATATTTCAACAACCCATACATTTAGGTACAAATCCAGTTCTGTCTTCCTTTGCAAAGACAGCAACATGCATTGGGCTTCACTGTGGGAGGACGAAGAAGATTGCAAGCCATTGTTCATCATAGACCTTGGCTTGTTGGATCTCTGTAGCAAAAGTATGTAAGAATCAAGGCACGAGTAGGCTGAAGAGGGATCCATGGGCTACTCACAGTTGCCATCCTTTCCCTACAGGAGGAGCATATGAGGGACTTTAGAAGCCGCTTCAGTTCCCAGGCTGCAGCAGACTTCACAGAGCAGCATCTACAACGGATGCAGAGACTCAGAAATGAATTCCTCCTTGACCACACAAAGTTCTGCTCTGGCTGGGCACTGGGATATGCGTTTGCCCAAAGTTGGTGCTGTTCACAATTGTATCAGTGGAGCCTGGAGGTCCCAGCTAGGATCAGAGCACCATTGTACTAGGTGCTACACAAATGGAATAAAAGGTAGTCCTTGTTTTTGGTATTTGTGTGCATGTCATCTGATTAAGCCTAGTTATACAAGAGGAGAATTAGAGCTAAACAGATACTGTGGTTCTTAGGGCTGTCCTAAAGCCACAAAAACAATTAAAGGAAACAAATGGAAAAGAACATTTACTCGATCAGCAGAGTCTACAAGGAAAGCAATGAGCTCAAGAAGCAGAAATTACAAATGTCCTCTATTATTAGCAAAGCTTACTTTTTTTTGTTTAATGAAAAAAATCATCCTAAAAATTGAAAAATCCCCCAAGCAATTTGTAGCTGTTTGAAACACTGGGTAACTGGACTAAATAAATGCTGAAAGACCTGGAACATGGTTAAGTATGGACTGCCATGGGGCTAATTGTGGATCTTGAGTTAATTACTTTCCACTGATACGTTTTTTCAATGGTCTTTTACATCAGTTTTTTCTTTTCTTATTCTGAACCCCAAGGCAATTCAGAGTGCTGGCCTCCAAACTGGATGATTCATTATGTACTTCTGTCTTAGGATGTTTAGTTCAAGCAGAGAAAGCTAGGCTTTCACATCAAGTTGATGTTAATGTGCACTGACAAAGCAACAGTAGAGGAGCTTCATGTTTGTCACAACGTGCACTCCTTAATGTAGTAAATGCTTTATACTGATATGCAAATAATGACACATTTCCCAAATTTCCAGTTCCTCAGCATTGCTTCAACTAATTGCTCAGTGGTTAAAACTTATGCATGTAAATTGTTCAATGGATTTATTAATGAATACACCTGTGTGAATAAGCTCTGATCCAAAACATACATATGACCTGGGGCAGATTATAGCTCACTATATACCCCTGAAAATGTTCAGAAACTCAACTTAAATATTATCCCACCACACCTAGACACTAGTAAGAACAATATAAGATTATCTGTAGGCAACTAAAAATCTAAAATCATGGATTATAAAACATTCTTCACACTATGAACATCACCAGATTCCAATTATAGTTGATGCAACATAATAAGATAATAACCTCTTAGATTGTGGGTGGCAAACCAGTATCAAGAGCTAACAGCCAACCTGCCAATCCCATATTGCTAAAATAGGAGTAGGATCCAGGCAAATTCCAGCTAAATGGGAAGTAAGAAAAACACTGAGACCCATGCTATTTGTTGAAAACAAGAAAAGTGAGTACCTTGAAACCAGCTGGCTCTCTGGTGGTCAGTGGATAGTAGATGGGAAACCACCAAAGACTGCTTGTAGCATGACTATAGCCATGTTTAATCCTGCTTACTCCCATTCCTAAAACGTTACTACCGACCACAGAAAACTCTACTTCTTATATGGAAAGGGATCGAGAATCTTCTTCTAATTGAGGCTGCAAAAGCAGTGAACATTGGTGGGTTGTCTCCCGCATTTCTCTGCCATTCATCTTTGTAAAAGTGTATACCGTAATTATGAGAATAATCAAGGTAGTGCCACTGCACTGCTTCACTTGCCTGTAGTCTGCTCCTTTGTCAGAACAAACTACTAGGGTTTTTAGTCTTCCCCTCTTACAAATGAGATAATTGCTTTGGAAAAAGAGTATACCACTCTGTCTTGTTCATAACCTGCCTCAACATTTTAGTGATTAAGAGATAATGGCAGGGCTAATCAATATTTTTAATGTGAAGAGCAAGTGTAAAATAAAGTAGCAGGCATTAGAATAAGCCCTCCGTTTGATTCATCCTAACCACATTTTGCACACAGATATTCCACAGTACATCTTGGGACCTGTTTTATATTCACAAAGAGTATCAACCAACCACTTGGCACATTTCTAGTCTATGGTGAGATGCCATTTACCTCACAGCATTATACAACAATTTGGATAGCAAACAGAGGAGCGCCTGGATATTTTTCCAGCACTATATAATTCCTTGGCACACTTCAAGCAGTTGTGCTAGCAACTGTAGTTCCAACAAACGGTTCAAACATCGATGGGCTTTTTGTGCTGCCTTTTTGTCCTGGATATCATTATTCAAGGAATCATCTTTGAATATATTTAGATATTTTTGGAATGTTAGCCTTTTGAAAATACATAATGTTACTAAATATCTAAGCATCAATGAAAAATAATAGGTTATTTTTCACACATTTTTTCTATATAGCCTATATGTAAAGGCTTTTAGCCCATTAAAAACCCTTTAAGTCTTCCCAAACCAAAAATGCAAGGACTAGAAATGTTAAATATACTGAATGAACATAATGTGCTTTTACAGTTTATAGAACATTAGAGGTCTCATCTTACACCAAATCAAAATGCATTACTTTTATTTATTTGCTGTACACTAAATATGGTTGACAACATGATTTTTTTAAACTTATCCAATATTATAATAGACAGATAAAGTAATTATTGGCACAAATGTAGTGCCATTTTAGGAATACATGTGTTCTGCTTCCCTTTTTATTGCTGACTTCTCATGAGACTTGTTCTCTATGCTGTGATGTTACAAGACTTGAGAAAATTTTGTTAGAGAAAAGGTGCAAGAATAGGATTGTGGTCTGCACCACGGCGGAGGCAGACCCAGGCAAACTTCCAGCAATGACAAACATTCTCCCACATGTACCGAATAACCCGAATGATACTGTAATTTTATAGTACCACTCCCTGCATTAAGTTGTGAGAAGTGTTAAACCCGCTTATGAGAAGTTCAAATAAAGTGAAACTCTACTTACAAAAAAGTGGCATTTAAGCCTCAAACTGCTTCAGTCTATTTCAATGGATTTTCATACCTCTTTCTAGCGAAGCTTTACTCTCTTTTATCAGTAGAGTTGTCAAAAGAAATGAGTTCCACCGTGATATTCTTCTTGGAATAATGCAATTACCATCCACCAAACAGGTGTTTGCTGTATTCCAAGGAGATTATCACCTCCCATTCTCCTCTGCCAAGGCAGGGAAACAAAGATGCTATTACTATTAAATGATGGGAGAGGTAGGCAGGAATTTTTGGCGCACGCTTTGGCTTCTCTCAGCAGGAAACAAGAAGAGGCTCATCTTGCTACAACTTTTTGTCACTAGAAGTTAAGATGTAACCCTACTTCTCCCCGAGCCATTTACAACTACAAAGGGAGGGGAGATGAATTAACCTATTTGTAATTTATCATTTGAGTGCATTTACAGGGATGTTTTCCTCGCGGGAAAAAGTAAACAAAAGGTGCCATATTTTAGCCACACATTTTTAAAGGAGCAATAATCATACTTGATGTGGAAAAGGCACTTCTGACCCAGAGGCTGAAAATGAACTTACTCCCAATACCATGATCTAGTGACCTGCCCAGGGTATAGATGCAGTAGGCTCCTCTCTAGGGACATAACTTCTTAAATGGACTTCAGAATATCAGCCATTAAAAAAAAAAAAAAAAAAAAAAAAAAAAAAATCCTAGCACTAAGGGCTGCCCAGTGAAGACAAAAAACATGGTGGTAACATAGTCATGTCTGCCCGCACCTGCAGAAAGCCTGACAAGAGCTGTAACGACTTGGGCGACATCCATATAACAACACAACAGCAGAGGTCCCTGCTGCCGTGCCTTGTAAAAAAAAAAGGTCTCCGTGAAACTACCTTTGCCCCTCCAGATGTACAGGGAAGGCTGGGCCATGCCGTAAGTTGAGGGTGCTTTGTCATAGTGCAACTAAAGACCTGGATTGCCTTAATCTAACCCCAGGGCCGGCCTAAATTTAGATTTATACTTGAGGCCATCTCTGTTATGTTTCAATTTGCAGGTTATGTCAATATAATTACTTTAATAGAAACCGAAGGCTACATTGAAGTGTTAACTCCCTACAGTAATAACATGAATCACACTTTGTTCAGTTATTTCAGGCTCACCGTTTCCTTTAATGAGTTTTATGAACACGTCATTTTTAGATGAAATAAACTGTCATGCCTAAGATGCATCATTTTCAATAAAACAACCTGGAAATACTTCGGAATATTTTGTTCAGATAAGTAGATTTTGGATAGAAAAAAAACAGTCCACTCAATGTTTTAACGAAGCCACCAATGTAGCCTTACAATAAAGTATATGTCATAACTCGTCTGCCCACACTTCTAACAATAAGATCAGATATGAAAAATATGAAGCAACTAAAAATTATCTTGTTCTTACAGAACAAGATTATTAGTCTTCGCAAGGAAGGACTATAGTGATTTCTATAGGATTACAGGTGTGCAAACGGCTTAAAATATTAAAAATATTCTCAAATCCCACTGTGAACCATTTTTAATGGCTGAAATACTGATAGAAGTCTCAACATTTGTTTCCAGTCTTTTCTACAATGGTGAGAAAGGTTGACTATAATAGCTTATACTGACATGAGGCCAAATTCTCTGTTGGTAGAAGCTGGTACAGCTCCAATTGGCTGTGCTGTCGCACACAAGAAGAAAAATTGGCTTTTGGTGTCTTTTATTATGAAAGATCCCAGGGTACTTTACAAATTTATTAAAACTCACATTGCTAGGACGAAATGTCATGGCTACTTAACAATTTACAGCCATGTTACACAATTAAAAATGAGAAGTAAAAAACATTGCCACATAAAACTTCACAGGAAATGAAAGCAAGCAGAATGTGAGTAAATTACCAGGGTGGGCAAAATGTGGCCCCAGGGGCTGGATGCAGCCTGCCAGGCTATTCTATCTGGCCCGTGGGGCCCCTAAAACGCGTAGAAAATGAATATTTTTCTGCCCTGGGCTGCCTGTCATGCGGCCCTCGATGGCGTGCCAAAACTCAGTAAGCGGCCCTCTGCCCAAAATAACTGCCCACCCCTGGGTTAAAACAAGCATTATCTACGGCAACAGAACTAACAACCTGACTTATTTCAACACCCATCCTGCTGTTCATGGTCATCATGTTTGGTCTCAGTACTGGAGAGTGTGGTATCCCCAAATTTTACATCTTTTGGAAAATATCCAAATGCAAGAATTATGTTATAGATTTTTTTCTTTGTGAGCTGCTAAATATTAAACTCCTCAACACAAACATCAAAGATGAGAAGACAAGAGGTATACTATCCCCTTGTAACTGTAATTTTGGCATATATTGCCTTTGAAGATGCATACACTTAGACTTGCATGTCTTGACAACATGAGTTTTCAAACTGTCTAGAAATCAGTGATGGATGGAGCCACAAACTTCTAAACAAATATCCTTAACAGACCTAAATGTTTGGTGCAAGTAGAAGGACTCTACAACTCCTTTCTTCCTACTGACACATCTGTTGAGGACTCCAATGAATCCAGGAAGAGAGCTGGAAAGTGTGGAAGTGCAAAGGAAACAACCTCCAAGACCTCCATTTGTAAGTGCATAACCTCTCCTCCACTGAGAACTACTTTTGTAACCTCAGCTCTTACCAGCTGGACCATCGGTAACTGTCGTCCCCAGTGTTCAGAGTTACTGAATGCTAGAAGGTTTTCTCCCAAAAAATGAACATTGGAATTGGCTCTGTGGTTGACAAAGCAGTGCTGATTAAATATATAAACAAGCTCACAGGTTATACAATGTATATATAGATACATAAACTGCAACTTTACAGTTTAAATACACAAAGGCCTTTCTCAAACAAGCCAAAGGATACTGCCTTATATCACTTCAAACAGGCTTGAACCATCCATGGAACACCACTGCCATTTTAAGAAACCTGAATGAATTCAGATTCAAAGCTTCCTCTTCTTTAAAGCTGAAGAAGAAGAGAAAAGATGAGAGAAAAGAAAAGGAGACAAGAAAAAAGATGAGACAAAAGATGAGCTGAGATGAGGGAAGGGGAGAGAGAGAGAGAAAGACAGAAAGAGAAGCGGTGAGAAGGTGAGAGAGGAAAGGGGAGAAAATTTTGCATTCAACACAGCACTACACAATCCCTATTGGGGAATACCAGATTCAAGGCTATACCGCTCTTTCTCTAAGTGATAAAATGCCATTTCGAGTATGTCTCTATGGAACAACGTACAACCATGTAAAGATACTCAAGCTAGTCCATATGTAGACAAGTCTTTTGAGTGGCAGATGACAACACTTATAGCACATCTCCACACCCCAAACACAATATACAGCCTCTGAACTCAAAAGGAGAGTCACCGATTCATAGCTATACTTAATTCCTATCTGACTAAGGTTATTTTTTAATAAAATGTGCCCTTCCATAGATCTCAAAACACAGGTATGAAATGTACTAAAAGACTGGCATGAATCATGAAGCCTTAGAAAAGGGAAAAACAAAAGCTGTGTGTGTGCGCCTTTTCAGACTCTGGCCTCAGGGATACTGAAAGAACTTGCCATACAACTTACATCTCTCATTACATGAGTATTCATGATCTGCAGGACGTCAAGATCTATGCTGGTAGTTTAAGTGAGCCAGAAGCTGTGAAAAAAATATCACTCCACTTTAGAAACACAAGGTTCAGGGATACCAGCTGGAAAAATACTGGCTTTAATAAAATTCTGATTTTTTTGTTTGCATCAATTTACCGTAGGCCTGTGAGGATAATGTAGACTCTCTTATTACAGGCTTAGGATGAGTCAAAAAATAGAAAAGAACTGTTGGAAAGGTGTAAGTAAAGAACATTCAGGTCTTACTCTTGCACAATACAGATACATTAGTGGTGGTTGTTGGAGGAAATATATCCGTTTCCAGAACATTGCACTTAATTACTCTTGCTGTTTTCAAGAACCACTTATTTTGCTTCTAATCAATGAAAGCAGATAATCTGTGAGAAAGGTGCATCTTTTTGACAGCTGAAGAGCCACAAAAAGCATCAGTTAAATCAGGGCTGTCCAATGTCAGCATGTTCTGTGAGTTCCCCAGTCACACGCTGCATGCCTTGTGGGGCATCCTTCCTCCTCACCCCCACCATGCTACGGTGTGTTCCCTGCACACCACAGCACATCCCCCTTCCTCCGTACCCAGAGGAAGAGACAGGAAGTGGAAATCAGGAGCCCCGAGACTCCAGCAGCTGTAGCAGCAGCAGCAGCTGGAGTGGTAGAGGGTGGGTCATGGGGTTGGCCCCTGAATCATGCAAGAGCAGCGGATTTGCCCCCAGGACACAGGATACAGCTCATGGATCACCAGTTGGGCAGCTCTGAATTAAATTATGAGGGTTTGCATATTGTAAAGTATCTGAAGAACATGAATCAGAATGTGTCAGGTATCCAGGTTGTAGCTGTACTGGTTTAGGGACAAAAGGTATCAAAACTAGGGGCAGAGGTGACAGCTTTTAGAAGATATCACCTCTACCGCAAGTTGATTCCAAATCAAAACAGCATTTGAGGGAACACATTAGGGCATGTGTTGACAAAACAGGAGCCCTAAATTGAAGCGGTGGGTTTTTAAAAACACCGCTTCAAGTTAGGGCTGATTAAACCCCCATGTCATGCATATACCCTGCTGACTTACCTGCATCTCCAGTGGGGAGGGGAGGGCGAGCTGCCGGCAGGCGGAGCAGTCCTTGGGCTGGGTGGGGGGGCTGGTGCTTCCCTCTGCAGTACCAGTGTCCTCCCCCCCAGGCAGCACCTGCCCACAGGCACCTGGATTGGGCAGTCCCAGGAGGCACCACAGCCATGGAGGGAAGCGCTGGGGCCCCGCACAGCTCAGGCAGGCAGGTTCTCAGTGGGGACAGCAAATCAGGTTCACCGCTTTTCTTGGGCAGAGCCTGCCTTCCCGGGCTGCTGCCAGGCTGCCTGCAGGGCTTGCTGCAGAGCCGCGGAGGTGCACAGAGCCCAGTGTTTCACTCCATGGCTATAGGTGCAGCAAACTAAAACTCCTCAGAGGAGTTTTATGTTGCTGAGCCCCAAGTCATTTAAGGCCCATTACGCTACCAAATTTCCTACAGCGGCTGGAATTAATGCGCAACACGCTGCCAAGGCGTGCAAACACCAACACCATTAAAGCAGTGCAAAAGCATTTAGCTCACTTTAAAGTGTCGTGCGCACACACCTCTCATTTTGTCTACACGTGGCTCATGAAACACACTTGCACAGACTGTAAGATTTAGGATTGTCAGGGCCTTTTCACTTGGTTGGAAGGATGTGATTCATCATTTCATGTAGGGATGGCTGGCATAATAAAATTCCTCAAGGGACACTGGAAGCAACGGTCCACCAGATGAGGTATTCTTAACTTGCTGAAGCACCGAAGCTTTACTGAACTGTCCCTCTCAGATCTGTAACTGCTACTTAGCCAAGATTGCATGAGTCTTCCTCAGCCAAAAAGATGGAAGATATACTACAATGTTTTAAGAATAGAGAAAATATATCAGAATAATCCTCCTAGCTCAGTCAGCAACTTGGCGCCACTCTCAAGGGAACGGACTATAAAAAGTTTAAAAATCAGAAAGGCCACAAGCCATCTGGATTTAATAAAATTCAGTTGATGAGGCAAATTTTCTGGCAAGAGAAA
>JAGPOW010001543.1:13885036-13955036 GCA_030014935.1 Caiman crocodilus | reverse complement strand
ATGTTTGTCTGCTCCTGAGAAAGATCCAGATGATTTTGTCCCAAAGATAAAATACCCATTATGGCAGTTGAAATATTGGCCACATGGAAAAGCAGACTGCCAAGTAGCAGACGTTTCACATCCTCTCACTGCACTGCCCCAAATCAATCTTTTTGCTATTCTTATCCAAAAGGAAGATATGACCTACGAGAACATTTTCATCCTCTTACTGATTATTGATTCTACCAATGAGACAGATAATAATGAAAACCTTGGTGGCTATTAATACAGTCACAATTATTAAGAGGTAGCAGAGATCAAGGCTGCTCCAAATCAGACATTCTTAATTAGGTCCAAAAGCAGAATGGGTAGCAGAAATTTCACTCTCTTTCATGCCCAGGATGTCAAGACAGACAGAAAAATGGTGGAATAATCCCATAAATATGTGGGAAGAGACAGACACATGAATATGAGGTGCAAGTCATTTTTAGTCTATATGGAATGGTGTAAACCCTATAAAGTTGAGACAATATCATTTAAAAAAGTCAATTTGACAAAACTCAACTGTCCTGAGTCTTAAGTATAATTATGTAATTGTTTTAATTTTCGTAACAAAAATATTTTTCCCCAAATCCTGTTATCCTGCCTCTTAGAACCCTGCCTTAACCAAAAAATACTTCTTGGTTTATTAGATCACTACTTCAGTGCACTTCTGTTTGAAATACTGACTAGCTACAACAATATAATGACATTCTAAATCTAAAATCCTTATTTATATATTTAAATAATCAATTGACTTCATTCTCCAAGAATGTATTTGTGAACAGCTGTAAAAGTCTCATAGCAATAATAGGAAACTGATTTCCTCTGTTAATACAATATATTTGTGATGCACACCATATTCAAGAGGTTTTGTTTGGGACTAACTGAACCTCAGTTATGTTCGTCTACTTATAAATCAATGGAAGACAAGCATACCAGAACATTTCTTGGCAACAACCCTATTCTCTGCATTTATTTCAGCGGTGAAATAAACTTCACCCAGAAAATAAAACCTTTAATCCAAACCAGCACACCAAACCAAGACAATTCCCAGTGAAATGACCATACAACATAAATATACTATATTGAACAATTCTGTTAGTAAACGTCACAAAGAATACTGTGTCTCCTTGTAGCAATATCTATTCCCGCGTCTTTTACTGGAAGCAGCCCAAATATTGGGACTTTATAGCAAGCTGTTAACAAGTATTTTCCATTATGCTTTTCCAAAGTTGTAAGTATAATCACAATGAAACTCAAGTTTAAGTCTTCCAATTAAATTAATGATAAAACAGAGAGGAGTATTCCTCTCACATATTAAATCTAAAAGGACACATTCCCAGATCCACTCTATTGAATCTGAAGCTTGTGGATTACCCAGGATTTGAAAGTTTCTAAAGCAAAGTGAATTTGAGTAAAAATACTGTGGACGTTTCAGATTACACTTTCAATCTAGTTATGGAAAGTGTTCACTTCCTAGTAATTCGTTACAGACAGAATTTGGGTTTTTTTTATTTATTCTGGTGACATTTTTGACCTAATACAACGTAGGCAAATTGCAACTTAGGTTCAGATACAAGTTTGATATGAGTGCTCTTCATTTCATCAGTAAATTCAAATCAAAACATTAGCACACATTACGATTTACAAAGCAATTCAGGAGGTTTAGACTACATCTATACTGCTACCTAGGGCTTTTTCTAGGCCTGACATTTCAGCCCAACCTCCCACCCCTTCTCTCCCCAGCCATCCACATTATAATCTCGTAGATCATGAGAATATAAGAAGTGCCATACTGGGTCAGGCCAATGGTTCATCTAGCAGAGCATTCCCTCCCCAGCAGTAGCGGGGGTGGATGTTTTTAGAGGAAGAGCACTGTTGATTTCCCTCCCCAGCATCCAACATTATTGGTTGAGAGATTCCATTAAAAAAACAAACAAACAATAAAAGTCTCTAGCCGTTCTGTTCAACGACTACTACTAGATCAATTATTCATAAATTTATTTGGTCCCTTTTTGACACTGGCTATGCTCCCTGCTTCTACCACCTCCTGGGACAAGTTAACTACCAATTGGGTGCATCTACACATACAATTAATGTGACATGATAAACTGTGGAGCAGTTTGAGCCAGAATCAACTGCTCCCAGGCGCAGCGTCTACACATGCACCTGGGACAGCAGTAATTTGAGCCAGGGCAAAGCAAAACCCCTGCTGACTGGGCTAACTGGGCACAATGTACACCCCTGGTCACCATCTACCTATGCATTTCGGCGCAATAAAGTACTCCACCATAAGATAGTACGATTCTATGGTGGAGTTAATTCATTTACTGCATGATAGTACTGGTGCACAGGTAGACTGTGACACTTTACTGTGGAGCTAATTAGCCTACTCTGCAGTAAAGCACACATGTATATGTACTCACTGCATAAAAAAAGTACTTTCTCTTGCTAGTTTTAAAATTATCTCCTATTAATTCAGTGGGTGCCCCCTAGTTACAGTATTCTGGGATTTGGTGAATAACAGGTTTCTGGTCACTTTGTCCACACCCTTCATGACCTACCTGTCCACAGTATTCAATATGTGGGCACATCGTGGATTTACAGAAAGGCATGATGATGTTCTCCATTTTGTGTTTAATTCTCTTTTTAATGAGAATTCTCTGCTCAACATTTTATTGACGTTTTTGGTTACAGATGCACTTGACCTGATTTTTTTTTTTTTTTTTTTTTAAGAGAACTACCTACAGGTCTCTGTCCCGAGTCATAACAGCTAGCTCAGAAACAGAACTGTCTGTGCACAGTTGCAGTTATTTTTTTCCATGTGCATTACCTTGCATTTGTTAAAGCATCAGTTTCTCATGCGCGCTAATATTACACCTTCAAGAATGAGCCTTCTTGCTTTCTCTATTATCATATTCACTTGCATGTTACACACACCTCTCCCCAAAACACGAGAGATCCAAAATTGGGGTGTGGCTGATTCTACACCAGAACAGACACGAGATCACTATAGTGGTTGCTACTTCTCTCCCCTCTCTCCTTGTCAGCTGCATGGAGCAGGATGGAGTTTGGTTTTCACCATGGCAGCCACAGTTTTAATCATTTCATAGCCACTGCTAAATTGGTAGTGAATTTTGACTGAGCATGGCACCCTTAGAAGGATCTCAAGACACCGCAGGGTCCCACTATACCCTGGTTGAGAATCACTGCTCCCTACCCATAGCCAGTCTCCCTCTCTAAAAAAACAGTATCCAAACTTGGTGTCAAACTTTACAGTATCCATTATCTAAAAATACAAATGCTAAAATCTAGTAAAATATCTTGCAAATTCACTTCTAAATACAGTGTTACAGTATATAATGTAAAATCATTCTGCACACCAAACCAAATTATATATGTCTAAGTACTATTTTCTCCAACCCCTCCATTTACCAGAATATTTCCACCCTGTAATAGATAAACAAACAAAATAACTAAATATTGCAATATGTGCAGGAATTTCAATTTACAAATTTTGGACACAAAAGCACAAGTCTATTAACTGACCTAAAAAGCAGGTCTTTTTGTAGCGACAACAGCCATGAGAAAATTCTGTACGAGATCTAACCACCGGGGGGCAACACAGAGGTACACTGTTATAGAAGCAGAAAAGGGCATGCTCCTCCTCCGAAGTGGTGTAACAATACGGAGTAGACTTGGCTCCAGATTATTAGAGACTGGGATTCTTTTCCCAACTCTCCCCAAAGTTAGCCTGTGCAAGTTGCCAATAATAGTCTCTGTATAGAAAGTGAAAGATAGTTACCAGTCTTAGAGCAAGGATCTAAGGCTCTGGTTAACAATATGAGTTGCAAAGGGCACACAAATATTGACAACAGATAGTAGAAAAGTTAGAGCTAGAATACCTCAATCCTTGAACTGCAACTCAGTGCATGCCCCTCTCAAACACCAGACAGCATATGAGGAAGCCAGTATTTTTCTCTCTCATTTTGTTTCTTCCAAATCATATAAAGGCTTTTGTATACATTTCTTCTGAATTTTACCTACTACCATTTATGGGAAAAGTAGGTGGGCAAAATAGCCAAAATAGGATAACTTAAACAAAGCAGTAAACTAATTTTTAGAAATGGTTTTAGATCAAATGCTTTAATGACATGACCAATAATAGCTTTAGTAAAAAAACAAACAAAAACCACAAAAACACAAAAAACACTGGGCAGTGGCTCTACTTATTAGTGAGACAAAAGTCAAGGAGAAAAATCCTGGTTCCACTCATGTAAATTAATGACCCACTAACTTTGATGGTTCCAGGATTTTAACTCAAATAGGTATGCAAACCGATGACATGAAGGAAACCTAGAAATATACTTTTAGTTTACTGTGTTTCAACAATGTTTTAAACACTCTTACTTTAATACTATATACTACTTACCTCGGGGGCAATTTTTATAACTCGATTTGAAAAGTTAGAGTTTGTTTTAATTGGTAATGAAACAACAAGCATGATCTTAGCAGCTCTTATATTCCCATAAAATCAGAACAAGTGAACCACATTTCAGCTTTAGAGGAACTATTCTCCTTGGCCCCACCTGACAAGCTATGTAACATTTAGATTTGTTTGTTAGTTGAAGACAGGCTTTTATTTTAATAATAAAGGACTACCATTATTTTTAAATCTTTCCAACTTAATTTTAAATCATGAACATGACAAAATAGAGACTAAATCTTTAATATTAATGATGTTTCTTATGTAAACCCCTAAAAGCAGAAGAAATTATTTCCAACTCATGCATTTACATTGTTTGCATTAATTAGATCAATGGCTATAATTCAGTGTTAAAATTATTCATACTCTCTAGAAACTAAAAATGAGTTCTTGTTAAAGTGTAAAATGAGATTTCTGAAGGCTTGTTATGTGCCTTGTTTCTCACAGTTAAACTGTCACAGCATGAAAACATTCCCTTACTTGTAGAGCTTTAGATACCTATCTCCCTAGTGAAAGTGTGCAAAACGAAATTAAAGTGTTAGTGACAATTCATACAGTATCCCATATTTCGTTAGATAAAACTACACACAGAGAATATATTTTAACTCTAAAGGGAGATGAGGCAACAATGTTTTAAATGACTATTGACTTCACTGAATTTCCTAATAATGTAAGAAGACTGAAGTCTATCAGGTTCATAAGAGACTCAAGATGATATAGGAATCCAATTATGGGAAGTCTATTTAGTTGTCCTGTTTGCTAAGCCAAAGGTTAACGAGAACTGCACTGAAAAAACCTCCTGTGGTATTACAAAGTATTTCTTATGCTGCATAAAATGTAAATGAAAAAGTATTCTAATCAAGGCCTCCTTTAACTCTTTTAATTGTGAATTAGTAGCATACTCTTATACAACACAGCACACTGAGAACTCTATACAACACAATCAAAAGTGATTAGGAAAAATCTGCCAGTGAATTAAAAAGGGCTACTTAAACAGATAAACCTCATTACTAAATATTTATAACGGGCAAAGGGAAAAATGTTGAGAGTTCTTGCTAAAGTTAAATCTTCATAAGTATTAAGTTATATGGCCTCTAATTTCAGATAGAAATTAATTATATTTTTGCTGGTAACACAGTCAGATCTGTTTACACAGCTGACATGTCTCAGCTGCACCAGATTCAAGCAGTGGGCTTTGAGGAGCCTCCTGCCTTGGAGCAGATGACTCAACATTCACCAATTTCATTAAACATGAAAAGGGAAAAAAATTACCTGCAACAATGTCACTTGTAAAAACAGACTTAAAACAGATTTATGAGTTTTACACACCCAGGACATCCTATCCACAGAAAGGTTTTCTTTTCATTTATTTAGCTTTTGTTAACATCTCTTAAGACCTAGATCAGACATCTTACATTTCTACCCTTTTGGGGGTTTTTCACTGAATTTAAACTAGTAACTAAAATTCACCTCTTTGTCAAAGACTGTAAGTGCTATGAAACTGTATTTATTAGATCAAACATTATATCTATAGTCTCAAGTCTGCTCAATATATGGGCATAGATCTCTGCAGCGGAGTAAAAATTAACCGCTGTGCTCAAAAGCAAAAGCATAGGGATAGTCACAATTATTTCAGATGTTCAGTCAGTCTTTGCTTTGCTTCATTAGCCTAAATCATTCATCCAACATTTAAGAAATGTAGTACTCATCGCTTCAACAAGTTGTTACTTTAGGAGGACTGGAGATTGGCAGTTCTATCTTCCAAGTATTATTATTCTAATATTTATAGAAAGGAAACACTAGTTACATTTTCATTTAATAGAATGGTCATATTTACTTGGCTTTAACTCAACACTTAGAAAAGTAGCTTTTTTCTTTTTGTGCTAAGATTGGTAATGATCACAAAAGCTATATGCATATTTTTTTAAAAATAAATGCAGACCTCATTTGCCAGTATTAGCTGTGTTACCTCAGAAAAGATGGAAACTGCCTGAGCAAGAATGAAAGTGAGGATCTCTGCAGAGAGCAAATCATACAATCAGGAGGCAGAATGTAATGTCTAAACAACCTTCTACAGTGGTTTGCAGGATTTCACAAAACGGTGGGCAAACATAGAATAAACTCGTTGAGTGAGAGCATCCAATATATCAGCCTGAAACAGGAAATTAATACTGTCCTCTGGGTTTTTTTAATATTGGTAATTTTAAAATGTTCACCTGGCATATAAAAACTTAAGTAACGTCTTCTATATTCTGGTCAGCTACGTGTTTATCTGTATTCTATACAAAGAGATGTCATACGTCAGAGTGTAAACTTGTACAGCAGTTTCTGGTTCGCTGACAAAAGGAATGCAAGTGTGTGAGAGCATTTCTGTTACCTTCAACAGAAAGACTTGCACACTTGATATCACATACCCGTAAGTATCTGGGTGAACTGGGGCCTTAGACCCGATTTGGCAACATATTTATGCACGTGCTTACAGTACTGCTGGAAAACAAATGCTTTCCTCTTATCTGTGCCAAAATGTATACCAGCACAAGAAATTCCACTGCATCCTTCAGTGTTGGGCCCTCTAGCTCTCATATGGCAATACACTGAGGCACACACTATGTACATGTGAAGACTTTCAGTGGACTACTTACATGTTTCAGTGCATCCGTAAAATTGGGGCTTGGTTGCTCAACACATAAAATAAGGCCCTAAATAACACGCAACTTCCATACTTTCTAGGGAAAAGGTGATAACAATTTTTTAATTCACACAATAAAAAAACCCAAGGACAATTGAGCATTTACTGGAAGAGCCAAAGAAAGATACAAAACTACTTACAGAGTCATCCGTCGCAGAAGGAGGCCAGCCTTCCCATAACTGGTGACGAACAGGAATACTAGTTAGGTCATACACGTTCCGCTTTACCTGGCAAAAGAAATTAGACATGCTTTCAAAATACAGCTAGCATTTCAAACATGACTAAATTACTTGCAACATAAAGAATGGAAGGCTTTTTTAATTTTGATTTTTTCTTAAATGATTAATAGCAGCAAAGCTTCCTTCTACATTCAAAAGCTCCGATTTGCTCCAGAAGATAACATACGATGGCTGAATACACAGTAAACACAAATCTAAAACAATCAAGCTGCATTAAATCCTTAACAAAGAAAACATAAATTATGATTTGTTATTATTACATAGAACGATAACTGTTCATGACATATTATAAAATAAAGACATTACAAGAACAAATTGGAGGGAGGAAAAACAACAACAACAAGATAATTTTTGTTACAACTGTTACTGGTTAATCTGCTGTTTTCATCCTAACAATCCTAGTTTTGTGGCAAATTTAAGCAGGAGTCAAATACAGCTTGCTGTTGTATACATTTCTGTATTGTGCATTTTATGGGAGGGGTATCTAAATAAATGTGAAAGTATCAGGAAAGGAAACAAATGCAGTTGAACAATAATATTTTCAATTATTTCTTTAAATAGCCAACCATATGTTAAGCAAGTTTACTTTGTTATTACTATTTACTGAAATACTACGGTTGAATTAATGAGCTTAAGAGCCATAGTGGTTATCAATATGGCAGAAGAACAGAATCTGAAAACTAGCAGTATACCACCGAATGGCAGTTTACAACCACTCACCCTACAATTTTAACAAAAATCTAACAATTTGACATTCACATTGACCCATTCAAAGCCACATGATCCTTGAACATCTGTTTTGATGAGCGCTTATGTAAAAGAAAACAAAAATCATGAATTTTTTTTGTATTAAAACAGATTTCACAAAATCAGAAGGGTATCATTGCTGCAGTTGAGTAGTTTCAGCTAGTCTCTCGGAGTCAGTGCCAGAGATTATTCAGAGGCCTCTTATGGATGAACCCGTACAAAGACAGCCAATGCACAAGCATATGCCAACACTGGCCTTTCCAATGAACCACGTGAACAGGTAGGGTACCTGCAGCAGAAATCTGCACAGCAAGTTGACAGTACTGTGGTTGAGAGACCACCTAAGAAACAGTTTCTCAAGGTCTAACAGAAAATCTTAAAATCTTGAAGTCATCAATTTCTTATTTGTTGCAGCATGTACCACCAAGATCGAGGGATTATAAATGGCCTTACTCACAAAACCTGTTTTTAAAAAGGTTTTCTAACACGGTGAATTAAATATACCACTTTTGTTTGTTTCTTAGTAAAAGAAAAAAAAAAAAGGAGGGGGGAGAAAAAAATCTACCACCTGCAACTATAAGATCTCTCATTATTCCCAAATGAGTTATCAGCAGGGTTTGATTTCTAAATCTTCAGTTCCCAAGTACAGACCGGTACTATTCACCTTACAGAGTAAATTCCATCTAGTTCAACTCCTAGCAGGTTTAACAGAGATATACTAACTAAAGTACATTCATCTGGTATATCCAATTTGGAGGGCAGCATAACATGTGTGTTTACCATAGCCTGAAGACCTAGATTCTACCCCAAAATTTGGCTGATAATGCCATGGATAATCTCTCCATTGTTTTGCTTATAAAATGGCAGGATCTAATGCTTAATTGTCTTATAAAGCTGTGGTAAGAAGCTTTGATCAACAAAGTATGAAGTCCATGAAAATACAAGTAGACAAAAAAGACAAATCTTTGAACTAATTTCTCTCTCATAGGTTATTACACTTCCCCTAGAAAGACAGTATTTTCTCACAAAACAGTACTTGTGAGATGCAATGGAAAAGGAGGCAAGATTCAACCACAAATTCAAAATATCAAGCAAAATCCATTAGACTCAAGAGGCTGTTGAGTCATATAATGGTCAAACACGGTCTCTCAACCTACCATTCTAAAAGAAATAAATATGATCCATTTTTGTGCAATACAACCAAGTAAAACAATTCTAACTATTCAGTTATTTTACATTTCAACTTTATATCCCCTACCTTACCTGCATTATGAAGGTTAAGATGTACTGCAAACTGATAGCTGCCTTTTTTTAACAGATAAAGAATAAAGACTATTTTCAATATCAACATTATAGCCCTTATATTACTTAGTATAGAATGATCCGACTTATTAAATTTGTTAGTTTTTCTATTTTAAATTCATTTTAAAGCATCTCCTTAAAAAGCAACGTTCAGCATCTGTCCTCCTTTTGTCCAGGATCATCTTAACAGAACACCGCACGGACTCGTCAAATTGTCCATGTAGTTAAAGCTCTTTGATAGCTACATTTGCAGAAATTAGATGGTAATTAGCAAAGTTATTAACAAAGTATGTACCTAACTGCTATGATCATAGATATGTAGAGAGAGAAAAAATATATATATACACATCAATCTTTGAAAGGCTCCCCATGGCACTACTGTGCCAACTCTGCACACCATGGCAGGCCTGCTACAAGCAGCGGCAGGGGTAATAGTGGCCACAGAAGCACAGAAATACTTTTTATATTGACTAGTAATACCCGTGTTGTAAAACAGATTACTTCTGATTTTATGAAAATAAATGGCAAGTCATTTTTAAGAGGTTGGGGGGGGGGTGCATGTGCGTGCATGTGTGTGTTCATGGGTAGCACACATACACACACACACACACACACACACACACACATCTATTTTATAAACTCCCAATATACACCTTGGAAAGAAGTGAAATGTGAAAGCTCTGGAACGCAGTTTTAAACAAACAGCTTTTCTTCAGTCCTCCTTAACAAGAGTTTAGCCTGCTGTGCAGCAATTGTTTCACAGTCACATCAGGGTGAAAAAATGGCATTACTCAATATTGACCTCACAACATCTCATCAAAATGTTACCAGGCTAATCTGTGATCATAAAAACAATTTGCTGGTTCTTGCCATGCTAGTATTACGTTATGAAATGTTTTGAGCATTTTTTCTTTCCCAAGAAAAATAGCCTTCAATTACACATACAAAAAAAATCTTGTTGAATATTATTCCCACAATATGGAAGCGTTTAAAATGAACTATTAACTATTTTGTAATCCCAAACTAATTGTACGTGGTCACACATGATCAATAAAACGACATAACATTATTTAAGAGAAGAAAAAAAACCTTCTCAGAATGTGAAAATAAACAGCTCTGGAGTTGGATTCCTTGCATTCCATTTTAATGCCAAAGTACAACAGCATGGCATTATGAAATAAACAGTATTTTCCTTCTTTCATTAACTCATCTGTAACTGCACTGATTTCAATAACATTCCTCTGCTATTCTAAGCCTGAAAGGCATGCTCTGGTTATAGTGTTATGTTGGTATAAAGCACAATGCCAGACTGATGTGCTGAACAAAAGTGATCAAAGTTAAAGTAATTTTAGCCAACGCACAAGTATTCTGCTGCATTATTCTACCAGAATGACATCTGTTGAGCAACTCGTCACAGAATAAACTAGTTATTATAGACAGGCCATGTCTGGTAGGGTACCAAGTAAAACATATTAGGGTAATGTTTGATTAAACAAACTACTGGGGCTAAACTCATAACTGGATTTTGAAAACTTGCCAAAATAGTCATATTTCAAAACACAATCAATTATTTAAAGGAAAAATACATTTGCTTTTCAAATATTGTGCTACTCTCATCAATGCCATAATTTGGAGGAACTGTCTTTATTTGGTAATTAAAATAGTGATAAAGAAGGAAAACAGAGAAGATGCAAAGAATTGATATACTTTCTGATAACATATAAAAACTCCCTCATCCGCATTAGCTGTCTGAATGCCAGTTTAAAGCTATGGTTTGTAAGGAGGAGAAAGAGCTACAAATGCACGCACAACAACATTTTAAAATATTTTTAACAGGCCAGCGGAATGAAAATGTACATCGGCACTCTTGAATACGTTCACACAAAAAATAGATATTGGACCCATAAAATCTTCAAGACAGAGATGAGGAGCTGGATATTTGTGCTTAAGTTCAAATGCCATGACTAGCAGGAGTGAAATCCTTATAAACTTGCTTATGAAAGCGTCTCTAACTTGTAGCGCCATTTCACAGTACTACATTTTTGAGAGATGGTTGGTCACATAACCTCTTCTCTGATCAATACAAAAGAATAAATTGACAGTACTGTCTTACGCACAGCTCCAAATCTGTATTTTTCCTTGATGTCAAAATGCTGTGGTGACCTGCATATATTACAGAATGTAGTTACCATCCAAATTATAATCTCTCCATTTTATGATTTAGAACCAAATTATTATGTAAATGCTTTTATTTGGTTCTGAGATGCAAGTGGTAGCCATATTGGTCTACAGGCAAAAAGAATCAATACTTGTGGCAGAGATGATATCTTTTATTAGACCAACTAGATATTTGCAAAACAATTACTTTAATTGCAAGCTTCCGGGCACACGCACACTTCCTCAGACATAAGAGGATGCAAAGATTGTAAAAGTTCTTCTAGCTGGAAAAGAAAATTTTTATTTCACAGGAAAGCTGAAGATGTTGTAAGATCTCCTGGCTGGAATACAACGCCAAATGACATACAACACCTTTACTCTGCCCTTTTCTGTACACACAGCCCAGTGCTGAGGAGCATGTGAGCCTTACTCAACAGCTCATCTTCATCTGGAGGTAACAGAGGAAGAAAGAGAGATAAAATATGTTGATAATGAAGTAGAAAAAAATCTAGCTTCAGGAAAGTAGAAAACTAATGTCTGTAACAAGATTTAGACAGATTTGTATTTTATTTTATAATATGGTCAAATAAACTCAAAGGCTCTGCAGCAGGTAATGTGATATGAAAGGGTTTAGTGAAGATCTTCTGTACTCTGGTGAATTTCACCCAGAAGGAAAAAGGAGTTATTTTCTTAGCTTTTAATTAGAAAATTAAAACTATTATCAAGAAATGTCTCATTCACCAAATGTTAAAAAAGTAAAATATTACAGTTGAATCAGCAAAATTTGATCACACCTGAGACTGTATGTGAGTTAAGGAATCATGCCATTACCCAACTGTAGTTTTCCCAGAGTTGTTTAATGTATATCTATATAGGACATAAATTTAAATAATGTACATTATGAACTTGCATTAGTCACATAATTCAAGATAATTTATATAAACTGGTACATTTGCCATGATGCTGAAGTCTGTCCTGGGGATACAGGCTGGGGTCAACAACTTTTTGCCAGCTTGTGACCTAGTTGTGGCTGCAAGTTGGAAGTCTCCATTGTCACCCTCACCCCCGTGGTGGCCAGCTGCCTGCATTCACTCTGCTCCGACACTTGCACTTCTCTCACTGAAGATTTCTGACCCCTTCTTCATTGAGGGAAGTGCAGAGGCAATGGAGCAGCTGGCTCTGCGGTGGGAGGCAGGGGGGCAGGGAGGTTGGTGGCATAGCACAGCTCTGTGCTGGATCAGACCTCCATGAACCCAATGCATGCAGCCCACAGGCTGGAGGTTGCCCAACCTGATATAGGCAACCTAAAAGACACTGCAAAAGTAGGAATGTGAGTAGGGACATAAAAGGAGATGAGATCAGATACAAACAGATATAGGGTGTATGGGCACTCATGACATGAAAGAAGAGCTTGATTTGAAAGATGGGACATGCAGCCAAGACAAAGATAATTTTCAGAACAGACAGAAGATGTCAGGCACAGGGACAAAAGAAAAATATAATATTGCAGACAACAAGATTTGGGGTTGAAAGAAAGGTAAGAAAAGAGGCCAGAGCAAATAAAGTTATAGCAATGAAGGCTAGACATGATTAAAGCACAAACCAGGGTATTAGCAAGTGAAAAAGGGAAGGATTTTGGCATTTTTACAGATGAAGGAGAAATGCGATTTAGGAATAGTCATGATGTAGACAGAAATCTCCAGTATGATAAGGTTGAGATTAGAAAGATAATAAAGTCAATAGTGAAAAGACAAGGATGATGGGTCAGGAAAAAATGTTATTTTGGGAAGAATCTTTTGAGATGATTGTGGACATTTAACAAGTTCTTAGAAACATTTTTGTATTTCAGAGTAGACAGATGCATTGGAGTAGAAAGGTTGATATTAGGAATCCTATGCAAAGAAGTTATAGCTAAAATCATGGGAGCAGATACACTGCAGGTCATACAGAGATAAAATAGGAGGCAACTGATAACAGACTCCTAGAGGACCTGAAGACTGAAGGCAATGAATGAAGGACAAGCACATGATATTGCTATGGCAGTCAGCAACGGATACCAGGTGAGTAGAAAGTCAAAGACATCAGGAGAGAGAAGAAAACTAGAAGTGATCAACAATGCTAAGTACAACAGAAAATAACCTTTTACACTTAGCCAGGGGAAGACTATTGGTAGATGATCAGAAACTAAACTGTTAACCTTCAATATAAAGTAACACATGCACTAACTTCTCCTAACCACCTATTAGTATGATGTTATATGATACTTGTTTCACAACAGCAAAAGTCCACAACCACAGAGCTTCCATTCAAGTAAGAAAGAGTTTTGCTTGAATAAAAGACATGATTCTGCTTATGGTCTTTCCATTTCAAAATGTAAAAATTTAACTGTGTCCTTGATCACTGCTACAGAATGGAAGGAATTAACCAATGGCACAATGAGAATGGGGAAACAGAGAAAAAGAGAAAGCAGAGGACAGAGAACTGCCCCTGTAAATAATTGCATTATATCCAGCTTCTGTTTCTAGTATCTTACCAATGTTTAAATTGTTTCTGTGAAATAAACTATGCAATCAAGATTTCAGAACCAGGCTCACTCTAAACAATGCTGCGCATTTCTTGAAGGCTTGGACAGGTACCATTTTTGTACCAGTGTAAGCATTAGCATTTACACTGCTGTAAATTATAAGCAGATATATGACACACAACAAACAATACATCAGTATAGGGTACATGAACTGAGTTTCGAACAACTCCAGAATAAAACAATGGTAAAACTACACCAGTATAAGTCACAAAAGGTTAAGTATTGTAACTGGAGCATAGCCATTTTCTACAAGCAAACAGAATAACACCTGTTTGCTCACCACCTGGTGTAGAGGTGCTGTAATACAGTCAATGACAGGCAACCGCCCTAGAATAGCTAGTGCGTGGTGTCAGGTCAGTGCATGCAGCTGGGCCAGCATGATCCCATATGCCAGATCTGGCCCACAGACTGACCCCACACCACTCATTTGGCCTGCAGGGCCCGAAGATGAAGCATCACTGGTTTAGATCACTGCTAAATATTGGATTTTGCCATTTTGTAAAAAAACTCAGCTTTGGTTGTATTGATATTTCCATTAAAAAACTTGCTGGTTACATGATCATTAAAATCAGTTCTGTTCTGAAAATCAGTAGAAATCATCTCTGGCAGAGGTTCTTACTAGCAATTTAAAGAACAAGTAAGAAAATGCCACATTTAAATAAACTAAGTAAAATAAGAAAGAGAAGTTGTAAGTCATGTTCCCCCTCTCCAGTTTTTATGCTTTATTAGAAAAAAAATCTGAGCACTCAGAATTTTACAGGCCATTATTGCACGAAGATAAACCACAAACTGTAGTTATTTGCTATATTTTTAAAATTAGCATTGCAGATCGCCCTCAAAAAACAAAGATCTTAGAAATGGGCATGATGGGAAAAGGACACCAAATGGTTTAAATATACTTTCCAAATGTAGAAGTATGGAGATAATTCTTGGGGAGGACTGTGGGGATACACCAGTATGTGTGTCTTACTTTGCTATTACGGGTTAAAATATATATTTAAAAAAAAAAAAAAAAAAAAAAAAGGCAAGGGGAAAAGAAAAAGTTTCTGAATAAAGTCTGCAGGTAAACAATATAAATGAAGTGGGACCACCAACCTCTACAACCCTAGAAAACACTTACACAACTGTGGGTATGCAGAGAGGTCTATTTAGTGAACATTTTCTGTATGTAGGCAGGCTGCGAAAAAGCATAGCAGTGAAGGATTTTTCAAGATACGTATTTGAGAAGCACATAACCCTCAAGTTCACTTGCATAGCCATAGATCAACACGTGGTACACTCGGAAACATTTATTACAAAAGTAGATGATATAACAGCAACAGAAATATTCACTGCAGACTCTCATGGTTTCTTAAGCAGATTGACTATCACAGATTTACTTTCACAGTTGTTAGTATCCCAATTTCACGGTCTCCATTTCGTTCTTTGGACCTTATACTTAACTGATGTTATTTTGCTACCTCAGATATGAACATGTTTTTATCCAAATAAAACTCTTCTGTATCATATGTTAAAATATATCCCACACAGTAAAATGAACTATTAGTTATACGAATGTATCTTTGTAGAAACAATTTTGTAGAAGCTAACTGGAACACGCATCTTAGAATGCCACTTGACGACACTTGAAGTAATTTTGTAGCCATGAAGGTCTGGAAATTATATAAGAGCCAAAGATTTTATTGGATGTGTTGTATTGGACTAACTTAATAGCTGATATAAAAGACAAGACATGCTTTCGAAAGCAAAATGATGAATGGTTTTCAATAGAAAGCTTGTGCAACTTTATCCCAACTACAGAGTCAGTCCAATAAAAGATATCATCCAAACTAATCCTTGCCTCTTTCAAAGGACATCATTTTAATTTTGAGAAAGCTGAAACTATTTAGAAAGAAAAGAAAAGTGTAAGGGAATCTAACAGTTTATTTTTAAAAGGCTTTTTAAATGTACAAGCAACTCCAGATCTCCTAAAAGAAAGAAAAAAAAAAAAAAAAATCAGATTATCCCTTCTAAATGACTTGCTCCTATGATGCAAAAAGGGTTCTGCTGTAATTAGAATTAGTAAAATGCCATAGATGCACATGGTATAGTAAAAGAGGACGGCTGTGTCAAACATATGACAGGTGCCCTGCTCTGAAAGACGTATTGTCTAAGGGCATCTGTGAAAGCATTACAAAACAAACAGTACAAGGCAGTATGTATAAGGTATGGCGAAGGGTCATTTTAGTTAGAATTCATTGCAGAACAGGTGGGCTTTAAAGAGCATTTTGAAAGAAGAGAGTAACAGAGCTTTGCACATATTAGTCAGGAGGCTGTTCACAGCCTAATGGATGGTATGTATAAAAAGGCGTGAGCAAAGACAAAGAAGTATATAAGTACCTCCACGGTGCAGTGCAAGGAAAAGCAGGGCATGGGCAAAGTTGAGGACAGAGGCGCCATAATCCCGTGGATGGAGTTCTCAACTGAGTCAGAAAACCTGGGTTCCAAAGTGAATTGTGCCACCAACCTGAAAGTTATTTAACCTCTTGGTTCCTCAGCTTTCTGTCTACAAAATGGAGCCTGTAACATATTTTTAAAATCAAACATTAATATTTAGTTCCTTCTCTTCATCATCTTTCTAGAAGAATATTACAGCTCCACCAGAAGTTATGAACTCCCAGAGTTGATACAGAAATAACTGCTTGAAGGTCTGTCCTGTGCCCGAGGTCTTTTTTTTTTAATATCCTATGGACTATGTAATATAATCTGTGACCTCGTAATTATTAGATGCAGGTAGAGGTTAAAATATGGAATCATTACAGAGTGAAAGACAAGGATCTTAAACTTGATGCAGAAACAGATGGGAGTAGAGAATACAGGGCTGTTCAAAATATGTAAGAAAGAAAAATTACATTAGAATCCAACAGACATACTGCCTCCCGTAGGAAGAGAGAGGTCTGAGGTTGATATATTCAAGGTGTAAAATAATCAGCGCGTGAACGAGGCATCAGGGATTGAAAGGCAGGGATGACTGGGATTAAGACTTATTAAAATGACCAAAAATTTCTGATTGAAGTTACTTAAAAAGGATTTAAATATTTTTGGTAACAAAATAAATGGTAATAGGAGATAGGAGACTTTTTTTGTAGATTGATATAGATGAGATGCAGTCTGCAGTCCAATTTTGCTTTTCCAATCAGTAAAAGTGATTGAGAAAAATGTCTACTCTAATCTTCACAGACTGTTTAACAGCATTTGTTACTTGTACCTTCTACCATGTTGTGAAAGATGAAACAACTGGTAGCAAACGATCCTCTACTGTGTTCACAATGTCATACAGAAGTTTAGCGAGAGCTGTCTGGCCTTTTTGCGGTCATTCAACTGCAACCCAAAGTGGAGATGCAGTTTCAAACTCCCAGTGCACAGTGAAACTATTTCTAGTTTGTTAGAGAACTAAAATAATTGCCAAAAACTGCTGTTACTACTGTAATTCCAGCTGTTTGTCTCTTCCCTCAGTGTCAATGGAAAGACACTGACTAGGGAAGCTGTGGACTTGCTGCCACTGGAGGTGTTCAAGAAGGGGATGGACACCACTGGTCGGGATGATCTAGGCGTAACTATGCCTAGAGCCTACTACAGATATTTCCAGTGCTTCTGGACTTTCTGATTACTCCTGCCTGCCCCTTTCCTGCTACATGTGTCAGGGTGTTTTCAGCCTCCTTCAGAGGCAACAGATGTTGGCTGTAACCAAGGCTAGGGATTTTGACTGGGGTGGGCCAGCGCCCCTGCTGGAAATTAAACTTGGGGTTCGTGGCTGCAGGGTCTTGCCCTTCTGCTCAGTCAGACTGATGCCATATTTAGGGTCAAGAAGGACTTTTACCCCATGGTCAAATACCCCCATGGTGCAGACTGTGGGGGTTTTTGCCTTCCTGTGCAGAAGAGGGTGTGTATGTTAGCAACCTTTTATAGAAGCGGGATACTGGCTTCATTGGTTCCCCTGCTTTCCCTGTGGCAGGCTAGGATGTTATGTCTTGTGTTGTCTCAGGGTTTACAGAAGTGTTACAAAGAGTTTAGAGCAGACGCAGGCAATGTCCTGCCCGTGGCAGAGTGTGTGGCAAAGCTGCTCCGGAGCCTGTCTGGGATCTTGTGGCGGTGACAGTGTGATCCAGAGCCAGGGCAGAGCTGCTATCTGCAGCCTGCACGCTCCGGGCAGGAGTGTGCAGGCAGCAGATTGCGGCTCTGCCCCGGCTCTAGACCAAAGGAGGCAGGGCAGGCAGAGGAGCCACAATCCTCTGCCTGTGCACCCCTGCCTGGAGCATGCAGGCTGCAGATCGAGGCTCTGCCCTGGCTCTGGATCATGCTGTAACTGCCACAAAATCCCAGACAGGCTCCGGAGCAGGTCTGCAACCTGCCACATACCCTGCCAGAGCTGCTGGGGCTGGCCTCCACAGAAACCCTGGCCTTGTGCTATCACAGCATGGCTGCTGCTGGGGTCTTCATGGAAACCAGCCCCAGCCACGTGGTCAGGGGCTGCTGGGAAATGGAGCCTGGCTCCTGGCCAGATCAGCCCATTCTGCCCACCCCTGGGTTAGGCTACGAATTGTATAGGATGGTTTGGATAGAGATGATCCTGCCTCAGGCAGGGGGTTGAACTAGATGACTGCTGGAGGTCCCTTCCAACCCTACTTCTCTACAATGTCTATAAGACACAGTCTGACTCAATATGATAAATAAAATAAGCAATCAAATATTGAGCTGGAGAACTCTGCTATGTGTGATGTTGACTATGTTGTCTCAATGGGCTATATTTTGTATTTCCTGACATAGCGGGACTCTAACCCTCAACAACCTTAAAAAATTATTTCTTGCGACTTGAATTGACATCAAAAGTATACCTGAGAGATAAGGGAGTACAAGAAGCACTTGTGTTGTTTTCTAAAGATTTTTTTTAATTAAAAGCTAATGAGTTTTTTTACAATATGGTTTTCTGAATCACACCAACCTTCACTCCTAAATATGGTGGATTACATTAGTTCAGTCCGGGAGTGATAAATGGATAGATCATGGTGGCCAGATCATCCACTCACCACATCCTTGCTATTCCTATCTAGTGGGATAGGAGCCTCATGAGTATAAACTAAACTGAGTAGCAATTTTGCCACTTGGATTAATTGGGAGATTAATGACAGGTAGATGCTCATATTTATTGCACTCAGGAGAAATAGGCCTCTTACTCCAATCTGCACCTTTGAAATTCTCTCATAGACTAAACTCATTATTACTTACGATCTAAATGACGATTCAAACCTTGGTGCCCAGAATTCACAGATTCACAAGCCATTTGCCCCTTAATACATTTGCCTGCACAACAAACTTCACCACTGACAGTACCATCCCCTCCCCTGACCAACTGTTTTTAAGGTAAAGAAATAAAGAAAAAATCAGTGTCAAATCCCAAAAGCTGTTCTAATCTTTCTGTTTCCAGAAAATGTGTCAGAGACAAAGTACCTTTTAATTTAAAATGGATAGACCTGTTATCTATCAACCAACTGGAGAGAAAGGGCACCATTAGGAAAAACAGGAATTTTTTTTGTTTGCTTTTCACTATCTAAATTCTAGATGACTGATAAAATAAACTTTCGGTAGAAGTACGTTTCTTTTCTTCTGCTAGAGGGAACAAAATCTAGCCAAGGAAAACTGGATAATTTTAAATATTGGCTAATTTAGTCTTTGCAATAGAAGATAAACAGAAATAAAGAAAAGATGTTGCATTAAAAAAATAGTACTATACTAATCACGACATCTATTATGCTCATATGCCCTCAAAGACCTGAGGGAGGGTGCTTGATGACCAAAAGCTTGTCCAACAGCTCTCCCAACTATACAATTGGTTCAATAAAAAGTATCACAAAAAATCCTTGCATCATACATCTCCTGAACCATGATGGCTACAACACTCCAACGCTACTCAAATATTTGTTTATTCTTCACATTTTGCTACGTATTTCACAGCACTTCCAGGCTTTGGATCACAAGGTGCCTCCTACTAGCAAAAAGACCTGGACAGGCATCCTCCTGGAGCTTAACATTTGTTCAAAGTACTAGCAGAAGACAGACTTCTACAGAGGAACACAAGGTACTCTTCCTACGTGCAAGGCTTAGCACATTGTACTGACTTCAGTGATACTGTGATACTACAACAGGTCAAAAGCCTTCCAATAATGTGATTCACACCTTCATCTTTTATATACTGTTTGCAATCCCAACTATAAGTAGGAAAAAATGAGGTGTGACATGAGACTCTTGTCTGTCTGTAAAGCCCTCTTGGTAAGTTGAATGCATAACAGAGCAAACTGATTATTCAAAATCCTGTGGACTGATGTTTCCATAGTTTGCTCTGCTCTATGTAATTGATGTAAGGCCTTCTGCGAGATCTTGCATGTATTCTAGAAAAATCTAAACTCAACAGTAAGCCTTTGAGGAAAAAAGCCATGCCCACTTAAAACTAAAAAAGAAATGTCTTTATTTTTTTGCGACATTAATGCAGTGAAACTTTCTTCCACAAAAACTAATGGAAACCTATATATTTGTGTTAAAACATACATACTATTGATAAAATTTTAAATTCAGCTCACAATAAATGTTAATAGTATATTTACTGAGGTCTTGGTCAAGTCTTTAGTAACAAAAATAGTCCTTTGTTATCCCCTTCATCTCATTTCAGACCTGCCAAATCATTACTACAGCTTGGCTTTCCTTGGCAAATTAACTGCCAGAAAGTATCTACTATAACTGAAATTTGTCTCCACTGTAATTAAAAAGAAAGAGTTTTGCAGGTTTTTCTCCACATGCATTAATTGTATAGCGTACTGTAAAACCCTCAAACTTATTTGCACCAATTACAAATGCTTCAATATTAACATCAACATTTATATTTTAGTGTGCAGAAGATGCCCTATTACACTACTAACAAGCAGGTCTCCTATATACATAGAAGTTATATTTAAAGCGAGAATTCAGTCTATTTAACTATTCACTAACAAAGCTATTCCTTAGCTCATCCCTGCCATAACCTGTTCTATTCAGAAACATATGGGAAAAGACATTAAATAACCACTGCGAACCATGGACTTCTGGTATTAGTGCTACACATTGCATACCCCTATTCATTATTCCACCTCCCTTGTTTAATCTATCATTAAGATTCAGTGACCCTACACTAAATTTAAAGCAGATCCTTCCTTCCTCCCATGCCTAAATTCACATACTTTTCTAGTTGGGGATGCCCTCAAGTATTAGCCACTCTACAGGGTTTCTCTAATCTCAGCTCTGAACTATGTTGTGCTATAGAAGCAAGAAATTGCCGTTTTACATCTTTAACTATGGAGGCTTGCACCAAAAAACCCGATCTCATTTACTTAAGAAGATAAAGAGGAAAAAAAATCACCTTATTTATCATATGCGGACAAAAATTGTAAAGGGAGCTATTTCAATGTGCTACCTCTTCTCACCCCAACCAACATACACCTTATTTTACTGGCAGCACAACCCAAAAGCTATTGGAAGTTTACTGATGTTATATCATCAAAAGCCTGTCCTCTCTTTTCATTTAAATTGAGTTCATTTCAGCATGAAATGAGTTTTTAATAAGCAACAATTAAAAGAGCAAGAAGAAGATGAGAGATTACTTCTAACAAATTTAAAAATTGGAAATAAAAAAGGCACAACAAACACATTTGCTTAAATGACTTGGTTTCTTAATGTTACATCCTTCCATTCCGAGTTTTTTCCACATAGAGCATGCATTAGCAGTGGGAGGAGTGCGAGTGAAAGAGTATTAGAAGGTTTTAAGGTCCATATCTGAATACGAGACAGGAAGAGAGAGAGAGAGAGAAAACTCATATTCTGAAAATACAAAATGCTTTTGTGTTCAATTTTAGCAGTGAATCAACCACATTTATTTACATCCTTTCACAAAAAAAATGAAAAGAATTAAGCAGTGCAACAGCAATAATGCAACTTCCATCTAAAACACTACCAGAAAATAAGTTGAGAGTGTAGAATTTGAATGCGAATTTTTTGATGTTCACTGAAAACAGCAGAACAAAATTTGCCTCAACTGTCAGGCAGAATAAATATTTCATATTTATTCAAATACATTTTAAGAATTTTTTAACACTTTAAACACTTAACACTTTAACACTTGGAGAGTTAAAAGAAACACAAGAAAGAGACTGCATTTTGTTTACATCTTTATTTCTTTCACTTGATTAAAGACTTCTCCAAGCAATTCACCAACCTGGTAATAAATCTCTGTAGAATAATAAAAGATGAGGTGGAAGACATTACTAGGATTGAAGTTGTCATATTGATGGTGTAGTGCGTACCAAACTTTGTACGTCCCACTCCAGCTACACCTGTTCCTTCTTAAAATGACCGATATCATAGAAGTCTTAAGAATTCTTAATAACAAAGCAAGAAAATACAACCCCAGTGCTGGAATGTACATCCACGATCTTTGAAGTATAGTACAACCATTACCTTTTTCAATTCCTCATAAGGAAGGTCTGAAAAGTGCACACAAAATGTGGAGTCTAATGGGGGGGGGGCGCGACTCTGCAGCGAATGAGAAACAGAACCAATTTCTAAACAAGGACCCTTTAAAGTCTGTGACACAAAGCAACTCAAAGACTAAATTTAGAGGTAAAAATATATATTTAAATCCTGGGAATCCAAGAAAGAAACCACACTTAACAACCAGGAGTTCTTCTAGAAAAAGAAAGTCTACCGTCGCTGGGCCTAAGTAATGAAATACATTTTCATCAGACAAATTCACTGCCACCTCCCTGCCAAAAGTCAGATTATTGCCAGCTGCAGAACACTCACTGATCCCTTAACAGAACCTATGACAAGGAATAAGCCACAGAAACAGCTTAGAAAAATGCCAATATTTAAAATAAAATAAAATAGAGAATAAGCTTCTGGTTACATTTTCCTCCAGATGAATTTCTAGTAATGTAGAAGAGGGAAAAAAGTTCTGAACTTATTTAAAGAAGCTTTCATGTACAGGCCTCTCTGCATCCATCCATCCAGTTCCCTTCAAATTGCAGGGTACTTAGACTCAAACACCCTGGGTCCTCTTAGGCTACTAATGAAATGATGACCTGCTGACTTTTCTTAATATTCTCTGACTTCATGACTAAACATGTCCCTCTTAATGGATGCATCAGATACTAACCAGATACCAGTAACCATTCGTAAAAAGTTCATTCTTTAAAAAGTAAAAATTAAGGTTAAAATATTTTTTGCATAATAGTATGAGATGGTTACATTTTGAATACCTAGATTTATTAAAAACGTGACTTATATATACACTCCTGAAAATAACACAAATTAATTGATGATGCTCTCTACTTTCAAGGCAGGCAAGTGTGGGAATGAGTCAGTGGAGCCAACTATAGTCCAAGATCACAGCAAAAACAACATCAAAGCCTGAACTCTCGGGGCACATCCAGACGAGCACACACATGCTTCTTGCAGGGTCTCAAACCCTGCTGAGAAGCTGCAAGAGGCACATGCGGGAACAAAAAAAATGTTCCCTGTGCTGCAAATTTGCAGCACAGGGGAAAATTAGACCCTTGGGTATGGGGTCAAAAAATACTGTGGGGAAAAAAGCAGAGCAGGGCGCTGAAGCAACCTGAGGCTCAGTCCCCCACAGAGACGCTCCAGTAGCCAACCAGAGCATCTCTATGGCTGGTCCTTGCCCTGGTGCTGAAGCACGCAGCCTGCCCGTGTGCGGCAGCAGCAGTGCAAGCTGCAGGGACCTGGACCCAGTTTCATACCAGGTAAGTAGGGGATTGGAGGACTAGAGGAGGGCACCATGGGGGGCAGCCACCTGGCCCCAGGCCCTGTTTGTTCCCCCAACTCCCCTTTTGTTCCCCCTGCCCCCACTCGCTCTCCTGCCCGGCCCCAGCCCCTCCACACTCACTGGGAGTAGCAGCAGCAGTCAGGGCTGCCTGGGGCTTCATAGCACAGCCCCCCTGCATGGGGAGCAGCAGGGCTCGGCCCCAGCTGCCTGGCACCTGTGCTGCCACATCCCGTGGGTGCGGCCCAGCTCAGCAGGGTGCCACGTGCTGTTTTAGAGCTCCAGGCTGCTCAAGCTGAGTGGCGCTGAGCCCCAGGTGACAGGCACAGCACCCCGAAGCTTCTAGACAGCACGTGGCGCAGCAGGAGTGCCAAGGGGCCAGAGCCAAGTTCTGTTGCCCCCTGCTGTCCTGCGCTATGCGGGGGAGCTGTGCCATGAGGCCCCAAGTGGCCCCAACCACCACTGCTGCTGGTAAGCTGTGGGCAGTGCAGGAGGCTGGAGCGGCGAGTGGGAGTGATCAGGAGCCTGGAGCCGACCAAGGGAATCCCTGAATCATCTCCAGCCTCCTGCTCATTCTCATCTTCAGCCTCCGGAGGACAGAGACAGAGCAGGAGAACAAGCAGAGGGCTGGAAAAGAATCCCTGGAGATGAGCTGGAGATGTTCCCTTGCTCATTTCCAGCCTCCCAAGGGAAAGAGCCTCTCAAGGTTGGAGATGAGCAGGGGAACAAGCAAGAGGATGGAGACAGCAGGAGAACGTCTCCAGCTCATGTCCAGGGGCTTGTCTCCAGCCTTCTGCTTTTCTCCTGCTTATCTCCAGCCTCCCAATGCTGGAGACGAGCAGAGGAATGAGCAGGGGGCCGGAGACGAGCCCCTGGAGATGAGCCGGAGACTTCCCTTGCTGTCTCAAGCCTCCTGCTCATTCTCCTGCTTATCTCCAGCCTCCCAAAGCTAGAGACAAGCAAGGGAACAAGCAGGGGGCTGGAGAGGAGCTGGCGGGGGGTGGCTGTAGCCTCTGGGAGGACTGCCCTGCCTACAGGATCCCAGCCCACGTGCTGTGAGAGAGGGCTCTGCCCTGTGGGGGGCAGGGGACCCACTCCTCCTAAGCAGCCCCCACACCTACAGTCCCCCCACAACTACCCCCACATTCCTCCACACCCACCCACACCCCTCTAGCAAACCCCACATCCCCCCATCACACACCCACCATGTGATAAAAAAACCAAAAGCAAACATTAAAACATAATTATTTAGGATTTATTTTATCATAATGCTAGAGACACTAGTAGACTTCCAAACTGCCTTAATATTGTAAATATAGCAATAAAACACTACCCATCTGATCAATCCCTCTCTCTCTCTTTTTGTTCTAATTGTGGAAGAATGTGGATTTGAGGGTATTTTCAAAAGTGAATTTTGGATGCTGCTTCAGCAGTCTGGTTGACACAAGGGGTTAGTGTCCCCAGATACCAAGTGGCTGGGTCTCAGAAACCCCTTGAGGGCAAGTAGCCCTGAGCTGCTGACCAGCGCAGCTTTTTATACTGCTGACCCCAGGCCAGAGATTTCTTATACTGCTGGCCCGAGCAGCACAGATGTTGGCCCCAGGCTGCAGATCTGGGAGGAGCCAGGCAGGGTTATTTTGCCCCAAGTGGCACAATTTGCTCCACAACAAAAGTACGTGTCCAGGCACATGCGCTGAAGCAAAAAGCCCCAGCTCAAATTTGAACTGCTTCTATTTAAGCTGTTGGAAGCACACACGCTTGCATATGTGGATGCACCCTCATACTCTGTCCTACCTTCACTCCATTGAAGAAGGATAGCTCACTGATTCCTCATAAAGGTTGATTCATAATTTAAAACTTAGTTCATAAATTATTTTTAAAATTGCAAAACCTCTCTCAACTTGGCTGTGCACAGAAAATTGCTGCATTTTTTAGCAACATCAGCTACGCTCTTACCTAATTTAAAACGAGAGACATGGTAAATGAGTCCACAGGTTTGCAAGTCATATGTGAAGAACAACAAATCAGCACCATGAAATCACTGACAGGCTACAGCTTGGAATCAAGAGGTTGTTGAAACTTTATGTGAAGTAGTACTCTTGATTATTTGGTCATGCTTGCTTAGGTACAGGGATAGATCTGGGGGGGAGGGTGCAGTGGCAGAGCCACACCTTCCCTTTGGCTGCACTGCACACGAGCTCTTGGCATGTGGTCAGTCCAGTGCACCTGCTTTTGCACAGCTCTGGAGCCCAGAGGGTGAGTGCTGCTCCTCATCCCCTCCTTCCCCTGCTGCTGAACTCGGTGGGGAGAGGGAAAGGGTGAATAGAAGTAGCATTCACAACTTGGGCTTTGGAGCTGTGGAAAAGCAAGGGCTCCAGCCAGACCCTGCCCTGAACAGCTGGTGAGTTTAGACCTCACTGCTCAAGCAGAGCCCCAGCAGGAGGTTGTGCTGACCAGACACTGAACTCAAAGGTAACTGCATGGGCACAGGACAACCAAGGTGCGGGACCCACTGCTCCAACTATTTCTGGATCCATTACTGCTCAGGTACAGAAAGCTTTATGATCAAAAATAAATCCAACTTCTGCTACTGCAGAGTTAAACTCCCATAAATTCTGAAGAGGAAGAGTATGAGTTTGTGGTACACTTCACCGTATTCTTTTCTACAGCACTTGTGTCACTCTGTACTCAACCATGCTAAACACAGGGAAAAGTTGCTTCCAGAACTGATAACATAATTAAGAGGGAAAGAAGCTTACATCAGTCTCGTGGATACACATGTTAAAACAACCTCCTTGGTAAAGAAGCTACCAAGAAAGAACTAAACACAACAGGATGTAGAAATGTCGGATCCAATTCAGAATTGTTGTTTTCGGAACACGCAGATCTTGACTGCTGCAGGACAAAGGAATTACTTTGCAGCTCAAAACAGTCACTTTTCTATTGAAGGTCACAGATTTTAAGCCCAGGATGGCCACTAGATCATCTAATTTAACCTTCTGTAAAACACAAGCCATAGACTGTCATCTAGTTACCCCTGTATGGAGGACAAGAACCTGAGCTTTACCACAGCATATTTTCCAAACTTCACTGATTTCAACAGGACCACTCACTTGCTTACATGCTTAGACACTTTGCTCAGTGCCCTGGCAGGATCAAGTTTGAATTTCCATATTATGAGAATCATATTTGTACTCTATAATTGTTCTTCCTATTTTTAAGTGTCCAATTCAGCAAATGAGTCTTAAAGTGTTTCATTTTCAAACATTTTTTAAAAACCAACCCTTTTTAAAAAAAGGAAAAAAATACAATGGTGGAAAAGAAAGGACGCGTAGCTTAAGGATTTTTTCAAAACAGTTTAGAAGCAATATCTTTTCTGGCTCTATCCCTTACCATCACTCTCTCCTGATGATCACTAAAAGTAGGAAGCTAAACCAAGATATCCCAATTCTGTCTTGCTTGACTTGGCTGTTTAAACAAATTATCTTTTCCTGCAGGATTTTTATTATAGAGCTCACATTTTTATCTAGATGAGCTTTTCTTTTTCTAATTTGGATATTTTTTAATTACATTCATTAGATTATTTTCTTTGGTTTTCTTCTGAAACCAGAAAAAGAGTGGTCAGCTAGCAACTCTGGAATACGTCTGTTACTTGACTGTCAGTGAGACACAAATGGTATTAAAGACATCAAGCAAACTCATAACAGGGATTCACACTTCAGAAATGACTAAACTTCAGCCACTAAGAAACAGGGAATACTCTAACGGGCATTGTAAAAGTGGAAGACCAACATAGGCACCTGGCCTAATCACTCGCACAGGATGTGGGAAAGTTGATTTCATGTCCCTTCTCTAAGAGCCACATGCTGAATTTCTGAATCCACGTTTGTCCACCTCTCGGATAAGTGTGCTCACCACTACACTGTCATGGATCCTGAGATGGAGCTCTTTTACTGTCCCCGAGTGAAAGTGTTCCCTTTCTGCATAACATCTTATTTAGCTAGCTGTTGATTATAAAGCTTGATTATTATTTACAAGAATTCAGATTTGTACAAACAACGGAATTAAAGATTCTAGGTAATGCCGTCATCAGTTATAAAGACGGATAAAACTAAAGAGCCAGTAAAGTGCTTTAGTTGGATTGTGACCACAATAAGATAGCGCCAAGTGCCAGAACTCCAAGGTATATTGAAAATAATTTATGGCATAAGATGTCTGCCATCCCCACCGCGTAGCTGGAAGACCTGTTTACAAGTTAAGAATCAAATGCTTTTTTTAAAAATTCTGGCTAGCATATTTGAGAAATAGAAACAAAGGTGCCAATCCTGCAACTTGCAATCAGTTGGGCTCTAAATACATGGTGGAACAGCTCTACACATACCAGCTTAGAGAACTTGACCCAACTTTTTTAAAAACACAAATCTGCAATATAAAACCACTGTCACATTTGAAGTTCAGGTTTTGACGCAAAATTGCTTTATTTAATATAAACGAGATCTTTTGCAATGCAACAAGTAAAAAATAGCTAGTTTCTTCAGTGTTGGTAATCTCCAACAATAGCTTTCTCAGACATAAATCTGGGGTTAAATAATTCAAAAGCATTCATACCACTGAAATCACAATGTCAGTTTTATGAAGTCATGGGTCAACAAATGTCAAATATATATTTAAGAGCAATTTAATTAGAGTTTGACCAATGCACTACAGGGAATCTACTCTTTTCCCAGATTTAATCATCATAAAGCATGCCATTTATGCGTGTGTAGAGTAGCAGCAGAAAAACAACGAAGTGACCATTCAGGAAATGGAACTAATTTGAAGCAGCTCTAGGCAGTTATCACTATTGCATTATAAAAACTTGCTACCTCACGGAAACAGAACCACCAAATATAGTAGAAGAATTCAGTTACCCTTTATGTGCACCACAGATCTTTCCAGAAGTTTAATCTGTCATTAGCTCTATATCCATTAGATAAAACTCCTAACCCACCCCACTGAATACTTCTTACATTGTTGCTTAATAGAAACTAAGCTGCTCATTTCCCCAGAATGCCTAAGATGCCATGTAAGAAAAAACTGTAATTATATTGGCCAAATCCTCTCTAGAATTGCTCCCACCCTAAAAAAGTTTGTATGTTAAACTATGATGACAGACCAGAACAGCCCTTGCTTTTTAAAATTTTAAATAATAGTTATGTATTAATATCAAAATATAAAAAACTCTGCAAATGAAAACACCTCGCCTAGCTGCCTTTTCTGCCAATAAATTATGCCTTAGTTCCTAATGAGAGCAGCAATTTAAGCATCTATTAATATTTTAAGAACCTACTGAAGAAATAAGTTTTAGATTTCTCTCTCAGAAGTACCTGAAAGGAAAGCAGTGATTAACTGGACAATATATATATCTTACTCCAAAACAACAACTTTGCCATAACATCCAAATATGAGCAACCAAATATATAGATATGTTAACATTTTAATCAAATTGGCAAAGAAATCTCACTCCAGAAACAACTCTGCCATAACATCTATATATATGGATGGATATATATATATATATATATAATTTGCAAAATGTGCACTTGGAAGCATCTGTAAAATATAATTCGCACGAGAATTCACTCACAAAGAAAACAGGGAAGCATACTGAAAATATGTTTCTCAGTATTTCTGAAGAGTTCATAGTAAGAAAATGCAACTGTGTATGTGTACCTAAGTATTAAAAATCCCTCTCTTTACTTTCAGTCATACCTGGTTAGTTTATGGAAGAACAGTATAGTTCACAAGAGCAGACTGTGCTCTATTGTGCTGCATACAGCAGCACCACAGCCAATTAAGTTCTGCATCTTTATTGCTGCCTATTAGCAACTAACCAGAAAGAATAACATGATTTTTTTTGAGATCCCAGGCTGAGCTTGTTAGGGGGGGGGGGGGGGAAAAATTTTTTCAAATTGTATAATAAAAAAAATTTAAATTGTAGCAACTTGGGGAAAAAAAAAAATTAAAAAACAAAATGTTAATTTTAAACAAACACTAAACGTTTGTGACCACAATTAACACTTAAAAAACCCGGCATTAACAGCTCTGCCCAGCTCTTGCTTCCATGCTGCTTCGCAGGTTCTCCCCCGACTGGCAGCATGACTCCTGCAGAAGCCATGCTGCCATTGACCCCCAGTGGCGGCCTTCAAAGCAGCTTGTGAGGGGACACACAGGGAGTTAAATACAGCTTTAAACTACATTAACTCCCAGCTAGGATCCTAAACAGAAGTCTAACCAGCCTAAGGGCATGCTGCTGCTGAGAACAGCTGATCCTCTGCTGCTCTCTCACCCCCAACCTTCTGGACCCCCTTCCTTAAGGGGACGCGAGAGACATCTCTGGGACATGGGGCAGGAACCGTAGTCCTGTAGCAACAGCTTCATATTTAGGCCTGTGAAGGCAGGCCTCAAATATAAAAACAGCAACAGGAATGGAAAACTGCCATAATATACACCTTGTGAAAACAAGTAAAATAAACCTTATTTTCTTTCAACACCCTCTACTTCTCCTCCTTGCCGGAGGTCGTCTCTACTCTTCCACCACATCCCGTGTCATATCTTTACTCATCTCGTAGACTGCAATATACCAGTATGACTAAACTGGACAAAAACTAGAAAACACAGAGTAGCAAGCAATCTTGCAACAGTGGAAATGGAACCACATGGTTAAGAAGGGGCTTCCCATCTTTAAACTCCTTTTGATTCAGGGCATGTGTACACACCAGCATTGATTTTTAATCTAAGTCTGGATTTTAACGTACAAGCTTCTAGAGGAAAGGTGCCAAGATTGAAACATTTTTCTTAATCTAACTGCCTTTTCCCTATGCATGAATGATCCAAAGCCCGGTTATCTTTCACACCTCACGTGCTGCAATATTAACATCTACTTGTTCAGTAGCTCAGCGCAGAGCTTCCACTGCAGCTAATATGAATGCAACGCCTGACACTGCTCCACAACTGCACTCAAAAACTTAAACCATTAATTAATTTTTTAAAAAGTGAATACCTTAACTCTAAATTTCTTTGCTTATGTCAATTTACTCTCTCTTTCTTCTACTCTGAGTGAAGAATCGGACTTCACTGTGAGTAAGGTTAGCGTCTTAATCTCACTAATCTATTTAGTTTTTATTATACATTTTCTTAAGCATGCATTTAAAAGATTCATCTTAAAACTACATTTAAGCTTCACTTTGCCTCTTAAAGACTGTAAATCCAAACTGAGGTTCTTCACCACTCTATGCATCACTTTTTCCTTGTCATGAATCCAAGAAAATTATGTTTTAAAGCTTATCTAGAAGTACTGACAAGCAAATATAGTATACCATATCTATACAAACTATAGTACATTCTTACTTAAATTTGCTTGGTCAGTACATCATTTTAAGGTATGTAGGATAACCAACTGTATCTTAACATTCACAGTTTTAATTATGGTCATGTAAAGTTGTAGCATCAATGGTATTTCTGTCTAACCTAATTAATCCTCTTGCTTGGCACCATCAGTCTTGAGCTCTGTTGCTCAAAGATGTACAGAGGGATCTCACTGTGCCCAGGAAGTAGCAACTTCACTGTAGTAAGGAAATTATAACTAGGAGCCTAAATCTGAACCAGTGATGCACATCACCTTTTTTCATTGTTCACCTTGAACAATAACAGTGCCTATTCTTTTCTCAGAACATACTATTGTTAATAAACAATGCAGGAGCACATCAGAAGAAAAAAATCTAGCAAAAACCCCATAGGGCCCACCTACACAAGATGCCCACTGCGCAGTCATTTAGTACTTGCATAACCAAACACTACATAACTGCACAGTAACCGGCGTTACAGTTCATCCCTGGCGACACTACTGCGCAATAGTAACAATCTACTGAGCAGTAAGCATCTCACTGAGATGCACCCATAGAGAACTTAATTTAGTCCAATGTAAAATAGTTAAATCTTCTACTATTGTTTCTAATTTTGTCATTTTAAATTAACCTGCATATTGATGCTCTAGAGGCTTACCATATAGTGAAAAATCCATATCCTGGACATTGAAGTCAGTGGGATCATATCCACTGAGTGAATTTAAACTCCACAAAAATTAGGCTTAAGATGTATACAGAATAGACCGGCACCAACCAAGTTTTGCCACTTGTCTTCCCAACACATCTCTGTAGCAATCTGAAATATCCTTGCCATTCTTAGCTTAGGAGGCAATCTTAGATGAAGAGGTGTAACTGAAAAGCTTAAGCATCCTGGGAGGCAGCTGAGCACAGGACAATGTCAGTAGTTCTGCTGCCGGCAATCCCAGTGATGTTCCCCTTCACCAACACCACTAAGATGCCACCAACACCCCATGGGCCAACCTCTGGTCTAGGGTGCTAACAGTAAGTCTTATGAAGTGCAAACAGCTAAACAGAGGCTGAAAGGCTCTGACTAAAAATGTAATAAGTCTTACTGTGGTGTGTATAGCAAAGAGCTGGCTGTTTCCACATAAGCAAGGAGCTTAAATGGTGCCTTTAACATTGAAAGGCAAGGATATTTTTAGTCATACCTTTTATTGCACCAACTGTATAGTTGGGAGAAATTTTAGAGCAGTTTTTGGGTGCAAAGTGCCCTTCCTCAGGTCTTGCCCAGGTCTGATATTCCGGAAAGGATGACAGAGAATCTGTGCCAACAAAACCAAAATACTGATGCTACTAGATGCCTGCCCAAGGCACTGCAGTAAAACAAATTTTAACTAGGAGCCTGAATTTGAATCAAGGGAGATTAAAAGCACACTGAGCCAGACCTTGAATCTTGAGTTCAAAACTATACTTTCATCTCCATGTAGCCTGGTTTGCAGTCTTCTAACTCGAAGATGGTAAAAGTACAGGTCAGAAGGACACAGCCGCAACTGAAGGAAAGGGCACAATGACCTGGCTGATTTAAGGTCAAAGGAGGCACTTCTCATTACTTCTCATCTGTTACAATTAATGTGCACATAACAGTAATGAATCCAGACATCACAGGAAATAAAAGGAAGACTATGCCGCCGGATAATGGTATGAAAATCAAAACTGTCATTTTTAAGGACAGTTTCCAGTCTTCACAATTAGGGAAACCAAGTTGGAAATGTGATCAAAGTGTAATCAATGAAGTCATGGCCGCCTGCATCAAGATGTCTACTGCAAGAAAGATCTCTGGCCCCACACACACACATCACCCGAGCAGATAAACTTGTGAGGGATAATCTTGGCTCCTGCATCAGGCTCTGTAAGACTGGCTTCTCCCTAGAGTTGTGGGATGGATGGCTTGTTATGGATTTGTCCGTGTGAACATCCATATTGATGATGGAAATGTATGGCAGCTGCACAATAAGATCCCATTTCTACAAAGGAATAATAGAATATTGGTGCCAAAGTCGTCAAAATAATGACACTGCTAGAGCCTTCCCATGACAAGGGAAGGTTACGAGCACATTAGTTCTAGTGCAATTAAGTGAGACCCAAACACCAAGGCATGGTAGTTATCCAGAAGCGGGCCCTGGAATACAGTTGTAATGACCGCAATCTAAAAAACAACTCAGTAATATCCCATAGAGATGAACGGGCAACCTCCAGTTCTCCGAGCTATTGTTTCAGGTTGCCAGGAGACTTAGGACTCATCTACACAAAAAGTAGCTCTCTACTTGATAACCAGCTCTCTGCATGTCCTATCATAGCATCTGATGAAGTAAGCTCTTGCACCTTACTGACTAACTGAATCACACTTTTGAGAGCATCTCCACCCTACTCTGCCCTCTACACCAAAAAACTACACCATTTCAATAGAGTTTTAAAACTGCTTTAGTTAAAAACCAGGACCCCTGCCCCCTCCACTCACTCATTCCTCCCCCACCCCATAGGTTTAGGAAGATGCATCTATGCCAAGACAAGAACCATAAGCAGATTGGGTGTACGTTTTTTGGGGGGGTTTTTAACTGTGATTACTTAATGCATAGTGACAGAACAAAGAACAGCGATCTTAAGTTGTAGCAAGGGAAGTTTAGTTTTCTTATATTAAGAAAAACTCTCACTAGGAGGGTGGTGAAGCACTGGAACAGGCTGCTGAGAAGCTGCGGACTCTCCATCCTTGGGGTTTCTAAGATCCGGCTGGACAAAGCCCTGGCTGGGACGATGTAGCTGGGGCCGGTCATGCTTTGAGCAGGCGGTTGGACTAGATGTGACCTTCCAAGGTCCCTTCAACCCTTATCATCTATGATTCTAAATCCTAATACAGTTTTCATATGTTCAGCTGGTTGAGGTAGATTCTAAAGGTAACCTATGTTTTTCTTCAGCCAGCTACACACACACAAAAAGGTGCCACGTCACATTAAAGGTTTTATCTGGCATAGTATTAAAAAAAGACTAACACAAATAAAAACAAAGCACATGACCTTTATTACTGAAAACAAGATCTTATTTTGGCCTCTCAAACCAATTTCTAACTCAAATTAAGATTCACTGAAACAAGCTGCCCTTAAATTGAAAGAATGTGCATAAGGCTTTCTTTGCTGAACTTACACCTTTAGTTAAAACAATGCAGCCTTCTTGTATAGACAAGACCTTAAATCAGAGATTACTGTAACTCTAACATTTTATCTTATTTTGTAAGATTTCTTCAACTACAATAGGCACAAATGTCCAATAAGACAAAATTAAGAAGTAGACTGAGATTCTGAAGAACAGGGTAACTGCATCTAAAAGTACTTAAATCGCTGAACCAGCAAAGCACGTTTCAAATAGAGCCCTATGTATAAACATTAACAAAGAAATAATTAAATAATAATAATAATAATAATAATGACAACTATTTAAATCAATTCATTTAGAACACGAATCCAAGATGAATAAAAACACAGATAACTTTTGGAATTAAAATGTAGAGCACATAATATGTAAAAATCAAACACAAAATATTATTAGTTATCATATACTTCTCATGTATTTGCATTACACACACATTCCAAAAGTAAATATTAATTTGAGAGAAATACCTACTGTATATGTACATACTGAAACAATTTGTCCAGCTATAGTGCACCCACGCTTATTCAACATGTTATAGAATTCTAAGTTACACATTTATATTTGCAGCCATCCTGTGACACTCTCCCCTGGCAGTTGTTAGTAAAGCAGAAGACCAGGTTAATTTGCACTTTGTAGACTATCTAAATCAGAGAAGCATAGCATAAGCTTTCATAAGCATTGGGCTTACTTCATCAGATGCTGTGAAGGGACTGCAGGAAGCAGAGCTTCTAAGCCACTGTCTTTAGCATTCACACTGAGGTTTTCCATTTTAACAAACCTGGAGGACGCCTGCCTATGGCAATTAAGTCTATATTTTAAAAATATATTTTAAAAGCTCTACAATTCACAACAGGATAAAAGAACACCAAAATGTAAAACCCATTTATTTACTAAAAATAAATAATTGAAAGAGACTGTGCTATTCCAGGAACAAAACTAATAGAAGAGAGAGGAAAAAACTTTTTAGCTTTGATGTCCTTATAAAACAAAATCTGATACTTATTTTTAAAAGTAATATACAAACACTCCACTCAATAATCCTCTCTAGACAGTGACTGCTAATTTTCAGAGCTACAGGGTAAAAAAAGCCTGACAACACTGCAGAAAGAATGTAGTAATAGGGCAAAACCCCACATCTAAAATGCTACTAACATACATTATTACTGAGTTATATATTCACAGAGAGCCCTTTCTTTTAAGTTAGCAACTCATCTTGATCTTTTTTTGTTCTGAAAAAGAAATGCTATAAAAAAGATATTTTTTACAGAATATTTTGTGAATATATGAGACCTCTCTTTGCAAAAATGAACAAATAAATCCTGAAATTAGAGAAGGAAATTGGGAGAAGTGACAGAGAAAGAACAGCAATGTAGAAGTTGACAGAACAAATAGGGAAAGAAAAAGAAACAATACAAGAAACCAAATCAACGGGAAATAAGAAAGATGAAGGGGGAAAGGGGACTTAACAGACATACTACGGCCCAGAAGAATAAAATGACAGAGGAGGGGTGAATCTGGGGAAAGGGGCCACGTCATCTGGCCCACAGAACTCTGCACAAGTCCAGAAATTTGGCAGCGGAGGCATGATGGCACCGTTAGTTGCCACAGCTTCCAGAGAGGACAGAGTCACTCAACAGTCAGATCCCACGTGTGGAGTTGGGCTAGTGCACAGTTGTGGCTGGATCTGGCATACAGGGTTGAGCCAGTGCACCAGATCCCACCTGCAAGCCGATTCATTAAATGACTAAAACAATTAGTGACTAATAACATTTCTTTCTAATTATTTGGTATCCTGTTTTAGTTCTGCAACTCCTAGCAACTTCCCTAGCATGCTAAATAAGAAAAACTATCAACATAGGCTGCTGACAGGCATTCATTTCTAGCAGAAGAAAATTCAGCAAAATTTGTGGTGCTAGAAATGTTCCAGGAAAGGGAGTAGCATGGACATGCAGCCTGCAACTGCCCCCTCCCCCTTGCTCCTCGCCTTCCTGAGACTGGAGTGATCCTGGTCTGGGGAAGGCAGGAGTGAGCAGTGGATGATCCACTCCTATTGCTAAAGAGGCTCCCAGTGCTTTCCGAGACCAAAGATGCCCCAAGGCTGGGGAGTCTTTACCTGCCACTCCACTCCCCTTCCACAGACCAGTCCAAGAGAGGAGCGGAGCAGCAGGACAAAGCAGGAAAGCAGGCAGTTCCTGGTCTGGGGAAGTACAGGAAACACTGCCTCTCTACTCTGGAAAGAGCCTGCCTGGCCCCAGGGGCTTTAAATCACCATGTATGTCACCCAGGCGTGTGGTACATGTAACATTTAAAGCCCATGGGGCCAAGAACTAGGGCAGAAAAGCCTCCCTAAGCCCACTTCCTGCCTCCACTCCTGCCCCTGCCAGCGTTTGCAATCTCCAGCTGGATAGGAGGGACCAGTAAGTAGGATTGAGGACAGCCTCCCCCAGCCCAGTTCCTAGCCTGGCCATTCCCAACCCCACAGCCCACTTGGCAGTCCCTGGCTTGGAGAAGAGGCAAGACGCAACTCCTCCCCTCCCCTCCCCTCCCCTCCCGACTGGTCTGGTCTGGGAGAGGCACAATGAGGCAAAGCCCCAGCACATTCCCCAGTCTGGGGGGAATGTGCCTTGCCCCACTGCTCTCCTCTCTTTCTAGACCAGGCTAAACTGGGAGTAATTAATTGAGTGTTAATTCTGTGAGAACTTCTCCTGCAGGAGAGGTTTTCCAGGTTGACACCTGGAGGATCTTTTTTCCAGGGAAGACGTTTCTCCCAAGAGATATGGAATGAGCTCACACACCTGAAGTTTCTATTGGGGGAACAGAAATCCTCTGAGTAGAAATCTAACACCTGTACATGGCCACAGTCTTTGCTGGGCTCTACCACAGTAAAGGTATTTTAGATCACTTCCATTTGCAGTAATGCTACATAGAAAGGGACTTGGCTACTTCACCTCTAAAATTTACTAACTTGCTTTCAATCATTTTGGTACAATAAGCCCATGCCCCAAAAGGTTCCTTACCTGACACAGGGAAGCCTAGTTTGAGATGCAAAATGTGTTTTCTTGTTAGGACTCGTAGAAAACATACCTACTTCTTGAAAGGAGAGATGAGATGACCAGATAACTCGTATCCCAATCATTTGTAGAGTCTCCCCATGCAAAGCAGAGGAGTCAAAAATCAGAGTATTCACAGGAAGACTCCAGGTCCCTTATGTCAGTAACTTTAGCCATTTATAGACAGGCAAGGGCTTTAATTAGCGCAGCTCTGAAAGCCGAACTAATTAAAGCTACCAGAGCATCACATGCATCAGCGTCCCCATGCTGAAAAGTGGTAGTGAGGCACTTTGAACTACCGGTCATCGAATGAGCTTTAGTTTAAAGCACCTCATCGCCATTTCTCAGTGAGGACGCTGATACCCATGACACCGAAGTCTCCTGGAGCACAGTAATTAACCACACTCAATTAACTGAGTCTGCTCCAACACGCTGTAATTACAGCGCATCAGAGCAGCCTCCTTCCACATATCTAGGAGCCCTTTCTTGTCTAGTTTAAAAGGGGAGGAACTTTTACTCTGATTTTGTAAGGCTATTGCCATAGAGACTCAAAACCAAGGGACTGGACTAGATGACCTCTGGAGGTCCCTTCCAGCCCTACTTTTCTATGATATGGCCTGACTGCCTCCAAAAGAGAAAAAGACAACTCTGAAGAATAAGTTCCTCTGTCATTCATGATCTGGAGGAGAGGAACAGTTGAGAACATTTCAGAGAAAAGCATCTCTTCTTTAAATGACAGAGCATTAAGATAGTATTAAACTTACAAGTCTGACTGTCACACATCAAATCCCAACTGTGCAGTTTTGTACTGAATTATAAAGGAACTAGAGCCTAAACTAACAAAATCCAGGCAACCTCATTAAGTTGCTCTTTCCCTAAAGTTCTGAAACTAGAGTTTTGTGCAATATAATCACTTATTGCTGCAATTCCCTTGGAAAAAGAGCATGTTTCTGTTTCTCCAGTTTCCCTTCATGCATCTTGGTGGAATGCATTACCCTTTTTCAAACTGAGGAATGCTGGAAGACGAAATTCTACTTAGGAAGTCTAAGAATTTATTTGGGCAGTACTCATAATTTATTCATGAGTGTTAGGTTTCTATTTAACCACTCCTAGAAATTCTGCATAATTTGTAACAGAAGCCTTGCTATCTACAGGAGACAAAACTTTTATTTATACCTGCCATAAAAAAAAAAAAAAAAAAAAAATTCTTTCAGGATTCTGGGAACTCGCTGTAAAAGTTCAAAACTGCGAGACAAGAAAGATAATTAAAGCTTCAATCACTGCAGCAAACTGTCCCAATTTCTGAGACAAGGGTCTGGTAATGACATTTCCAGCTCTGATCAGCTCTTTTTACGTACTGTAAGGTACTGAAAGAATCTTGTCTCCACTCATGGAAGATCCTTGGCTATTTCTGATATAGATATATATGAAGTAGAGATATATATAGAGAGAGAATATTTTATGCGAGAGAGAGATTTATATCCCTTATATAGATCTATCTATATCTCTGTAATCAAAAGAGGGAGACAGACAGACAGACAGACAGACAGACATGGTGCACTAAGAGAACAAAGCTAGACCTTGAGCAAAACTATACAGACCTGAGTGAACACATGGCAGGTCAGAGGAAACATGCATAGGATAGAAGCGATATAAAGATAGCCACAGAGGAAGTCAGACATCTTTCATGCTGGAGAGATAGGTATTAAGTAGTAATCTTTTGATGGTTCAAACAATGGAAGAGTTAAGACTGACAGGACCACGCTAAGATCTCAAGGTTGGAGATCCTATGAGTTTATGATGAAAAATATGAACAGCTTCTATTAGGTCAGTATAGGCTGAAATTTTCTTCCATGGTGAATTAGGAATAATAAATTGAAATACAGCTATTTGATTCCATAGCCATTCTTAAGCCTTCCTGCAGAAGGTTAGGATTTGCTCGATTTTAATGAGGCGTTTTAAAACTAGCTGGAAGAACATATAGCTGGAACAAAGATCTGGGTGTGACCACAGAAACACGTAAGCTCTCTGTTAGTTTTTATTTCAAAAGGTGCTGTTTTTCCAATGAGCTGAGCTATAATATTTGACTCGGTAATCCCAATTGGAAGAAAGTGGGGGGAGTCTCCCAGCTAGCCAGAGACTTAGTACCTTTTCAAGTAAAAGGTACAGCAAGCAGCTGAGTGGGTCGCTCTTAATTTAGCAACATGCCAAAGACCCAGATAGGAAAAAATCTGGGTTCTACTGTAAGAGTCTTCTCTATATTGCAAGAACATATATTATCCCTTTTCAATAACACAGGGGGTTGGAGCTCTTTTGAGGTGTAGCAAGCAACTGAAAAAAGAAGAGATATGAGAGGAATCCCTCTGAGATACCCCAGGCTACTGTACAATGCTGATGTAGAGCAGCAAAATGGCTAACATCCTGTACAGATACCAGTATTGCTCCATTTACTGCCCATGTAGTCATAAGAGCTCTCACGGGAGACCAATGTGTGTGCATATTCCAAGCCACAAAATAAACTAGTATCAATTGACTCTATTTCGATGCCACGATGGGCATGAAATAATTATTTTTGCCATTAAGACTCCCCCCACTTTCTTCCAATTGGGATTACTGAATCAAATATTATAGCTCTTTGACCAAGCAGTTAGCAAAATTTTCATTAAGAGAAAAATTGATGATACTTTTATGAGAGAAATGTGTGTGGTGTTTTTTGGTTGTTTTGGTTTTTTTTTTTTTAAACACACAGTCATCTGTGCAAAAGTCCTGTTTTCCTGACTCCGGCAGAAATCCACCAACAAGAGACAGTGGCCAAGTAGAGAAGTTCAGTTTCTATCAGGGAATCAATATTCTTCCAGTAGAAGTCAAAGTGTACAAATGTTCAATCTTTTCCTCCTGGAGCAAAAATGGCCACTCCAGACAAAAAATAACCAGGGTTAAATTGCTTCTGGAAGAGTTTCTCCCAGGAGACTGAACATCTATACACTTTCCCCAGCTTAACTCCTCCTGGGAACAGCTGGGGAAAGGCTCCCTGCCTTCCCAATATTAGGGTCACCCTAGTCTCAAGATGGCATGTAGGAGGAAACATCCAGTAGACTAGGAAGTGAAGGGAACAGCTGCCACCACTCTCTACCTCTTCCTCACACCAGGCAGTGCATTGTTTCAGGAAAGGGAAGGGAGCTGAAAGTTTTTCAACTGCCACCCTGCTGCTCAGTTGGATGCCAAGGGGATGCCAGAACCCAGACTAAGAAAAGCCTCTGTAAGCCCACTCCCAGCCCCTCCAGCTTTTAAACTGCTGCCACCAAGGCTTAGTTAAGAGGCAGGGAGCAAGAGAAAGCCAGGGAGGCTGGGGACCAGGCGTATAGAGGCTTTCTGTAGCCCATTTCTCAGCTCCCCCTCACTCCAGCTTTTCCCTGGCTGCCCGTGCTGCCCAGCTGACCCAGAACAGCACCGGGTAAGCCTTGGTACCACAATGAAAGGCCTCCACTTTGCCCTGCACTGTTCTAGGTCAGCCCAAAGGAATGCAAGGAGTGGAGGCTATTTGCCTGTCGGGTAGAACTAGGAGGACTCCCACTAAGGAAGAATGTCCTCCCCTTCTCCACCCTGCCCCCTTTCCCCCCACCAAGTAGCTGATTGGTGGGATGGGGGTTCAGTCTCCTGGAGCAAGAACCTACCCCTGCTGTCTCTGGCAGCTGTCACTTTTCAACAGCTGCCAGCGGCCACTTGACAGTCCGCCCCCTTCCCAGGAAGGGGAGAAGGCAGGGTATCAATTAATGTGCTCCTCAAGGGCACGGTTGGCTCTGGAAGCAGGCCTGTAGTGCCCTCTGGCAAGAGAGCTCACCTGTGAAATTACTTCCAGTAGAAACGAACATCTGTAGGCTGCCGGTGCCTTTGCTCTCCGTTCTAAAAGCACCTACCTCAAAGCTCCCCCTCAATTTTTATCAGAGACATATTTCTGCTTCTTGTTCTGTCTCTGTTCTTCTGCTCTTTCTTCTCTCTGCTTCACTGCTCTTTTCTGCTTCTGTCACAACACCAAATTTCACATAACATTAGTCATTAAAATCCCTCTTGTCTACATATGCTTTGCATTCACCTGTAATTTGGAGTGAATGCTCCTACTATACCTGTTACCTGGTTCCTCGAAGAAGCTTAACAGTTTCAAATAGCTACCTTAAACAAAAGCAATGATTTCACCCATATCATAAGAAACAGTGCATTGAGAAACAGATAAAAGCATTTCTTCTCTCCTTTGAACAAGACCCAGAATCACCAATACCTGGGTGACACCAAGCCCAAGAGAAGTTCGCTTGCAGAAAATGCTGTGACTCATATGTAAAGCAAAGATATAACTGTTGTACTGGATAATAAACCTCTCTTTCCTGAGCTTCTCTCCACAATAGAAGAAAGTAATCTAGATGAAAGAAGTGAGTGCCGTAGCACTGTAGAATACCCTTGATTACTATGCCCAGGATGCTTCTCTCTAAAGATGATTAAAAACCCGTAAGTTTCATTTATGTCTGCAGCACTACGCTTGCATTCTTTCTGGAACAATTAGACCAAAGTAAGTCTTTGTTTGCTAATTCTCAGACAGGACTTTGTCTAGCGTTTCTCCAATTAGTCTGTTACATGCATTAGTCTGAAGTCAGGCAGAAAGCAGGGCAGGGTGGCACCTTAAAGACTACAGAAAGACCCTTCTACCCTGCCTTTTTCCAATTAGCCTGTTTTCTATATACCTGAAGCAGATTTAACTTGAGAAATCATTCCAGTGTATTTCCCATAGAAAAATCTGGCCAGAAGGGATCCCAAGAGCTCATCTAAGTCCAACCCTCTGGTTCAAGGCAGCATCAGATCCCAGTGTAAAACAGACAAATGTTTGTCTGATCTGTGCTTAAAAACTTCCAGCCCACAGTCTCACTGATTGCGAGAGGGCTTATCTACCTTCACAATTAAAAAGTTCTCTCTCACATCTCATCTAAATCCCCCTTGTTATAATTTATGTCTGTTACTACTTCTTGTTTCTTGTGGACACAGACAACAATTGATCACCATTGTCAATGTTACAATTCTTTTTATATTTGAAGATTTATCAAATACCAGTTCCGTTGTCTTTTCTACAGATTAAATAATTCTAACGCTTCCAGTCTTTCTGTATATGTGATATATTCCACACACTCCTAACGTCTCTGTTGCTCTTCTTTGGACTCTCCAATTCGACTAAATCTGAAGTGTGATAACCAGTTCTGGACCCAGCACTCCAAGATAAGGCCTTAGCAGGCTGAATAGAGTATAAGAATCCCTTCCCATAATTTGCATATGACATGCTTGTTAGCGCGTCCCAACTATATCAGATCACAAACTGAAAAGTAGCCAAGGAAGCTACTATAACCTTCATGTCTTTTTCTGTTGTACTACAGCTTAGTCCTCATTTTCTTTTTGTGCATTTGATCATTTCTTCCTACAGCTCTTTGCACTTGTCCTAAACAGATTCCATTCTTTTTAATACCATTTTTCCAGTTTATCAGGATCATTTTGATTTATACTCTTTTGCTTAAAATGACTGCTATTTCATATAGCTAGCTGTCATCTGCAAAGTCACTCAATTCCACCCAAGTCATTATAAAAAGATACTAAACAGTATGGGGCCTGGGACAAACCAAGGGAAAACTCCATTTGATATCTCCACTCAGTTTGATACAGAGTGATTAATGACTACTCTTTGAGCACAATTTTCCAACCAGTTATGCACCAACCTCATAATCATTTCATTTAGCTTGTATTTTCTTAACTTACTTACCAGAATTTCAGGGAAGGCAGTGTCAAAAGCCTTACTGAAGTTAAGGAATATCACATACTCTGTTCCCCCTCCAAAATCACAGGGCCTGTCACCTTGAAATTCAAGTTGGTTAGGCATGGTTTGCTCTTGACAAATTCACGTTGGCTGTTACTAGTCATCTTGTTACTCTTTGGGTGTTTAGACTTGATTGATTGTTCATATGCTCCTATATATCTTTCCAGGAAATGAAATTACTCTGACCAGTCAAATTCCCTGGGCCCTCCTTTTCCTCTGTTTTACAGATGGGCACAATGATGGGCACAATGTCCTCTTCCAGTCTTCTAGGGCCTCACCTAATTTTCACGGGTTCTTACAGATAACAGCCAAAGCTTTCAAAATCTGTCACGGATCATGCTGCTTTCGAGGGGAAGCTTCACCTTGGTTCTCCTCAAAGAGGAGTCTCCTTTCCTAAAGGATGCCCCTGAAACCAGCCCTAACGTGGCTTCACAGGGGCAAAACCTCTGGCTTTAAGGCCCTGGCTCTGTATCACTCCCACTTTGGAGAGCTCCTTATTTTGGTCAGCTCCCGGAAAAGGAGATGTTTCTTCTTCAAAGAGGAGGGAAGACGAGGTCAGAGTGCTGATGTCCCGACCAGCACAGTAGACTGCTCCACGCCAAACCGTCTTTACTGTGCCACTGTACTTCCCTGTCCTCCCTTGGACTCCACTCCATTTTCCTTGGGACTAGTCCTTGCTCTCTCAGACTCTCCCTCTTTCTCTCACAGCTACGCTCACAACAAAACAGTTAGCAAAACTATAGCAGTCACCTCGGCGATTAACACTCATTAAATCAACTTCAACATAATGCCATGTGGAACCAATCAAGCAGCAGTCTCCATGTCCTGCTACCAGGGCCAGGCTGCCATTTTGCCATGGGGTGAAAAGGACATCTAGGACGTCCAATGTTCGGAAGTAGTTACAGCAAAGGGTGCTCACACTCAGCCCTGCGAGGCGATCCCGCTCCCCACAAGAACTGCAGGCTGGAACTCAGCCCACTTCACCTTTTTGGGCACAAACTGCTCTACCCAATTTTGTGGGTGCTCTAGGATTCATCAGGCCCGGCTGTTTTGGAAAAAAATACCAACCTAATTTATCCAAGGAATCTCTAATTTCTTCTTTTCCTTCTCTAGGTTGAATAACTGCCCCCTGCCCTTGCTGCTCATTGGGGAGATCATCTGACAGTTGCAGTTGCTGTAAAGACTGAAGTAAAAATTGAAATGTTCTTCACACTATCCATGATAAGCTCCCTTTGCATACAAGACCCACGCGATCTTTTGTCTTCCTCCTCCTCACGTGTCCATGGAACGCTTGTTTATTGCCTTGTGTGTCCCTTACTACCTGCATCTGAATCTGTGCCTTTGGCCTCCTAATTCTGTCCCTCCATGCTCATACTATGGCTAAGTTTGCACTTCTCGCAAGACTTCTTTTTAAAGTAATAGAAAAGCTCATAATTTGGTCAAGGTCTCTTGCTAAGCTTCCTACTCTTCCTTTGCATCAGGACAGCATGCTCTCATGCCCTTACTATTGTACAGCCCTGAGGCAAGTTCAAAAGGGGTTGGAATTATATGCTATGGTAGATGAACAAAAAGTAAGCATATTATATCAGGTGCTGGTTCACCAAACCTAGAGAGAAACATTTCCTCATGCTCTATGGTGTGGTGCGTCTGCAACGAAAAACTGGGCGGGTTTTATTTGGCTTGCATATTTATAAGCTACTTTACATGGCAAGCTCTTATCAAATCTGCTGTCCACTATCACCCCTATTTATCTTGTGCCATTACTACTTTCCAAGTCCCTCAAGAACATCTGTCCCTTGGATTATTTTCCACAAAATGTATTTTAAAGTAGGTGTAAAGCTTGGTTCAAATCCAAAAAATTGTGATCAAAATATATAGTTAGCAAATTGTTTGGCTTAATCTTTCATGTATGATGAAAGATTATTATCGTAATTCATTAGCAAATTACAGACTTTATAATGCAGGCAGTCACAAATTTGGCTTTGTATCAATCATTTTAGACCAGCTGGATAGAAATTCACACAACTCTGGGAAACAGAAAATGAAGTGCTCTTTCATTTTTAATTCACTTGAAACTTTGAAGAAAAATTATTGTTCTTTTAAAAATGTCAAGTTTTGCAAGTCATTTAGTTTGACTGCACATATATATAATCCATATAATCTAGTTGCACAGCAACTATACAACTACAATGTAGAGTTTGATTCAGCAAGGACTGCTTTTAACAAAGTATGTAGAAAAGCCTCTCTTTACACTGTTTAAGTCGTGACCAAAAGTAGCATTTCATTGTCAGAAAAAAATAAAAGAATATTCCTGCTGAATTAAAAGTTTAAAAATTAGTGCTTTAGCTACTGTATTCACAAGATGCAATATTATCAAAATTCCTGCTTTGAGTTTCTCCAGTCTGCTGAGATAACCCTGGAAAAAAATGCTTGTTTTGGCTGTAGCTACTTTGCTTAAGCTACAGGGCCATGCAAGGGGACAGCTGTATTTGGGAGCAACTTAAAACAAATTTCATCCTGGTGGCATCTAATCCAGAGCCTGGTACAAGCAGCATGGAAAAGTCAGTGTCAAAATTAAACAATGCAGGCTTTTCTAGGAACAGATGCTTTTTCCTTGCAGCTGTAAAAACCTTAAAACAATCCTGTACCCTTCTGTCTAGTCACGAAACTACTACAAAGCAAGGCATAAATTTTGCCACTTATTGCAAATGTTTGCTGAGAGCTTTTACAACCCTTTTTAAAAACAGTAACAGGGATTTATTGAGGGTGATTATGAGGCAATTTTATCCCTTAAATAACTTCAGGGTTTTTTAATTTATAGCCATGATTCTTGATATATTTACAAAGCAATAACTTTTTATATCAACACTTTATATGCTGCTTGAAACAAAAATAGGAATGCAAAATATTTTAAAGAAAATTGAGTGATTTTACTAAAGCTGTAGCAAAAGTTTTAGCACTGAATATAATCAGTATAAGTCAACACAAAATAGGTTTTACAGCATTTTGTCTCTATTTACTACATATTAATTCACAGTTTAAACTAAAACTGAACGCATTTTTATAATAATCACAGACATTCTAGTTATATAATAATCATACTAGTTTATTAATAAAGACACCATCGGACATTGCAATGGCATGCGTCAAGTAATATGCATTATAAAATATGTGAAATAACTGTCTGCTCACACCTGTAAACCTCCTAAAAGCTACACTATTCTAAGTTTACCAGAACATTTCTATACAATCAATGAACGATTTTTTTAACAGACATAAAAATGGTCTTTCGTTATTGAAAAAGCTTCTATAACTTGGTGAATGGAAATGAACCATCAGTTCCCACTAAATATGCAATTTGCAGTGTCATCAACCCAATTCTGTTCCACATTAACTGGAGATTTTTCTTTGATGCTAGCTTTTATTGCATATTTAACTGTCAAAGCACCAGGAGGATGTTTTACACAGCTACAATATTTTAAAATACTTTCTTACAAAACACTCACTCAAAAATTGTGAATGTTTCCTTTCTTAAGTTTAAAAAAAAAAACTTTTCCAGAACAACAGTTCATTAGCACCTCACTATTTATAAGTATAATTGGCTTGTTTGATGAGAGAACAAGACAACATTAGTTTACGCTGTTATAATCTGCAGAAATAAAATGTAATAATATGGAGACAAGATAGCAATTTGTTTTCTTAAATGTATTTATCAATTATAAAAACATAAAATTATTATATTGTAGCTAATATAGAGAAATAATTGAGTATGGTTAAACTACAGACCACAATACACACAGATGTAACAAACTAAAAAAAACACTTAATCCACTAGCACTTAATTTGGGGTTTGTGATTAACACAGATATCTTGCAGGGCAGAACTGTTTCAGGTGCTGCCTATTACTTTGCTATTCTGAAGGGTGCAAGCGCTGGGAATGCAGCTGCTTCTTGTGTTCGTAAACTCTAGCTTCTTACACTCACTTATCATTTCATGCTAAAACCTTTTTAATGGCCAGCAGCACTACCCAAACTCTCTTTAGCTCTTTCAAAGTAGACTATTGCAAATACCCATAAGAGAAAATTACAATACTGAGTTATTTTGTTGAATTACACAGTTTTCAACAACTCAGTTGGCTAAATTAGGGCCTGATCCAAAGAGCCTTTAAGAATAAGTTTCCTTAAATCACATGAGTAAACCTATTCACTTCCACATGATTACTTACTTCTAAGGGTAAAAGACAACTCACATGACTGAGCATTGGCAGAATAGGGCCCATAACCAGAATTATAAAAAATGATTCTTTATTACTTTCAAATTCAAATAAATGGACCTTTTAACCTTTAAAGGTTTCTCTCAGTTCAAGTCCCCATTTATGGGGTATAGATAGACACACAGACAGACAGACACACATCCACAAACTACAAGTGTTCACAAATCAAAAGCTAACAGATGTGACTTCTAATTAGTTATAATAATCTGTGCTTCAATGCTATTGGAACAAGCCTCTCCTTCCTTTGAAATTTAAACAGCTTCCTTTGGAGTTTTAAACTCTTGGTGTACTTCTAAGACAATATTAAAAAAACAAAAATCTCCTGCTTTCAATGAATTTTAGACATCTACAGTGATAACTTTATGAAAGGAAAATATTAAATTATAATTATCCTAAACAGACACAGTCTTGTGAAACTAACCCTACATTCATATGAAAATACAAAGCATTGACTATAATGAATTTGATTCATCCTTGGACACAAAGCTTTACCACAGTAAACTCAGTCAACTGTTGCTCTTGCTTTTATATTCATAGTACTTAAATAGCGCACTTTAAAACAAAAAAACCTCCAATTGGCTTTTCATACATCCACCCTCCCCAAAAATAACGCACTTGAAAAACCCAAATGATATGAAAAGGCTTCAAGGCCTCTTTTCTCCCTTTCATAGCACTTTTTTTATTTCTGTTTGCAGTAATCTGCCTTTCACTTTCTCATTGCTACAGAACAAACGAGGAGGCTCAGCACTTTGAAAAGGGGGCTCAATGTGTAATGGGTCCACTAGAATTAATTTAGTTGCACCAAATCCATTGAGCACTGAGTTTTTTTTCTCCTCTCAAATCATTTTGAGTCGGACGCAGCCCCCAGCCTTTGTAATTCTAGTAAAGCACTTAAAGTGCACAGTAGGTGTTCATCAGGACCATCTGGTCAAAAGCAAAACAAGCTGCTGATTTTGCCTTTGAATAGAATGAAGCAAGTGTGAATTAGTCTCTTCAATTAGCACTATTACAACCTGTCAAGTGCATATTGTAAAACAGGATTATTACAGTATTGGTCACCAGTGCAATTATTTACTCTCTGCCTTTTCTTGCATATAAAAATGTCCATGTTTATTAGTTTCTGATAACTGAAAATGGTTTCTTTAGTGCTACGCACTTCTAAACCACTAAAACACAAATTAGAGATTATGAAACATATTCTGTCAGGAATGCATTGCGTTTCATAATTAGTAGAGAAGTAAAATAATGCCCTTTATCTCATACGCTGTTTCTGTTACTCAAGAAAGAAAAGAAATAATGACTGTATAGATTTGCTTATACCATCTCTTAAAAAAAAGAACTATTTCCAAAAGCAATTATTAAAATATTTTAAATTCCTAAGAAAACTGTCATTCCAAACAGGTACATGGTGGATATTTTTTCCCTTCTCATTTCCTAAGGGGCTCTTTTTTCACATGTGTAACATGTGACCATTTTACAAAAAGATTATCACCAATTTATTCAGCTGATGCAGCTTGGTTTAACAAATATGCTGTTATTTCTCAAAATTTAATGAGGAAGCAGGAATACTTTAGGGGAAACACATTGAGATTTTCCATAACAAAAATCTTAAGCATCAAATTCGTGACTTTTAGCTTGAGAAAAAAATCGTTATTGTACTTGTCAACATCTAATTATGGCTTTAAGTATGTCTTAAAAGGTCAAAAACATTAACTTGCTACATAACACTTGTTTATTATTATAGGACAACAGAATGCTACAAGGAGGGATGCTTGAGAAGTGTGCGCTAGACTATATTAAATCTAGCGGTTAGAGATCACATTTATTAAAAAAACAAAACCCAAAACTCAGTTTTAACCAGTGCTTAACAAAGAATGGTCACTTAATTCAATATTATAACACCTCTTTAATTTCTCAAATAATAAATCACTGAGCAGCCCCAAAAGCATGGAATTATGTGCATTCCTCAACGTGTACTGAAAGCTGAAAATTTATTCCTGATCTATTTTAGATCATAAAAATATAACAACTATTTATAAAGCACTCATAAGAATTTCACATCAATAAAATTAATTTGCAATAGATGTAACATATCAAACAAGTATTCTGACATTTGACTCAGTCTTGGGCTAACTTATTGCACTGTAATTATTTAACCCTGATAATGAAATGATCAATATAACTACTTATGTACTTCATGTTTTACTGGCCAATTTCTGACCCTTGCTATGAAGTACACTTACTCCACAACACTTGTTTTGATAAAAGCATTTTCAAATCATTGATACTCAAATATCAGACAAAAAAAATATTCTGAAGTGCTTTTCTGCACGCAAAATAGAATCCACTCGTATGCCTACATCTATTTCTTACTGTTAGCTAGATCTCTTATACAAGGTCTCTCTGTATATTTTATGTATATTTTTAATGTCTAAATGACATCCATCTATCCATCCATAATTAAATTAAAAAATTAAAAAAGAAATGGGACACAACGTAGTCTTTAAACGATGTAAGTGGCTCACTCAAAATACACAATTATATTTTTAGCCATAAAACCTACCTACCAAAACATGAAAACAAAACGTACTATAGAAAAATATGATAATACCAATGACAGTGTATACTTGTTAAAATATTAATAACTATGATAAATCTAATTGTAGTCTATCCATTCAAAAAGGACTGCAAGTGGTGGATGATAAGCTATATAATGCAACAACTCTATAGAAAATTGTGTTCCAGATCCTCTGTATATTACCTATACTAGTTTAAATTAATAAACCTGAAACACTGCTAGTATGCAATTAAGATTAGAAACAATAGTGTGGGACTGCCAGAGATGGCTTATGATGACTATAGCATATACTGTGCCATCAAAACTCCATATAGTAAGTCTTACCTCCACACCTTCCCATATGCTACCTTAAACATTAAATCATTGGGAACCAAAAAAAAAGGCTACCTTATCACAGGTGCTAAAAACACTAACCAGCTCTCTTCACTCACATTAGCCTGCTGGCCAAAGGACCTGATGAAGGGGCAGCTACAGCTCTGCAAAGGCAGCTTCAGTTTGGGAAGATAGTTACCTCTTTGCATTCTATGTGTATATCTCATGTTCTACCAAGAATCAAAATGCCTGGTACATATGTTTTGCCTGGCATTTCCACTAGCAGAAAAGCAAAAGAACAGATCCATTTTCAGGAAGACTTTAGGTTTCTGCACACTCTACTTTTTTCACCCTTTAACAGCTGCAGCTTGTGTACACTGGGTGCTTCTTCCCTCGCCTTGCACACAAGGAATCTCAAACAAGTCTTTCAAAGCCAAATACAGTCTATACGATAGGTAAATAGGAACGGTTATACTTTTTAATGCAAGCCTCAGGATAGTTAAAATGTTATGAATAAGTTATTTTTCTATTCAGCTGAACTTAAACTACACTGAACACATGTGTATTTTATTGTTTGTGACAGAAACAGTACCAGAATCAGAAAGTTTGTCACAATAATTAAGGCAGCATTCATTTATTAACCCTAGCTAGGCTGTTCCTCATTGGGATGAGAGTACAGTCGCTTTTTAGAACAAGTTTTCAACTTCTCTCCTTTCCTAAAGAAATAAAAAACCTCCTTCCTCTCCCTTGAACAGCATGCCCATTAATGAAGATATACAGGGAAAGATCAACTTAAATGTTTGGAATAGTGAATTAAGCAGCGTTTTTTCCCCCCCAAATAAAAAGAAAATAGGCTGAAGGGGATGGACACTAAAACAAGCTATGTCGAACACAGTAATGTCTTAAAATAATTAGTCCATTCTTAGTCATTCCCACACATCTAACTACAGTCCTGTTTATAGCTCCAAGATTCAAAGGATATTCACACCTCTTCAATTTCCAACTGCTGCTGGCATATGCAAGTTATCATAGCAAGGCAAAAATGTTCAAACCCTCAAATTAACAATTTCTCTTGGACGTACAAAATTCTCACCACCCTTTCTACAACAGTTTGCTATATAAAACACTGGCTTTTCATTCAAAAATAGGCATTTAGAGCCTCCAAACAGACTGAGCAAAACACTGCTAATTTCTGCATGAAAATTAAGATTATAGGGAGGAAAAAAACAATCAAGAGTTTTCTTGATACACTATCTGGTCAAGACTAATTTAATAGAGCAATTTTAAAACAACAAACAGATATTTGAAACCTGTGACAAATTAATTTGCAATTTAGACCAACTTGGTATCATTACGTTTCTGAGTTAATAACCCTCCTCCCCCTTTCTCTCTCACATGCACACCCAAATCCCACACATCTAAAAAGACAGTTTCAATTCCAATTTTTATTCTGTTTTTAAATAGTACTAACAGCCATATTCAGTTAAAACTATAAATTATCATCTAGATGTTTCTGTTCAAAAAGCTGGAGATGGAGGGAAAATTTCGTAACAGTCTCCCAAATCCAAATACAGGATATAAAGAAGAGAGAGAATATGGTTCCAGACCTGAACTCTGGGGGCTTAAATCCATCTGTGGTAAAATTATCTGCCCAATTATTTCTAGTAGGGCAATACATATGTAAAATAGCGAGCATTCTTGTAATAACCATTCTCCAATTATTAGAGATTTTTAAGATACAGTCTAAAAGAAAAGCACAGAGCTAAAACTGAAGTAGTAATCATAAAGGATGACCGTTAACATGACAGATTTAGCTCACTGCAATATATTCACAAGAGTTTTAAAACGTTATTTAAAAAATAGTCCGGGGAAGAGAGACACATTTATCCCTTTAAAGTCAGCAGCATTCAAATATATTTAACAACCCAAACAACTGGCCCTGGAGAGACAGTTGCATCCAACTGTGGCAAGCGACAGAACACTTCTAGAATTTTAAATATTTCTTTTAATAATTGATATAGTCATTTTGAATCTTTCTGCATAGGATATAAGGTGTGAGTAGATTGCATTAACACTGCTTAAACATTTCAACTTGTCAGTATGGCCAACTCGATTTCTGAAATATTTGCAGTATTTTCTCATCGAAACAGTAATAAAGGTAGAATAAATATATGCCACTGCTTTATAATCACTGAACATTAATGAATATTTTATGTCTTTTTAAATCTCCCTGTTTAATTTAAAAGGGTGAAATTAAGTCTCCTTCCTGCAATATGCCAATTATCTGTAAATCAAACAATAACTTGGCCATTATACTCCTTTTTGTTAATATACGAGAAGCTAATTTGAAAACACTGAATGGTGTTTTAGATAATAATTGAATAGTGCTTCCTGCCCCCTTGTGGTTGACAACTGCAACTTGCATAAAGTATTTCAACTACCACAAAAATATAACGGGGGAGAAGTAAACTATTAATTTGTCGAAGTGCAAATGAGAGAGTGAAGAACAATCTAACAAACTCAAGGAGAAAAAAAAATCACCAATCTTCCCCCTACCGCCCCCAAAAAAATCATGAGGTCACTAAATTAATCCGTTTCTTGCTGTGGTTCTCATTCTTTGCTAACACGCAAAAACTGAAAAAGCATTAGAGAGTTAACATGCAAAACAATGACATGGTGTTGCAATTAGATCAACGTGAACAGCCCCTTCAGCTCATACAGATCCCCACTGACTCTGTTGAAGATGTAAGGGTCCACCTGTTCAATTGCAAGGCAAGGGCCTCAAGTAAGACAGAAGATCCAGAGGTCTATTTTTTTATTCTAAAACACTTGCTTCAGCTCAGAAATTGCATGGATAATTTTTCTGCGTCTAATGTGGTGCTTTACCTAATGGCATTACCCAACACAGTAAAATAGGGTGAGTAAAGAACTCCATGTTAGACTTAATAATTAATTTTCTTCCTTTTAGTGGTTTAAACAGGAATCCTGAATTTTAAACAGCTTGTTTTTAAATGAAATTGCCTTTGTGTACCAATACCATAAGACACTGAAATCATGCTGTCACTGTCAAGAGACAAGATATCTTCGGTGAACATAAAAATACCCAATATTCTTTTAGTCACTGCATCAGGTTTCAGACACCTTCAGTGCAACAAAAATCTTTAGAGAAACAGCATATTAACAAATTAGCACAACATGGATAAAAAAAGATGCATATAATATGTACGAGATTAATTTCCTTTGAGGACTGTCAATTTCATTTTAACTGTTAAAATTAAAAAGCACAAATCCACAATCTTAACGTACTTTCAGAAATCTTCAAAAGGCATTTTTATTTAGAAGAGTGCAACTCCTGAAAAGATAAGTTTCAACAGAGTACGGTTGTGTATTTACATTGCGACGTAGTTTAATGCATTAACATCTGCTTTAAAGGCAACAGACTTTCACAAGGAGGAGAGTTTTTGTTTTTATTTGGGGCGGGGGGGGAAGACGACAAGCAAGGTTTAAAATGACCCAGCTAGAACTCCCAGAAAGAAAATAGTATTTATACAGGAGATGACAAATGTACACTTAGTGTGAGTTCTTATTCCTGTAATATGATGGAATCACTCATCTGTCATGCATTGCATGGCAAAAAAATTTAAAGAAAATTTGCAAAATCTTACAAAAGTGATTGAAGGGAAAAATCTCAGACCAATAATAAATATGTACTTCAAATGGAAAGCAAATATTTACTTTTCAGAACTTCCATCAGGAAATGGTAAGGATTCATCATTCAAGCACATTTCTAGAAAAACTTGCCAAATTCTTAGAAGTGGGTTATGCACTAGGTGCCATGTGAAGCACAGTAATGGGCAACAATCTTTTCCTGCTGAAAAGATTTAAGAAATAGGAGCTTCCAGTTCTGTAACTGGAGGGTCAAGATGTATATCACAGACCATATTTGTTGCTAGGGGATTTAATTCCAACACTGTTCTTTGTGACAACACCTCTTGCTGGCCACTCTAGAGAACAACAGTAAAATTGTCTGTACAAAGAAACCACTCGCAACCCAGCCAGAGTTAATGTATTGGAAGAGAAAACCAGGTAGTGCCATACTTTCTTAGGACATGGGAAGGCTGCAGGTTAAGAGAAAGCAAGTTAGAGATAACTTTACGGGATTCCACATCAAACATAGTGAACATCCACTAACTTCCCTCTAAACTACTTAATAACTAATTTCATAATTAACATGATGTATATATTTTACTCTTAAAGTGTAAAATGTTACAGAAAATCTATTTCTTTTAAATATGAAAACTATTTGTATAAATTCTAGGGCAGGTTTTTACCTGATCTACAGTAATCTTTGACAACCCAGTTAATTAAAACTAAAACCTGATTAATGAAACAAAAAGAAGTTCCAACCAGAACCTACAAGCTCTCTTTAACAGAGTTGACATTAGATATAATGAGCTACATTTATTCTTCAGCTGTGAGACAGAACTAACCTCCTGAATGGTACTGCTTCCTGAGAAGTTGAGGTTGTACTCCCGCTGGACTTCTCGATGGGTGATGATCAGCATGAAGTTTTGATTTAATGACTCCTGCAGGGCCCTGAAATGGTTGAAAGAAAAACAAGAAAATCAGGGATAAGCATGTTCTAGCTTGCTTTACCGTTAGCTGCAAAAACCCCAGGAGTAGCCGAAACCCAACATGGACAAGTCTAGGCACAATGTTATCATCTCTTTTTCTTCTCCTAAAGACAAGAGAGCATGCTGAGAATGACCAACGGCTAACCTGCTAACTCCTTCTCTGGTAAGGCGATTGCCACCTCAAAGGCTATGTTTTATTCTCTCAATTTAAAAATAAAATTAGGCCATGACATTATCATAAATATTAGCTATATTTAGAACATATATTTTTTTCATTACCAGGCTTGCAAGTATATCTACATTCAGCCAAACAAGCTACGATATACATCGGAAACCTATTTTAAATACAGAAGGAGAAATCCTGCAGTGACTTCAGCAAGGCTTCCCGAAATGTAAATCAGGGCAAGATTTGACCTATATAGAATAATTCAGCTCAGATAAATCCAAGTAGATAAGAAACAGAAAACTAGCTAATATAGTTTTTATGAATAAGGCTACTTTAATAAATATAATTAAACAGGTTATCCTAAAACACCAACACAGTATTTATATTAACTCATCTATTCCAAGGACAGCTGAACAAAACGATGTTTATCCACTTTATTTTCCTGTATCATGCTCTTCTGAGAATGATAAACTTTGTGATCATTCAGATCTGCACAGCTCCAGGTTACTGTTTTCCCTTTTAAACCCAAATTTGCCTTTGACAATGAAGAAAAACTGAAAAGCAGACCTCCCATGCTGATGAGCACAATTATACCTTAAGAAAGATTTTCATATTAACATGAAAGCCCCAGTTTGCTTTCCTTTAATAGAAGAGCTGATTATGATCTGCATTTTTTCAACACAAGGTTTATTCAACACTCATTTGAAGGCGTCCACAAATTAATTTGTTTTAGATCTCAAGTTAAGTTCCCATATAGAAAATAACTATTTAAGTAAATTTATTTCCATCTTTTCCAATCCCAAGAATAATTTACAATAAAAATACATGATAATACTGCAGAAGCCAGCCAATGTCTTTTACATCTTTAATAACTGTAAAAGGTACAATACATGACATAAGTGAAAAAGTAATTCTATACTTCATATCTGGAGTTGACTGCATCTGCTACAAACTAATTCTATAAAGTTTTAAAATTGTTAACTGTACTTCAACAGAGATTCAATATTTTCTGGAAAAACACATTCTCAAACACGTTTTTACTTCCTCATAATGGAGTTTGGATTGTGAAAACTGACTGACTGTTAGCCTAATTAAAAAAAAATATATATCACTGGTGTTTACTATTATAACATCACTAATGAAAGGAAATATGGGCTGGAACGCAAAACACAACTGTACATGTAATGCAATGCCCGTATTAAGTCTGCAACTTTTTTGCGTTGGAGAGAGTTCAGTGGAAAGTCTGTTATACCCTGGTCTCTTTTTATTCCTTCCTTTCAGAAAATTGCTGTCTTTAAAAATCATCTCTCTTTGAAATTATCAGTCATTTGTACGTTCCAGTATGGATGGGCACACATGCAGATATGCATGCTTTTTACAGCATCACTTTACAATAAATTGTTCTAACACTACTGAACAATTTAGCAACAAAAGTTAAAAGCCAGTCCTGCAAATCTATTGCACGTAATCTTGCTCACTATAATATTTCAGGTCACGAAACATGTCTGTTTTGCAGTGGTGTAGGGACACAGACAGGTGCCCGCGGACAGGCGCAGTGGCGACTTTCATTTGCTGCATATTCACAATTGTGACAGTGCAGCTGGCAGCAACAGCTTGATTTTTCACTCCCTCCCCTCCCAAAATTAGCAGGGGGGGTGTTTGCCCCATTTGCGAAGACGCAGTTTCATTCACTGTGCACAAGGGGTGGCAGCACAAGGGGTGTTTCGTTCATTGGCACATGGGGTGTTTGCCCCATTCACTAAGACACTGCTTTTTTGCAAAACACAGTCCAAGCTTTTGACATCCTGGAAGCTTGCTAAGAACGTCCATCAAGTCCCTTGGAAGCCATACCTAATGTCAGTACATGTAACAGATCCTGACAATTGGAAATTGGTCAAGAAAAAAACCAACAGATTATGCAACCCAAATCACTCCCTTGTCATGGACTGGATAGTTGTGGTCTTAAATTTTATTCCTGTTCAGGAAAGCACAATGTCTTAAGAAAAGGTGTCAGCAGCCCAAAGTCCTGGGCCCGATCCGTTCCACAGAGCCACACAATCAAGCCTGTGGATGGCAGGGAGCCTCCAGCAATAATCACTCTGCCTTGCCGCTACAGGAAAAAGCGGTGGCAATGGCTAGGTCCTAGCACCTGTCCACCTGACCAAAACTGGGTCATTCCCGCCCAGAAAAGTTACCGACTGCTGCCTTAGAACGATCAGTACTTGGAGACGCTGCACTTGCACAACAAATGAAACAATGTCTAACTGAATGGATTCCCACAATCCTAAACAGGCGATTCCTGGAAGCCAACACAACATTAGGATGTACCTTACATGTCTGCCATCAGCAAAGCTGTTATATTTTCAAATTTCTGAAATTAAATTAAGATTGTGTACCTGTTTCCTTTTGTGGCCCATTCTTATTAGACTGTTATCAATCGATCATTATGTCCATATTACATTTATTATGGCAAAAGCCAGATTACCCCCATGCAAGACTGAAGCACCACAATTTCTGGTCATCTTTTTCACATCTTTATCCTTCTCTAACATTTTAGAAAATATCTACTTTCAAACGACACAACTTTGTTGGGAAAATGTTAGCATGTGAAGTTAACATACACAAATTACACTGGAATATACTAGGAGTGCTTGTTACAGCTGCTTCCTATTTTTCTTCTTTTTAAAACATTTTCTGCAGTTCTTAACATTTGCTTTCTATTTCCCCGATTCAGAAGTCCACACATCTACAGATCTCAGGCATTTATAAGGACATTAAATTCCAGTGATGTTGGCTGAAAATATGATCATGAACAGGATTGCTCTTCATCAAGGGACAGCTCTCCACTCTTTCCTCATGCAGTATCTTATTTGAATTTTGCTGGAGTAGGAGATATAGACAGAATTGTTTTTCTTCTTAATCTTCTCATCTGGCTATTTTACATGAAGAGTGTAAAAAATTTAAGACCAAGACTTTCAAAAACAACTAGCCATTTTTGTGTGTCAGTCATGGCTGCCCAACTAATACCATGTGAAGAAACCAATTGTCAGTGGTTGGCTTCTCAGTAAACTCTCTAACTCGGGCTCTTTTAGGATGGTCACAAACTAATGCCACAAAAACTGACATATCAAAAAAAAAAAAAAAAATCACTCGTTGCTTCTGACAATCCTGTCTGAAGTATATAGCTATTAAATTACCTATTCTTCAAAAACATACTAAAACATGAATAGTACAGTTTAATTATTGAATTAAAAGTATATTTAAAACCATTTCAAGTTATAGGCAAGTTAATAAAACACATGTTTGAAGGCAGGCTCCTAACTCCTTAGACAAGCAACTAAATGAGTAATTCTGATCTTAAAGGGTCTAAGAAATGAGAAATTCCTCAGCATTTTTGAGGCTCCACTCTACACCCTCAGTTAATTACTGGGGGATCCACTTTTAAAATCTTAGCACAAGTGTTTCCTTCAAATGTGATCAGTTAAAGCAGAACAGACTTTTCCAGATAAAATATCAACACATTTGGACTAAATTCTGTTTCCCACTGAGGTCTGGGGGGAGCTTACCATTAATTGTAATGGGGTCAAGATCTGAGTCTCAGATAATGGACAGAAGTATATTCAAAAATCACCAACTGATACTAAAACTATGTCCTCATTCTGCACGCCTCAACTCACATAAGAATCCTTATTGATTGATGGACTTCATATTCCCATTTATTGCATTCCTGCCTGAAACAACTGCATGTTTTATGGCCAGTGTGGGGGCAAGAAAACTCCATAATGCCATGTCCCATGCACCATGGCAATTGGGTATACATGTCCCCCAAGATAACCAAAACCGAGAACTGGAATACGAAGTTTGTGGCCTGAAGGGAAGCTTCTCCCTATGTCTGGGCTTAGCAATGAAGGCTCAAATAAGTAGCTTTTCACAAGTACTATCACTTATATTACTTATTATTTGTATTCTCCAAGAGCCTATAAACTGCCATTATGGTAAGGCTGGCATTATGAAATACACAGAAAAAGATGATCCCCTACCCAAAAACAGGTTAAAGTCTGCCTAATGTGCTTAAAATTAATAAAAGTTGTGGGGGTTTTTTACATCAGAAATCTCTCTCTCAATGCTCCAGTTGCAACTACTCGGTTAAACATACATGGCATATTTTGGTAATAATCTTATGAACACAGTTCAAAAATTACCACAATACAGCACAATACAACATACCTATCACACTATTCAAAGTTAAACTTAGCTTCTGAAGAATTTGTGCATGTGGGTACTTCCAATCCTGTAGCAGAAAATAAAGCTTACACTCTACCTATACAAAGCTGAGGAAGTTGGTTAGTAATGACAGTATTCTAATTTTTCATCACATTAAACGATCAGTTTTCTAGTTATTATATAACACTCTAAAATCCTGATTAAAAAACTAGTTTCTTTTTATATGCAAAATAATTTGGTTATAGATCACATGAAAGCCTCAAGGGTTATTTTCTATGCATTTGTTGGCAAACTAACATTTTAAAGCCCGACGCATTCTTTGAAATAACAAGAGTAGACTTATCCACCATGAAATTATAGAACTGTAGGACTCAAAGGAACGGCTTAGGCCATCAAGGCCAGTATCCTGCGTTCACAGGCAATCATTTATCTTGAGAGTATTAAAAATCATCCGCTATAGCCCGTCGTCCATCTCTTATTGTGGTCAAGGTTTAATGCTTCATAAGAGGGGTAGGGATACCAATACAACATTCCTGAGGGGTTGGTTAAAAAAGTCCTCTCTGTCCTCTACAGGCGACTAGCAGAAACCCTGAAGCGTAGGGTTACCAAACATCTCTCATCTGAGGATAGAGTTGCCGAAGAGAGATCAAATACTTGAATTTGCATATCACAAGCATTGCTTTTTGATCCAAGAACAACCCTTTCCCTAAACCTGTCAACCCCCTTCCTGAAGCTAGGCACGCTCATTGTCCCCTTTACTCTGTTAAGAGCATTCCACAACTTCATTCTTCTAATTGTTAGCAACATTCTTCTGTCTAAAATGGTTCATAACCAATTTGTAGCCATTTCATCTCATGTTGTTGTTCTCCAACTGAAATAGCTTGTTCCTCACTGATATTAATGCAGTAAATATATTTATAAAAAGTAAATGATCTCTCTTCTCAACCTTCATTTTGCCAAGCTAAACAAGCAAAGCTCTTTTAATTTCATCCCAAAAGGAAGATTCTCCATTCCTTGAACTATCCTGCTAGCTCTACCTTGCATCTGTTCTAGTTAAAATTACCCATGAAACTAAAAAAATATTGTTACCAAAAAAAAAAAAAAAAAAATCAAAATTTACCTCTGCTAGTATTTTCCAAATGTTCTCTTTTCATTCAATTCTTATCATTCTTTTTATGAAATTCACTAATTTTTCCCATTAGGCAAGATTTTCTTTGAGCCCTCCCAAAATCCCAGAATATTATATAAATAGGTATGACACATGGTAATTAACATTTCCATTTTAAACTTACAGACTTCTACAAGCTCATGTCAACAGAAGTCCAAATTTACTGTAATTACAGATTATTTACATTAAAACAAAATAAGAAATCAGTATGTAAATGTAATGTTTGTTGTAGCTAATGCTGCAGGCGATGGCAGATTAGGTTCAAACAGCAATCAGTTAGAAAATCTGGCTAACATGTAAATGAGCAGCAGCTCTTCTGTTTACATTCTACTGCATTTTAAACTTCAGGATTTTAAAACTGTCTCATGAGCAGATGTGAAAATAAAACATTAATCTTACCATTATTATTATTGAAGCTTTCAAAGTAACTAAAGCAAGGCACTGCTCCTGTCCAGCTAAACAGACAATATTAATAATTGGAGTTGCAGATTACATTGTTCTTAATTAACACTCTGCTACAGTTGTTAACATACACTAAGGCACCGTGTCATAATCACCACTGCTCTGTAACAATCTTTAAACATGCGTAATGAAGGAACAGCCTATTACTCTGAAGATACTTTTTCAAAATTTCTATCTATCCATGTGATTTACCTGCTCATATATTTTGAGTTAAAGGAAATACACTGTTTACAAAAATTCTTTACAGAAGCCTACATAGTAAACAGTTTTTAATTGCTCCAGATAATTTAATGGTACTGTAACTAGAAATAGGAAGCCTCAGACCTTCCAATACTTCACAGAACACAGTTCGCAGAAACATACCAGACTTCTGTTCACCTAGACTATGTACAGATTGTCAAAAGCCTAAGGCTTAACTGATTTAGTGGCAGGTTAGTCTAAGATGAATAGAGTGAACCAATAGCAAGTGAACAGACATTCACTTTTGATTCCGGAAATGCAGCCACTTGCCTGCAGTGGCCCAGGCGAGAAGCCAGAGGGTGCTAAGAGCACGCGCCTCCCTGCTCAGCTGCAGCAGACAGCTTGGAGCCAAGGCTAGCCTGCAAGGGGGGAACGGGGCTTGCAAGGGAGGTGCAAAGCAGCTTGGGATGCTGGGGGATTGTGAGTTAACTTGACTCTGGAGGGGATCTGGGATAGAAGCTGAACAAACTGCTTCAACCTAAATCAGTTCAGTTTGAGACTCCATCCATCCAAGTTTATCCTAAACTCATCTTGGTCATCTGAAAGTGGTTTATATACACTGAATGTCTATTGTGTTACAGATTTGAACCATTTTCCAATAACTTCTACCGGTTTGTATGCAATTTCTGTTCCTCGGCCTACAAAACAAACTGATAAATCTGGTGTCGGAGAGATTTGTACAGGAATAAGAGCCCCTGGAGATGAAGTGTGCATTCATGGCAAGGAAAGGGGAAGACATGAGAGGACCCTTGGGCCCACACAGCAAGCCATTCAGCCATCCCTTTGCTTTCTCTCTACTGTGTTTACCAATATTCCCTTTCCACCCTTGGTTTGGCCCATTTGGATGCAGTAAGAAATAAAGGTAGCCCCCAGATAGCAGAATAGTTGCCAAGGAATTTATTATTCAGTGTTTTAAGACAGGCACACTATAGCATCCTGCATTTCCATTGTCTTTTAATTGTCTTTTTTGGATAGCTAAATATGGCAAAGGGAACTTACTAAAATTATAGAAGCAGGTCATGTACATTTTGGCTGGTCTTTAAGATTTTTTTATTTTTTATTTTTTTTAAGTGTGAGACCAAGTATAGCAAGCTGTGGTTACTACTGCCATGCTGCTGGCTTGTTATGATCCCAACTTCCACAATATTTGACAGCTAAATCACAACCTGTATCCTTGGTTTTACTACCACTCAGTTGTAATTCATTGTACTTGTGTTGACTATAAAATGTTTGTTGGCCTGACACACCATGAATGGTTGCAGATATCCTAGCAGGTTTTTTGTTTAAACTGCATAATCACTTTGCTGTAATGTTTAAATGCTAGCCTTGATCAGCTGAGGTGTTAAATTCCTCAGCCAGTCTGCCTCAGCCAACCTTGAAGCATAGGAACAGATGGGGGAAGTATATTTGTAGACGTGATTATCCTTCAGTGCCAGGGACAGTCACAAGGTACAAATCTGTAGAGTAATAGACAGATTTTTTTTTTTTCCTAATAAAAAAGGGCATGAATGTCAAAAGGGTCATGGGCTGGAAACTCAGACTTTTGAAACACTGTACTTTTCTGGAGATATTACAATTCAAGATTATTTATCTCTGCAAGAAATTATAAGGGCATTTGAAGAAACAGGCAGATGGCAGACTCTTGAATATGTGGCAAAGTTCCTTAACATCCATCAGTGAATAGATGTTATCTGCAATTTAAAAAAAAAGTGTGATGCTAACGAACTAATCTAAATAAACACTGACCTATCAGTAGGCAGTAAACAGTGTAACTGGGTTTGGTACGTTGCTTCAATTAGACGTGTTTTGATCTCCATTGATGCTTTAATTGGAGACAAGCTTCCCTTTTCATCTAGAATTTATGACTTCAGGAAGATGATCTAGCCTTCAAATTATAAATGTTTAAGTATCCACTAATTAATCATCATTTAGTATCTCAAAGCTTCCAAACTCATCTTTAAAATACTACAAAATAATTCCCACTAGGAAACAAGTTTCAACTGTAAAGTAGTGACAATGTCACCCTAATTTTACTAGGATATATTGTGGGTTTGAACACCTTAAAGTGATCAATATTTTTTCATTCAATATACAGCACTATGAAATAAAGCAAATATCCTTTTAAAAGCTGCTTCTTATATTTGAATTCAATAAATAGCATTTAAAAATAAGTATCCCTCTAAGCTTTGAATATTTATACAAAATTAGATTTTCAATAATAAATAATGTGCAACCAGACCTGGTCAAAAAGTTTTCAACTTTCAGAATTGATATAAAAATGCTGCGTTGCAATTAACACTGAGGACGGAGGAGTGGGAGGGCACAAAAAAAAAAAAAAAAAAAAAAAAAAATCAAGACTATTTACCCATACAACTTTAGCTATTTGTCCACTATTTATATATACACAACTGCTCAGTGTCTTGCATTTATGACTATAATTCCTGCCTATAAGAAAACAAATAAAATCATAACATAATCACATCACCCCTCAACATGTCTTCTGTCCAAAAATCTGTCCTCCTAAAATACACGTTTTACCATGTCTAATACGCTAATACATCTAGGCTTTGATAATCCAAGAATGGAAAATGCCCTAAAGTTAAAGGACTACCAAAGTTTATGCTATGCACGGTTCTCTGTCCCTCCACTTTTTTTTCAATTTTAAATTAACATTGCATACATCTGTATACCTCTACTGAACTAGTATGGCTCTACGGCAGAAGTTACCTTTAGTAATACTCTCTAATAGTGCAGGAAGGATATTTATCTTAAGATTTTTAAAAATGATTTCCAAACCTGTATTATCCACCCTTTATCATCAAGCCCATTTCCTCCTTCATGTCCTACATACCTACTTACTCATAACATTCTGCTGTACTCCAGTTAGAAGAGGCTACCTAGAGAAACTGTGGCATTTCTATCCTTGGAAGTTTTCAAGAGCCGGTGAGACAGACACTTGGCTGGGATGGTTGTTAGGGCTGATTCTGTCTTGACCAGGGGGCTGGGCCAGATGACCTTGTGAAGAGGTTCCATCCAGCCCGACTTCTCTATGATCCCAATTTTCCTTTAAACAATTGCTCACATAGAATTATCAAATAAAAAATCTGATTCAAAACAGCACCATCATTAACTACTACTGTGAGCATTGCACACAGAGGCTTGGATTCAAAAGGAATCCAAAGACACCTAAAGGAATTAGGTGCCCAACTATTAAAATTATTTGAATGAAATAATTCTCCTGGGGGCTTTTAAAATCCAAGCTAGCACTTTCATTCCCTCTGTGGAGGCACAAGTAGCTTAAAATAATACTTGACTCATATTCTTACTAGTTACGATGCAGAATTTTTGCTCTTCAATTGATTTTCAAGTATTATCATTACTGGTAACATATCTGAGTTTGTAATTATCTCTACAGAGATCCCAGTAAGCTAATACCCAATAACAATAAAAGAAAAAATAATTACTACTTAAGACAACATGACTGCAATTTATTTTATCAGTGATGTGTGGTTTGAATGAGTAACAATGCGGCTGTTTCCTTTTTGCTTGTTCTGTTGGTAGGACATTATATTCTATTAGACTCAATTACTGTGCACCCCCTGGTGGCTATATAATAATGTTAACTACATTTTTATGAGTAAAATTCATACTACAAAAGAAGTACCAGCCAAAGACAAGTTTTGATGACCAGACTGGACCATAAGAATAAATTGATGACTGAGATAATTACATTTAAATTTTTAACAGAATAATCATGTATTAATTTAAAAAACTGAGCATTATTCAATAAGCTATTTTAATGCTATCGGTCTTTAATTTAATGATTTAAAGCAGAAAAGAGCAACACAGAAGATAACTTAATTTCCTTTAATTGAGAGAAATTATTTGGCATTATCACCTACATGCAAAAGTCCACAAGTCCAGTGAGAGCTGACAACATAAGCTAACATCTTAACTATTTGGAAAGGAATAATGCTGAACTGCTGGTGATCTGATGATGTTTTATAGAGACTTATATCTTTAAAAAAAACCTTACATAAAATACATCTTTAAAGGCCATCTTCTGCTCTTTGGCTGCAAAACTGCATTTGCATATATATTCATCCACAGCGATGAAGTGTAAAACTCCATATATACACTTTCTTCATAGTTTCACAGTAGCACAGTAGCTAGAGTCAGGAGGAACTTGAACAGATCATCTAGCCTGACCTCCTGCCACAGGCAGGAATGCATGCTGGGTTCACAAGACCCCAGACAGGTGATTGTTCAACCACCTCTTGAATTTGCCCAACATAGGGGTGAGGACCACTTCCCTGGGAAGTCGGTTCCAGATTTTGACCACCCTAACTGTAAAATATTGCCTTCTGATCTCTAACCTAAACCTATTCTCCATCAGCTTACTACCATTGTTCCTTGTCACCGCAGGTGGTGCTAGGGAGAAAAGGGCTCTGCCTATTTGCTGTTGATCTCCTCTGATGAGTTTGTAGGCAGCCACCAGGTCCCCCCTCAGCCTCCTCCTGCTGAGGCTGAGCAGGTTCAGGTCCTTCAGTGTCTCCTCGTAGGGCCTGTCCTGCTGCCCTCTCACCAAGTGGGTGGCCCTCCTCTGAACCCTCTCCAGGCTGGCCACATCCCTTTTGAAATGCGGTGCCCAGTACTGGACGCAGTACTCCAAATGCAGCCCAAACAAAGTCACATAGAGGGGGAGGATCACCTCTCTGGACCAGCTTGAGAGGCACCTTTGGATGTATGACAAGGTATACATGGCCCTGTATACATGGCCCTGGCCCTGCTGGCTGCGGTCTGGCATTGGAGGCTCATGTTCATCTTGGAGTCAGTAATGACTCCTTCACCCCATTCTGCCTCTGTGCTTTCAAGAGGGGAACTCCCCAGCCTGTATGTGTGCTGTGGATTCCTTCCCCCAAGGTGCAGCACCCTGCATTTGTCTACATTGAACCCCATCGTATTCTCATATGCCCACTTTCGTAGTCTGTCTAAATCTAACTGCAGCCTCTCTCTCCCTTCAAGGGTCCACCTCGCCCCACATCTTAGTGTCATCAGCAAACTTGGACAGCGTGCTTTCTACCCCCTCGTCCAAGTCGCCGATGAAGTTATACAGTTAGACTCCAGTGCAGACAAGGGGTAAAGAATTTATTCTTCCAAAACTTTTTTTTTTTAACAAATTAATTTTGAGGTTGTAAATCTGACCTGCAAATCAAATGTTTTAGACTAGAACAGTTGTTATAAAGGTACATAATTTTAATTGTACAAAAACATGCCTTTTGAAGATGTATTCCAGATTTTTTCACAAAAGTAACATAGAACTGCAGATAAGTTCATGTTGGTATAGTTTGTGAGAAAGCCTTACCCAGAATTACTTGAAGGATGGGGCAGTTCAGGTGTTAGAACATAAAGACTGTTGTTTTTTGGCAAATGTAGAGTTTTTAAAACAGTCTGAAAAAAAATGTTCAGAATTAAAAATTATACATTTATACAATACTGCAGTGTCTGAAAATGTCAAGACCATTTTTCTCATTATATATATTAAGTTATATATTCTATCTATTAAGTTAACATAATATATTCTATTAAGATATATATTATTTATTATTATATTATTTTATATAATAATATATAACAGCTACAGAATAATATAATATTTTGCCTAAAGATTCATTCCTTAGTGCTAATTTAATAATTTGCTTTCTGCAGGCACAAATGTCATACCACATATGAATAAAATACTGACCACAGAAATTCAGCTGGAAATCGCATGTAATCCCATTACAAAGTTTAAGTGAATTGATTTCTTACGTTAGTTTGACATTTGAGATTTCTAGTAATACTATTAGAAATCTAGTCTCTGCATTTGTAATCCTCACCTACAGACACACAGGGGTGTAGCTGGTCTAATAAAAGATATCGGATTTACCCAAAAACCTTGTCACCTAAATGCATTCATTTTGTTGGAAACATTTGAATAATTTCTTGGTAAAATTGTAGGACACTTACACTATCATCTACATCTCCGGTCTTCCATCCTTTAAGCAACATTTTAGAAGCAGGAATTTGAAGTTCATTTTCTAAAATGCGTTTGATCTCTCCTGCAAAGAGACAAAGAGAAAACGTGTCACCAAAATCATATTAGCAACTTTTTTCTATATTCAGGTTAATCAGGTGTCAGATCTTCCCTCACTGCAAGTGAACAACATAGGAGCTAGGAGGCTTAAGTGTGAAGTGTCCTATTTTGCAAAATGCATACAATTGTTTCAGCAACTTTCCTCACCAAATACCTTAATGTCACAAATATTAAAGTCGAAAAAAAAAAACCCAACAAAAAACCTGTTTCACCATCCCCAAGATTCCAGACAAAACTAGGGGCGGGAAAAAAACCAAGTAAAATTAGTCCCCTCGGTTTTTTGGGTTTTTTAATTTAACGTCACTAAATTCCAAAAGCACTCATCCCAAATGAGTTAAAAAAGGAAAGAAAAACACTACACACAATGTCCTTCAACTTCAAAATAAATCCACCTGACACAAAAAATGACCTTGTACCCACTGACTTCAAGGGTCAGGATACTGAACACACCCCTTCCTTAAAGGAGGTTGGGAATTCGGGGGTTGTTTTTAACCAAATACAACCCCTTTTTATGTCCTTTAACAACAAAAAACCTCAATTTGTTAACAGTGAAATGGTTTACAGAAAAGGATTTATATTTCAACTAATTTTTCATTAGCAATTATTTTGGAAAACTGCTTAAAAATACTCCTAAGTTAGAGTTTCTAGTTCTACGTCAAAAGTAGCTTTTTATTTAGAATATTAAGGCAATTAAAAATTAAAAATGAAAGGTCAAAGTCAAAATGAAATATTTCAAGAACACAAAAGATTTTTATTGGGTTATTAGTTTATGAGATTTTTCAGATGGCACTCTCATCCTGTTTCAGAACAAAAATAAAATGACAACACTTCTTTAAATGTATCCTGCCACAGGAAATCCATTTCCTGCATAAGATCTATTCATTCATTTAACCTGAACCTCTCAAGTACCTTACAAAACTTCAGGAATTTTTATTTGAGCAGACTCTAGTGGCTAGCCCCTTGCCTTATATTTTCATGAAGGCGGTACTGGTTATTGCTAGTCAGAAGTAACTGGGAGACACTTTTTAAAGAATAGGACAAAAAAATTAAGTTTTAATGATGATGGATTGGATTTTGTTTGTTCGTTTTTACCAATCTTGATTTTAAAGCATGGTCTTGATGGTTTTTCAAATATAGTGACTGTTAAATTACTATGGTTTGGATTTTCCCCATAATCCTCCCCATCTTCCATAACTCTAGCACAAGCATCCTGCTGCCTGGGGAAAGGAAGGATGCTCTGTTTCATCTAAGAACATTTTGATATAGCAGACAAATGAGTCATGCATCCAGGTGCAGCACTTGATGCATCTCGGAAGGAAGGATGTCCTTGCTGTAGCAATATCAATGGGGTAATGAAAGAAAAACTTACGGACTCATGTACTGATCAAAGGAGACCAAGGCACCCAAAAGAAAAAGGAAGCAATATCTGGGGAGAGTCTTTAAGAGAAAAATTTCATGTTCTACTTTTAAAATGTGTTCGTTGAAAGTGTGGAAGAACCCATTCTAGAACTGAGATGGGGAGTAAGACGTGAAAGGGAAAATGCCTGGACATAATCAAAATAATACCATGAACAGAATATTAATAGTACTCTTAGCGTTTCCAGTTTTTTATCCCCTTTTTAATTAAAATATTGACACACAGCACTCCAAGAAAATGCACAAGAAATATTTTGAGTTTTACATAATGAAATACAAGTACTGCAACAAGCAGTACCTCAGTGCCCCAAAAACAGATTAAAGAATGTATCTCATCAGAAAACCAGGTCTCCACTCCAGATTAGAGGTAAAATGAAAAAGCCCAGTGAACAAGAAAAGATAAAAATTGATGGAACTACAAGATACGGAAAGAGGAAGGATTATTTATTTTAAAAAGTTTCAATACAGGATACGTGACTAAAAGATTTATATGTGCCTATTTACAGATTCACAGACATTTAGAGCTAGAAGGGACCGAGAAATTATAGAGTCCAGCCCCCCTGCTCTGTTCAGGAAAGACTGCAGGGGTCAAATCACTCCAGCACAGTGTGCGTCCAGTCTCCTTTGGAAGAACTCCAGGGTAGGTGCCAGCATCACCTCCGCTGTTGTGTGTTTCAGAGTCTGTTCACACAAAGTTCTTCCTTATATCCAGTCTGAAATCTTCTTCTAGGAGTTTCATAGCATCATAGTACCTGGGTTAGAAGGGGCCTAGAGCAGGCCATCTAGTCTGACCCCCTGCCAATGGCAGGAACGAGTGCCAGGGTCACAGGACCCCAGCCAAGTATCTATCCAA
>JAGPOW010001543.1:13865458-13884650 GCA_030014935.1 Caiman crocodilus | reverse complement strand
GAGTACTGTGTCCAGTTCTGGGCGCCGCACTTCAAGAGGGACGTGGACGGCCTCGAGAGGGTCCAGAGGAGGGCCACTAGATTGATATATGGGCAGCAGGATACGCCTTATGAGGAGCGTCTGAGAGACCTGAACCTGTTCAGCTTCAGTAAACAGAGGCTGAAGAGGGACCTGATGGCAGCCTATAAGCTGCTGAGGGGAGATCAGCAGGAAATAGGGCAGGCTCTTTTTTCCCCAGGCACCAGCAGGGGTAACTAGGACCAATGGTCACAAGTTACTGGAGGGCAGGTTTAGGTTGGATATTAGGAAACACTACTTCACAGTTAGGGTGGCTAGGATGTGGAACCGGCTTCCTAGGGAAGTGCTTCTTGCTCCTACCTTGGGCGTCTTCAAGAGTAGATTGGATAGGTACTTGGCTGGGGTTCTGTGATCCTGGCACTCGTTCCTGCCACTGGCGGGGGGTCAGACTAGATGGCCTGCTCTAGGCCCCTTCTGACCCTAGATACTATGAAAGGGGGAGGCTCCCACTGCTGTGCACACCCCAGGGGAAACACTGGGGACACGTACCCCCAGATTTGTATGCGGGGCAAGGGTGGGCTGCTGCTGCAGGCTGGGGCCAGGGGCAGCACCAGGCTCTTCCCAGTGGGGGGGGGGAAGGGAGGGGAGACTCAGCAGCAGCAGCACAGGGTGGGGGGTCAAAGAATTCTGGGGTAGCAAACCACCCCCCACCCCCCAGCACTGCTGCCACACGCCCCGAGTGCAACCCTGGCCCAACTCCCCCACCCTATTAACAGAATATTAATAGTACTCTTAGCATTTCTATTTTTTTATCCCCTTTTTAATTAAAATATTGACACACAGCACTCCAAGGAAATGCACAAGAAATATTTTGAGTTTTACATAATGAAATACAAGTACTGCAACAAGCAATGTACTCCACTTCTCCCAGCCCTCTGCAGTGGCAGCCTGCCCCATGCACAGATCTGGAGGGCACATGCATGCTGTGGCTGCGTGCATGCATGTGGCATTTAAAATCAGCAACATTATCGGTCACACCAGCCATAAAAAGCCAATTGCTGATAACGTCAATTTTCTTTTTATTGGTGCTGATACAATATAGACCAATGTATTGGTATACCTCTATTTCCTATACATATTACTTCAACATTTATATATTACAGCTCAGATTCAATCACAATATTTCCCATGTCACAAGTACCCGGTGTTGCTAATGCTCTTGGAGTAACATATCAGCTTACAGGTAAAATAAACTGACTTTTTACTGTCATACATGCCTATGATGTAAGTATAAACCTTTCATTAATAGTTGCTGGAGATTTCCAGCTCTCTGATTCATAAGGAGTTAGTAGGCTCACTGGATACAGAAATGTAAAATATTTTACATAAAAAAGAAAGCTGTACTATCCAGCTGACTGAGATGCTGACCAAACTAAACAGGACAGTATAGCTGTTCGCTAATCAGTTCTACACCTACCCCTACCTAATCATTCGGAAAAAAGGTTGGTTTGTTCTTAAAAGGTTTCCAGACTTTTCTGCTGTAGTTGTTTATATTGTTACAACAAATGGGCAGATTTATTATGGTCAGTGGATACTGTAGTCAGCTTTTTCAAAGTTTATCCTTGATTGCCACTATATCTTTTAACAGAATTAGAAGAATAAGGAGCTAATACTACTATTTTCAAAATTATAGCATAAAATGTATACTCTAGTTAACACAGAATGTGTCATCAACCTAGAACTAAGAATCTTTCATTCAAGTAACTTTACACCCAAGATACTCGGTTGATGCAGCATTCTTGAAGATCCAAAAAAACCTTCTTTGACACCAGACACTCATAATGAGTTAAATTTTTCATGATCATTTATCAAGGATTGTATTGGAATCTTGCTTGACTTATACACTTATGAAAATTTTTTGACGTTTTTGGTCGCCTACAAGTTCACTTAAAGGTACACGTAGCTTTCCATGCATGTGCTGAGTCACAAAATCATTTCAAAATGTATATAAAATACTTTTTCTCTTTGTGGGTACTGTAAAATAAAAGTTTATTTGCACTAGGAAAAAAGTTTAAATAGATATAAAATGCAAGGAACAACATACCTACAGGAAAAAACCCTAAATAAATATACTATAAGTCAATGGAATGGTAGAGACGCCCAAGCTTACTAAACCTTTGTCAGAGTAAGAAAGTTATCAGGTACCTTAGTCATTCCAGCAGTTACTAATCTCAGATGTTCCTTTAAGATGTCTTTACTAGTCAAGTATCCTTTGTCTTTGAACCCCTAATTTATATGGGTGGTGTAATATATTTCCATCTAGTGGCGGTTTGATGCAACTACAATGTGTTCAGGGAAACAGACAGACTAGAGCAGTGGTTTTAAACCTTTTTTTCATCTGCAGACTCCTAAAAAATGTAAAACGAAAGTGTGGACCTCTCTGAATGGTAAGTGTAGGTATTCACACACTTTTGATTGATCGTAGTCATCTTTCGTGGATCCCTTAGATACGGTCTGTGGACCACAAGTTAAAAACCACTGGACTAGAGAGACCCAGAGGTACACGAGCTTTACATACGTCTGAATGAGACTGGAAATGGCCATTAGCTAACAATGGAGATGTAGTAAAAGAGCAGTGTAGAGAGTGCCTGAAAAATTGTGATGAAGCGTTAATTGATCAGTTAACTCATGAAGGAAATGAGCTAATTCCTCTGAGTTACTCATTCCTAACTATGAGTTTGACATAGTTAAATCAAATAATCTGTGATTAAGACAGTTTCACAGACTACTATATGAATACATCTTATAACAGGTTATTGTGGTGGATTAAAAATGTAAGGTTTACCCTAAAAAAAAAAACAGAGGTCTAGAGATTTGGACGCCAGCTTGGAGTTCAATTCCCTCCTCTCCAAGAGTTTTCTATTGTGACCTCAGATTAGTAGTTTTGTCTCTGTGTTACAGCTCCTCATTTGGAAAATGAAAATAATGCTACTTCTTACCTCACAGATGTGTTGTAAGGATTGCAACTAAGATTCTCTCTACATTTAGGGTATACCCAAGTCTGGATTCAGGCATATTACCAAGTCTATCTCCCAGGCTAGGGACAGACATTCAAAAAGCCTTGATTCGATCTTTGCAGGTTAGTTTAACCTAGCTAAGCTTAACTGGTTTGTAGCTAGACAGACTTCCCAGAAATGCAAGCACATGCCTGCAGTGGCGTAGGCCAGAAGCCGGGGGAAGCTAGAGCAGCCCTCCCTCCCTTCCACTATGCTGAGCTGAGGGGGGAGTGGCTAGGCCCCAGCAGGAGACTGTGATTAGGGAGGGGTCTCCCTCCCTTTTGATCAGCCCAGCAGGGAATTGACAACAGTGTTTATCACCCCTAACTCAGTGTTTGTCATGCTATCAGAAAACAAACCTCTCTCCATTAGTTCAAGCTCTTCATAAACAGCTTTTCCAAGGAAGGAACTGGTCTCCCATGGCACAGATCGTAGCCAGCATGTGGCCTGCTAGCTAATGCTGTGCATCTATGTAAGGCAGAAGGGACAGGGATCCCTGCTTAGAAGGGAGCGGGGAGAGGGAAGGGGAAGCCAAGCAGATGCCTGCAGTCTCTGGGGGAGCTGCAGCCAAGGAGGAGAGGAGAGAGACCAGCCCTGTTGTGAAGCAGAGCCCTGCCCAGCAGAGAGAGCATGCTGGGATGCTGGGGCAGTCTGACTTAACTTAAACTAGCAAGGAGTCTAAGAAAGCTACTGCATTAAATCGGTTTGACCCAAACCAGTTAAGTTTGATACTACAGTCAACTAGGAGTATCTCAAACCGGTTTCAGCCATTTTCAAACTGGTTTATGTGCACTGAACACCTGTTCTGTTACAGGTTTAAATCAGATTTTGATCACTTCAACCTGTGTGGTGTGTGTGTGTGTGTGTGTGTGTGTGTGTGTGTGTGTGTGTGTGTGTGTGTGTGTGTGTGTGTGTGTGTGTGTGTGTGTGTGTGTGTGTGTGTGATGTCTGTCCCTAGCTCCAAAGTCCACGTTATTCAGCTGTACACATATACATAAACTGACTGTTAGAGTAGCTCCAGATAGCAAGGTGCTAAGAAACCTGGAACATGCCTCCAGAAATCCTACTGCCAGGCATGTGTAGCCATAGCACCAACATGCGTGTTTTATATTTCTTAGCATCTTACTAGCTGAAGCCACTCTACCAATCAGTTTATAGTGTAATTATGAATAAGCTTTTCTGTCCTGCACAGGCATGACCTCAGCCTAGCAGCCATGCTCAGCTGAGGCACTTCGTGCTCTACAACCCCCACATGTCTGTTTCCGTTGACCAACAAGCCGATATACATGGGAGAACTTGCTCTTGCTTGCAGACAAGTTGTTTATGCAGCACGATAGCTTTTCAATGAGACTGGACGACATTGCAGAAGCCGTTTTTGAACCACAGGAGGCAATGGGATTCAGAGTGCAATTCATGCATGGCAAACTGGACTGCAATGAGAATTACTACACTACAACTATGATGGAACCCCTTAGGAATGGGCCAGCACTTCTGCTATCCTTGACCACATCAAGGGAATGAGCAGTAATGGCTCCAGGATTTCCACATGAAGAAGCAGGCTTCCAAGGAGCATGCAAGGACCTTATCCTGATCCCCACAGCGCCAGAATACAACTGAGGTGGCTAGAGCAGTACATAAATGGGTTGCAATTATCTCCTGGATGCTGGCCACACCAGGCTGTTACAGGTTTGCTGCAAACCATTTTGGTGGACACATCAACTGTTGGTGTTATGAATATAAGAAGCATACCCAAAACAATGATTGATTTTCAAAGACTGCAATTCCCACATCACACTGAGGCTACTGACTGCATACGTTGGATCATAGTTCCTTCCCAAAAAAGGACAGAATGTCTAATACAAATTATTCTGCTCCCTTGTTCTATCATTCCCTGACTCTAGCACCTGCCAGAAGAAAGTGGCATACTTCTCAGTTGTGGGATGCTGTGGAACAAACACTGGGCTGCCAAAACGCAACATGGTGCTGCCTAAAAAACACTCTGGATACCAATTCCCTCTGTATTCTCGTGACACACTGCAGCCTGCACAGACTCTATGCAGCTAGAATTAGGTATTTTCACACAGAGTGGTCAAGAAATTGAAGATCTTCTGAATATATGCATCAGGTCTGCAGACACACCTGTCACTACCTGGGCTGGGTCCAGGTGAGCAAGGGAGGATAAAATAAAATTAAGAAAACAAAGCAAAAACCAATGCCTTTTTGTTTTTTACTCACATCCTGATGATGCAGAGTGATGTTTACTGAAAGCTTAGAACAGCTTCCTGGCTCTTGCTATTTTACACAAACTATTGTATAAACACGTTTATTCATAAAAAACAACAGAGCAAAAAGGGAAATAATATCAAAGTCACTTCAGGCATACCAGCTGCCTATCCACAAACAGAATTAACAAATGTATGGAGTAACGGCGAGATTTAGTGTACACTATATATAAAAAAAAAAATTCTGTAGAACAGGGAAATCAAGCATCCAGTACCATTGATACTGGAACTGGGTATCAGAAGTACACCTCCTGTTCTTTCCCAACAACAGACCTTTGCCCTTTGCACACGCTAATCAAATTAAGTGCTGCTGGACGGAGCACACTAGGTATCTGTCCATTCTAGTTCAGCCTTACACATTGATCAAAAACCCTAATTTCCAGGAGTGTACTGGACAAGGTACAAAAACAAGAAGTCTGTGGGCATGAGTGATGGTGGACACCAGTAACTGAACTATCGCTGATTGGTAGCTGCAATCTACGGGCCACCAGAGGATCAGCCAGCCCAACTCCTACAACCTCTAGCTTCAGGAATCTGGGAAGCGCTCTCCTTTCTCTGCATGTCCTGTCCACTTTCCTCTCTGTTACTTCAGGAGGATGCTCTTACACACCATGTTGCCAAACATCTCATCCCTAGCCATCTTCCTTCTCTTCCACTGAAAGAGAGGCCTGTTCCCAAGTGTCTTGGGTTGCAGTTTTATTCCATGCGAGAAGCAAGATGCCTGACAAGAGAAATAAAAGACCATGTTTTTGCCCAAGAAAAGTACTTCCACATTCTCTGTTATCACAAGACTATGATGTGTTACTTCCATCACTTTAGAATATTTTTATTACTTCTTGATTTACTGTTCAGAAGTTCAGGCTGTGAATTTTGCCAGCCCACAGATAGTATGGTAAGAATCACATATCATGTTTTAATTTATGCCTAGAGCTTTTTGTTTTGGGGGCATTTTGGCGAGGGGCAGGGAAGGTTGCAACTAGGGGATGCTGAACTAGGATGCAGACGTTTCCTTACACTGGACAGGTTCTTCAGCCCCTGCCTAACCAGCATGTCATAGACAGAGAACAGTAAGACCAGACTAGATTAGATTAATAATCTAAGATGTCAGGGATGATGTAAAGCCTGTAACCCTTCAATATATTTATTTACAGGAATAATTCAAAGAAAACAGTAATAGTTTTATTCTAGCCCCAACCCCCAGGCCCTGCACACACACTTTCAGCATCTATCATGGATCACACACGGTCAGCAAGGACAGCAGCATAAGAATGCATAAGGGTGCCCGGGGCAGCAGGGACTTTTGCACTGCCACTGTGATCAATCTCAAAGGTGTAGCAAAGCCAGTTCTTTCATCTGCCAGCCTCACTAGTGCCCGGGGTAGTTGACCTGTTAACTCCACCCTAGTTAAATCCCCAAGTGAGAAGGGAAAGGGAAGTGGATCCTGGCTATTTCATGACTTCCTCCCTCAGTAACAGTGAGCGAACAGGGAAGAACCCAGAGCCGAAGTTAAACCTATGCCATTGTACACAATATCTTCCACAATTGTTTTATTGATTACATCCTAAAAAAAAAATCTCTCTCTCCTGAACCTACACTGTTCCCAGTGCCAATAAAAGAGGGCAGGCACCACTTACCAGACTGCGTGTCTGATCCTGTGCTGCTCCATTTCCAAGCTGTTCTATGGGTTCATTTCCAAACTGGCCCTCAGAAAATTGACCCACCATGTCCTCTACGCCAGCTAGTTTCAGGCTACTCCTGGGCTTCCAACTCCCTGGTCTGTTCCTGAGACTCCTCCGTTACCTCCTCTATTCCACTCCCATCTCAGTTTCTTCTGGTCTGACAGTAAGACTCCTCTCATGTAGGAGAATGGACATAGGCTCTCTGCCCTGCATTTCTGAGCTCCTCATGGAAGGAACGTGTTGTGGCTGTGCTGCTGGCTATTCCCAGGAATGTCACTGTGGTACAAGGTTGTCAGGAGTCTGACACTTTTCACACTGCAGAGCACTCCAATAGGCACCCACTTCTCCCAGTTTCTTTGAGATGGTTTCCTGGAGCTGGATATTTCTGGTGTTTCCAATGTCCTCATAATGAGATGTTAACTACGACCTGGTCATCTTCCTACTAATCAACATACCGGATGAAAGATGGCTAGCTTGATTTGTGATAAAACTTGCACAGGCCACAAGGAAATGAGAGGTTAAAAGCTAGGAAAGTGTTTATGCATCTGCAAGCTGCTTCCAGTGCAACAAGCAAATAGGATGTGTATATGCAAGTCAAAAGGGCTAGACAAGACAGGCAAAGAAAACTAGCGGAAATGGCCTTGGAAAATTAACCACAACGGCCACTAGCCCAGGCTTTTGATATAAAGTGGGCAAGCAGGGGACAGGTCAGAGCTCAAACGTTCTGCCACGTGTACCCCGCCAACACGCCAGGTTGAGTTCAGCATGTTCCTATGCAATGCGTGCTGGCTCCGACAGTGGATAATAAGGGGGTCTGCACAATGCATGGAAACCACATTATCTTATGACAGGGTGGCTAATCTGCAGTGTGCGTGCCACAAGTGGCACAGACAACATCTGCATGTTGACAGATGTCAACATGCAGATGTTGACAGATTAGGGAGGGGACAGGCAGCACAACAGCAGATAGGGCAGGAAGAAGAAAGTATAAAGCAACAGATTGGGCCGGGAGCACAGGACAGGCAGTAGAAAGAAGAGCGACAGGTCAGGCAGGGGAAGGAGGAGATCAGATTGGCATTCAGTGAAGTTATACAGCTAATTTGTGGCATGCCTGGCTCCCACCGTTAAGATATTATACTAATGGAGAGGATATCAAGTGCCTGAGACAGAGCACACAAGAGGAATCCAGAGCTTACACTCCTTTACTATCTACTAATACTTTACCTAGAAAAGGTAAGATTCAGTTCATGCAAAAGATCTTGATACGATTAATGCAAATAAAAATAGTGACCATTAGTGTTGTGCACCACTTTAGTAAAACATCTCCCACCCCTACTGAGGAGGAGGAGAAAAATACTGGAAGGACATTGATAAAAAGGAAAAACAAAAAAATAACTGTCTCAGTCTGGAAAGCTTAAACTTTAGAAACTTTGAAGCAAAGTTGATGCAAATGATAATGGACAGTGGTTAAAATGGTCAAAGATTTCTGGAACAGAATGGTGTCAATGTTGAATTTTGCTGTAATGGTTCTCATAGAAAGTTAGTACTAACATCAGGCACGGCCTTCTCAGACAAAATCCACATGCTGCAACAACTTATTCCATCCATAAATGTGTTTCACATTGCTGTTTCAAAAATTAACTTCATACTTTTTTAAGAATTCAAGCAAACCAAAGGAAGATCCAAAGGACACTGCTTCCTCACTGCGCTTCCACCGCTGTCCCAGGCTGATCCAGGTGCAGGAAGAGCCTCAGAGCTGCCCCTATCCCGCGCCAGCTGCAGGCTGCGGCTGTCTAAGGTGCCAGGCTCAGCAGGAAATAGCGACGGCAGCACATAGGTTCCTCCTTCCGGCACCAGCTGCCCACCTCACCCCCTACCCTCCATGCCCTGGGAGCAGGTGCTGGAAAACAGGAACCTGGTTATCAGCCCCACCACCACTATCCCAGGCTGACACAGAGCCCCACAGCCTCTTTTAACCTACTCATTGTAGAATGGCTGAGCTCAGACAACAGCAGCATTGATCCACAAGCTCCTCTGTCCAGCACCTGCTCCCAACCAGGAGGGACATGGAACAGAGGCATGGATGGGCTGCACGCAGAGGCTGGAAAGAGGAAACTACCAACTACCACCACTGTCCCCCAACAGTCTTGGCACCCTGCAGTCACTCCCTACCACTCCTGGCTAGAGCAGCGTGGAAATGCTTCTGCCCCCAACTCCCTCAGCCCCAGGTCAACCAGACACAGCAGGAACAGTGGCAGAAAGGGCGGTGGGGTGGGTCCCCTCCCCCTTTGTGTGCCTGCAGTGCCCCCACTGCTGACCTGGGGGCTCCAGCCACACCTCACCCTATCCCCATGGTCAGAAGGGCAGTGTGCCAGGCCCTCCTTTAGTAAATCCTGGATCCACACATAAAGCAAACTGCAATCTTCAGTCTCCCTTTGGTCTGCCAGTGGGCATGCTAACTAATGCTAAAAAAAAAAAAAAAAAAAAAAAAAAAAAAAAAAAGGCTGCTTTGAAATGAGCAGTTGAGATGAGACTAAGGGATGTCAGGGTGGCGAGAGAGAGAAGTGTAACTCATGGTGTGGACAGACAACCATTATAATCAGAAAATACTATACTGAATAACAACTATTATGTCTCTCTACCTCTACTGCAGTATAAGTGGAATGAACCATTGTAACTTTAACCCAGTTCTACTCATTAAAAATGTTTAGCAGTTTTGCTAGCTTATGTTGCTATGGAAGTACATGGATTTAACTGTTAAACTTGGAACAGATTATGGTGTACCCACAAATTAAGCATCTCTCATTTGAAATTCACACCTCACCATGTCCTAGCACATATATGGCACAGAGGAGACTAGCAGTACTGCCGGCTGCTCCACAGCTTGATAGCAGGGGTAGAGAAAAAGGTGAAAGGAGAAGGATTAGAAAGAAATTCCAGAAAGAAGAAAAATAATCTGTCCTGTGAAGACAAATTTGCAACAGATGATCTAGTTAGAGAGAAAGAAGCTGAAGTTGAACCTCATTGCTGTGGACACCAGAAGAACTTTGGCACCAAGATCTCCAGTCCAAAATCTCCTTTGTGGCATAGTTGCAGGTATCACACCGAAAAACAGCTTCCAGAATGCCAAAAAGTCTAATGCTGCTTAACAAGTTTTCATGGAGTCTTAATTCAAACTGCCCTAAAGCCACACTAATTTCCAGGCAGTTCGCTTTATTAAAAAACATTACTTCCTTGTACCCTTCAAAAGATGCCCCAAAAGCTGCACTTAACTTACCTCTGTAATAAATGTAATGTCACCTATTACAACAAAATTCTCCATCGCACCTATGCACAAATAAGACAGAACACAAATCTAGCAGTCTCCCAGCTGCTTAAATAGTAGGGTTGTACAAGCACCCCACGGTCTTAAAAAGGGCATGGAGGCTGATTTAAGAGTGTGGCTCCACGTTGCAAGCAGCATTAGGCACTGGAGGAAGGACACGCTATTCCTCCTTGGAACCACAATAAAAAGGCACTGCTGTGCACACTGCTGCTAAACTGGCAGCCTCTCTCAAGGGAACAAAGACGAAGATTTTGTTCCGCTTGTGTCAGAAAAAACAATGTTGTAAAGTTTCTCTCTTCATTTCTCTGCTCATTACTGACAAATGTTTTGAGTTGGAAACTTGCAGATAGTTGTTACATAACCTTCCTAGGAATTCAGAGAATCTCTATATATAAAGTGTTATATAGGAAAAATAATCTGATTCTTTGTTTCAGAATTAGGTTAGAGATCTCGTTTAGAGAAGGGCAGCCCTTGAAAGCAAAGCTAATCATAAACATCTTGACAGAATTTGAAACTTCAGATTGCGTTCATTTTAATACTGTAATTCCCAAGCTGTAGCCTAGGCACCATCAGCAGTCTGAAAACAACTTTGCTAGAAGGCTGCTGAGATCTCATAATGCAAAAGGAAGGGCAAGATGGGACTTCATGGACTAACTTGATTAGAAACACATAGCGTCTGATCAAGTAGGCTGTTGCCTATGAAAGCTTATGCACTTCTGAATCACTAACTCAGAATCTTTAATTTTCTATTCCTAGGAGCAAATCATTTAAGATTTAAAGTTTCCTTACACATTATTTTAGCTGTGTTAATTTTTAATTATAAGAGCAAGTGTTTGAATCTCTTATGGTACTAGTTTTGGGAATTAAATTACTAGAAAAGGATAACAGTGTCACCAATTAGCGAAAGAAAAAAAAAAAAAAAAATCACATTAGAACAAGTCTTCCAAACATACAAAAAAATCAGGTGTACCTTTGAAGAAAGTTATTGCAATAAGCAGAATTCAAAAAGCATTTGGAATTATGTAACCAATGATTTTAAGTGTACCTTTTTTTTTTTTTTTAAAGGAATGTAGGCAACAGTGTATTAAACCTGTGAACTGACACTTGTAAAATGTGAAACAGAAAGGAAATAATGACGTCAATACACTTTTCACCCTGTTCTCTTGATCCACTCAACTTGGACAACATACGTGGAGATGAAGCAGCCCAATCAATGTAAGAGTATTGCCAAGACAACATATGAACTGTCAGAGTTGCCATCACTAACTCTGATGCATGGGATGTGCAAACAGCAGGGTGCTGAAGAGGGAATGGAGGCAGCATGGAGCGCACGCTAGCTACTCTGGACTGGCAAACAACTCATAGGAGGCCACAGAAGCCAAACACACATTAAATCTGTCATATGTTTCCTTTAATGTACAACAAAGGTTGGGCAAACTCCTGGACGGTGCGACTAGAAGGCATCTTAGAACCAGTTCTTCTCCTCCCCCACTCAATTCTTATGCACAGGCACACAGCTGTAAAGCATCAGGTCCACTGTTCCTTTTTACAGTAAGTTTGGCCAATCTAAACTGCATCCTATGAATAAAAGACATTTTTAAAGTTTTAATTTGCACATGCCAAAACAAACTGCCTGTTCTCTAACTGAAACATCACATAGATGTACCATAGTCAACTACACACACAAGCAGCAAACCCCAGCAAAAGCTGCTTATATTTTACAGACTGGCTTATACAATTTTTCTTTTTCTGGATATAGATTATGATCAGCATAGTACAACACTAACTATCAAATGGTTTGAGATGTTTCAGGAACAGTGCAAGACTTCTTGGCCAGGGTTTGCATTTGTAAAATGTATTCGCAGGTATTCTATTCAACTCTGTTTAAGCTGACTTGGTTATGGCATACCCAGAGTATTAAGCTTTACCACAAGATGTACTAGCTGGACTTGTCCTGTGGAGGACATCCACATGGATTAACAAAAACGGACAGCTATACGTCAAAGAGTATTTACTCTCTGAGCTGTGTTCCGAGTACAATCAGGTTATGCTTAAAGTTTTCCATGTTATTTTTACAACTTGTCACGCTCAGCAATTTATTTCATTCTGCTTTTAAATTTTAAACTTACAACTTTTCAGCAAGAAAAGATGCATCTTAAAAAACAAAAAAAGGAAACCTAAAGTATTATTCACATATATGTAGAAGTAGGTGCAAGTTTCTTGCAGGTTATCTACTGCCTAGCACCACAGTTAGCCATTTGTACCTGTCCACAACTGGCGCACAACAGAATTTTGAGTTGGTAGCTTGTTCTCCCTGCTTTGCACATATAGAAATGACTGCATAGGGTACAAGGTAGTGGAGAGTCTGAATCAACAATAATACCAAAAAAAAAAAAAAAATCAACAGGCCAAAACGATTACCACTAGGTGTCACCATTTGATACTATATAAAATATTAGAGACACGAGCAAGGAACAGTTGCTTCACTTCAAAATGATATGGTGGTGATACTGACTGCAGTGGAGACTTCTTTATTCAGCATCTCTTCACCTTCTCCCTAGTTCTTATTTTTATGCCTTTCAGATAAATACGAGATTTTCTGCTACAACAGTAAGAACCTCTTGTAGTCGACATCAGATACAAATGTCAGAGTAGATGTACTTTGTAACAGAAAATTAGATGGTACCAACCTATTGTAGGAATATGCCATCTATACAATATGCTATCGCTAAGTGGAGTTTTAAGGGAAATAAAATAAAATACTGTCTTTTAAAAAGTCTTTAAAAGGTTGCTTTTCTGAAGGGGAAAACTCAGACTACAAACCTTACTTTGCTAAAAATATTTAGGGTTCAGCTCTGTTACACTCTGCACAAGATTCATTAGGTGCCCATACTCCACTTATTAATCCCACAAAGGAGGAAGCTACGCTGTGCCTACTACAAAACACGATGCAAGAGCACATCCTCTTTGGGGTACACTGGCTGGCAGGCAACATTTGCACCACTCCCAATCAAGGGCAGTACTTTCAATCACAACTGAATCATCGTTTCGGAAGCAACTCTGATTTCACAACAATAGTTCTGTGGATTAGTCATTAACAGAGTCTTGGAAAATGGTCAATATTTTAGTTGTTACTTTTCATAATTTTATAAATGCTTTATTTAAAAATTAAAACAAACTTTACCAACTGTGGAGCTGTCTTCAAGTACCACATCTACATTTCTGTCTCTGTACTCCACCCTAAAATCAAGCATTCGTGGTTGTCTTTCCACTATTTGTCTGGATGGCACTACATGTCGAAATGCTGAAGATGAGGAAGAAGTCGAAGAGGCAGCAGTAGGATGACTTGAGGGACCATATGCTGGTCCTTGTAAAGCTTCTCCACCATATTCACTGAAAAATATATAGATAAGAGAATTTAAATCAGAACAGACTGAGAAAAGAACTATTTAAAGGAAAAGTTAAGCCAAGCAAAATGAGCAACAAACATACCGTCATCCACAGCTTACACCGCGGAGTCTACCATATTGCCTTATGAAACAGCATCAATTCTCCTAATACAGCCTTAGTATCATCTCCCCTACTGACAAATGCAGTATGCAGCAAAGAGGAGGGAAAAAGCAAACAGCCTAGAGCAGGAGGCTAGGGATTAGAAAAGCTAGATGCTTTCAAAATTGGCAGGGCCAGACAGAATATACCTTAAAGGACTCGGGGAACTGACCTCCAGAGTGCTGGAAATGGGGCAAATGCAGTATTCATCTTTAAGAAAGGGAAGAAGAAGGATCTAGGGAATAACAGACCAGTCAGTCTGACATCAATACCTGGAAAAGATCATGAAGCAGGTCATCAAGGGATCCATTTCAAAGCAGTTGGAGGAGAACAAAGTGATCACAAACAGCCAACATGGATTCACCAGGTCTAAAGAGCTACCAAATCATTTTCTTCTAGGATAAAGTGCCCGACTGTGAATGAGGGAGAATCGTGGATGTGATATGCCTTAGTTTTATCAAGGCTTTTGACACAGTCTCCCATGACACTCATTCACGAGCTATGGCATGGGTAGACAAAATATGGCTTGTGGACCAGGCAGACTTGGCTTCCAGGTAGCCCCAGCAGCTATGTCCCCTTCCATCTCCAGTGCCACTAGACCCAGCCCCGCTGCCCAGGCACCCCGACCCACCCACCCCTCACCCACCACTGCAGGCACTGAACAGAGCAGGTGGGAGGTGGATGGGGATGGGGCATAAGTAAAGTGGGGAGCAGTGTCCAGGACTGGGATAAGCAGCTGGGGTCGGGATTGCAGGGCAGTAACAACGCAGGGAAAGGAACCAGGGCAGAGCTGTGATCCACTTCCTACACATCCCTGCCCACAGAACCAGCGCTTGTCACAGTGACATGCAGGGAGTGGGTCACATCTCTGCCCTGGGCCCACAGTCACTGCCCTGAAGTCCCAGCCCCAGCCACCGGTACCATTCCCAGACACCACTTCCCACCTACCCGCTGCCCCATCCCATCCACCCAGCTGAGTGCACCCTGACCACTGGGGGTCCCAGCCACCCCACCTACTCCATCCAGCAGCCCTGGCAGTGTGTGTGGGGTGGACAGGCCTAGAACTAGTTAGGATCAACTGGCATCTCTCTTGGCCTCCCCAGTGTAAAAGCCTTAACTGGGGGGCAGGGGAGGGGAGGGGCTGGGACAGGCATGACCTGGTCAGCATCCCCTTCCCCCCTCCAGCCACTGACAGTGCACCACAATTCCTTAAGTGGCCTTCCAGCCCAAATAAATCGCTGACCTGGAGCTAGGGCAATAAAGACTAAATGAAAATACTGCAAGGTGGACTGGTTGCTCATAGGATGTATCAAGTGGTGCTCCCCAAGGCCAGTTTGGGTCCAGTATTGCTCAATTTCTTCATTAATAATATGAACAATGGGAATGACAGCACACAGGAAATTTGTGGACAACACCTAGTTGGGTGGAGTTGCATACAGTCGAAACAGTAAGGCTAGGATCCAGAATGACCCAGACAAACTGGTCTGAAAGCAATCAGACAAAATTCAACAAAGACAAGTACAAAGTCCTGCAATTATGATGAAATAATTGCATGCACAACAACAGACTGCAGGATGATGGCTAGGTTGCAATAATACAGAGAAGGACCCAAGGGTTACAGTGGACCACAATCTATATATGAGTCAACAGCATGTTCTTGTTGCAAAAAACAGAGTCAACACCATACCGGGATATATTGAATAATATATAAGAATGTCACTTGCAAATCAAGGGAAGTGATTCAGCCGTCATCTGGCACTGGTGAGGCCTGAGCTGGAGTACTGTATCCAGTTTTGGGGCCTGCAGTTCAAGATGTGGTCAGGTTAGGAAAAAAAGTCCAGCAAAGAGGAACAAAAATTAGAGGCCTCAGAAACATGACTTAAGAAGAAATGCTGAAAGAGCTAGGTTTATTTAGTCAGGAGAAGAGAAGGCCAAGGTAGAATTTGGTAACAGTCTTCAAATACTTGAGGGGCAGATACAAAGAGGAAGGAGGTAGACTATGGACAGAACTAGAAGCAATGGCCTCAAGCTTCAAGCAGGGGAAATTCAGGTTGAAGATTAGGAAGAATTCTCTCACTATGAGGGTAGCTAAGCATTGGAACAAGCTACCTAGAGAGGTTGTGGGATCTCCCTGGAAATTTTCAAGAGCACTGCAAGCACCAGTCCATTACATCAGCAGGCTAATTCTATCCCAACCAGTAACCAGATAGGGCAGAAGACAAAGCACAGTAGTATTCTACATCTGATAGCCATTTTTTTCAGAAAACAAGAAAGGAAAATGAAATAAATACTTTGCATCAGACCATGACAAGAAATAATAGATGCATTAGTTTAATACTAAATATATCTAGTGTACGTTAAATGTACAGAATGATGAAGTACAGCTACTTTTTCAGCTTCCTATCCCTCAAACCTAAGTGCACTTGTGCAAGGGCCAGCCGCAATCTAGCTCAAGGGAAAAAGGCTAGAGTGAACAAAGCATTGCAGAGAAGATTAATTTTAAAAACACCACTGTTGGAAAAGTATTTCATCTCCTTCATCCAGCATCTGTCCAGCAAGCACACTGCTAGAGATTAGAAAGCAGCATGACAAAACAAAACAAACTGCAATCCTCTTCAAGCCAAAGAATTTGCAGCCATTGACAAAATGAGCACATCACCTGTAGAAACAAGCATTCTACCAACATGGTCCGAGCTAAAACATTTGCAGAGAAAGCAGGAAGTTCTGCCTTACAAAATGTGGCCACTGTTCTGCAGTAGGCTTTATGGATGAAATCTGAATGAAGAAACTTTGAAGAGAACTACTTAAGTTTGTGATCTTTCCTTTTCTACAGGGCACTCATTGAAAAGTTCCTCAAACAACAAAAATAAAAAACCCTACGTGGAGCATCAAACTATCTTGAGGATTAAATAAAACCAATAAGCACAGCCAACTGTTGCACACACAGCTATATAAACAGCAAATACTGCCTACAGTCCCAACTGTCTCCTAGTGCAATTCCTATCAGTGTGCCTCCCACATTCTGAAAAGAAAAAAAATTAAGTGTTATTTTTCCTGGTAGTACAAAGGACTTTTTTCGTTTTCTCTAGTCAGCAGACAAACAAAAACTCTCAGCTATGTAAAACCCACAAGGATTTCAGTTCTAAAACACACAAGGAATCTATTTTGTTTTATGGACTTCCCTTTTTAGAAAAAATTACAATACTGCATACCATAAGGCATTTGTTATGTAGGGTTAACCAATTAACATTGGTTTAGTTCTTTGAAAAAAAGTAAGTAACTACTGTACATTAAAAGTATGTGATAATTTTGCTAACAACCATAAGGAGCAAAGAACCTATTCTAATTCTCAGAATGCACTTCTTTCTCTAAAATCACAATTGTATTGTATCAATAGGAAAACATGTTTTTCCCTGGCTCATTACTTACAAAATTAAACCTAATTATTATTATTAAATGCATCATAAAAGGTATCCTGGATGAACAATCAGTAACTAACAGCTCAAAATGCAATGATTTAGTTCAGCAAAACTTTTTTGTAGACATTCCTGAAAAATTTCACCCAGAAGGTAATGCAACTGCCTTCAAAAAGCAATGGAAATTGGGTGCCTGCCTCAGCACCGGGGATCTGGGGTTTTTATTTGCTGCGGAAACATGCAGAGAAAATTGGAGAAAAGTAGATTTTCCCCTTTAAAAGGAGAAAAATGTGGGTAATGGTGGGTTTCTGCTTCCAGGCTGACAAAGTTGCGCATGCAGGCTAGGGGAGCACAGGTGACATAGCACAGGGGGTACATGTCCCTTGAGATTTCTGCACCTGCAGTGGGGTGCGGGGCTGCAGCCAGACAGGACCAGCTCCAGGGGAGCTGCTTCCAGAGCCCAGCAGGAGGGAGCGCTGAGGCACCATGGCTGCCAAGGTGAAGTGCCCCCCTGCACACCCAGCATCAGCAGGGGGCACAACTCCACATCACCACTTCCGCTACTCCTGTGCCTCACCCTGGTAGTGCAGCGCTCCCTCCCACACTGGGTGCCACCTGCTTGACTCCTGCCCAGAACTGGTCCAGCCTGGCTGCAGCCCCATGCCCCACTGTGGGCTCAGACATCTCAGAGGGCATGTGCTCCTCCCAACCCCCAATGTCACCTGTGCCCACACCCCTCCTTCTCCACATACCAGTCCCAAGGCTGCTCAGTGCCACAAAGCAGCAGGGGGATAGCCAGGGAGGCCCTGATTTTCCATGTTGAAAAACAAACAATCAAATGCCAAAACATGAGCATTTAGAATTAATTTTATTATAATGATTGAGCCATTAATAGGCTTCCAAACTGCTTTAAAATTGTAAACAACAATAAAACATTGTGTTCAACCAATAAACCCTCTCTCTCTCTCTCTCTCTCTCGATATAGATATAGATATTAGGGCTGTGCAAAACTTGGATAGCTGATTTGATTCAGAGAAGATCTGGCCTGATTGGGGACCAAATCTCCAAATCCCAATCAAATCAGGAGACCAAGGAAAAGCTTCAAATAAATGCAAAGCATCCAAATCAATTCAGAAAAGCATCGGAAAAAGATTAGGTCAATTCAGAGATTTGGCCATAGACTAAACAGGCAGCTGACAACTGCCTCAAGTTGCTAAACCTGTTGGGGTTGGGAGAGGGAAGGATTGGGGCTGGGGTTTGGACAAGCTGCCCAGCCAGGGTGAAGGGCACAGCAGTGCTGGGAGCTGGGGCTATGCCCTGCTGCTGTTTGCCCAGACAGGGCAAGGGGGACACACAGGATGCAGGCATGGCTTTCTCCAGGCAGAAGGGGGCAAGCGGCAGGGCAGAGCCCCTGATCCCAGCACTGCTGCACCCACATCCTGCACCCCCTGCCCCAGCCGGCAAGTGGTGGCATGGCACAGCCCCCACTCCCAATACTGATGCAGGCACAGCAGTGCTGGGAACAGGGGCTATGCCCTGCTGCCACCCAGAGTGAGCCACGCCTGCATTGCACTTCCCCCTCCCCCAGGCTGGCTGGACAAGCAGCAGCCAGGCAGAGCCCCTGCCGCTCACTGAACTGAGGCAGATGCCGGCACAGCCAGAGGAGCCATGGGAGAAACCCCCATGGCTTCCCTGCTTAGCCCCACCCCCACCCAGCTCCAGCCTAGTTCCGGTACTCTAGTAAAAAAAAAAAAAAAAAAAAAAAAAAAAAAAAAAAAAAAAAAAAAAAAACCCCCCCCCCCCCGGGTCCGGCCTCCGGTTAGGGGGGCCTCCGGCCCAGTGGGGCAGGAGGCCCCGCGGCTTGCAG
>JAGPOW010001543.1:13836807-13859476 GCA_030014935.1 Caiman crocodilus | reverse complement strand
GATCCCTCTCTGCCTCCGTGCCACCCAGCAGGTCATTCCCTAGGCAGTAGGTGTGCTGGACATTTTTCCTCCCTAGGTGCAGCACTTTGCATTTCTCCTTGTTGAACTTCATTCTGTTATTTTCTGCCCACTTGTCCAACCTGTCCAGGTCTACTTGTAGTTGTTCCCTGCCCTTCGGCACGTCCACTTCTTCCCACAGCTTTGTGTCATCCGCAAACTTGGAAAGAGTACACTTCACTCCCTCGTCCAAGTCACTGATGAAGATATTGAAAAGTATTGGTCCAAGGACCGAGCCCTGCGGGACCCCACTGCCCACACCCTTCCAGGTCGATACCGACCCATCCATTATGACTCTCTGGGTATGACCCTCTAGCTAATTTGCCACCCACCCGACTGTGTAGTCATCCAAATCACAGCCTCTTAACTTGTTCACCAGTATGGGGTGGGATACCGTATCGAAGGCTTTCCTCAAGTCTAAGTGTATGACATCAACCCCTAGTCCTGCGTCCAGGTGTTTTGTAACCTGGTCATAAAAAGAGACTAGAGACTAGACTAGATTGTGATGTAGGACAACTTGTGTACATTATAAAAAATAAAGTTAAAACAGCAAGTGTTATTGACCAAAAAAAAAAGAAAAAGAAAGCTTGTTCATATTTGGTATCCACTCACAAACAGAATCAATATTTAGCTAAATGAAGTGTCGCAAGTGTGACAGAGAAAGCACACAGGTATTTTACTGAGGTTTTTTGTCTCCGCTCTTGGTAAAAATGGCAAAATCTTATCTACAAATCAGTGTAGCAACCATAGCTTAGGGCATAGGAATTAAAGTCGATTATAACAATGGGAGTTCAAAAATTCTGGTGGCTAGAAACAGTGCTCTAAGGTTGGTCCTAGTTCTGACTCCTTGGAGGAAATCACCACAAAAAGGAAAAAAAAAACCAAAAACAAAAAACCCAAACAAATTAAAAACTCACTATTGCTCCCCCTGAAGTTCCTACTGTAAGTTTTAATCCATTTCCATCTGTTTTATATATGATCACCAGTCCTTCACTATCCACTTACTTCATGAGCAGCAGGATTGCATTAGAATACGGTCTTCTTTCTGCTGTCTCTTTTAATTAAAAAAAGGGTGAAAGTATGTGTCTCTAAAAAGTGTTATGCCAAGCCGCTTCCAAATTTTGGGAGCACTGGAAATGTTCAGAAGTTTATGTAGCCTGTGTGGAATTCAGTGTTCATCTAGGCAGATCCACTGGACTCTGGACAGCCAAAATCTATCAACTTGGATTTTGCAAGCCGGGATACACAATCATATACCTAGCACCTCTGTAACAGTCTTCAAAGAAATACAATTTAAAGCAGATGGCTAATGAACCAAATGGAATCTATAATTTTAAACATGTTATGGTAATCTGTGTTATTTCAGTAAATATCCAGTCATTTTTATACTTTATTAATATCATCTGGACTATAAATACCATCAAGGCTCCTGTTGTAAATTAGCAGACAGAGCACCATAGTTACTAAGGCTTGCTATGCATTGTGTATTATTTTTTTTTCCACACTGAATAATGCAGTTTACCACAGTTCAAATGATGACAAACTAAACAAACCTACAGAAAAGCTATCCCTAACTGGAGCAAAAGAAGCCTGTTACTAAGCTAATGTTCAGATGCTGTTTATCCATCGTGGTTACCTCACCCAAAAATTTATTCTGAACCATGTGCAATGTATTTGGTGATGAGAGACTGCAGACATTGATCATATTAATCTGTTAAACTCTTCAGGAGACATTTTCTCCAATTTCAGTAGACACAAAGGAAAAACTATTGCATTTGCTGATAAAGAATAAAATATATTCTCTTTTCTGTCTGGGAATCACCCAAGGCAAGAACAGATCTTATATTATAGAACAACTACTAATAATGATCTATCAACATCCTAAAATTCTCTATATTCAAAGGCAGTCATTGCCAATACAACTTCCATCTAGCCCAGAAATTCAACAATTCACAACACTGCCATGCTTTCACCCAAAATAGGGGGAAAGAAGCCTGCAGCCTACCACAAAAAAAAACAAAACAACTACTAGACTTAAATACACAAATTATAAAATGACAATATCCACAGTAACGATAACGCTATGATTACAAAACCGGGTGCTATGAAACAAAACCAAAGTTATTAAAAACATTATGTCCAACACAAATATATTTATGATGCCAGATGTCTTTCCTGGAAAATAAAAAGCTATGCAACAAAGCCAACATTCTGACAAACATATAAAAATTTGGGCAAGATGGAATTATCGAAGCACTCACAAAAAATATTAAGGGAATTCAGGATGCCTATAAATTGCTGAGGCAAAACCGGTGTGAAATCTGGAGTCTTCCTCAAACTACATCCTTAAATCGACTTAGTTAGCTTTGTCTGCATATAATATAAGATAGCACTAACAGAGAAAATTTAAGGGTGGCATTGACTGATGAAGTGAAACAACTAGACAGTGAACAACTCAACCCAAAATACACCATTACAGTTGTTGCAAGTAGCAACTTGAAATTGGAGCATACCCCAACTTACCTAGAAGTCACATTAGACCACTCCCTCACCTAGAAACACATTCAGAAGGTCAGCAGTAAAGTCTCTGCACGGGTAGCTGCCTGAAGATGTTTAGCCAGCGTGACATGGATTGCCAACTTCAAAGTGCTCCTGGCCCGCTAGTATATGCCCCAGCCAAACATTGTGCCTCTGTATGGTCCAGAAGTCACACTAAAAAGCTTGACACTGTACTTAAGAGTGTACTGAGACTCAAAACAAGCTGCACAACTTGCACGCACACAACTGGATGCTGTGTGAACATGGCATCCAGCAAACGGCACAACACTTAAATCGGAAGCTGCAATATCTACAAATCCCAGATGGGACAAATGGAACCTGCACATGAAGCAATAACACCAGACAATGGCTCAGATCTGGAAGCTGGTATCTGACACCACATAAAAGAAGAAGTAATGACTGACAATACCTTTGTGGCACAAGTCATCCCTGCTTTCCCCTCTACCAGCACAAACTCTGTAATCTTGGGTATTAACTGGGGGAGCTGTACAATTATGACATTTTCTAGTAATCACTAACAATTCCAAAATTATATGGTTCCATTAATCACTCCAATTATTACAAAGGTAATATAGGTGATTAAATAAATCATTTTTCCCCTTCTCTATAAAGCAGCAACCTTTGCACAAAGCGTAGATAGAATTTTCCTCTGACTACAAATGGAAGACTTTATTTCTGGATGTCCAAAGAAAAGTTACATACACTTCTTTAAAGCAAAAACTAGTTCTGTATAGAACAGGTTCGTTATAGACGCAAGACAATTCCTGGAAGAACGAATCTCTCTCTCTTTCTTTTTTCTCCACAAAAAGCAACTAGACTGTAGTTGCTGCCCTGCCTGGTAGATCTCCTACAAAAAAATTCCCACATTCAAACCTTAGTCTCCACAAAGTAGAAAACCCTGGTTTTAGTTCCAGTAAGAGAAACTATGGATTTGCCTTAAGCATGATGCCTATGTTTCTTCTTAAGTTAAACAAGTTTCACAAGCAGTGGGTGCAAATGGATACAAACTGGCCATTAGAAAACAGCTTTATGGATGGGAAGGTGACAAAGCCAAAGTACAGGTACTTCTCACTCATCCCAGTTAACGTTGCATTATTACGTCTCTGAGCTACTAGAGAATATACTCGTTTAAAGTCACGCAATGTTCGGCTATAATGTTGCTTGGCCGCCGCCTGCTAGTAGTTACCTACTGTGACATAATTGGATTTGCTTAAAGTCACATTTTTCAAGAATGTAACTACAGCATTAAGTGAGGAGTAGCTATAAGAAGATAATGAAAGAACAATATTTGCAGGAAAAAGTGAATTCTTGGACATATTTGCAGTTAAACTGAAAACGACATAAGGCCATTTTAATTCCATTTGGGAGGGGTTTGCACGAGCCTTGAAGCAAAATAAACTCTTAATGCTTATCTTACTTAAGCAACAGCATTGTGCATGAAACAGTCACCAAGCCAGGAAGAACTGCTGAGATAGCCCAAAATAAGGCCTACAAACAGTCACCAATACAGATGCTTCAGAGCAACTTGCAATGAAAACATGATGAAATAATCTGCCTACAGGACCATTTTCTTCCAAACTCCCACTGTTTAACAGTTGGCCTATGCCTAATAAAATGTATAAGTTTATGTTCTGTTTAGTATAAACATGGATGGTCTCATCATCAACATCTGAACCTTTCATGACTCCCAATAAGAACTTACATCAAGAAAAAGACAGAATTTATTGGGTCCTGTAGCCAGACACTGTTGGCACCTGCCACTTTGAGGGCTGGAGCAGGCAGCAGCCAGGTGCTTGACTGCGGCAATCCTGGGCAGCCCGCTCCCCCATTTGTCCTCCTGGCACATAGCACTTCAGCATGCTTTGCACTGCCTTTTTTTCTGGGGCTTAAGGTACCATTTGCCTCAGCGCTGCAAATCAGCAGTACAGGGCATAGTTCAATGTGCAACATGTGCATTTTATGGCACCATAGAGGTTCGCAGCACCACAAACCACACATCTGTGCATCTGGTCCAGCCAACAGGGCAGTTTTACTGAAATGCTAAAGCAAGAACTACACTGACATTAGCTCAAAAACATGCATATAAAAAAGACGAGTTTAGAGCCTGCGAGGAATCTTGTCCATCACAGAGGGGAAAATTTTTGCTAAACCCTTGAAAAATTTAGTACAACTTGGGGGGGAATATAGAATAGCTATCAACAGTGGATAAGACAGAACTAAGAAATTCAGGTAGCTAATATGTAGTTTATAATAAAAGGAACAAATGCTTTGTATGGTGAAAAAAAAAAAAAAAAAAAAAAGTCTTCACTTGGCACCCAGCATGAAGACACAACCATTTTGCCAGGCCAGTAGAATCCTTTCTGCTATGGATAAGACCATACACATGATGGCAGCCAAGCACTCCTGCTCTAGCTATGAGAGCTACCCAACATCCAGCTATTCAGGTGAAGAGATTAGCACCTTGCCACTTTTCTGAATTACAAGATCTGGAACCAGTGGCACAGAGATGGGATTTGAGCTGGAGAGGAACAGCAGTTCCTAACAGCTTGTATTGCTATCCTGGGTCACCTTATTGATCAGACGTAGGAAAAACGATGTACAAGAGATCCTCTGACCATGGAGTCAGGAAGAATGCCAATGACCCGAGGCATAATATTCTTCGCTTGCTGCTGAGGGCAGCTGTGAACAGGTTAGTCTCGGAGTGGCTTCATTCCACAAAACGTCAGGAGAGGATCAAATTCTTGACCTCATGCTCTCAGCAAATGAACAAATTGTATCAGCAGGGTAGTCTTATAACGTCAGAGGCACAGTAGGTGCTCACCTGTCTGCAGTACATGATGGTGAATGCATCAGTGCCACATACAAAGAGCCTCCCTGTTGAAGAGGGAGGACTTTATTGTCTTTTCCCTATTTGCCGATATAAACCGGAGTGGCCAACCGGCAGCATAGCCCTGGCACAAAGTAGCCTCTACGGGTGCCTATGCATGTGCTCCAACACATTCTAATCAAGTCTACTCAATTAGATGCAATTAACTGAATCTGCCCGCATGCTAATAGAATGCTCTGGCATCGCCGCAGCATCACATGTATAAACCCCCATGGGTTTAAAAATGGTCCCTGGGTCACTTTAACTAAAGCTTGTCAAATGAGCTCTAGTTAAAGCATCCCACAGCCATTTATAAACATGCAGGGGCTTAAAACACGTGGTGCTGCATCATTTTAATTGGAGCAGGTCTCCAGGAACCGCTCTAATTAAAACACCACCCCCCCACCCTCGGGCACATGAATAGCACTCCACGTGTGGCACTCAGCAGATTGAAAGTGAGGGGGGAAAGGCCCCACCGGGCAGATGAGGTAGGCAGCACAAGACAGGCCACAGAAAGCAGAGTACCAGATCAGGTAGGGAACATAGGACAGAGCAGGAAACCAGACTGTGAGGGAAAAGTGACCAGAAGTGGTAAGTCAAGGAAGGTGCTGGGATTAATTAGTGGCATGCCTGCCAAAAAGGTTGGCCCCCACTGAAAAAACCATGGAGATAATGTAGCATTGCTCAATTATGATAACCTAAAATGCAGCTGAGGAAAGCCTTGCATGCCTGTCTGACAGCTCTCAGCAAGAGCAAGTTTAAAAAAGGGGGAAAAAAAACAACAACAAAAAAAATCACCCTAATGAGGCAAGAGGCATCTGTCATCACTGTAAGTTGAGACAGAGGCTGGAATGGATCTCCTCTGCAAATGCTGTCTGGTTCTTTCCACCATGCTAAAAAATCCAGTACTGATACAGGAATCACCACAGTCAAATCCAAAGGATGCCTCTCTGTAACAGTGCCCCTACCTCACTGCTGAGAAGGGGGAGCAGCAAACCCTGGGGCCTGCTGGGTGGCCAAGCCCCTGGGAACAGATGTGATGTTGGGAAGGACCCGAGTAATAACTCAGCACAGACCCAGCAACAGCATCAGAGGCTGAAGTTTTTCACAGAAGCACTGCAGGGCCCAGCAGCAGTGAGTTACCCCAAGGCTGAGCCAGCAAGCCAAAAATCGAGTTGACCGGCAGGGGCCTGAGCTAGAGGGGGGCACTCTGGCCCTAGAGGCTGAAGGGGAAGGAGCCCTGCAGCAGACCCCTACAGAGGAAAGCCTGAGAGACATCCTGCTATACCCCAGAGATCGGACAGCAAGGAGCAAAGGGCTAGCAAAGAATGAGACTCAGTACAGATGGGGAATTTCAGACAGCTAGCCAGCTGAAGAATTAATTTGGAGTCAGTGGGCTGATGTTTTAGTTTGTGTTTTACCTGGCAGTTTGGGTTTGCGACTAAACAGTGGTTTGGAGGTCCCATTAATGCTCAAGGGACATGTGATCACCTACAGCCCTTACAGGGGTCAGGCTCCAGGTAGAATTTGGGGCCAGAAGGCCCAGAGCAGGGCAGAGTTTGGGGACTGGGACCCAGAAACCAGGTCTAGCACAGCGGACCTAGGCTACAGGAACCAATAAGAGAAAGGGGTGGGGGGCAAATCTGGGAAGGCCTCTGCCCTGTCAAAATGATAGAAAAGTCTGAGACGGCTTGGCATCAGATTGAGGTCAAATGCCCACCAAAACCATGCACCTAGCCCTTAAGACATAACCAATGCCCCAGAAGAACCAACTGGCACATCAAAGAACTGGGGCTTGGTCTTGGGACCTATTAGGCAGCCTCCCATCCAACTAAATAGCTACATATACAATATGATGGACATGTAAGAAGGTCATGGCACTCTGGAGCTAGAGCAGCATAAAGGGTCATGGTACCCCAGGGGACATGCTAGCCACCAACCCTGAAGCACAATCCAGCTACATTCTCCAAGGAGAAAACGAGTGGTGGCAGTGTATACACCTGTGGCAGAGTCTGGAACGTGTCATTACAAAAGCATGCAAAGAGACAAGCTTACAATGATTGTGGGAAACCTCTGGAATCCAGGAAATAACACCCAGGGCTTGGAAATGGTCCCAAGGGATGAAGAGCCTCACAAGTACTGTAAACAGTGGCCCCAAAGAGGTCTAGTGACATCAGTATCATTAGTATTGACTTCTGGTATTTCATCCCCAAAACTGAGCGACTGAAACAAGGTTACAATAATATTTAAATGGTGCATAACCTTTTCTATTGTGGTATTTCCAGACAAGGAAATAACAATTCTGGCTTCAAAAGTGTACAGCTGTCCCCGAGAAGCTTCTCGGGTCTTGAAAGCAGGGAGCAGCAACCTGTGATCCACAAGTCAGATTCAGCTCACAGATTTTATCCAGCCTACCATATGGGAATAGCGCAGAGCAGAGGTCAACCAGAGATGTCCCATACCCAGTACACACTCAACTCACATGCCAAGACCTGCCATCACACCTCTTGCTACTGCCTAATGGACCTGGGGTAGCATGAGCTGTCATCTTCTGCCCAACCTCTTCCTAAGGGGTTGCCAACAAAACAGTGGCTATTTATCTCGAGACAGTTTGTAGGCATGGGGAGGTCACCTGCTCCGTGGTGTTGTGGCCTCATGCCTAGCAGCATGGTGGGGTACAAAATGAGACAGCAGTGCCAGGGCAGTAAGTGACAGCTCTGTACCCAACTCCAGATAGGGCTGCCATCCTGCTGGGCAGTCCCACCCCACCTCACTGTGTCAGCTCTGTCTGTTTGTCCTCCCATTCACATCTGTGTTCCTGCAGGGATACCTTTATAGCAACTGCTTTCAGTTTGGCCTGAAACAGACCCTGAGGCAGCTCACTTGGAAATGTGAATTCCAGCAGATCTGCAATGGCTCCAAGCTGAGGGTGTGGAGCACTGGTAACACCAAAGTTTCAGCCCCCCAGGTCTGGGGCCAGTCCCCGCTGCCTTGAGGCTGGCTTGAGGATGGTCAGGCATCCTGTGACAGATGTCTGAAGACACCTGTGAAAAACTTGTGAGCTCGTTTTCCAATGAACTAATTGTCTAGTTCAGGCACTGGCAACCCATGGCCCATGGAACATCTAATGACTGCCAATTTTGACTCACCTTAGAACTGAGCTGTGCTAAATTTGGCCTGGTCTCAGTGAAAGGTTACCAAATAGTATGCACTCAGTACTTCATCTCCTCACTGCAAGAGAATGAGGAGTATCTGAGACAAGGCTGAAGTGCTTTCTGCTCAGGACTTGATGACTGAGCACACCCACAAAGGAACGCATCTGGAGTGTCTTACTTTCACCCAATGGAAACAGCTAGGACTCAGTCCTCAAAAAAAAAAAAAAAAAAGAAAGAAAAATCAGCCTCTCCTCTTCATCTCAGTCATGGAAGATGGATTGGAGGAGACTGTAGAAACATCTCAAACAATTCAAATGTCATCTCACAGCATGGTAAAGGACCTCTGCCCCCAAAGAATTCCCAAACTCCTTCAAGCCACTTCGGCGCTCTTACAATGACCACTCTTAACAGACACATAAGGAACCTGCATGAGGTTTTATAACGAAAGGATTAGGAGGGAAATTCAAAATTAAAAATCAGCTCTCACCTACCTTAAAATGAAGGTGCTCCAAACTATAAGACATTAAGTTTCCTGTTATCATATCAAATATATCTTTTTATTCAGAGAGAACAATGTCTGTCCTTTACAGCAAGTCTGCATCTGCCAGCTATTCCAGCAAATACCTCCTAGTACAGATGCAGCTAATAACAGTTTAAAAAAAAAATTGTAATAAATTTTGTAAGTATAGTTGACTCGAGGCACCAGACAGAAAATGCCAGCTCTTAGTTTTCAACTCATTTGTTAACCATGGAAAATAGAGCAACTTTCCTGTTGCAAAAGAACTCAAAGGTCAGGATGTATTTATCAATATGAATTCCTATTAAAAATCTCTGGGTTAAATCTTGTGAATCAGGTTTGCATACCCGATTCACAAGATACCAGTTGCAATGTTGCATACCAGTGCTAACATTGACTGGCGCTCCACGGCACCTTTGAAAGGATCTCACGCACCCCAGGGTGCCAGGACATCATGGCTGGGAATCACTGGTCTATATCCACTCCCTAGTATTACTCTATCCATATTAGGGATTTTGCCAGGACTAAATATTACCAAAGGGAAAAAAAAAAAAGGAAAATTGCAAAAATTTCTAGTACAGGCCTGATCTTAAACACAATAAGTTAAGGCCAGCAAGCTGGATTTGGATCTGGCCTGTGAGTCTCAGACCAACCATGTTCTGCAAGCAGCGTGCAGAGCCAGTCTGGTCCACAGGTCAGGTGCTAGAACTGCGGCACACAGCCACACATTGCGTGTACTACCCACACCAAACCAGTCCTGTGTTTTGTCTTCAGGGCCAGTCCAGATTGGGTCACAGCACTGGCAGCATACAGGGCCAGTCCGGCAGGGCAGCACATGCAGTAAATGCTATGCCAGCCCCTCACCCACGGTTCATGTGGCCAGTTCAGGCCTGCATACCGCATGCAGCACATACTAGCCCCACTCCAGGGCTCATTCTGCATGCAGCACACAGGGCCAGCACCAGGCGCACAGCATGTGGCACCCAGCCAGCCCAGCCCTGCATGCTAGCTCCAGTGTGCATGGGCCCCAGGCTGTTCAATCTGGACTGGCCCTGGCTCTGCACACCGACTCCAGTCCAGTGGGGTGCTGCACACAGCCAGCACCCTGGATCCTCTATGCTGCATGCAGCATCGGGTCCAGCCCTCACACCACATGCAGTGCAGGCCCTGAAGTGGGGCCAGACCAGGCACACATGCCACATGTGGTGCAGGAGGCCAGCTTGAGGTGTGCACACCAGCCCTGCATGCCAGCTCATGTCCGTGGCCCCAATCTAGCTTGCAGGTTGCCACAGGATGCTCATGTGATGCATGCAGCTAAATGAGTTTGATACCCCTGGATTAAGGAAGCTGAAATTTTGAGCCTAGTCGATCCATTTTTTTCCCCTTTTACAAAAATGGTATTGCAATACTGTATCTGACAAAGCTCTGCGTATGATAGGTCCACCTCTCAGACCTGGCAGCAATTACAGCTTGCTTCCAGAAGAGGGCAGTGGGACCTACCCACAAAGTCATCTTATGTGGCAAAGCCCATTCTATTTCTAGAGGATAAGAACCAAATCAAGAACCTGAATATTAATTATTTGCTTATATCCCAAAAGCGTTTAAAACAATTACATGAATTTCCCCCCCAGGCAGATAGTTCAAAAAAACATTAACAAAAACAAACAAACAAACAAACAAACAAACAAGTTCCAAACAGCGAATCTGTTACTTTCAGGTTATGACTGGTAAACAAGTAAAGCACACCCATGCTATTGCTCTGCACAGTCTTTGTTTTACCTGGTTACTTTTGCAACACATGCCAATAAATCTGGATTACAGTTTTAGGTCTGGCAAAGGGCTCTTATTTTGTTGATTGCTTTGTTAGGATTTATAGAATATAAATAAATTATATAATGCGTCATACTCTGAACATCCTTACATAAAATTTAAACACTACTCTAGATTGTAATGGATTTCTCAAATTTCATTCAGCAAGTAATCATATGCTGGCAATACATATTAACAGACCTCCACGGGAGGACAGAAGAGACTTGTTGATGGAGTCGTTGATGGAGAAGGATACACTAGCTCTTACAGAATGAAGAATTTAGAAACACATCTACAAACCTTGTTCTTGACATGCCTGACCAAAAGTATGGGGGAGGGGGCAGGAAATCAGCAATATTAAACAGAAGAATCACTGGGGAAATCTAATGATATTAAGCTATATATAGGTTGCAGGCCAGGTCTCTGATCTCCAGTAAATATTACACTTTGACTCGTATCAGAGTTATCAATTTAAAGACAACTAGACACAGGCTCTTTTCCTGCAACATTCACATACTGGAATTCAATTCTAACTTGCATTAAGTAGATCTTAAGTCTGCAGACAGATGCTCTCTAAAAGCAGCTACACAGCAGGCTAATTCTTGAGTACTGTTTTTCTTAAATATAGCTTTAATATGTTAATTCCTTGTCTGGAATATTCCTGACTTTCCAATACTTATTTTGAAGATCAACAATGTTAACCACACCTGCTACAGCTGGGCTGGTTGGTCTTCTGGAGCCGTTTGCCCTCTGGTTATGTTGGCCAGTTATTTATCTCAACTAGAATTTGGATTTTTTTTTGGAGAACTCTGGTCTCTTTGTCCAGCACAGAAAGATTAGACAAGTATGATTAGTATCTATTCTTGGCTCTCTTTTTTCTTTTTGGCAGTGACAATCTTATAAATAAAAAAAGGTGGGGGGGCACAAAGTATTTGTTACTGTCTTTAATAACAGATGGTGGTTCTTCATTCTGATGATTTCTTTCTACCGTTGTTTTCTACTGGCACAAAACATCAGAGATGTTCTACTGATGGGACATTTATGTAACTATTAGAAGGAAGGAAATGCAGACAGATCAGATACACAGTGCACAGACAGAGCCAACGTAACTTGCAAGAAGTGAAGACAGTCTCATCTATCTGAAAGGACCTTGTCTAGTACCCTACTGAGGTTAAAATAGTAACAGCAAACAATTTGATCACTTAAAACAGGTTAATGTGGAGGCCCTTTTAAATATTTTGAAGTTTTTGTTGCTTTCATATATTAGGTGCATTAAAAACCTGAACTGTTATTATTAAAATGTATAACCAAACAGAAAGTTAATGGATGATAAAAATACATGCCCAAATAAAATGAAGTTGTATTACAAGTCTGCCATCCAGATGGATAAACTGAAAGAAGAAAAATTTTCAAGATGTTGTGAATGAAGCAGCAGTGCCACAGAGGACAAAATGAGAGGGGATAGGACAACCGTCTATACTGCCCGCTTTAAAAGGGATGCAGGGGAAGCTACTGATCAAGAGAATGCAATAGGTGTTATCTAGGTGGATAAAAATCAACAATTCGTTTTAATTAAACAAAATATCTGATTTAATTTAAATCAGACATTTTTATTTAATTGTATTTTTTAAGATGCTTTTCCCCCCCCAGTAAACCTATATAAAAGATAGTTTTAATTTAAGAGATGTTAGAGCTCAAAAAGATATCATCATGAAATAAGGATAACTTCTAATTATATACTATTTGAGACAATAGGTTCATGTAACCTTTTTAGTTTTTATAAATAGGTCGCAATAGGCCACGGACTATACTAGGGGTCCAATCTTATGGGGTTCCCAGAGGCTCTTCTATAGATTAGTAAAGATTCAAGAAAACCCCTCCACCTAGTGGGACTCAGTGCTCACTGTAAAAGATCCCATTAAGCATCTCTGAGATGCTTAGTTTCAGTTCTCAAACTGTGGATTTGCGTCTCCAGAGACGACATCCTTATTAACAGCAGTGTATGGAGATGAGAGAGAACAGACCTGATTACCAACCCATCAATCCTGCAAGTTTGTATACACAAAGTCAAGCCCTTACCTCTCTCTAAAAGTGCAGTTTCAAGAAGTTAAATGACTAGAGGATTGTTGGGGGTGGAGTAGATCTGGGCAAGGAGAAGTCTGGACATAAATGCAAGGAGGGAGGGGCAATAGAAACAAAAAAGGAACAATTTTCAGAATAACAATCCAGGAGTCTTGAGGGATAAGTTTGAGTATAATCTCTAGCTTTGAGATCTAGTGAGGGAATGGTATGGTAGAAAGGAAAACCTATCATAACAGCAGGTTTGCCAGGCTAAGACAGACCCTGTTTGGGAATGAAGATTATATCAAACAACAAGAAAGCACCTTTTATAGAAAACAATGATTAAATCAAGGTTTCCTGACCAGTGATTTATATTGATCCGATTTAAATCAAATCCATCCTGGATGTTATACTGTTAACTGTTACTTCTGCACCATCCAGTACAAGTGAGCTAAACAGACCCTGGACCAAGACTGGTTAAAGCTAGAAAGGTTTTGTTACAGTGATCTCTACAGAATCATGCAGATATAACAGTTGCAGCATAACAGCTTATACTGGTACCCTATTATCCAGACAGAGCCAAATTAAGGATGACTCTCAGATGATATAAAACCGAGAAACAGGGATAATGGCGGCGAGCTCAACTACTGAAAAGAACAGAAGTGCTCCGAGTTTTAAGAGAAATGTGAAGAAAATTTAAAACAATCTATTAGGCTTATGTACTTTAACATACAGGGAGTCTCTTGGACTTAGGACAACTGGTTCCTGAAAACTGCATCAAGTCAAAACATCATAACTCGGAACCAATTTTCCCACAGGAACAATGTTATAAATGGGGACTTGGTTCCTGAACCAAAGCCTGATACCCTTCTTTTACCAAAAATAACTTAGAATTTTTTACTTAATCAATTACAGACAAGTAATATAGCTACATTAATGTACTTATATTGTAAATAGCAATTATCTTGCTATTTACAGCAACCGAGCATCGAGTCAGGGAGATGGGCAGCATGGTGGATTGGCACAAGGAGGTGGGCGTCACACTGAACTTGTTGGCTGGCATGGCATCGCGTTGGATTGAGCTTCATAAAGTCGAAATCGACATCAGAAAGTCAAAACAGGGTGTCAATTTATAAGCATCATAAGTGCCATTTGTCGTACCTCGAACATCGTAAAGTGGAGGACTGCCTGTATTGAGACACATTTCTTAAAATGACACTAACAAGTAACGTTTCACTTCCTTTAGAAGGTTTTAGCTCCATGATGAAACTACTTTAAAATATTTTGGAAAATACTTTTGACATGCATTTTAAAAGAACTGACACTTTCATTTCTGCATTTTAAGAACTACTGCTAGGTGCTGGACATGTCAAAACATTTGCTTTGACAAGCTGATCATTCTAACCCAGAAGAGGAAATAGCAAGAGACAGCAATGCTTTAGACTCAAATGGATGTTTCCCCATCAGGTTACAACAATAAATCAGGGGAACATTAGTAAGCTAAAGCCTTGAACTGTCAATGTGTCAAAACAAGTGATATTAATAGAAAATGCTTAGCTAAATGGTACCCAAATAAACATTTACAGCAAAAGATTAACCAAGTGGCACAAGGAGCCTAGATTAGGGTTTACTCAGGTCAGTGAGAGTATCACTTTTTCCCCCCTAGTCTTTGAGGCTCCATTATCTGATTCCATTCTTCTGAGCTAGCTTAATGATGCAGTCAACCTTGCTTGTCACCAGCAAGTCTGCAAAGGTCCTCTTGGTACTTCCTGTGGTAAAGCTCCACAGGACACACTTCAGAAGGGGATACCTTCCAAAATATCAGAACTATGAACTGATATTTTGGTACCAGATATTTGACACAAGTTTCTCTAGGCTACAGAATTTATTATTGATTTCTATGCTTTCAAATAAATGTAATAATCCCCGACTGTGGCCCATCAGCATACCGTCATAAACCAAATCTCAACCTTCATTATCCTGCACAGTTTTCCAAGACAGAGAATTGAGTCAACTTTTCCTGTAGCGTGTGTTATACTCTGCTGACACTTCCCTGAGTTCATGCCTCAGCACACAGTAATTCCAAGTGTTAGACATGAAGCCACACCCACAACTTCACAGAATGCCAGCATCTGTCCCCTAATTCCTGTTTAAAGCTTAACCAAAGGTTGTAATTGAGCTGCTCTGAAATGCCTTCCGCTGCATATCAGCTTGCTTAATTTGCTGCGAACATGTTGCACAGAAAACTGTAAAATAATCAGAATAGCTAAGAAAGAAGAACTTGCATCACTTCACCAAAAAATAGCATAGAAATATATCCCTCCTTCAAATCTCACCAAACGTCCCTGGCAGATGCTACACTTAAAACACAATTAGTCTCTTAACTGCATCTTAAAAACAGTAACCCAGACACATCTTTAGGGAATTAATGGTGCCAGAAAAAGTTAAAGCAGCCAAAAAATATTAAACAAAAGTTGTGTAATATTTGTGGCTGGTTTTCACTGTACCTTAAACTGACTATGTGGCAGGGCTAGGACTGCACTAGGGCCTCCAACTTGGCCTCAGTTCCTACCAGCCAACAATCAGCTAGCTCTGATTGTCAGCTAGCTCTGGGGATTGCACTGGGGCCAAATGGAGCCCTGCTGTGGCCCTGATCCAGCCAATGATCGGCTGACTGTTGGCCTTTTGAGGGACCACATCAGTGCCAGTCTGAACCCCAGTGCAGCCCAGAGCCTACCCACAAATCAGCTGATCCCAAATGGGATCTGATCCCCAATCCCAAAAATCGCAAGTGGCATGGCAAGAGCCCAAATGCTAGGATCAAGTATCAGATCCATTGATCTTTTAAATTAATGTCCATTAGCAACCAAGAGTATTTACACTGGAATACCTGACAAAAAAAAATCTACTCAAAACCCATTCACATACAGGAGCAGAGGTGAACAGAAGGTCCTATTTTATGCTAAACACTGAGGAAAGAACCCTGATGACCAGTGACATCATTTCTAAGCCATTTTTTCTTTACTCCATAACGGGCATCTTATGCCTTTATGGCAGTGGTCTCCAACCTTAAGTAGGAGATAACCTTTGGCATTTAAAAGCAACCCAAGATCCACTGTGCGCCCCCACCTCCCCCTGGGCCACCCAGCAGGCAAGTCTGTGGGGAGGGAAAGGGGGGGGGGGTCGCAGATCAAGACCGAGGGAGAAAAAATTATTTGGGGATGTGCCTCCTCGGCATGTAAGTCCCATTTGGCTGGGGCCCCACTCAACTTACCCCTGCTCCTGCCTATAGCACTATCCCTCCCTGCAGGGGTCTCAATCCTGCCCCCACCCCTCCCCTCCCCATGGACTGACCTACTAGGCTGGGGCACGTACATGCATGCACATGGGTACTCAGCCCCCCACCACAGCCTCAGATCAATTCCAAGAGACTCAGAGATCTACCGGTGGATCGAGATCTACTGGGTGGTGCCCACTGCTTTATGGGGAGATCTACTTTGTGGTATCCTTAAAGTAGGCAACATCAGGAACGGGGGGGGGGGGGGGGGGTTGATGGTAAAAAAAAAACAAATAAAAAAATTAAGAAAATATTTTGCCTTAAAATTATATGGGAACCAAAAAACAAATATACCTAGAGACAAGATATTTTCTGCGTCACTTACAATGCCTTTATTGTTCAGGAACACCAGCTGCAAATAAAGATCACAGATGTACAGGTGGGATGCCAGTAGATGAAAATGGTAACTTCAGATGCACATGAAGTGTCACAAATCAATTCCCCTTTCCCTCACTGGGGCTACAACATGGCATACTATCTCTGGAGATACAACTGCCAAATTACCTTATCTGGGGTCAGTATAATACCTAGTTATAAACTCAGCAACAACAAAAAAGAAACAGAACAAAACAAAAAACTTTCAAAGTCTGGCTTAAAGCTCTGAAAGCCAAGAACTTCAGCACTGAAGACTGAAATCCAATCTTAAACCTGTCTGAGAAAGACACATTTGCTCTTTAGTGTTCCAGAGCAGGTGAGGGGTAGATTTCTTTTTTTTAAAAAGGATTTCAAACAAATATATTCAAAACACTTTGGTACCGTTATAAAAAAAAAACACTGTCTTAAAGAAAGGACTGATTGACTTAAAGAACTTCAAAGTTTTACAGTATACATATGATGTTATTGCCTAGGCAAAAATTTTACTGAATATTTCACGCTATAAAATTCTCAGTAAAGTACATGCTATATTTACAGATACGCTACTTTCCATGTTAAATTTATTCAAGTTGCCTTATTCCCCCACTCAGATATTTATATATAAATCAAAGATATTTAAAAAACGAATGCAATTTTAAAAAGTCCAACCAGAGGAATGAAACACTTAAGTTAACTACTTTTAGACATTTAAAAAAAAACAAACCAGTTATCAGCTGATTGTAACTTTAATAAGTTCTAAAACTTTACTGTTGAAGGGTAAATTAAAGCTAAGTGGTCTTTACCAAAGTCTTACTTGTGATAGAAATATATGGGGTTCAGAGAACACACACAAAAACTTTAAGCTACAGCTGCACTACCAAGTGCTGCTATAGTCTCAGGTGCTGCATTTTCAGTATGTTGGGAGCACAAAGAAGTCTCTATTAAAAGAAATGTAAATTTCTCTTTTTGAAGAAACTGCTTTATTAGTCTTGCTGCTCGTTTGATGACTTTGCATTTCTTGTTGGCAGCTGTGCAAGAAAAACAGAAGTAAAGGAGCTCATTTCTGTAGCAACTAAATTCCATTTATTATTTAGATAGGAGACATGTTGCTTACATTACTTTACAATGTTGACACCGAAGTTCTACCTAAAGATCTATCCAGCTCTGTTTCAGCAAACATGAGCTTCAGATACTACTTTACAGCCAAACAGGCAGTGTGTTAGTACATAAACATTGTTTCGTCTCAATACCTAATCCCATTTTTGCATGTCAGCAAGCCAAAGCTACTGTCATTCCATGGCAAAAGACACCAGCTCACGTTTAAAAAGGTAACTTTACACTTAAATGTAACCTTTTGAAGTTGAACATTTTTCCTATTTACCATTTTACACAGAAAAAAAAAAAAAGACTTTTTCCAACCTAGAAAACTGACTAAAGAATTGTAAATCGGCCATTATAGTACTAGAGGGGACAAAAAGTGTAGGAAGGCTGTGTCCAGGTACACCCAGACTAAGGGACTCTCATAGCTTCACAAAGCTGAACAAGGTCAGTTTTCCCACCTGCTCTCCAGTCCCCCCTCCACCACCTCCACATGCAAGTTTTCTAAGCAGAACATGTACTCCATTTTTCTCTCCCTTATATGGCAATGTGAGAATTAGCCCCTTTTACTGAATCCATAAAACTTGAGAACCTCATACATGAAAAGGGAGTAAGTACCAAAAGCAAAAAAAACAAAAGGATATAGAATTGCTACAGTCTTAACTGTTTTAAACTAAACATCCTTTAACTTCCTTTTCACTTCCCCTGTACACAAGGAAGCTGCAAGACCAAGCCTGCCAAACTATTGTCACCAGAATACCCATTTTAAATTAAAAGGATTAAATCATTTAAAATCGCAGTATATTTACAACTCCATAGGAGCCATGCTCTGGGCTAAGAGGTTTCAAGTCCTCTGACTTGCATCTCTGTAAACACCTCAGATTATTCACCCATGAATACAGTTAGTCACCTCATAAGCAAGCAGCAGTTCACATTATTTTAACAATTGCAATATAAGATTTTTAAAAATATGACCATAAAATGCAGACTGCACAATATTGCTTCCCAATAGAAAAACCTGCGCCTCTCTGGGCATATCTACACATACATTTTCTGCACAGTAACCTACTACGCAGTAAGCAGGTTTAGGCCAGCATCTACATGTGTAGGCATTAAAGTGCAGTAACACTCCATGCCAGTTTGTGTATGTAGACTGATTTGGGACTAATTTTAATCCCAGTGTTCCTGCACAGTAAGGAATCTACATGTACACTAAATCAGGCAGAAATTTGATACCTGCATGATGTGCAGGTATCAAATTTACACCAAAGTCGGCATCAGCTGCCATGTTTACTGCGCAGTATAGGCATGCATGTGTGCTGGCTGTACTGTTCGGTAAATTTTCAGTTACTGTGCAGTAAATGTGCATGCACAGACACACCCACTACATGCTAATCAAAGTCTTTAATACTTTTTCTTGTAGCAGGAGGAATATATATATATATTTTTTATTTTTTTTTTTTAAATTGAAGCTTTCAACAACTGATTTCAATAAATTCTTAGAGTTTATGGACCTCTGATTTAGTTAGTCTATAAAGAGCATCTCTACCCTGCCTTCAATAAATTCATGAAGCAACCAGTGAAAATAACCACCCTGGGATTCTGATCTGTTTTGTGAGACTGAGGTGTTAGTTACGGGGAAAAAAAAAAAAAAAAAATCATATTTACCTTATCAAGCTTATCTTACAAAACCCTAGTATGTATCCTCTGCTTTATCACCAAACTAACAGAGACTATAAAGCTGGTGACTAGTTTGCCCGTGCGCCTGACAGCTTCCAGTCATATATACCGATTTATCCCTCCTGAAGTCCTAATCAAAATCTCTTGCAATCTAACAGAGATGTAAGGAAAACATCTAAAGATTATGAAGGGGAAACTGAACTGAAGTAGTGATGGCATAAATATTCAAACCCATGCAAGGCTGTGAAGGGCTCAATAAAATGCAGACACTGGTATGAGCAGCATGTGAGGATTGCTTTTGATTTCTGAACTTACACGTATGTTTTGTGACATATTTCGTTTTGGAGTACATTTCCAATAACCTTACAAAGTAATCTACTGAGACTATCAATTTCATCTTTTTTTTTTTTTTTTTTAAACTAACTTCAGACATGTCACATGAATTTAATTTCACAACAAAACTTGTCAGGTCACCAAAAAGTCATGTGTTTTGTTTTCTGTCCTCCTGATCTTTAAATGATCAAACATACATGTTGGGCTATTTCTATTTACCCTCTGGTTTACGAATTTACATTGTACTCTGTCCATATTTTTAAAGCTTTTCTAGCTCATGTGGTTCTGGAGAAACTTCCTTCAAGGGAAAAAAAAAAAAAAAAAAAAAAAAGGAAGAAACCAAAACGTCTTAGGTATTTACATACATATTTACATTACTCCGGGAGCTAAATTTTTAAAGAAAGCCACCTAACATTGAGAGAGTAATAAGAAAATTGTGAGGACTAGAAACACTCACTTAGGGGTACTGCCTGCCTAATTAAAATGTTTCCTCACATCAGGAACAACCAAAGCAACTGTTACCAATATGAGAAATGAAATGTACCTGCATGAAATGAATGTTAGCATCCCGATCCAGTTGACAGGCTCTATTCGTCCCAGTGGTACTAAGAGGTATACAAGACTGCTGTTCTCCAAAGAAAGCAATCAGATTGACTGTGCTAGGAAAACTGAGCTATCCTCTTTTTAGAGCTGATCCTTCCAAATCAGGCTTGAGGCATGCAACTGTGTGGCAATAAAGAAGCTATTGGTTGTTTTGTACTTGGTTCTGAACTCTCACCACGGTTGTCAATATGGCATTTACTTGCATTAATTTCATATACACATGCACACACAGTTGTTTACAGCATTTTTTTTTTTTTTTATAAAAACCCATTAGTTTCACCATATCTTCAAAATATAAAACACACAAAAGAAGTTTTACTTACAACAGAAGCATTCAATAGCAAAATAAAAACAAAAAGAACATGGCACTCTTGTTAGACTAAGGGCTAATTTATTCCTCTTTGCTAGGAAAATGATTGCTAGCTCAAAATACAAACTATATCTCTGCACTTACTGAAAAGTTAGAGGAAGTATCACTTGGGAAACTGTCAAAGAGTTGGAAATGAAGAGAAGGTAAAGGCAAAGGCATTCTGCAACCAAGGACCCCCTAGCAGTGGCAGCCAACTTTTTGGGCACAAATTAGCCTGAACCCACCCCAAGTACTACTCAATTCTCTTCCCCTGCCCAATCTGCTGCTCTGCTTTCTGTTCCTCTCCCTGTGCTACTTCCCTGATCTTCTGCTTCGCTTTCTGCTCCCTGCCTTACCTGCCATTGTGCTGCCTGTCCCCTCCCCAGTCTTCCATGTGCCACATACAGATGCTGCCTATGTCCATTGTAGCACTTGTGCCACAGGTTGGTCACCCATGCCCTAGCATGTTAAAAGGACAGATCCAATAACCGTCAAAAGAGCATTACTGAAAGCTGCTGGTGTAACTGTTTAAGGAACTAAGGATCTCCTTGAGCCAGACTGTGTGGGGGGATTAAGAGCATGAGAAACCTTCACCTCCTCTGCAGCAGCAGAGCTTACTTGCAGTACGTGCATTTGCTAGAGAACAGGCATGGCTCCTTTAATAATCCTAAAAATTAAATCTGCATATAGAGAAGAGAAAGAGACAGAGGTAGCTTCCCACCCCTGCACCAGCCTTCCAAAACAGCTGGGCACACAGAGCATCTGCGCTGTCTTCAGCAGCTGGGCCAAGACTAGACAGCTAGAAGGCATGCTATGGCTAGACAGACAGCTGCAAGCTTCACCCTGCTCCCCTACTCCTGTGCCCTGGGGCTCAGAGAAGTAGCAGCAGCCCCAAAGTGGGTGCACACAAACCCTCCCCACTTCTGACATGCTGCTAAAGCCTGCACTGCCCTGGGGCTGGATTGTTCCTGCTCTCACTTTATATAAGGTTGCATGGAGAGAGAGACTGCGAGTGTTACATATATGATGTACCTACAGATGGTCTTTTCTGATCAATTTTGTGTTTGAGTTCAGTATTTTTACTGTGAAAAAAGCCCTTAGGATTAGCCATTTTAAAAACAGATGATCCCAGATTTTCAACAGCTCCGGTGACATAAGCGGACCAGAAATTTCTTCCAATCCAGTACTGGATTCCATCAAACCTATACCAAAAGGTCAGTATAATTCTGAAGTAAACTATAAAACATTTTTGGGAGAGTTTCCATTTGTGTTTTAATGCAAGAAACCTATCCAGAGTTAAAATATTTCTGAGTTACTTAGTACAGATTACTGTCACAAAGCAAGATAAATTGCATGGATGTGTTACTACAATGTATATAGGCTTATAAACTCACTGCACCAAAATCACAGAAGCTGTGCCACGGGATGTGGTAGCTTCTTTAACACACAGCAACACTGACTTCATGAGTAAGGTGAAAAATCCTGCATTCAATTTAAACAGCACAAGTAGTTTAGGGAAGCAGAACATAATCAATCAATTTGATTAAGACTGACCTCTTCAAGCAAATGGCAAGTAGACGGCATGTACCACGTCATAGAGAAAGTGGGTAGAAGAAAGCAGTCCTCACAAATGTATTAGTGTCCATCAAGTTATGCAATAAAGAACAATAGGGATCCACAAAACTCTCCAAAAGATGCCTTTCGTAGAATGTAATTGTTTAGAAATGTAGAATTTTTTTACTCTAATATATACACACCAGAAATTCAGTTTCTTCGTTTCAACTTTATTTCAGTATTATATTAAAGCCTCCTGTTGGTATTTGTAAATTAGCCAAGATAAAGTTATGATTTGGGAGGATATCTTAATTCAAGTCCTTTTTTTTTTTTTTTT
>JAGPOW010001543.1:13744781-13836707 GCA_030014935.1 Caiman crocodilus | reverse complement strand
TTTTTTTTTTTTTTTTATTTTCTACTTGAAAAAATATAGTTTTATTATAAACATCAAACCATAATCGTACATCCGATAGAATTAAAATGGGATAATAAGAATATATACTTTCATATAAGTTTACAGTTCTACTGCCTGCCAATCAATGTCAGTAAAGCATTTCAATGTTTTGGATAAGAATCCCATTCATAACTGCAGCTCCAAACAGGAAAAGTTGCAACATCCAAATTCATCTTCTCCAGTTCAAATCTTTTAACTCAATTTCTGTAGCAAGTCAAATAAAACTTAACAGTACATTTTCTATATAAAGAAATCTCAAAGAAATATCTTACAATGTCAGTATTAAAAGTACTTTTAAAATTAAAAGTCAGAAAGGAATATATATTATTAAGCTATGTATAAAAATACTACAGTTCTGGAACTGAAATATTATATAAACAGGTGGTAAAAAGCCACATAATCTGCTCCTCCCAGAGAACAGAACATTTTTTGTCAGCTGATTTCTGAAAGCTGTATGAGAGAGAAACTGCAAGTCATCACATTTACAGGTGCACTAAACCAGTGGTTTTATTGCAATTACACAGTGCTTTGAACCACTGCCAGGTAAAGGAATAAAAAAAGTTAAAAATAGCAGCAAGATGCACATTTCTGCATATTATAAAGTCTCCTTTTAAAATGTGTTTTTAAAACCAATAACATTGCCATTTTGCAGGTTTTTAAATGTATTCATATAACATTTATCATGCAAAGACTGAGAATTTAGAAAATGATGCCATTTGATTTTGATGAAACTACGTAGTTTGATGAAGCCAGTAAGTTGCTAACTAGAGAATGCATTACCATTTCTATTGTTTCCTGTGAAAACAGGCAAGGCAAACACAGTTTCAAAACTAGTTACCTTTATTTTTATAGTCATGTGTAAACTGTTTATTACATTTTTCAGCAAAAACAGTATGAACATTTTTTGTCTAAATGTTAGACCATGCCTTTATATGGTTTTATTCAATAACAGGAAATAGTTTAATCAAGGGAGCAAGGAGCACATGAAAATGTTTGATGAACAGCACTTCATAAACTTTTTGGTGGGGATTATAAAAGAGGAAGGCGGTCTGTAACTTCTTTATACATTGAATGTTTCTTTCCGGTAATGGAGACAGACATTCTTGATTTTTTTTTTTTTTTTTTTTTTGATATTTGAAGGAAACAAAGTATGCCTAGACATGAATCTTGAGCATTCAGAGAAAGACAACATAACAACCTTAATGGGCTTGAAAGTTCTTGTCTCTGTCCCTACATCATCATTTTATAGCTATTAATGCAATAAAGTATCATCAAATTCTACTCTGACCTCTCATACATCACAAGTCTTTACATTTTGCTCATTTAACCTTAAAAATCAATCCAATGACTTGGCTTAGCCTAGTGTTAAAGGGTGCCAAAACACATGCTCGGATGCACTGCAATTAGAATGCATTGGAGCAGACTCGATTAATCGAGTCTAATTAGAATGCTCTAGCACTGCTGCAGCCTCATGTGTATAAGTCCCTGTGGGTTTAAAAATGGCCGCTGGGGCACTTTACAGCTCGTCGACGAGCTTTAAAAACGCATCCCATAGCCATTCTTAAAATGCACAAGAGCTTAATACATATGACAGAGGCATTTTAATTAGAACAGCTCTCTGGGAACTGCTCTAATTAAAATGCCCCTCCACCACCACGCACATGCACAGGCAGGTTTAGTTCCCAGACTCAAAATGGCCATGCCACAAACTGACATCATAGTCTCTATCGTCTTCAATGCTCAAGGCCCTTCCCTTGGCAGAAAATTAAATTACAGGCACAATACTCTCAAACTTGACAGGCAGTTCCCATGCCAGCACTGCAAGGGAAGAGGAAAAAAAGCCAAGACCCACATTCTAACCCAAAGGGAATATTGCTGCCCAACCCCAAGTATGAAAAATCAGTGTGCTGAAAACATTTGAGCAAGACTCAGCAGCCAGGCACTTTAGAGCAGTGTTGAATCCTCTGACCAGTCCGGTGTCCTATAAAGACCTAGACCTAGAAATTCACCACTGGTTCAAAGGCAGACAAAAACCCTAAGATACATTTGGCTCATTGCGTGCCAGTGATCAAATAAAGCCTTAGCTGGCCATTTCATGGAGCAACAGATAGCATCTTCACACGGTCCAAGTAATTCTTACATGCTTGCCAGGAGATCGGCAGTTAAAGTGAAACTTGCTAGATTAAGTTGTAGATCTGGCCTTTGTTCAACAAATCCATTGAGAAGGGCAAGTGTGCTGGAGGCTTTTCTGCAAGCTCCACTTTGTATATAAATAGAAAAAAAAAAAATCTTTGTCACTCCTTTGGATCTCCTAGAATGCCTACTACCTCTTGATTTTAAAATATTATCATCTAACACTCAAGCAATAATCTTAGAATCTAATATTTACTGAAAAAGTATTTAAAAAATGTGAAAAGTATGATAATTATCTCTTGTTCGTCCTTCATAGGCAAAGGTGATTGCATCCAGCAGGGAAGAGGAGAAGTGGGGGGAAAGAGATAGAGAGAACAGAAATAGGAAAGAAACAAGGAGGGAGAGAAGAGAAAAAGAAGAAAAAAAGAAAAAAATAAAGAGAGAGGAAAGAGAAAGGGGGTGGGAAAGATGCAGGTTAGGTCATATGGGTATGTAGGCAATTTATAAACCCAGTCTTTGCCTTGAACAGTCTGCTGCAGTGGAGGCAGAAAAGTGATGAGGCCTGGGTACGAGAAGTTTTGGTTTCCCTGGCCACACATTTCTTCATTGCCTCTGCCATGCGTTGCTGTTTGAAAGCCAATGCTGCATTCTGGATTGCTGACCTCCAGAATGGACGGTTGGAAGCAATTTATCCCCACAACTCCGGCTCAATGCCAAAACGTTTTAAGGACACCTTTAAAGCGTCCCTGTACTGCTTCTTTGGTGCACCATAAGAGCGTACTCCATTCGACAGTTCGCCATAGATTTTCTCCAGCATGCGGGCGTCAGACATTCTTGAAAGGTGGCCTGCCAATCTTAGCTGCGCCAGTTTCAGTAGAAAGTGAATACTGGGGAGAGCCAATCTTCCAAGCAACTCAGTGTCCAGAATCTTGTCCTGCCACTTGATCTTTACTATCGTTCACAGGCAGCACAGGTGGAGGTGGTTTAGTTTCTTGACATGACACTAGTAGACGGTCCAGATTATGTCTTTTTGCAGACAAAGGAGGGTCAGGAGAACATTTCATCCACATTTCAATGTCTCTGCAGCCCCAGACTCACTTATGGAGTCTGCCAAAGGCCACGCTAGCTTTCACTAGTCTCGCGTTGACTTCATCAATGGTATTATCTAAATGGTATTATTTAAACACTTCTCTATTTACTGGCCTGGCTGTACCACAGTGGCTAGCCTGCTGGGCTTCCAAGCCCAAGAGCCTAGGTTTAAGCCCTTTGCCCAGTATTCTCCTCTCTGACTGCTGCCCATGTCTGACAAAAGCCCTAACAAGTTTGCTGCTCCTCCTCTTTGAAGGGGAACCTAAAGTAAGTTCTTTCTCCAGCTGTGGAGGGAACCGTCAATGGGTGCAGGGAGGGAGGGGAGCACCTCTTGTTGTACTGCACCCCCTGAAAGGACCGCGGGATTGTGCTGGGCTCTTCCCAGAGGGCACATGCCCCCAGATCTGTGCGCAGGACAACAGCAGGCTAGGGCCAGCAGTAGCACCAGACTCTTCCCAGCTTTCAGCGGTTCCTGCCGAGCACCAGGAAGAGCCCAGTGCCGCCATTAGCCCCAGCCTGCAGCAGCAGCCTGCTGTTGTCCTGCATGCAGATCCGGGGGCACCCCCCCCAGGAAGAGCCCAGCACAGCCCCTCAGCCCTCTCAGGGGGCATGGAGCAGCAAGAGGCGCACCCCTCCCATGCACCTACTAACAGTTCCCTCTGCAGCTGGTGCCAGCCGCATCCAGGGCTACTGCAGCAGGGGCTGGAGTGACTGCAGACAAGCTGTGCTGTGCCCCATGCCGCCAGGGGCTCCACTTCTTCCCACTCACCCCAGCCCCTGCTGCAGCAGCCCTGGGAACAGCCAACACCAGCTGCCTGCACCACGGCACAGCGCAGCCCAGGCATGGAGGGGACACATGCAGAGCACAGTGCAGCCTGATAGCTGCACGCAGCTGGCACCAGCCACTCCTGGAGCTGCTGCAGCCACAGCTGGGGTGAATGGGGCCCCAGCCCCATGGCTCTTTCCCCTCCCCCCACAGACTTACCTGCTTGAGCAAGGGGACGCTATACCGATCACATAAGAGCAAATTTACGTTGCATATAACAAATTATGGGTCTAAAAATGCTCATCACATAAGCAAATTCACACATACAGAACCCACATATATCAAAGGAAACCTGTACTTGAGTCCCTTGTTTAACCAGAGACCGGAGCAAGTAGGGAGTTTGCTAAGATGTTTGCCCACAACCTCTCTTTTTCTCACCTTCCTTCACTGCAAAGCTGATGAGAGGAAGCAGGGAAAAGGGAATATTCAGGACCAAAAAGCAGCAAACAGGCCAGCTTACAAGGGAGTTTGCTAGGGAAGGTCTGCTTGGAGAGAGGGGCAGAAAGAGGTAGGTAGGCAGCAGATTTAAGAGACCCAGAGAGAAGGCTGGAGGATATCATCACAATGCCTGAGCCACTGCCAGATCTTCCTCTGCTTGCGCCTGTGACGTGTCTGTCCAGGCAGGACTAACCATTCACTGTCGAGGCTTCCACGCAGATCAGCAATTTGGCACCGGGGACTGCTGCTTGCTGGTTCCTTCCAGTAGCAGCCAGGTGGCAGAAGTGCCCGTGATGCAAGCAGTGCCTTCCGGTGGTATCCCTCAGGGAGCAGGTATGAGAGCTACAGGAGGAGACAGTGAGGCTCTGAAGCATCCTCACTCATGAGGAGTTCATCAATTCAGTGCTGATGGAGACCTCTAGCACCGTGGTGGAAGAACTGCCAGAGGTGGCGCTGGAGACGGAGGAGGACATGAACTCCCAGGAAGGCAGAAGCTGGAAGCTTGTGACCTAGCAGCAAGCAGAAATCTTCATCTCCACCTGCAGCAGTTTGGCTGGAGAACAGAGATGGAGTCCTAGCAAAAGAGGAGAAGGAGCATGTTCTGTCATCAGAATAGGCCAGGCCGCCCCAGGGTTGGGAAGACAGAAACCACTGTCACCAAGAGGAAGCAACCGTGGGGGACAGAGGCATCCATCTGCCAACTTGACCTGTTGTTTCAGGAGGCCTGCTGCTTGCCCAGAGTCCAAATCCAAGATGTCACAGAAGGACTCATCTGGCCCTCTGCTATTACCCCAGGCTGCTCACACATGTGGGCACCCATGATACTGCTGGGAGGAACCCCAAGTAGATCAAAAGTGACTGCAGGGCTCTGGATGCAAGGGTGGAGGAGACAGGGGCTCAAGTGTTCTCCTTGATCCTTCCAGACAAGGGGAAGGGCCCGAGCAAAAGCAGACATCCTGCACATCAATGCATGGCCGCACAGATGGCGTCACCTACAGGGCTTTGGATTCTTCAGCCACAGGATGTTGTTCCAAGAAGGACTGCTAGGAAGAGATGGGACCCACCTGACAAAGACAGGGAGCATCTTTACAGGCAGGCTTGCTAACCTAGTGAGGACGGCTTTAACTAAGTTCGCCTGGGGGACAGAGACCAAAGCCCTGAGGTAAGTGGGGAAGCGGGTGACCTAGAAGAAGCACAAGCAGGAGAAGAAAATACGGGATGCCTTCCGATTCCTTCCTGAGAAAGCAAAGCAATCATGTAGCTACCTCAGCTATGCGTGCACAAATGCACAGAGCCTGGGAAAAAAAGAACGGGAAGTCCTTGCAAAGAAAAAGAACTATGACGTGACAGGAATAAGAGAGACGTGGTAGGAGCTCGTATGACTGAAGCACGTCATGGATGGGTACAAACTGTTCAGGAAGGACAGGCAGGCAGCACTCTACGTAAAACAGCTATATCGCTCAGACCTCCAGAATGAACTAGACATAGGCCTACTGAAAGTCTCCGGATTTGGATAAGAGGAGAGAACAACAACCGTGGTGTCATGGTGGGTGTCTGCTACAGACTACCAGACCAGAAGGATGGAAATGGAGGAGGCTTTCTTCAAACAGCTAGAAGAAGTGTCCAGACCACAGGCCTTGGTTCTCATGGGGGACTTCAGTCAGGTGACATCTGCTGGGGGGGCAATACAGCAGTGCACAGGCACTCCAGGAAGTTTTTGGAGTGCACTGGGGACAACTTCCTAGTGCAAGTGTTGGAAAAGCCACCTAGGGACCATGCTCTTCTTGACCTGCTGCTCAAAAAGAATGGATTGGTGGGGAGCATTGAAGTGGATGGAAACTTGGGCAGCAGCAACCACAAGATGACTGAATTCAGGATCCTGAGGAAATGAAGAACGGAGAGCAGCAGAGTAAGGACCCTGGACTTCAGAAAAGCAGACTTTGCCTCACTCAGGGAACTGATAGGCAGGATCCTCTGGGAGGGGAAAAAGAAGTCCAGGAGAGCTGGCTGTACTTTCAAGAAGCCTTACTAAGGGTACAGGAATGAACCATCCTGATGCATATGAAGACTAGCAAGTACGGCAGAAGACCAGCTTGGCTTAGCAGGGAACTCTTCAACGAGCTAAAATGAAAAAGGGAAGCTTACAAGAAGCGGAAATTTAGACAAATGACTAGGGAGGATCATATGAGTATTGCTTGGGCATGCAGGGATGAAATCAGGAAGGCCAAAGCACAACTGGAGTTGCAGCTAGCTTTTTTTTTTTTTTTAAACAGAAAGTAGAAATTGACTAGTAGAGCAACTTACCCAAGAAGTACTTTGTTTTCATCTGCCATTAAATCAAAATCAGTTGCCTAAAATGATATAGGCCTTAAGAACTCTTTTATACAGTAGGAGAGATTCTCTCCATTTTGAGAATCACAGGATGACATTAAGACCTGTGATGAAAATCTATTAGCACAACCAAAAGTTTTCCCACAAGAAAGGGAGGGGAGCCAAAAAGGAATACATCAAATGCAACTATAAATCAAGTGACGTATACTAGCAAGGAATATAGCAAATTGTATTTTTTTCATGAAGGCTGCGTGTAGGCTTTTGCATTTTTTTGGTATTTAGGTTCTCTTTCTCTCTTTGACATTGACTCACCAAAAAAATTTAAACAATCTTTCTAATATGCCTTTAGGAAAGAAAACCCTTGCTCCATATACAAGCTGAGACGGTTTTAGACTCATGACTAAAACAAAGGTCCAGAGCCATTGTTTAGAGCTCAAAGGCCATTCATGCCCAGCATCCCGTCTTTTATACAAACAGGCTCCAGCTCCAGCACCTCTGCAAAGTGCAACTGCAAAAGCAAAGCACAGAGGAAGTCCCAGTCTAAGATGCTGATTTTTGATCTAGAAAACCAAACTCCTCTGGAATTAAGTAGTCATTGTAGAGCCCAAAGCACTGAGGTCTTCTTTTTTATCCCAAGAGAAGATGCAACGCTCCCTCATATTTTCTGATGCCTAGGTCCTGTCTTTGTTCTAAGCAAGCTGATTGACTTCTTTCTCATCTTCCAATGGGAAAAACTAGTTTATTTCTCTCTTGGGATCCTTTCTGTATTTCAACTCACTCTGTCACTCCTTTTCTACTTGTGTTGGATGGAGTCCCAGAGCATTAAAGACTCTCTTGAGAATAACTTAATAAATTAAGCGCTCCCCACACCTCCCGGAGCATATCCATAGACACCCTAGATGCAGGTGAACCAAACAAAATGGAATCCAGACAAGATGAGAGTGAGGGGATGATGGTACCACTGATGGGTTCAACCTCCCCTTGTCATTCAGGTTTACAGCTGGGTGGTGCTCCTGGATCCTCTGCTACACCTGGATCTTCATTTGGCAGCAATGGCTACAAGTACCTTTCACCAGCTCCTTTCTTTCATATTCAGATCTGGCCACCACCATCTACAGTTCCGTCACCTCCAAATTAGACTACTGCAACATGCTTGTATGAGGCTGCTTTTGAAGCCTGGAAGAGGAAGCTGGTACAGAACAGGGATGGCTGTTGGAAGCATCTAACTCCAGTCCTCCAGTGTCTGTGCTACTGCTCTACGAGCACAATTCAAGATGCCTGTTTGACCTATAAGGCCCTAAATAATCTGGGCCTAAGAGATTGCCTTCTCCCTTATGCCCCAGTGCAATCTTTATGGCCAACTGAGAGCAACATCCTGCAAATACCCTCAACGTACCAAGTCTGCTTAGGAAAAACACGTGAGAAGTCACTCTCAGTAGTTACCCCTCGACTCTGGAATTCCCTTCCTCTTCAGGCCCACTATCACCTAAGCCCAGGCATCTTTCAGCAGCACTGTAAGACTTTCCTATTTAAGTAGGCATTTAGTACACAAAGCCAGTCTCAGACATTGTTTAGTGGGTTTCTATTCTACAATTTCTCCTGTTCTATGAGCAATTTTCCTGATTTGCAAGTACTCTGATCTTTCATAAGCTGCCCTGAGATTCTGTTGGGAAGGGCAGCATACAAAACCAATGGTGGTGGCAACCATCGATCCTCCTGGATCATGTTGTGTGTGTGAGAGCCACCGAGACCTTTGATGCATATGGCCGAGCAGGATTTTTTTTTGGAGGGGTGGAGGCTGCCCAGATCTTCCATCCTCCCTTTGGGCCACTGAGACAGAATCCAAAGACCAGAGTGAGTCCAGATGTTTGGTGCCTCCATGGCTATAGTTTTACAAGCGTCTGAAAATCAAACCCAGGTCTCCTGCATGATAGACAAGGAGTCTACCACTGAACCACAGGGGACTGCATGCAAATCAAGTAAGTAAGTAATAAATAATGTAGAGGGTTAAAGTTACCTGGCTTTCATCCTTGTGCCTTAAACCAACTGAAAATATAACATCTATCCTGCTATGAACAGGTGAAAAATTTTATTACTAGAGAGGGTCTGACCTTCTAAAGAGGACAGCCCAGCTAATGTTCTGCTGTCACTACAGTAACAATGTCCAATGGCAACTTCTGCAAGTGCCTTTAAGCAGGTTTCTAATGATTTGGGTTGGGTGACTGGTTGTTCTGAGATAGGGTCTGATGATTTCGGAAAAAGAAACTCTTACTATATTTTAATGTACAGCTTAAATTCAAACAAGGTTTGTCTGAATTTAAAAGCAATTCATTCTATTTGCACGGGGCAAATTTTTGCTACTTCATTCCACTTATTCAAAATTTGCTGTCCTAACTTCAGTACTTTAAAGGGAAAAAGAAAACCCCAAACACCTCTTTTATAGCCGATTTTCTGTACAGTAAGTAAGATCAACAGCTGCCCCACAAATCACTACAAATGCAAAGTTTCTAGGGTAAACTACACAGCATATTTTTAAAGTCATTTCTTCTTAACCTTTCCAAAATCTTAATTTTAGAAGCAGCCACTTGTCCACCAAGAAAAGCTCAATAAAAATCCTGTTGTGTAGCATCTATAAATAAGAAGATACTAATATAAAAGTTCTGAGAAGTGGGGGAGTTAAAGGAGAGAAAATAAGCTGCTTTTCATGCATGAAAAATGTTCCAATAACTTTCTGATTCTCCAAACGTTAAAGGCAAACTAGGTGGCACATGAGGTTGGCACAGTTAAAGACCAGTAGTTTCTCTAGCCAAAGGCACGCAAGAAAATGGTTAGCATCATGTCCAGCTTTCTTTAGTTCCCCAGCCAAAGTGACCAGATGACCATTTACAGCTGGACTGTCTTTGGCAAAAGTCCAGAGCTAGGTTCAAACTTAGGCTTCTGAATGCCATAGCACAGGGGCAGGCTGTTTAAAGCAACTTGCTCCCGTCTTTCACAATGATAACCTTATCTATGATGTCTACAAAGAACCATCTGCAAACAATGGCTAAGCAAGCAGCAAACCAAGATCTCTGCTTTATACATTCCAACCTGCTTAGTTCACAGTGACCTTATCTCCCCAGCACCACCTGTGACAAGCCGTAGTGTGTAGGCAAAACTTCCAACTCTTGGAACAGGATCTGTTTTTTCATTCATATCAGAATATCATGAGTTGTACATTTGGAAAAAAGGCAATGGCTGATCCCTAATCCACTAAACACTACTCAAATACAAACCAACAGAAGCAGCAAAATTAAGCTATTCAAAAATGCACACTATTTGGTTAGACAGAAGAAAATGAAACCTTTCATTTCTTTCAATGATACTACCTAAATTCTTGAATATTTTTTATATTATACACACGCACAATGTATATATACACGTGTACATACACACACCATTGTTTTTTAAAATGTAATCTTTCATTATATTATATACGAAGATTTGCTTGGATCTGCTCAACAGGAAGGCAGCTCTTCTATCACATATTTAACTTTCTGTGGTTCTTCTGTTAACTGCTGTTCAAGTTTTCCTTAAATAAATAAAGAAGTCACTGTTATGCAAAGTTGTTCTACAAAAGTCATTTTCTTAGAAGTACTCACCACTAAGTCCCAGTTATTTTGTTCAAGCAATGTAATGGCTTCATCAATATTTTCAATACCGGTACATGCCTTAAGGAGAAGAAAAGAAAAACATAGTAAACACCGGAGAAAAAGAGAAAAAGACAGTAACTTAAGAACAGAATTCAGAATAATATTAACGCTGTAAAATGTAATTAAGCTGGGTAGAAGTACACATAAGATACAGATCCTTCACACTCATGGAGAGATAAAAGACAGTTCTACAGCAGCATGTGTATTAAACTTAAAATAAGTAAGGGGAGGCTGAAATCGAACTGGACTTTGAATGGAAAAGATTACATAAAGGCACTAACCTGGCTAAATCAGTATTTTTGAGTTTAATCGATCAAAAATACATGAAGTTCCTAAAAAGTAATTGGAAAGAGTAAGAGACTTTGAATGCTATTCCCTGCTGTCATTGCTTCTTCAGCAAAAACTGCTGGATGCTCAGAGTCTTGAAAAATAAAGCTACTTAAGCAGGAAACTACCTTTAGCCTCCCCAAATCTCATACATACCTTAGAAAAAAAATCCTGGCCTGTCACCCTTTCTGGATACTTTAAATATGCCTGAATGAGTTTCCAAGAGAACCTTAGCTGACATGCGCTTTAAGGAGGTGGTTCCCAATCTTTTGTGAGCCATGACCCCTCTTGTGTTCACAAAAAATACAAACTTTTGGTCAGTTCATGGCCATGTGTGACCCATTTCTGGTTCAAATTTATCTGCAGTAACAGACTTTTTGCACCAGTGTCAAAATCAAGCCAAAACATCATTTGTCAAAATACAGATGATCTAAATCTGTAGAAAGACATTCTTAGTAATACTATCACAAAGATCAGATATTTGTTTGCTTATCTTTTGTCACTGACATTACAGCAATTCTTGTGCATAGCCACACTTAGGACAACATTTTAGTAAAACAAAATATTTTGATTGGTTTAAGACCTTCAACATTCCCCCAATCAAATCATACCACTTAGAAGCGTCTCTGTAAATTCTTGGGCCTATTACAGAGCTCTAAAATAAACCTGAGTACCCAAACAGTGATTAAATACAATATGTGCACTATGAAACCAGTGGAAATCATCAAGATACTTTACAGGCGTGCCAAGTACTGATAATTATTTACACTGAATATGTGACTGCAACTGGGTTCTTATTACTTTATTTCTCATTACTGAGAAACTCCACTAAAAAGTACAACCTATTCTTAAGAGACCCTGCAAGAGTTATGTTCTAGAATTCTGTTTGAGGTCTTGAAATTCGAAATTCAATCACAAAATAAAAATGTTCTTTGTAGGGCTGTCAATTAATCATAGTTAACGCACACAATTAATGTGTTAATTGTTCAGGTTTAAAAAAAAAAAAAATGAACACATTAAATTGTACACATGGTTTTGGAACCTGAGCCCAGGCTCTGCTCCACTGCCATCACCGCCACCTCTGGGCCACCCTGCAGTGCAGCAGTGCCAGCACAGAGGACAACAGGGCAGCCCAGGTAAGGGTTCGAGGAGACTGCAGCGTGGTGGGGGAAGAGGCACGCAACAGATGCAGATGAGCAGCCACAGCCTGCAGGCACCCAGCAATGCAGCCCAGCACCATGTGGAGCAGCACCCAGCAGCCAAGTTTGTGAAGGGGAAAGGGCATGGGGGAGGAAATGAGGGGGGTGCAGATTGAGGCCCCCCACAGTGAGGGAGCAAGTGGGGCTGGAGCAAGTTGTAGGATGGAGCTGCAGCTGGCTCATCCAGGGGCATGGGGCAGGCCACTCCTGCTGCTGTGCACACCTTGGGGAGGTATGGTAGGGGCATGTGCCCCCCCAATTTGTGTGCAGGATGGAGGCAGGCCGCCACTGTCTTGGATTCTACACCCTGCTGCCATTGCCCCAGGAGCCACACAACACCATGTTGTATCTCCTGCTGCTGGGCAGGCAGGGGACATGGCAAAGCCAATGCACGGCTCCTGGGCCAAAGGCAGCAGAGCACAGAGCCCCAGCCCGCAGCAGCAGGCTGCCTCTGCCCCCATGCACAAATCCTGGGAACACATGCCCCCCATGTTACCCCGGGGTACACAAAGAGGTGGGAGCAGCCTCCCCCCTGCCTCTAAACAAGCTGCCCACAGCTCTGTCCCACGACCCACCCCGGCCCTCATTAGGGCCTCATTCATCCCAGCCCCGCTCCCTCCCTCACCATGGGGGCTTCATTCTGCCCCCTCTGTCCCTTGTTCCCACACACTTACCTGCTGGGCAGTGTCTCTGTCTGCCCCTTACTCCCAAGCCATAGCCCTCCAGCCCTGCTGCTGCCCCACACTCCTAACTCACAGTACCCCATATCCACAGAACCCCCCTCCCCAGGCTCCAAACCACACACACACACACACACACACACACACACACACACACACACACACACACAGCTCCCCACCCCTTCACAAAGTACTCCCCCCAGCCATACAAAGTACCTGCACAATTTTGCATAACTTTTGAGTTTTTTGGCACAATTTTGAGGTTAATTGTGCAATTAAAATTTGACAATCAGCTGACTGTCAGTCCCAACAGCAACTGAGCATCAGGTCCTCCTCATGCAGGGCTGCAGCACCTGACTTGCAGTGCGTGGAGCAGGGGGAAGCCCAGGATAAACCCAGAGTCCCCCTGCACTAGCAAGTAGTAAGGAGCAATTGGGATCTGATCCCCAATCCCAAAATCCAGCCTCCTGCTATGTATATGTGGCATGACAAGAGGCACAATTCGTTGTGCCACTAAATGAACATGCACCAGGGACCCCAGTAATATAACTAAAGTCTTTCTGTACCTGCTTTGACCTTGACCACCACCTATTTCAGTGCAACTCCTGTCTACTGCAATGGTCAGAATGGGCATCCTCCATGCCTCAACACTAAAGCAACTTAGGAGATCAGAAACAACCCCTTGAGAGCAATAAGAATTAAATAGAAGTTAGTGCATTATGCAGTTCATTAACAGGACATGTTCTTTTCTCTCTCCCTGTTTGAGCTAGTTAGAAGTCTGCTTACTTGTGATTAACGAATTATAGTTTTGCAACCCAACCTGCACATTATGAAAATACAAAAAATGCGACTAGATCCACATTCAAGAAGGGAAAAAAAGGCTTCATTTTCTGCTCAACTGAAAACTATAATGAGGCCTTTGTGGCTACAGCAGCTATCTAGCTACCCAGGGCAGCAATGAATCCAACAGACACCCCTGACAGAGAGTGTGGTCATAACCACTGACAATTGCTCAGTATATTTTTTCCCTCTCCCTAACAATACCAGGTCTGACCGCTAAAAGTAGACATCGTTACAAATATTAGTAAAGAGCAGATGTTGCTGAATTCTGCTCACTGTTCTGTTCAATCATGTAGGAAGGCTAGACTGCTGTTGTAGCCATGGTGACCCAGGAAATATGGGAAAGCACTGTGCCCATCAAGAGCTTAGAGCTCAAGTACCTGTAGTTCATTATTAACTACACCAAAGAACCACACATAGGCTGGCAAAATTCCCCATACAAAAGGGGTTGAAACATTCATAACTGCTCCTGCTAATGAAGTGGGATTTGATATATATTTTTCAAATACCTTTCCATGAACAGTTTTCCATCCAAAACACTTATGTCTACTGCTCTGAACATTTCTTCAGTGTCAGTATTGCCACTGCAAAGTATGAACCCGTCTCACTTCTTTTTAGGTTTTTTGTGACCTGTTGTCTCTCTCAAGTATACAGTTAGCAATCCACTGGCCATGTCCCTAGCCAGCTATCCCTCCCTCCCCCCCCCCCCCAATTTGCACAAGCAAACTTGTGCAACAAGTGAAACATCATTCTTTGTTGCTTAAGGTCATGGATATATTAAACAGTGTGCGACCCAATTTACCTCTCTCACCATGGGCTAAGCTACTGAAGCTTAACTCCCATTTGCTGCAAGGCAAAAACATGCATACAAGCAGCTAAGACAGTGCCTGTCCCTTTTACCATGTAGTTAATGGTTTGTATGTTCATATGATAAAGTAACTTCAGGCGTAAACTTCCATTTTTTCCTTTTTCCTCAGCCAGGTTGAATCACTTTTGGATGACTGAAAAAAAGCGATGGGATGCAAGTGTGTAAACAATGTACTACCTTTCAAGACGTGTGAAACATAGATATGTTCCTGTTTCTTTGTACACCCTAACTTTATAAAAGGTTACAATACTGGTGCATTATTAAATAGATGTGTTCATGGCCAAAGTTATGGGGAACAGAAATACTACCTTAACAGATAAGAAGTCTAGGGATGTTAAGCAAATTGATTTGAATCCCAAACAAGAGACTTAGGTTCTTCTCATCTCCAGTAGGGCTGGCACTCTTGTTAGCTTTAAAACCTATACAAATAACTGGAGACAATATCTACTGCTTCCAGATATTAATGGATTACTTTTTCTCATATCATAAACCAGATGTTTTTTCCAGAATCATGCACAAGCGATGGCTCTTTCTGTTGCTATAGTGAGGTTCCCCTTCATACAGGTCTCACCAAGGAGTTGACAAGCGAGCAGGTGCTCCATAGTCTGCACTTCACCACACTCAAATATATTAGTGTCATTAGAATAGCCCCATTTGATCTCATTTCTGATCTTCTAGTTTGTGTGTGCAGGCAATTCAGGCATTGCCATGTTGGCCAGCCTAGATCAGCCCCTCTGGAAAAGTCCTCCTGCAGTTTCAGGTTCATTCCATAGCCTCAGTTGCACCCACCGTTGTGTCCAATGGGGCAGCACTGGTCATAAAACTCTTTCGCATTTTAAATCATTTAGTTACTTCTGTGTGACCACAGAGCGGGTGCCTGGATCCATCTGTCATGATGATCTTTCTTGTTAGACTGCTAATCATACTTTGCAATAGCTAGTTGACAGATTTCCCTCCAAGTTCTGGAAGGTTCAAAACTACAGCCGATTCAAACCCATTCCCTATGCCAAAGAAAAAGTACATGTTGTATACTCAGGTATCCCTTGCTGACGGTGCTTAGAGACACAAATGGCAATCCTGTATGCCTAGATCCTAGCAAAATACCAAACTTGTCTCCACTTCTTTTGTCTATGTCATCTTCATTGCACAAGTGAGCACCAAGAAGAATAACCGCCAGAAAATCAGGGTCAAAAAGTGAATAGTTCTACGTTACCTATAGGACTCAAGCACATGTGCAATGCTAAAATCTGGAAACAACTGGAATGACAAGAAATTAATAACTGTGGTGTTGACATTCTTGCTATGAGTGACCAGAGACAACCGGGGCAGACTGTATCAAACGGAACCAGAAAGTCATGACCTAATCGGATACCCAGCTCAATGGAGAGAAGGAGCTGCCCTGATAAGATTAAGTGGCACAGCGCAAAAAGCCATACAAGATTAGGAGCTTGTAACATCTGAGTAAATGCAAGCTTCCAAATATTAAGCATGAAGATAGCAATCATTCAGTGCTTCACCCCTACACATAAGTGCAATGAATGAGTGCAAGGAATGCTTCATCCCTACGAGTGAGTGCAGTGAAAATGTCAGTATGCATGACAGAAGCTCATTATGGAATCCCATTTGCAATCTAATCACTGCTTTCTGTTTAGAAGCTCCGCTTCCTGCAGTCCCTTCACAGCATCTGATGAAGTAAGCTGCTGGTTACGAAAGCTTATGTGATGTCTCTGATTTAGTGGTCTATACGACGCAAACCTATCCTGCCTTCTTTCTGAGTTGACACTAACACAGCTAACTACCTCTCTTTCCTCACTGTGTCGCTACTTGCTATAAATCAGTTCCGAGTACGTCAATGGCTTTGCTCAGTCATCATTGGTGATATGTTCCCACGTATCCCCCCAAGATAATCATATAAAATAAGTTTCCCTGGATTGGTAATGGGGTGATAATTCCATTATGGTCACTTTCATGGTTCACAATTATGGTCCTTTCAGCTACCAATAGAAAGAAAAAAAATTGAATTATTTTTGCACCAAGTTGGGTTGGGGGTTTTTTTGTTTGTTTGTTTGTACCCCTTTGGGACACCTCAGGCATAAGCAGGCAACAAGCATCACTTGTACATCACCAATTCCTCCAGACATAAGAAAACCCAAAGAAAAATGGAGCTTGAACTTAAAGCTGTCAAACATATTATACTATCCATCTTCATGGACTTGGATTCCATCTGTAAGCTAAAAAAACATTTAGAGGACCTTAAGAAAGATATAGGTTGAGAAGCCCAAGAATATACTGAGATCTTCGGAGGAGAAAGAGAGCATGTGAATAAGGAAACAGACAAAATTGAACCACCTCAATGCTACTGGGCACAAGAAAATTATCTGTTTAGTTATATCATTTTTCATTTGTTAAACTGGTAATGCTATCAAAAAAGGAAAGAAAAACAAACACATATGGATGAGCAGGCACAGGAAGCAGAGGTGGCAGCCAAAAAAGTGGATCTGAGAATTCTTAATCAAAACCACAAAAAGGCTAGCAGGCAGCTTCAATCACAGTTGCTTTGGGTCAGTAAAATATAAACACGGAAATACTCTCACCATCCCTAAAGAACAAATAAAAAGATTTTATAATGAAAGCAGTCAACTCATAATGAAAACGGACTCTCGTTTGAAATAAAATTCAACTCTGACACTATACACAAGATGGAAGAATAGGACATTAGTTCTGAAGAAATTATCTTGGGGAACTGTTCAAAATAGATGTTGAAGGCATGTGAAAAATATGCTACAGCTCTTCAGGGAATGGGTGATTGAATCAACCTTGACAGAATGGTAAAAGGGAATTATGAACTTACCTAAGAAAGGGTAAATGTAAAGGGACCATAATTGGGATTAGCACCCTGTTACCAATCCAGGGAAACTCTTTTGTGTGATTATCCTGAACAGAACCCACAATACCCTCAACATGTCAAGAAACAGTAGTTGGTTCAAGAAGCAGCAGTCACCCCCATAACACGTTTTCAGCTACACACTATAACTGTACAAAGCAAAAAATGCAACACATCTTAAATTTCCTGAATGTCCTAAAAGCCTTTTTACAGCCTAAGCAGAGAGACTTTGCAGCAGCTACTGGAAATCTATGCATCCCCTTTTAAAGTTATTCAGAACTGCGCAAATCTTTATTAAGATCCAAAACATGCTGTGATATCTAGTTAGGAATTAACTAACAGGTTTGATATTACCCCTGGACTTTGACAATAGAGAGGCTCTCTCCCCTTTGTTGTTTAGGATCACAATTGAATTTGTTGCATGTAATACATGTGGTATAAAAACCGGAATGCTAAGCACTACTGTTTTGCCACAGAACAGTCCAGTTCTCCAGTCATAATACTTATGCCCTGAATATACTGAGAAAAACACAGCACAGAGACTGATGGCCTAGTCAGAATTGCAGAACAAATAGATGTTACTGTCAAAAAGTCAAAACAAGTCTGAAGAAGACCGAGGGGGGAATTTAATAGCATCCTTCAACTACCTGAAGGGCAGTTGCAAACAGGATAGAGCTACACTGTTTTCAGTAGTGGAAGATGACAGAACAAGGAGCAATGGTTTCAAGTTGCAGCAAAACAAGTTGAGGCTAGATGTTGGGAAAAACTGTCACTAGGAGGGTATTAAAGCACTGGAACTGGTTGAATCATCATGCTCAATGCATAATCATCAATGGCTCAATGCCTAGCTGGAAGGAAGTATCAAGTGGGGTTCCCCAAAGGTCTGTTCTGGGTTGAGTATTTTTCAATATCTTTATTAGGGCTTGGCCAATGGGACTGAGTGTACACATAGCAAATCTGCAAACACCACCAAGTTGGATGGGGTTGCAGACATTCTGTAGGTTAGGGCTAGGATCCAGAACAACCTGGATAGGCTTGAGAAATGGTCTCCAATCAACCAGTTGAGATTCCACAAGGATGAGTGCAAAGTCTTGCAATTATGGTGGAATAACTGCATGCTCAAATACAGACTGGGGAAGGAGTAGTGAGGCTGTAGTACTGAAGAGAAGGACCTGGGGATTACAGCAGATTGTAAACTGAGTGAGTTGACACTATACTTTTGCTGAAAAGAAAGAAAGGGGGAAAAGGCTAACCTCAGACTGGGTTGTATTAACAGGAATGTCACTTGCAAATCAAGGGAAGTGACTGTTCCACTCTATTCAGTGCTGGTGAGGCCTCACTTAGGGTACTGTGTCCAGTTTTGGAGCCCACACTTCAAGAAATATGTGAATAGTTTAGAAAGAGTCCAGCACAGAGCAACAAACATCATTAGGTGCCTCAGGAGCAAGACTTATGAGGAAAGAGCTAGGGTTGAAAGAGCTAGGTTTATTTAGTTTGGAGAAGAGAAGACTGACAGGGGATTTGGTAACTGTCTGCAAATATCTAAAGGGCAACTACAGAGGATGGAAATGGGCTTTTCTCCGTGACCATACAGGACAGGCCCAGGAGCAATGGCCTCAAGCTTCAGTAGGAGAAATTTAGGTTGGAGATCAGGAGAAACTTTCTGACTATGAGGTTGGACAAACACTGGAACAGGCTACCTAGAGAAATTGTGGAATCTCCATCTTTGGAAAGTTTTAAGAGCAGGCTGGACTGACACTTGGTTTGGGAAGGGGTAGTCAGAGATGATCCTACCTTAAATAGGGGCTAGACCAGCTAATCTCATGAGGTCCCTTCCAGTTCTACTTTCCTGTGATCCTATGAAGGTCAAAGCAATTCTGTTTGATCCAATTATTCGAGGAACTGTGCTAGCAAGTTTATTACCTGCATGCTAGGTAGGTCACTGACTGTGGTCACTGACTGCACCTCTAGTATTTTAACTCAAACGGGTTCAGCAAGCTTTTCTAAAACTTACCCCGGAAGTCTATCAGCTGCTGTGCTCTTTTTGTTACAAATCTTTTTGTACCAGTACACTAAGCACAGTCCTGCATGGTTAGAAACAAGGCACAGCAACAAATCTACCCAAAAGAAATTAAACAGCTTTCAGAGTAGATAACTTCCCTGGATATTCCAGAGTAAAAGGGTAAGATAACTATCAATATTTTTTAGTCTATGTCCCCTCCCAGATTGCAATAACTGTGCAAATACTATGTAAGTCAGGAGGTGGACTTACTGTAGCCACACTTAAAGAAAGCAAACAACAGGCTTCTTAGAAAGCCCCGGTTGGTAGTTCCATCACCTCCAGAGATCAGCAATATGGACAAGTTAAAAAACAGCCCCAGGACAGGACTGGTTGGCAATGAAGGACTTCTTCCTCATGCATCTAACTGTGGGAGAAGTTAATATGAATGGCCTTGCCTCACCTCCTGAGCCCAAGTGGGTCTTTATAGGACCTCTGGCAGAAATGATTAAGTGGAAAATAAAAATCAGTTGGCCACATCTTGATTACAACATAGCAAAGGCAGCCTCACATTCTAAAGAATTATTTTTCTAACTTCCCCAGGTGGAATGACAGGAATTCATCTTTCTTTTCCAGGATAAAGGTTAATCAATTAAAGTTGTTATTCTTCTGGCTCCACTCCTCTTCATGTATGCCTTTTAAGTTAGTACTAAGAGAGAGGCTGTTCGCCCTCTTAGCGTGAGGTCAGGCAGAAGGCTGAAACTAAGCTAGTTTGGGGGCACTAGCCTTCATAGCCAATAACCTACTTCGCTATGAAAAGACTAGCAGAAAGAGAGGGTTTTATATAGAAGGGAAAGGGACACGGAAGGGATGCTGCTAATTTGTACAGGCGTAAAATTGTATTATGTCCCAACTCTTAAAGAAGTTATCAATTTTTCCAAAGTCTCAGATTGTTTAGCACCTAAGAACAGTACAATCACAGGTTTGTTCATACAAAAGTGGATCTGAATATTTAATCTCATTGCAATGTCAAATATTTTTAAAAAGCACAACAAATTTCTCATTCTTCCCATCACCATTCAAAAATATTCCTACAGCTTTGACATTTAGGGGAAAGGAGAAGTGAGGGTTGTTTTGTGTGTTAAGTTATACTGAGTTGCATGAAACCACACACACTAAATTCATACTCCATTCAATAGGGAACATGGAGACAAAGCTTTTCTACATTTCTTACTCTTAGCTCAAGCCATGACATCACACCTCTGACAATACTGTTTGCTTGTTAACCAGTGTCAAGCCTTGCATCTTCTCAGTAGCCAGCCAGCTGCCTCTGGATCAAGCAAAGGAGTTCAAAGACAAGCATTAACCTTATCTGTATTTGCCCGCCTCAAGACCTCATCTGCAAACTTAATATACCAAAGTCATCTTCACAACCTAATGTTTAGCTATATACATGCATTTGAGTATTTGTACAACCGTGTTACAAGACTCCTCTTATAAAAAGATAAAAGTAGGGAATGTGTAGGTATACTATACATTAGACCACGGACATCAAAATTGGCAACCCATAGGCTGAAGGATTAAGTTGCAGCCTCCAGATTCCTGCCCAGCTGCTGATCCCTGCATCGCTCCAGCTCCCCTTCCTCCTATGCTTTCGCTGCCAGCCCCTGCCCCAGTGAGCGGGACTTGGAAAGGCAGTGCAGCGTGGCACAGCCAGGGGAGTGAAGGGTGAGCCTGGGGCAGCGCAGTAGTGGAGGCAACATGTGGTGCAGTTGGCAGCAGGTGGGAATGCATGTGGCATAAGACCCATGGGACTCACGGCTTGCCTTGGCAGGACACATGAGCATACAGTCCCTACTGGTTCAGCCCACACGGGGTTCAGTCCCCACCGACTTAGAGGCTGGACAGCCCCAAGTTGGCCCAGCCTTTTCTGTCATTGTCTTTCATAGATATTAGGGCTGGAAGGGACCTTACGAGATCATCAGGTCCAGCACCCTGCCCAAGGACAGGAAGTCAGATTACCCAAGCAAGGTAAGCATCCAGGCGTTTCCTAAAAGGTATCTAAAGTAGGTGCTTGCACCACTTCTGGGGGGAGTCTAGTCCAGACTCTGGAGACTCAGACAGTAAAGAATTTTTTCCTTATGTCCAGTCTATAACAGTCTACCAGCAGTTTGTGACCATTAGACCTTGTCTTCCCTTGGTGTGCCCTGGTAAACAGACCTTCCCCTAGTTCCTGATGCACACCCCTTGGATAGTTATAAGCCGCCACCAAGTCACCCCTGAACCTTGGCTTCTCCAGGCTGAAGAGTCCCATGCCCCTCAGTCTTTCTTCATAAAGCCTGTTCTCTTGACCTATAATTATGCACGTGGCTCTCCTCTGGACACTTTCATATTTCTTCCTTTTAGGAGCATTTGAAGATTTCTTGATTTAAAAGCCTGTTGACAAATTCTTAGAAACTCACAAGTCAGATGTGGAGGGAGGGAGAAGGGAAATCAAAATACTAATTTAGTACATAGTTTTATCCAACACAGTCATGTTTCATTTCTTTTCCTACCTATATCTGCTTGTCAATTTAGATTATATACCCGTTGAATCAAGGACCTAGCCATCTTCCTAAAGGTCTCCACATAAAGCTATTACCTTTTGGGTGCTCCAAGAACAAACGTTCTACATCCTGGTCTCCCCCTTTGTTCTTTGTTACTGCACAGTTGCATAAACAGAAAAACACATCTCTAAGAGCTCCGTTAAGGCCCGTTCTACCCAAAAAATGACCATGTGCCAATATTGTTTAAAAGTGTAGAGAGGAAAAGAGTTTTTAGAGTGCATCAGTTATATCAATAAAAGCTCTAATACATAGAAGCACCAACAAAAGCATCCTTTTATCAGGATAACAGTTTGTTTGGGAAGCTGTTATAAGCACTGCCAGCAAGAAATCGGTTGTCATTGAAGGGGAAACGGGTCGCCAGTATAGATTTACATCGCAGAAGCTTTCAAATATAAGCAAGGCCCTGCTCTGAAACGGGACTCCCTCAAAAGTTAGTGCTATCTGATGAAATCCCCACAACAATCAATTGTTGTTGCTAACAGGATTAAGATTTCCAGTTGAGAACCACCAGGGAGTTTAATAACAACTGAAGCTGCTGCTGAAATGATGGTTTTTATATGCATGCATTCTTGTAACAAAGAAAAAAAAACCTAAGAATTATTTTGAATTGGTGCAAGTTAGTCAGGCACTCTGAAACCAGTGATTTCAAAAACGTATAGCACCACTTTTTGAATGAGGAGTTACGTCAATCAGCTCTGCATTCAATAAAAATAAACAGGCTATAACTGGTAAGAACATTCCAGAAAAAAAAAAATCAGTTGCAATTTGGTGAGTTGGTAATAGACTAAAACAATCCAAAACCAGAAATGAGTTCCCCACACTTAGGATCCTAACCAGATGCAAAACAATATTTAAAGTTTGTTATTAGCCAACAGGTTAAATTTTAAAACCTAACTAATGAATGACTTAGTTTTCTAGGACTTCTTTCAAAGACTTCAGATGTATCTGAAGCACTTTCTGAAAGAATTCTGGCTGTCCTGGGACAACACACAGACCTGTTCAACCAGTTAGACAACAAAGACTAGTAGATGGACTATGACGGATTGAAGATGCGTAATCAGCAAAACAGGGATTTGGTTTCTGGATAGAGTTGTTTGCCTTTCCATCTGCAGTGACATTACCTCAAATATCGACATAAGTGGGCTTGAAGACCTGGTAACTTCATTAAGGTAGCATGGATAGTCTTTTCATCCTAGTTTAATAAAGGAGCCCTCCTAAAACTTATTTTTGAAGCTGAATTAGCGTTGTAGTGCTGAAGTTACTATCGTGTCTTATATCAAGGCTCCAATGCACACAAGAAGTCATGCAGTATTCTCATTCATCCCTATAAATGTCAGAAAGTTAATTCGAAAGAATAGCCAGCCTTGCCGTGAGCAGTTGAGGTTGTTACAGGACAGTACCAGATTAGCATTCCAAATGCTCGTGTTTCTAAAAAGGACACCATTCTTATTCACATTCTTCTCCAATTTCTTATTCCTCTGGCTCTGTAATTCAATTCACATCCTGTCTGAAGACCAGAGAGGTTACAAGTAAATCAAACTAACTTTGTTCTGATGAAAACAAGCTTCAGAATTTCAGCTGAATCTAAAAGTATCTAAACAAGTTGCTTCTTCAGAAGTGTATGAAGAACAAAAGCTAATACAAGCAAGCGTTTTGGGAACAGACAGTGACAAACAAAATAACCAAGCGGACGGATACTACGCATACAATATGCTTTTGTAATCTCTCTTGATATTTCATCTCTAATGCCAGTGATAGCAGCCAAAACCATTTGTGGTGCAAACCAAAGTGTGCGTGATCAGCTGCAACGGTACGTGACCGTTGCTCCTTAGCAGCATCATAAAAAACGTACAGGTGAAACAGTACCTCACAAAAAGTCCCCAAAAAAGCATAAGCTTTCATATTCTAGGTGCTGAATAATCTTAATTTTTTTTCCCTAAAAAAGCTGTTTAGAACAACTCTTTACCTGAAAAAGTAATCTTTGTAAAAAAGGAGAACCAATAGTAATTAATGATCTCTTTTTTCATCCATAGCATAGTTTTCCCCCCCAGTCACGACAGAAACCATTTAATGTGTTTTTTTAAAGGATCCTAGGAAACTTGAGAAGATTTAAACTAAACTTTTTAAAAAAAGAAAACGCATTTTCCGATTTCCCTAAGCGTGTTCAAAAGGATCTTTTCAAAAAAGCAGAAACTATGCACAAAGTAAAATGAAAAAAATTTTTCTCCCAACTACAGTTTTTCAGTTAGGTAATGTTAGGTGTCACTGTCAGCAATATGAGGTGCAAAGTTTTCAGACAAATATGACATACAAGTTGTCATTTAACAAAGCAAGAGTTTTGTAAGCAACTGTCAGCGTTAAACTATAAACTATGACAAATAGCAGAATTTGGAGGGATGAATCATCGGAAAAGATTATGCAGAGGAAGCCAAAGGCTTATATAGCAAACTTTGCCTCATGAATTGAAAAAGTAAATGACACCAACGCACAAAATGAAACATGCCACAATACATTCCTGCAGTACTGACACTGGAGTTTCAGATGCACAAAAATCTGAAGCTACTGTTACTGCAGAATCATAACTGCAGATCACCCATATCATATACTCTGTTCACATTAAAAAACACTGTTCACATTAAAAAACATTATTACCATGAACAGCAAGAGAACATAGATTTCATAGACATTAGGGCTGGAAGGGACCTCACAAGATCATTGGGTCCAGCCTCCTGCCCAAAGAAAAGGCAATCAGCAGGGGTCAAATGAATATATCCTAAAAGCGGTCATTATTCTCCTTTGCAATGTGTTTTGAGAGAAGAATAAAAAGCTTTAAGTAACAACATTGTTTATTATTATTTTATAATTGTTATTGAGGGATTAATTACAACTACTTTAGGAACTAGAAATGAATAGTTTTGTGTATATGGCTGAGCTTGCTAATGAGACATTACCATGTGTTCTCAAAGCATACAAAAAACCCTACAAACTCTCCATTCTGAAAGTATAACTTTATACATACAACACAGAGGTGTATGGCATAACCCATATTCTATTTTGACTTTTATTTAACTATGTAAGTTTTTGTGGAGACAAAACTTCATCCCCAAGGAAAATGTGAATACATTTAATAAAAAATGGTAAAATAAAGTTGCCAAGTATTAAAAAGCACAAGTGTGCAAAGGGAAAGAAGAAACTCCTTACACATGGTACAAGAGTGCTTTGAACATTTTACATTGATTGCTCACCAATCTGACATGTGCTTGGAAAATGGAAGAATAAAACACCCATACCAGAAACTAAATTTGCTGTTATTAAAAGACAGGAAATTTCAACTCCTGTTGAAAACCGCTTTCTTAAAATTCTTGTGTATTTTTTCCTCACACTAATTTTTGCATAGTTAAAAGGGATCAAAGGTGTTAGCACAAGGCAATGAACATTTGAGAAGACTCAGTTTACAGCATGGATCCATTGAGGAAGGGTGGTATTGTCCCTGTGATGTTTCTGTGGCAGACAGCAGACTAACCCTTTCAGAAAGGCATAAGCTTTCACAGGCAACTGCCTACTTGCTTTGCTGAACCAGTTCATCTCCAAGGCCGGGCCCAGGTGAGTGCTATCATTTGTTTCCCTAGGGGCAAGCAGCAGCGGTTGTGCCACTGCTACTTGCCCCTGGGGAATGCCTGTGCCACACGAGCTCTGTGTGCAGCAGGTTACCCTGGTGGGGTAGGGGAGGCTGGGCCAAGCAACTGTGCTGGCCCCAGCAGCCTTACCTGGGGCCCTGGGGGCCCAGGGGAGTGCAGCCACAGCGCTCCTGCAGCTGGAAGCCTGGCTGGCAGCTGAAGTGTGGCTCTGGCTGGCCAGGCTCCAGTTTTGGGCAGCACGTGTGCCGCCCTGCTTTTTTTTGGCATAGTTTTTCTAACCCTGGGATCTGTCAAAACAAACCCCCATGCTGCAAGGTAGCAGCATAGGGAAGACCTGCATGTGCAGTGTGTGATGCTGCAGATCCATGCCTATTTGGACACAGCCTAAGGTGCCACCCTGCCCTACCTCCTGCCTGATTTCCAGCTAACTTTGCTACCTACCTCTCTCTACTGATACATATCAAACAAGTCATCTTCTTCCCTGTTCTCACTATCTTTTTTGAAGTAACGGAAGTAAAGTTCTCACTAACTTTTCTGAAAGAAACCTAGTGAACTCCCCCTTGTGGGAAAAAGAAAAAAAGTTATACTGGACAAAACAAGGATATCCAAGACAGCAAGCAAAAGGTCTCTAACTTGCCTAATCTATGGTTCTTTCCAAATTTAAAGAAAAACACCTAGAGCCCTTCACTCCTTAAATATTTCCCACTGGAGCTATCAATCCAGGTACTTCTACATGAATTTAGTTTCATAGTTATCACCAAGAGCTAAAAAAGAATTATCCCTACTTCACAGTTTAACTAAGGCACTGAAACATTATAGGCTACATCCACAACATAATTTAATGTTGCAACACTGAGCGCTGCCATACCCAACTATCAATTTAATTCAGTGGCTTAGAGGCTTCTTCAGAGTGTGGGAAACCCAAACTCAGTTCTTTCCTCTGCCCAAGACAATTTGAACCTGTGTCCCAGATGAATGCCATCAGGCTACAAGCTGTGTGAGGGAAGAGATCTCTCAACTCCTTTCTACAGCATCCAAAGCAAAGGAGCAAATTTAACATGCCTCTCCCACATCCTGGAAGAGTTGTCCAAGCATCAGGCTAATGGATAAAAGAAGGGCACTGGATTCACTTCTCCTCCCACACACTGTGCAAGGCAGGTGTGCTCTGAGAACACCTACCAGAACCAACCCTGCAGACCAGACAGGGTGAGCTAACAGGACTTGGATGCAAGTGCAGCACTGAACTGTTCACCACTGTGAAGACTTTGTCAGACCCAAGCATGTACAGAAGCAGACTTTTACGTATTGAGGGGTCTTTAGGAACTTAAGTATCTAGGGGCTTTAGGTGGCAGCCATACCAGGGTTTTGAAGTTCTAAACATTTATTCTTGGCAGTTCTTCTAGCAACCAGGTCTTTCTGTGGACCTAGACATAAATAACCTGCTAAACAGGGAAAGCCTGTGATGCAAAAAGAATTTAATCTAGACTTCCCAACTTCCATGAAGGACCTTGGGCAAAGAACCATCCACCCTTTCAAATCAAGGCTAAAGGGAACCAAGTCTACATTGGGCTTCAGTGTTCTTGGTCAATAATTTTCTTCTGCAGGATTGTAATGAAGAATGATTTCTGGCCCCCAACATAAGCAGCATGCCAGACAATGATGTATTGTACTACTTCTTAGCTATTATTGATGTAAAACATTGCTATGGATTAGAACCCCCCTAGGCCACTTATAGCTACCCTTTTCCCTGCTCTAGGTCCCTCCATGGTAACAACTTAACTGTAAAAAGAAAATATGGGCCAGTTTATCAAGACCCACAGGAATAAATAAAAAACAAACCCTGCAATTTATAAAAAAAAAACCATCAGCATCAGGTCTATTCATCATCAGGACTGAACAAATGTGAGTCTTCTACTTCAAAGGCTAAGAAAGCCACAAATTTGCATAAATTCTTGAAATAAATGAATCTTCAGTTCTTTACCTGTGTGTAGCATGAAAGCTTCCACATCTTTACTAGTTTTGCTTGTTGATTTATTTTCTTTTTAAAGGAAACTAGTAAACTTGGGTTTTAGATTAAATCAAACATATTTTTCTGTCTACATAAATATAATGACAGCCATAAGCATGATTGTACAGAATCTTCAGAGCTATGGGACCAGACCCAACACTTTGAGCTGGAAATTGAAATACAAAATGAAAGGTGGATCAAGCAGGTGTCCAATGAACAGGACTTCTCAAAGCAGCTCTCCAAGCTCTTCACTCCCATTCATGGCTACTGCAATGGAAGGTTGTGAGCCTTTTGCCCCAGCTCTCCCCAGACCTTCAGCCTGCTGAAACTGTCTGCATACAAGTAGAATAGGAGCAATATACTCTTGCTTATGTCAAGGAAGAAACAAAAATAAATTTACCTAAGTGTACTATTGGCCCTGATCAGCTGCTGTAAAACCATACAAGATGTATGTGTCTTGTCTACAGACTTTTTAAGTCCTTGCTGAATCTGTCAGTCATCTCACTTCTGGAAGTTTATTTTCGCAGCCATAAGGGCTAGAATTTCTTCAAATTCTTAACCTTTAAAGTTTCTAATGTAAACTTTCCACCAAAAAAGCTTCTCAATCACCATGGGAAGGTGGATCTTCCAAGTTTTGCTCAAACATTCTGGATCACTTAGTATATACTAATACAACCCTAGTTAGCCCAGTGCATTAAACATCTTTTCACATAGTACAGAAAAGTTCATACAGAGAAGATATGTATTAGAATCACCAATTGTGTGGAACACACAGATAATACCAGCTTCTACCTGGAAAAAAAAAAAAAAAAAAAAAAATCAACAAATGAAAGAAGAAAAAACTCTGAAATGTTTTTCCTTTTAAAGCCCTGCAAACAATGGCATGTCATCAGTCAAGATCTGGTAGCCTCTTATCCTATAGGAGGAGAGTGTAAGAAACCTAAGTCTATAAGTGATTTTGTCCTACAATATCATATACGAGATGTTTATGTAATCTCCAGTCACCGACCATTAGCTAACAAGCCCCACAATTCTCCAGAGGAACATTTAAATAAATGGCCTAATTGTGGGCCAGTGGTATACAGCCATACTGTAATAGTGAAGTACATTATAGATAAACTTACGCTAGCTAAACTGTACTTTTACATAATTTATTCCAGTCCCAACCCCCACTTTGAATGAAACTATGCAGACAAAGCACCGTTTTGCCAATATACACTAGGAGGAGGCTATACTTTAGGAGGTTTGGCCAGAACTGTGTTAGTCACACATCAGACTTCATCACACCCCTGACCAATGAAGCTATCCACTGTAGCTCTGCTTTTAAACTAGGCCTATTTAAGTTTAGGTCATGGAGAGTTTTAAAGTTAAGCTAAGTTTGGCTAATATGCCCCAAGGGCAATTCCATCGAGACCCCCCAAACTTCCCAGACAATCTATTCAGAGATAACTTCAATGTACACTCATTTCAGCCACTGATGATTTGAATCTGGAATGCGAAACTTCTGTGGAGCCTAGGCTCTTCTTCTCAGTTTGATCACACTAACACTTCTATCAGCAGACTGTGCATAGCTGTGGAAATTACTCTTTAGCTGCATACTCCCATCCCATCCAGAAAAGTCCCGAGTGGCTCAAATGAATCTCTGGCCAAAGTGACAGAATTAGAATGTTCTGTTGAATTAAACCCGCACATACTGGAGTTCAAAGAGAATTGTATTACACACCAGGATTGCAAAAAATCAAGGAAAGTCCTTTCAGGTTGAACTTTAAGCCCTTAAAAAAGCTGAGCTCATCAACTCGAATTCCATGTTTGTACAGCGCCTGTCACATGGACATCCTGATTGTGTCTGAAACCTCTGTGTGATACAATGTGTATTGCATAGCACCTAAGGTACCCAGCCATAGATGAACATTCAGCTGTACCAGACATGCAGGTGTCAGAGATGGAATTCCCCACCTCCTGTAACTTTAGGCGTGTCACTGTTTTATTAGCACCTGTTGCAAGGAATATACAATTCCTTTTTTACTTTTTTAATTTATTGAACTGATAAAGCTGACTTTTTGTAATGTTGCCTATATTTCAATGACACTGTGTGGAGAAGTTGTGAACTGCATTTATAAGAGTAATCAATATACATATGCATGATAATCAAATTTACCTATTACCCGTCTCACAAAGATCATCAAGACTATTCATAGTGTCAAGTTAAGCAAGATAAAAGTTTAGGTAAGGTACTTGTGCACCCTATTTGCCTAATCTAACCTTTATATTCAAGAAGCAGCATATAAAAACTTTATCCGTAGTATCTACCTGGAAGATAGAAGTTTATAAGGAACATATTATGAAGAAAAAGTATTCTGATTCTCACTGCCCTATTCTTGACTACTATTACTAGTTTTTAATCTAACCTCATTTAAAACTTACAAATCAAGTGATTAAAATAAGACACAAAGCCAAAAAGATTCTCTTTTTAGTGCTTTAGAATTCTAAAGTCGTTATTTAAAAACAACTATAAAATTAAATGAATGACAACTCCCATCGACTTCAGAAGGTGCATGATAACACCATTATATAAACACTCTCAACAATAACATAATTTCCAAGTTCAGTGTTTCTAGGGAGGGGAGCCCTTGCCATATTAAAAAAAGAGAAACAGTGAGTGATTCTTGCTTGTTAATTTTTTTTTCAGATGACAGAAATAAAAGCTTCCTTCCCTATTTTATCATTTTCCATTTAGCAAACACTAGTTAAACAGTTACAATTAATTGTATTTTAATATTTTACAGCTTCAATAGCATGGTCTATGACAAGGTCTCTTGCACCAGTATTACCAAAGCTGTACTGCCATCTGTGAGAGAACTATTTAATAGTTAAAAGCTACAAAAAGTATAGCAAAGAAAGCATACAGCATTATGGTTTTCTCTTTTCCCTTTAAGTTCCTGGTGAATGAGTAATACATTTCAAAGTATACTAGACATTTAGGATACCTAGAAATTCCCTCACTAGTTTTTACTACTTTAAAGGTTACAGTCAGGCCTAGTGCCCTTTTACATTATAACACTGTTCAATAGTGTTAAACAGCTGTCAGTTCAGAGCGTCAGCCTGTGGAAGAGGAAAAGTCTAAAAGCAAAGACAGAAAAAGAAGTTGCTAGTCAAATGCAAAAGTCCGACAATAGAAGGTTCTGGCTTCTGATCAGCTACAGACTCACATCATCACCTTTCATGCATTAATTAACTTCTGTTCTTCAGATTCCTCTTGTGCAAGACTAAAGTATACTTACTTGTATTTGTTTGTTAATAAGACACCTACCATTCCAATTACTAAGCATGCCTTTACTAATACAGCACTCTTCATTAGAGGACTTAAGTGTGCAAGTGCAAAGCAGTATTATCACTATGAACATGACAACTGTACATGAATTAAGATTTATTTTAGGACTAGCAAGATGCACAAACCAACACACCACTCCTGATGTTAGATTCATGTATGTTGTGGAGCCTCGCATCAGCCTAGAGTTTTGTTAACTTCAGTAGGGCTCTATGAGAGTATTATGTGCCCGAGATTACAGGGATGGGACCCAAGCTCCTTTTCTGGGGTGTGTTATTATTACCAGAATCCTCTGAAATAAACTGTAGCATAATCATGTGCGATTGGAGGGACATTATTTTTTTTTTTTTTTTATTTAAGACTCCTATTTTCATATATCAAAAACTGGAAGTCGTCTGCAGAGATGCCATATATTCAAAGTCCTATAAAAGGAAAATATCACTCCATTATTCAAACAAACATCTGACCTAACATGCCACAGAAATAAGCAAGCTACAAGATAATAAGTTACAGACATGATATGCTTTACAATCAAATCATTTTTAAGAAATAGCTTTTGTAGATCTGCTTTGATAGGTACATGCAAATAAGAGGTGAAGAAGGTTTGAAAAGCAAATTGCTAACTATAGCCATTTTCCTAGTGAAAACCAGATCTTTGGTGGGGGAGGGGGAAAGATCATAGGTAATGGCCTTGACCTCAGTCTTGCAGGTTAGTTCAAGCATGTACAAGACTGCCCCTGTACCAGACAGACCCCAGGGCCTGTAGACATACAAGACTCTAAAGAAAAGACTGATTTTCAGATGTATACCCCTGTATCTGTGAACAGGATAATACAAATCAAATGCTCTTCCACAATGTGTTTACATCCCTCCTCAAATCAAGTTTCAGTTTAAAGTATCCTCCAAGTCAAAAAGTACCTCCCTGCCTGATTGAATTTACTCTTGGGAAAAACAATACAGAAAAGGAAAAAAAAAAGGGCTATATAGAGACACTACATGGAAGAGATTAACCAGCTTCAGGCAGACCTTTCCCTTCCCCTCAGAGGGCATTATTTTGGGGGCTAAGATTAAGGTAGTGTGCATTTGGCTTATTTGGATATCTGATTATTTTATACTACAAGTAACGTGTGCATGTAGATATTACCTCACATCTATGCATACACATGTGCACGCACGTGTATGCATACACCTGTATGTGCATGCACACAGACATGCATACACACATGAATGTGTGTACACACATATATATGCACACTTACATGCATGTATGCGCATACACACACATACAGGTTTCCCTCAACAACCACAGGTTTGAGTATCCACCCTTAAGATCTCAGTGGCTACCACAGTACACAGTTTCGAATAACCATGGTTTTCTGTGGCCGCACATCAGCCCACCACCTGCCATTTTTCCCATATGCCTTTTGTCTTGTCAACCACGGGAACTCCAGAAACCTAATCCCAGCAGTTGGAGAGAGAAACCTACATATGCACGTACATGTATATAAGTGTGCGCACACACAGACACATGCTTCCAGGCATACAAGTGCATGCATGAGCACATGCACACACAGACATACGCAAAGATGCGTGCTTCCATGCATGTATGTGCGCGCGCACACACACACATATATATATACACACATGCCTATGTGTACACACAGACACGCACACTTCCATGAGTGCGCGTGCACACACACAGGCACAGACACACGCACACACATACATGTGTATGCAGAGGTACAGGTGCACACTTCCATGCATGTATGCGCTCACAGACATATATACACATCCATGTGCGTACAGACGCACATTTCCACACACAAGTGAGTGCGTACACGCCTGCCTACCCCTCAGTGCACGCACGCACACACCCCCGTGCGAGGGGAGTCCCCGCAGGAGGCCGAGAGGCCGCCCTCGCGCCCAGCACCCGGCTGCGGCCCGCGGTGCCCGGGCAGAGCGCGGGGCTCACCTGGAAGTCGGCCAGGATCATCTCCCGGTCCATGTTGGACGCCATGGCCGCCGCCTGCCTGCCCGCCCTGGGCGCGGGGCTGCGCGCATCCAGCTCCGGCTCGCTCGGCCCGGCTCGGCCCGCGGCGGAGGGGAGCGGTGGAGAGGAGGGTCGCCCGGCGCGGGCAGCACAGCTCGTCCCTCAGCGGCCGCCCGAGCGAGGCGGAGGGGGCGGCGAGGGAGGAGGCGGAGGCGGCGCTCGCGGCCCGCCCGCCCCGCGCCTGTCGCACATTTTGCCTGTCACGGAGGTCGCAAAGAGGCGCTTTACGGCTGCCGCCCACGTGACCCGCTCCTGTCAAATGGGGGGGCGGCGGGGGGACTCCCTGGCTCTATGTTCGCGGCCGTTGTCGCCGCCGCTATTCCTGCTGTCGCCGCCGCTCCGGGGCCGCCGCCGCCGCCGCCGTCGTCGTCGTCGTCGTCGTCTCCTCCTGCCGCCGCCGCCGCCGCGAGTGGGGGCCGGGCGGGAGTCGGGCGCTCCGCACAACCGCGCAGCAGCGAGCAGGGCGGGCGCGCGGGAGAGGAGCAGCGAGAGCCCGGACACGGCGGGGATGCAGCGCACGGCCCTGCACGCGGCGGCGGACCCACGTGTCACACGGGACCGTGCGCCCAAAACACGGTCGCGAGAGAGATGGAGTTGGTAATATGGGATTACGACCGAACACTATGGGACTCTTCCAACATGGGATTATTGCTGAGTAACGCGGGGTTAATGTTGAATAATATGGGATTCTTGGAATATGGACTTCTGATTGAATACTATGGGATTGTTGTTGAACACTTTGGGATTATTCAAATATGAGATTATTGTTGAACATTTTGGGATTATTCCGACATGGGATTATTGTTGAACAATCTGGGATTATTCAAGTATGAGATTATTATTGAATAATGTGGGATTCTTATAATTTGGAATTCTTGTTGAATAATATGGGGTTATTCAAATCTGGGATTATTGCTGAACAATCTGGGATGATTGTTGAACAACCTGGATTATTCAAATATGGGATTAGTGTTGAATAATGTGGGACTATTCAAACGCAGAGCTATTATTGAATGTATGGAATTATTATTGAATAATGTGGGATTATTAAAATTGAATTATTGTTGAATAACATGGAATTGTGGAATTACTCTTGAATAATATGGGATTATTCACAGATTGGAAGGGATCTCACAAGATCATCCGGTCCAGCCCCCTGCACCAGGCGGGGAAGACCACTGGGGCTTGGGTGACCCCAGCAAGGTGACCATCCAGTCTCCTCTTGCAGATTGTATTGCATAATTTGGAACTATTCAAACATGACATTATTACTAAATACTATGGAATTATTATTGCCTAATATGGGCTTGTTCATGGGTGTCAGGGGCTGGAAGGGACCTCACAAGATCACCAGGTCCAGCCCCCCTGCACTACTTGGGAAAGACAACTGGGGGTCAGATGTCCCTAGCAAAGTGACTGTCCAGTTCCTCTTGAAGATTTGATGTAATAATGTGGAATTGTTCGAAGATGGAATTATTATTGCGCAATATGGAATCATCAAGACACATTTCTAGTGCCCAGTAAGGACTGGGGTCTCTGTTGGGTGTGTTCCTTATTACTGGTTGATTGGAGACCTTTAGTGCCCGCGGCACCGCCAGACCCTGCTCCTGCTGGGAACCACCCCAAGACCCAGGTGCATGGTTGTTGGACTGCATGTGGGCAGGTTTTGCTTTAGTACACCTTGTTGTCAGTTTACTCATTTGAGTTTGTTTAGTTATTTCTGCCACGCACTCTCCTTTTCACTTGATTTTGGCCAATTTTTAGCCTAATAAATAATCCTGTCAATCTACAATGATGCCAGAAACAATATATCATGAACCACCCCGGGATCCACCCACGTCTTCCTCGATGGGAAGTATAATAAAGGTTGAAAATCAAGTTTCGTTATTTGGGTCAATGCCAGTTCTTTCATGTCAGTCATTTAAACCTGCATTAGTAAAAATCCGTGCTACAGGGATTACTTGGGGCCATCCGAGTCTGTAAAGGTGAATCACACTGTTTACGTCTGGCAGTGCAGTCTTGGAAGGGGGAAACACCCGGTGTAGGTCAAATAAAAAGCACGAGCGAGACAAAAAGGTGGAAAAGGAGGCATAGCGTCCATTGTTTAAGTGTTATCTCTTTCCTCCCGCGGCTCAGGAATGGCAGACAGCGCTCGCTGGAGGCACTGGGGCGGTGGCGCTCGCAGCGCGGAGCGGGGAAGCGCGGGGCCGGGGCCGGGGCCGGGCTGCCGCCGCCGGGCGCGGAGCGGGCGGCTCTGCCCCGACTCCGCGAGCAGGGCTTCATCCCAGCCAAGCGATCCTCTTCACGGACATTTAAAAAAGGCACGAAGCGCAGGAGATGGCGAGGCCACTTTTCTGATCAAACCTGGGAGCGGAGAGGCCTTTTGCGTCTCCGCGTCAATCGGGTTTGTGCTGGGGACAAGTCACGTCTGGGAGCCAAGACGACTCCCGTCCTTTCAGTGCTGCATCAAAACGGGGCAAGGAAAGACTACCGTGGCACTGACGGGTCCGGCTCCGCCCCGCCCGAGTCGCCGCTCCGCTCGGTCCGGGGGCACGTCCGCACCTCTTGCGCCGCATTTGTACCACCTTTGTACATTGTGTGCGCACATTTAATACCACATTAGGTGCACGCATGTTTGCACCACGTGTACATGTTGTGCACACATTTGTACCTTTTCTACCACACTATGTGCACGCATTTGGTACCATTTTCGTACATGTGCATGCATTTTGGGCCACGTTTGTACGATGTATACCACAAGGCACGCATTCTGCGTCACGTTGTTGTCAGCGCATGTTGCGCACACATGTGTACCTTTTATACCACACCATGTGCACACGCAGTTTGTGCCAGGTTCGCGCATGTTGTGTACGCAGTTTGTGCCGTGCGTTGTGCACACATCTGTACCTTCTGTGTGCCCGGGCTTGTCCGTTTTGTGCGCTGTGGAGCGGCGGCGGCGGCCGAAGCACGGCCGGGCTGGGAGCTGGCGCTGCAGGTGCTCGCGCTGCCTCGCGGCCGATGCTCGGGCCGCGGCTCGCCCTCCTTTGCAACCTGCGCGTGTCAGCCATGCCGGCGGCTGCCCCCGGCTCGCTTTTGCGCCGCACCCCAGACGGGAGGGGGCGGGAGAAGGCGCCTGCCGTCCCTCCGCGGCATCCCCGGCGCCGACCCCCGCCAGCCTGCGCTCCCCGCCGGCCCGGCCCCCCCGCGCCCGCCGCCTTTGACCTTGGGCGGCCGGGGCCGCGGCCTGCGGCGGGAAGCAGTGCGCAGGCGCGGCCGCATCTCCGCGGAGCCTCCTTAAATCCGTGCCGTTAAAATGTGGGCGGGAGCTCGGCTCAAAAAGCGCCCAAAGTTTTTTCTTTTCAAAAAAAGCCGAGGAGGTGGCAGGAGCCGCGGCGGGCGCAGCCATGCGGCCGGGCGCGCAGGGGCGCGGAGCGGGGCGCGCAGCGGGGCGCGCTGGCCCGGGACGCCGCGGCTTGGCGGGGCCGTCACGTGTGATCGCGGGGCGGGCGCTTGGCACGGGGCGCTTTTACGAGTATTTACTACGAGGTCCGCTGCGGGCGCCCAGCCCTGCCCGGGCTGCTGCGGGGCGCCCATGCCCTGCCCGGCCGGGACGGGTCCCGAGGCATGGCCGAGCCCGGCGGCGACGAGCTGGCGTCCGCGGCTGCCCGCGGGGACCTGGCGCAACTCGCCCGCTGCTTGCAGGAGCGCGATGGAAACGTGGATGCGCGCAACCGGTTCGGGAGGACGGCGCTGCAGGTTGGTCTCCGGGCTGGGGGGGGTCCCCCCATTCAGGGCTTTTTCTGGGGGGGGTGCCATATTTTATCCCTGGAGTGGCTGCAGCTGCCTGGCATGGCGTACTTGGAGGAAAAGGGGGCCACGGAGTTGCTGGCAACGGGGCTCCGGGTGTAAGAGCCGCGGGGGAGGAGGGCAGGGCAGCTCTGTCAACACGGCGGGGTTGTTCTCCGGAGGTCGCCGGGCTCTTTCTTCACTCTGTGCCTTTCGACACGCGCCCATGGGGTGGGATGGGGCTTGTCCTTCCTCTGCCGCCGCCGAGCCAGCACTGCCCTCTCTGCCGTGGCAAACACGCCGCCCCGCGCGGGCGCTGCCGGGCGGGGGTCCCGGTCCAAGCCCCGGTTTCCAAGCGGGCGGACGGCCCCGAGAGGGCAAGACCGTGGGGCGGCATCTGCAGGGATGAGGTTTGCAGACGGTCGTTGGAGCTGATCCAAGTCCTGAGCACTGGGGCTGATAAGATTGTTTTTTTTTTTATTCTTTTAAGACTATCATACAATGAAGACGAAAATGAGGGAAGAGAGGCACACACACAACCCCCACCCCAAATAGACAAGCCATTGATAACCGAAGGGGAAATCTCCTCGAGTGGCTGTTTGCACGCCAGACAGAGCAGGAGAACGTGAAATAAGAGCCGTGGGCGGGGGGGAGGGGGTTATTCTCGAAGTTTTACACTTTAAAACATAGTTTCTATTTTAAAAAAGTGACAAAACGGTGTGCACTTTTGAAATGTTTTCAAACAACAGAGGGATTGCAACTCGGATGACAGCTATTTACTCAGCTTTGGCTTATCATCAAAATGCAGGGTCTCGAGAATGAGAATCTCTTGTAGGAACACAACCTTGATTTCTTTTTTACATTTTTTTTCTTGAATTCAAGGACTGTCAATTTGTCCCTGCGCTATTCTCCCAGATACAGGCGATTTACTGCAGACACTGGTGACACCTTGGCAGGGAAAGGAAAAATGTGACTCGAAAAGACACCCATCCTAGCTGCTGTAGGAAAGCAGGAAATCTGTATCTAAATTTTTATCCACAAAAGGAGGCTGAAAATCTGAGTTGCAGTGCAAAAGAGAGATTTTTTCCCTACAAATGTCAGCACTCACTGCATGTGGACTGGGGAATATTTTACAGTTCCTGTGACTCCTGGCAGTATCACCCACTTTTTATTGCAACTGAATCGTAACCGATGTAGTGAACCACAACACAATCAGAACAGGGGAGTCTGACTACTTGTTTTCACTTTGTATAATCCTGAAACATTTTGTGGGTGAGTGACCCAGCTCAAGAAAGATTTCTGTCTATGCAGCCTCCGATATTACTTGCTCTGGAGTCCACCAAATGAAAGTGAGCACAGCGCACGCTGTCTCCTGCAGCTCGTTTCAACACAGCGGTTCAGCATTGTCTTCCTCGAGCCTCTGCTTTTCTGTTTGACGAGGCCTCGGCTACAGACTTTGCTAATGCATCTTCCTCCAAATGCTTTCTCCTGCCCCGATTCCGTCCCCCCAGAGAAACTTTACAGTCTCAGCTCGGGTTAGAGCCCAAATCCAAGTACATGAGATTTATTCTTTTTTTTTTCCCCAGCTCTCTTGTCTTGCTTCCCTTGCACGTGTCTAACCCCCTCCCAAGCCTCGTACGAGTCTTGGGTGCTCACAAAACACGAACAAATACGGCTGGGTTGTACTAAAAATATTGTGCATTTATATTCCTGAGATATAAATGTACCTTCCATAACCTCCATCCAGAATTAAAAGAAATGGCAGGTAACCTGCACAAAACTGTCTCAGATAAATACTTTTCTGCAAGCCCCGAACCATCCGAGTCTATTTGTCCCCACCTAAAACAGACCATGATGAGCTGCTATATGGTTTCCAAATGCTGCGGCAATGATATGTGTTGTGCATGCCTTTTTTAACCAACTCTAAATGCATATTATTATTTTTTTCAGTAGCTTCAGGTTTTCAATTCATGCCTTCTATAAATTGTAATTTATGCTTAATTTAGTACAAGTGGCATCCTTGTTTATGCTAAGAAAAGAAAGAATCGTAATAAGATTTTCAAGATTGAGAATTAACACGTTAAATAAAGGAAACTTGTTCAGAGCAGTTTTTCATAATAAAACCGTTTAGTTGTGACAGCAAAGTCTCGAGAAAAAGCCTTGTCCGCAGTACGGGGACAACTGTGAATTCATTAGTTTAATTTTATGAAACACCGGGGGGAAAAGAAGTTCTTGGGAATTCCTGAAGCATCTGTGTGAGTTAGCAAAACCCCCAGCCAGACCCCAATATATCCGTGTGCTCAGTGCTAGTGGTTTCATGTGCTCAAACAGGGGTGAATACATCAATTTTACATGTCTATAAAAACCCCATCGGAACCACCGAGCGCCTCTCGGAGGGGCGATTTAAACAACAGCCCCCGTCCTGGGTTGCTGGGATGCGAGTTAAGCTCCGAGATAAAACGTTTGTTTTACGAGAAATAGTGGGCTTTCAAAATTGTTGCTTCTAAGTTCTCCATTTTGAGAGCAGGCGATGAAGCATAGGTCCTGCAGGAAATCTCGGAGGATTATTTCTCTTTTAAATAGTAGAGCATACACACATTTACATTTATTTTATTTAATTGTATTTGTTATTTTTGGCAAAATACAGTGTAAGTATTAATTGGAGAATTTGGGGAAAGGCACTTCACATTTTCTACTGCAGTGTAAAATATCAGATCCTTTAAAAAACCCCATCCATGTTACAGTTAACGAGTTTAAACAAGTAAATAAAGGTTTCTCATCACGGATGATAAGTGGAACAGGATGCCGCTTCGCTGTCATAAATACAGAGGCTGAGACAGCTAATTTGAACAAGAGAAAGGCATGCTTAATCTCACCTGCTGCTTTTGGACACTCGTGTCCTGTGGGATAAAGGCTGTTTCTGTGTAAATGATGAGATCATGCAGAGTCGTGCCGGGTTAGTAGAAATTGGGAAAGGAGGGCTGCCAGGGTGTAGGGGCTGCCCTGCCCATTGACACCCGGCGCGGAGCAGGACCACGCTGGGACAGAGCGAGACAGGAGCGAGTGGATGGAGGAGTTTGGATACAACCGGCACTCTTAAACTCGAGGTTTTCTGTTGTTGTTTTTTTCCTGCCCCGCCTCCCCATAGGTAATGAAACTTGGGAACCCAGAAATTGCCCGGAGGCTGCTGCTGAAAGGCGCTGACCCGAACTTGAGAGACAGTACCGGATTCGCGGTCATCCACGATGCAGCCCGCGCCGGCTTCCTGGACACTCTCCAGACTTTGCTGGAGTTCAGTGCCGACGTGAACATCGAGGACAACGAGGGGAACCTGCCCCTGCACCTGGCGGCGCAGGAGGGCCACGCGCGCGTGGTGGAGTTCCTGGTGCGGAGCACCGCCACCCGCGTGCAGCACCGCAACAGGCGCGGCCACACGGCCTGCGACCTGGCCCGCCTCTACAAGCGGGCCGCCGTGGTGCAGCTGCTGGAGCCCGGCGCCTCGGGTGCAGAAGCGACCGGCGTGAATTAAAGGGACGCGGGGGTCCTGCTCGGGCTCGGGCGGCCCCTCGGGTTGGACTCGCATTTCTTACAAGATTTCTCTCTCCCTTTTGCAAACCCGCCGGGGTCAATCTTCTGGCCCGCCGGGGTGGGTTTTTGTAGCGCAGCATTTTCTTTTCAAATCACACCTGCCCCGGGCACCCCGCCGGCGGAGCACTACCGGCGTGTACGCGCTCGCTTCTCGCGGTATCGTTTCATACCGTCTGCACGTGTGTTAGGTCATCCCTAAGGGACTGGTAAGCTAGGCTGCTGCGTGTTGTTGGATTTGACGTTTGTCAGATGGACGTTGCTTAGTGGGAGACTCGTCCCCGAGGTCTGAAGTCTGGTTTCAGATGAAACAGGGCGGTCGGGACCCGGCCTGCCGGCCTGCGGCCACCATGCGGCCCTGCAAGTGTTGGGAAATAGCTGCCTTTTGACACTAACACGAGCTCTGCTGAGATCATTTGCCGTCTAAATTTAGATACTTACTTTCCCTCTTCTCCCCCGCGGATTTCAGCTTTTTCCAGCCTACTTCGGAGATGAACACAAACAGCATCGTGGACTTTTGGGTTGCCAGAGACTCGCTGTGCCCATTTCCCAGCTTCAACCCCAGAGCCAGACTGGCTGCGGTGGGAGGAAGCGCTCCCCAGGGCTGGAGCACAGTCAGGAACATGCCCAGTCCACAGACTCAACGAAGTGTAGCCACTATTTAAGAGATATTTGCTTTTCACCAGCTTTTTATTTTCTTTTTAATAAACCATTTTATTGTAGCAGACTCTCACAAAACATGAATATTGGAATACAACAGAATTTAGAAGGTATAACTTTTTTTTCTTTTAATAAAATTCTGATATTATCGCTTGCACCTAAAACGCAATTTATATTCTATGACAACAGCGTGGGTAGTATGTGTAAGACCAAAATGCACTTATTTCTATAGATGCAAGTGGGGGCCTCGGGCCTCGGAGGGACTTGAGTATATCGAGCCTTATCCAACGTTAGAGACGCTGTTTGTGTCGGACCCGCAGTGGGAAGTGTTTTATTTGTAGTTTTCGAAACATTTTAACTGCATTCAGATGCAATCAACTCCAAGTGTGATTGCTAGATAAACTTCCACTACAATTTGAGCGGGGATTATACGGGGCTGAAATTGTTTTTAACTCTCCCCAAAAGGTCTTGGCCGCCCCCAAATCAATAACCATTGTTTTAAAATAAAAAGAAGTTTTGTGAAACTGTTGGTCGCATGTCTACTATACACCGACGGCCACGCTGTTGCTCTGCTAATAAAACACCTCTGTATAATGCAAAGCCGTGTGCATTCATTCTCTTTTTGGGCCTGCCCATCTCTCTCAAGAGCAGGATGGTGGAGGAGATGGGCGTTTTATGGGAAAATCCTCCCAGCTTCTGTGAAAAAGATGCACAGGGCAGCTGGGTGGCAGGACCCAAGCCACACTTCCTGGTTGTGTTAACAGCCCTGTCCCTTGGCCCGAAGCACTGAGCTCGGACTTTGCTCCTTGCAGGGGAGCGTCCGCCTGGCAGCCCCACGGCCCGCGGGCGGGCCCGTCGTGGGCTCGCGCCCTGCGCCTGCCGTCCGGCGAGGAGTCACACCGCCCCGGGCCCACCTGCCGGCCCAAGCCGGGTCTGGCCTCTGGAGCTGTGCAAGCTTCATGCCCATCCAGCCCGAATCGCGGTTTAATTAGCGGGATCCCAAACCTAGTGCCGCTGCCTTCGGGAGCCGGTTACAGCCCTCCTCCGAGCCCTTCTTCCAACACGGGTGTTTTCCAGTTCGCCCGAGCTCCGCTTCATAGTGTACGAACAAAGTACAACCCCCTCCTGCATTGAAAAAATGTAGGGCTGGGGGTTGATTTGTTTCTTTAATTAATAATTTGGCATTTCACTCTGAGCAGTTCCCAGAAGTAAGATTATAATCTCAATCTCTCATTCTGCAACTTCGCAAGCAGAGAGCTGCTCCTCGGGCTGCAGCAGCGGCGGCGAGGCTGGAGAAGCCCGGGCGCCCCTCGCGAAGGGGCTAGGGAGTGCCAGGTCCTGGGCTGCAAGGCAGGGAAACGTGGGGTCCTTTTCTGCAGCTGGTGGACAAACTCCAGTCCCTTCCAGTAGGAACGCGGATCTCTGTGCTGAGCAAAGGCGTTGCTAATTGAATGTGGGGTTTAGGAACAATTCGTGCGGTTCTCTCCGAGGAGCTTGACAGCAGCAAAAAAAACCCAACAATAAAATGCAGCCTGGGTTGGTCGGTGCAAGTGCCAAGTGTCACCCGAAATATCGCAGCGGGGAGGGGGGGACAGGGCGAGGAAGGAGCTGGTGCTCGGAGCAGAGGGGCCTGCGGTGCTCGAGCTGTGCCGGGGACGCGCTGCCCAGCGCGGAGGGGAGCGTGCCCCGCCGCCGCAGCTGCGCTCCGCGGACAGGAGCACGCAGCCCTGCCCGGTGCAAGAAGGGAGCAGGCACTTGGGGAGCCCCCGGGCCTGGCTCCGCGGCCCCGACGGGGGAAAGGAGCCCCGCGCGCCGGAGCCCGCGACTGCCCCGGGCACGCGGCATGCCCGGGTCGTGCGCCGAGCGGAGCTCCGGCGGGCACACGCGAGACGCGCAGCGGGGACACGCGGGGGTCTCTCCGTCTCCGCTCAAGATGTCGGCTTTGCACGGCCGGGAGCCCCCGGGGCCCGGCGGGCCGAGCCGAGCCGCGCTAGCCCCGCCGCTCCGGGACCGTTAGCTCGTCTCCTTTCCCCTTTCTCTTCCTGTCCAAATATTTTAAATTTACGCGCCTGAAGTAACAGTCTCGTGTTATTTATTTCGTGCCCTCCGCGGGCCCGGCTCGCGGCGCCCGTCCCCGGGGAGCCCAGCCCTGCCCCGCGCTTGGGGCACGGGGGAGCCTCTCTCCTCTCTGCCCCGGGGAGGGCGGATCTGTCGGCCGGGGCGATGCATCTCACTCTGACATTGCTTTTTTTTCCTTCTTTTCTTTTTTGGTTTTTGGGGTTTTTTGGTTATTTTGGGGGGGGCGGGGGGGTTGCAGTGACTTTTTGGGGAATGTCCGCAAATCGTGCGGGAGCCATTCCCGGGGGCCAGGCGGCGAGGGTGGCGGCGGGGCTGCGCGGAGGTGGAGGTGGAGATACCGCGTCTCCCCCGACGCCCTCAGCCCTGCTGGAAGGACGAGCCTCGGCGGGGATATTCTTCGGAGAGGCTGAGAAACAGGAAAGTTTCTCCAGGGCTGCTTTCCTTTTGGAAAGGCTCCCGCCATCCCCCCGGGACGAATGACAGGGCGGCCGCCACCGCTGCGATTCATCGGGACCCACTGCGACTTCACGGACAAGAGTTTGGGCGCTGGATATTTTGAAACGCGGGCACCGCCTTCGGCTGTTTGGTCCCAGGAGGAGGTAAGAAGTAACGTGAGAAAAATAGGAGTATGATCCCGGCACCTGCGAAAGCACAAGTGAGGTGGATGCATTTTGTCACCTGCCTTATATAAAATGGCTTCTGAACCACAGAAAGAATCAAAATGAAGAGGGGGAAGGCAAGTGTGAGGGGGATAGTGTTAAAACTCATTTAATTTAGAACATATGGGACACAATGTTCAGCCCCAATCCCATTTTACATAGTCTATCCAATCAGCACTAGCCAAGTAAGTGCAGCACTGCCAAAAAGAGGTATGTTTCCCCTGAAAAAAAAATATTTAAAATCAGCCGAAAGCCAAGGATGTAGAAAACCACTGAACTGGGTTTCCAATTGCGTTTCTTTGTTCCTCTATCAGTAAGGATTTTTTCCTACTAGGAGTAGAAATAAAGAGGCATGGCACTACACTGAGTCAATAAGTATTTTGAATAAAAATCTTGTTTTCCTGCTGGAAAACACCAGGCGTTTTTGTTTGGCTCGGCTGTCACCAAACAGTTAATTAACAGCACCACTGGGAAGATTTTTCTTACTAGATTGTGGCAAGCAAGACATCGGTGCTTTCTGGGCTGTATTCTGCAAGCCAGACGTGCAGGAAGCATTCATGTGACATCACGATTCTGCTGGTTCCTTGTGTGAAGGTTAATAGCAACAAAATGATATTTTACTCATAGTTTTCTCCAGGCAGGCAAAAAGATTTGCACAATAACAAACCTCAGAAAAGCTTCTGCTTGAAGATTTTCAGAGGATTCATACATTTGTGCACAAGTTCTTGCCAGAGTTTACACCCTGTGAAGCCTGGGGGCAATACAGAATACACACCAGGGTTATATTCAGAACAGGCTGCAGCCGATCCTTAAATGAAGCTTTCTCTGAGCAGAGAGTGCAGATTACTTGCTCGGATGTAAACGTAGCAATACAGGCCCTGCTGGCATCAACTCAACGAGTCTTTTCTCCTCCAGGTACCTTACTGCAGAGGTGATGTAGCCTCATTTTGTAGCTTCAGTCCCCTCGGTTTGAAATCAGGCAGGCAAGGAAGAATACGTGAATGGCTGGTGATGAATTCTGCATGATGAACTCTTGTTTTCATTTAGAGGTGGTGAAGAAAAGGCAGATGAGGTGGAGTTTTTTTAATCACTAAGTAGTACACAAGCAGGCCTAGAAATTGAGCTGGTAATAATAAAGGCCAGATTTGTTTTCAACCCTCCAAAAGGACAAATGCATTCACAAACCAAAAGTAAAATAAAATAATGCTTAAATCTGAACATTTTATAATCCCAAGGGGCACATATTTAAGTATATGAACTGAGCTGTCTGAAATCTCCTTATTACTGTGTTTGTGTGAAAAATATAAATAGAAGAACAACATTTAGGCCTTTTGTCATCATGCTAGAATTTATTCGTTATTTTTACCCAAAGATGTCCTGGCATCCAAGACATTCTATAGAGGATTCGATACATATTAATTTTGTACTCTCAGAAAATAAGTGCAGTGTGCTAAAGATAAAAAAACCCTACCTTGCATGGCATATATTAACACTGTCTACAACTGTATGCACATGAATTGAAGTACCCAGCAATTTCCTTGATGTATGAATGTTCTGACTTAGAGAAACATATTGTTTTGTGTAAAGAAGGTGGTAGACAATTAACTGTATTCATTTAATCTAATTACAGGCCTTTGAGGCAAAAAGCTGTCACTTTTCACTGCAGAGTGTTCAGAGAAGTTAATTGAAAAAACATTGCAGCCACAAGGCACTACAGTCCCATCCTATAGTGGATACTAATTCGTTTTTCCAAACTTGTGTGCCGTTGATGCTCCTTAAAGATAAGGGTAAATATTACACACTGGAGCAAGGCAGATTCTGCGTAAGCCTCTTACACAACACTCCCAGTGAACTGCAACAGCTCTGCAATTCCAGGGTTGACCACAGACAGTGAAATATGCCAAGCTGTATGGTGGTTTTGTAATGTGGACAAATGTCTCGGATGGATTTGGAGGAGATGAAACGCATTTGAGTTGTGACACAGGTCAGAATTTGAAATGAGGCCCTCTTCTACAAGTGATAATAACCACCTATGGGTGTTAGTTCTCTGTACAGTCGAGTTCCCTTTATTGTTAATAAAATAACAATAGTGATCATGTTATTTGAATGGTTTAGCACAGGTATAATTTTATAATATAGCCTATATAAACCTAAAATGTATATAACATAAAATACAATGTGCTATTGTAACATAAAATATACAAGCTTCAGTTGGCACACGCAGCTCCCAGTGATCTCAGCAGACACGGCACAAATTGATTGCAGTGTATGAGACATCACTTGTATCATGAGAGCGCATACCAATAATATTGGTTTCTAATATTTGTCTTATTCTCAAACTGAAAAAGGAAGTGAAGCTGTGTGGGCTGAGCCTTGCAAATAGTAGATGTGGCCTTTGAGATGAAAGATAAAATAATCCCTCTAGTTCTGCTACTTGTAGGGGGAGGTGGCTGTTTATAGCAATAATATCTAGGCTTCCAAAACTGTCCCATCACCATGCACTCAAACACCTCTACTTTCTTTTCCTCTCCACTGCTGAACCCCTGAAATCCACTGTCTGAGCAGCCGGGAGACCCCTCCAGAGCAGTACGTCCCACTCGCCTCTACCAAAAGCATCTCCTCTCCTGCCAGTCAACTGACCTCACTTTCAATTCTGCCCGGTGCTCTCGGGGAAACACTGCAAACACAGGAAGGCTCCCTGTCCTGCTCCCACAATGGCCTCCGGCAGGAGGGAGGAGCAATTGCAAGGACAGTCCTGGTCACCCCCGAACGCAGCCAAGGTGGGGTAGCACAGGCGCAGTCTGATCCACATGTATGTACTGCCCGCTGTGCTTTAGGGCAGAAAGAAAGAGGAGTGTCACCAAGATGAATGTAAAATGTGCTTGGCAAGCTGCAGACATGGCTGTCAGCACCACCTCAAATTTTAAAATGTATTTAGTTCTTTTGAAATAAAGCGTGCCACTCTGGTTAAAGAGGAGGTGTATTACATTTTAAGACAAGGAAAGATGTATTGACAAAGTCACTGAAGGCCTGAAAACAAGATGTACAGTGAAATGCTGATCGTCCCCTTAATTCTGGAGCTCTGATTCAGCAGTTCAAGAATATTTCATGCAGAAGGTTACTTCCTTATATTTCCTCTAGAGCAAGAGCTAAATTGGTCGCTCCCGTCCTCATTCTTACCTCCACTGAAGATGAGGCAAATATTGAGCTGATTTCTAAGCCAAAATGTCTTAAACTGCTCTCCTCACATACCCACAAAGTCCTGTCCCCCTCTTCTCCTGCTGCCCCTCTTCTCTTGCTCCCTATTTCAGAGTTCCTCCCCACTGTAGTTTTGGGGTTTTTTGCAATCTCCTTCTCAACGCTTTCATTCCTCCATAATTATACCAGATGCTTCTTCCTACCCATTCTTGCTTCCTGGGCACGGAGAGAGGAGTGCAGGGCATTATGTCACTGATACCAATTCTAAAAACATAGCCCCACAGTGCTCTCAGCAATCTGGAGAAGCTGTAGGCAAAGCCCTACAGCCCCAGAAAGTATTATGCTCACGTACCCTTGGGAAAGATGCATATGTACCTACAGTAGCTGTGAAAGAAAGGAGCATGGCCAGCTCAGATCAAATCTTTGGAAAATTTAGCTGCTAAAGCTCTAGTGAGGTCTCCACTGACCATGTCCAAATTGAGATATTTTTGCAAGCTTAAACTTTGCCAAACTTGACAATATTTCCACAGGGTCAGATAGTGACACATCTCTGAATTCAGAACCACTGTGCCAAATGCCAAGTTCCCTCTTCCAAACAAGAGGGCAATAAAGTCTCACAATGAAAAAATGGATACAATTTTTTTCAAACAAAACAAAACAAATGGCATAAGCCCTAACCTTACCTTATTTCCATCAGGAAATATGCTGCACAAGAGCGGCGGCAAAATAACTTCATCCCCAACACCAGTTCCCACCCCTCAGAAAGGCAGCTGCCCGGCAGGGCCTGCACTGCTCTTAGCCATCTCAGGAGGAGCATTGGGTGCTTGAAGGAAAGCAGGCACTTGTGGGGCCTCTCCAATGCTGCTGGTGGCAGCTGTGGGGCTCAAGCTCAGGTGGCTGACCACATCATCTCCAAATGCCCTGATGGCCCTCTTTCGGGCACCCACGGGCCGATTGGCATTGACCACTCTACCTGTTGCTGGGTTTCTGGCCCTCAGGCTTCCAAAATATGAGTGTGGTGACACTTGCTTCAGCATCACCACCTTAACTGTACCTGACAGTAACACCATAAGCAGACACATATGAAAAGAGCAATAACTTAGTGTGTTTAAAAGTTATTTGGGTCTAATCTGGGTGCACACCCACACAAATACTTTAATCGTGTGATTATTGCCTGTTGTCATTACTAGCCATTGCTAAGGTTTTCTGAGCGGTTTGTTGTTGTTGTTTTGGTTACCTTAGCTATGTATTTCTTTCTATAACATGGCAAAATTTCTTTTTAAGTGTCATCTCAGCTCTTAATTTTTAGTGCTTAGTTTTGGAATCATTCCAACATATATGTAATGTTTTTGACCTTTAAAAAATTACTGTTGTGTTAGTGTACTTTCAATCTTGACTCTATTTTACATCATTTCTTTATGGAAATTAGGAAGAGATCAGATTAGGGTTGCATATCAAAAAGATTTGTCGGACAGCATGAACTACTAAACTGAAGCTAGTCCAATGGGAAACACAGAAAGAAGATCCCTTGCATAAAGTATTAAAAGTAGATTGGACCAGGCTCTGGGAAGTGTATGTATTGTAATGAGCAGTGTATTTACAGAAAAGTGTATTAGATTGCCTAGTCTTTCCCCTCTTTAATATCTTAGTTACTTCTCTAAAGTTTGGAAGCCCTCAGAGAGTTAAGTATAAGATGCCTGAAAATATAATGAATTCATAAAGTAGATGGCCAGATAATGATACCAGCCACTGACACAACTGGGATGTTACATTTATTATGTAATGAAACATGTATTGAAATAGATATTTTGCTTGCAAAACTATTAACTGAAATTTGCTGGCAGAATTCTCACATTTTGCATTTAATGCTAAATGTAGTGACACCTACAATCATTTTTGTAATTTCTGATTGTGATTCCCACAGTGCAAGCCCAGTTTGGGGAAAACATTGTCTCCCATGTTTAGGATTCTCCTCAAATAGTCTCGTATTTTATAGATACATGAAAACCATTGTTTTTATAGCATTCAGAGTTGTGGCAGCTGAGGCGATTGCTCAAGCAGCATAAACTAATTCCAACAAAGGACTCTAGATATGAAAGAAGAGATCTTAAATTAGACTCTGACTTCACTGGAGAGCTAATGGATCGAGCCCAGTTCTGCGGAGATGTAGTCATTGCTAAGATGACAGACTGCTGTCTTTAGCACCAGTCGTATCCGTTTCAAATCCTGGACCATCATAGCTACACCACCACTTCAACCCAGAATCAAACAGGAAAAGTATTTGATTGGCTTTTCTGTTTGCAGTTCTAGGGGATGAGAGGATTCAAACTATTATAAAGTAGTGCTAAAGATGCAGAAAAAATGTTCTCCAGTCTAAATATGAATGTTTGAAAAGTTTTATCAAAAATACACATGAGAGAAGTTGGCCCCTCAGACAAAGGTCAGAATACTGCTTGTTTGTTGAAATACTGAGAAGCTCTTAACTGGCTTTCTAAAATAGAATATTAACTAGGTCTTAGTGAATCCATATTAAAATTCTAGATTGGAAAAAAAGAGGTAGGTGTAAGATTTTAAACAAGAAAAATGACAAATAAAATTAACTTCCATTTTTCAGAATAACTTTTTTTTTTTTTTTTAAAGAAATCAAGTTACCTTTGAGGTCATACAGATAAAAAAAAGGAATGCATTCATGTATTTCAATGCCTTCTTAAGGCTATAGACATGTATTTCTGGAAATCAAGTTTCCAATAGTTCATAAATAAGTTAGCATTTATGTCTATATACTACCCTATATTAGGGCTCTCATAGTCTAAAATGAGTTAAATAGTATTTATTTCATACATAATATTTAATAATGTTTAAAATCAGAGGAAGACTCATTATTAACTCTGATTAGTTTATATAGATAAGTGAAACAAATTCTACACTTCTTTTGTGTTCTCATGCTTATTACAGCATAATAGAATTTGATATGTTTCTAATTATATTGCATCCACCCTTAGAAAAAGGCATTTCAGAACAATAAGACTGCTAGCAACTACTGTTCTATTCTTACAACTTTTTGGTAGCTACTTTAGTGGTTTATGAATAATTCTAATTTTATTTAGTATGTATACTGTTATATTTTTCCATAGGAGAAAACTATTGTCACTGAATTTGATATTCTACACTCAGTATTTCCAACATAATAGTAAATGCATCCTTACATTTTAGCTATATAAAAAAAGTGATCTTATTTGTCCATTAGCTAAATGGAGGGCCTTTCTTTACACATTTAGAGAGGAAAATAATTCTCATGTAAGCAGAACTTGCAGATACTGTGCTTGCATTGTGCCTGCATTTTTATCTTTTTGTTTTGCCTTTCATTAAAGATGCTCACATTTCTAATTTAAAAGAACTCTAGCATCTCTCATGTTGCTAATCATTGCTTCAAAAGGAGCACAGTAAATGATGATGCCAAATACATCCTTATCTGATGCCCTTATATATTACAATGGATTAGATACAAACCAGCATTAATGACATGCAGTAAAAAGAATTTTCTAATCAGGCACCCACATTTTAAAGAAGTTTCTACTCCTGTTCAGCTAACAGAACTTTAAAATAGTGAGATTAATTTATTTCATGTGTGTATTCTAAATTATATCTTCTTATTTATATTAGGAAATTAGAACATAAGAGCTGACATTTACTGGGTCAGACCATAGGTCCACTTGCATAGGATCCTGTGTCTCAGTGGCACATAATGGATGCTGAGAGGGAGAGTAAACAGGGTATGACCAGGGTTTTTCCCCACTGTTCCTCTGCCACTTGCAGCCTCCAGCATTTAAGATCTAGGACATTCAATTAAATTAAATTGTTGATTTCTGTTAGTACTGCAGAGTAATGCAGCCATGGGAGAGCATGCTGGATTTTTTTCTGTTATCAGTAAAACTGTCTTAAGTTCACGTTATAGAGCCTTTATCACTGCTGATGACGCAAAACAACAAAGATCTCTCTTGATTTTCAGATCTTGGGTTGATTATGAAGTGATAAGAGAAAATAATGTTTTACTCATAAATTGATCGAATTGGGTGCAGTATTTAAAGACTATAATACTCTGTAATACTAAATTTACAGCAACTTTTCAGTTAGATGGATTTTCTTCTGTACTTTTGGGGCAACCTTCAGTGTGGAAATTCTCTGAAAGCTAATTTTATATGAAGAATTAATAGACAGTAGCAGCTGAGAGCAGGACAAGTCTGAGGATTTGTTTAAAATATGGATAATGTGTTTTTTTCCCCCTATACTCTTGGAGCAGCCTTATCCTTATCTTTTATAGAGTGGAACAATTTGGTATTGTTGAATTAATTAAGATGAGGGTCTATTTCTTAGGTTTTCCATTGGCCCCAGCTGCTGCTCCTGTGGCATGGTCTGCTCACCTGTAGGAGGAGCTACAGCCAACCCTGCAGTGCTGGTGGCTTTTCCCACACTCCATTCACCTGTTTAATTTAGATGAATTATCAGGGGACAGAGAGTGACAAATGAGATGCAACCACTGTATAAGTTTCAGTAAACTTAAACAAGCTCAGGGCAAGGGGATGATATGATTTGTTTTTATCTTGGTGTGGCAGGGCACCTTTGGTGCCTGCCACTTCAAGGGCAGAAAACAGGAAGCAGCCAGGTGCCTGATGATGGCAGCTATTTGGGACCCAGGGATATAAGCTGGGCCACAGTTTGCTGCGGGAGGAAGGAGGTAAAGTCAGGCTGAGAGGCTGCTCCAGCCAGAGTCAGGAAGTAAGGGCAGGGGCTATGTGGTGGAGGTGATCCCTTGTCCTGAGTAAGATGTAAAACTGCACCCTGCCAGGGAAGGGTGGTCTGGTGGGGCTCCTAGTGGCGTGGGAGCCCCCAGGAAATGCTGAGCCAGTTACCTCCCCAGTGAAAGGTGGGCTGAGGTGCCTTAACTCAAGCCCCACATCCATGGTGGTGTATTAATGAGCAGGGGGAGCCCAGAGCTCATTAGGGAGCCCTTAGGAAGAGCTCAGGCCAGAGGAGGGACTTGGAGCTGTGCCCAGGTGGCAGGGGAAAGCCTGGGGGTGTGAGCGAGATCCTGTGTGAGAGGGGCGCTGAACAGAATGGCCCTGTGAGTGCGGGCAAATGAGAAGGCCTCGTGGGGGCTTAGTGGCCCAACAAGGGGCTAGGAGCAAAATAGGCGTACAGGTGTAGAATCACTCAGTCACCGCTCAGGTGAGGGTAGTGGGAGATGCCCAACAGACTGCACCAGGGCTGATCAAGGAGAGGAGGGCTAAGCCCAAAGCCAGGTGAGGCTGGGCGGGATGAGTGTGGCCCCTGAGAGAGGGCACTATGAAAGAGGCTGGGTGACAGCCAGCGGAGCGAGTGGGACCCTGGTGAGAAAGGAGAAGTGTGCGAGTGGCCCTTCAGGGCTGTAGAGGAGAGCTACAACTATGTGTCCAGTTTGCTCTGGCCATAGGCCGGAGAAGTAACACCAGAGTAACATCTGCAAGGCATGGGATCCATGGAAACGGATCCCATGCCTTGCAGGGAGGGGAGGTCGGAGCGGGTATTAGGCCCTTGTCAGCAGGGTGAGTAATGGGTAGCCTCCCGCCTTAGTAACAACTTTCGTATTTTCCCATCAAGGCATGGCAGGCGAGCAAAGCAGGCGGTTACCCTGCAGGGCGGCCAGTGAAGACCTGACAAGGAAGCCGCCCTGTTACACTTGATCACAAAAACCAGAACCTCAGATTCTTCAAAATAAAGCAGGTGGGACTTGTATAGATAAGCCACAAGTTTGGCAGTTTGGCCAGCTGATAATTATTTTACATAAAACAGGTAGACCTTATAAGACTAAATATCTGCAATAACTGGAATAAATTAGAATAAATCAACTCAATATTATCTTAGGCTTCTTGGGAGGAGGCTACAGAATTATCACTTGTACAAATAAATCTTTTAGCTAAGGTTTGATTGTCAAATAAATCACTGGTGCAGCTCTACTGCCATTATCCACAACACGTTGTACGGCATACCTCACTGGTATCTGAGCACCACAGAAAATATTTTCAGGAGCATCTTAGGCTGGAAAGCTTTCCTCACTAGTCCTTTCCTAAATATCTTAGCCGAAGGGGATGATTTTAAGCCTGACAGGTTTGGTTTCTCACTGCCCTCGTCTGACAACCGGCATGCAAGCCTGTCAGTGAGTGATGGAGGATGCCCATTAAGAAAACTGTGGCGTGCACACATGCAGCGGTCTTTAGGCTGTCAGTTAGGTTTCGATGATGACACGCCAGTTTCTAGATCTCTGGAACTGGGTCCTCTCGCCATTTGGGAAACCTCATCGCTAGGGAAATAGCTCTGCTGCCTGCTGAGGACAGAAATAATGAGTCCAAGAGAGAAATAAAGCTACATCGTGGTACTGAGGCATAGAGTCAAAGACAGTAACTTTATCAAAACACCTCTCTGACTTGGCATCCTAAGCCCCATTTTGGAAAGTGAAGTAGATGCTTAGGAAGTTGAATCTCCTTGAAAATCATGGGAACTGGACACATGTGAAAATATTGCACTAAGTGTACTGTTTCCACTTCTTGTGTAATCCCTACTTTGGTATGGGGGACTCCAAAACCCAGGCCTTCTAGATCCTTAAACCAGTTACTTAGATGTGAAACTCTTCCCCCCAACAAACACGTTCTCACAGAGTTCTGCCTAGCTGTGGGCACTTTGGCTTGAACCAATTCTTCAGGAGCAAAGCTACAGAAAAGCAAGGGCCACAAGCTTAGCAAAGGAATTCCTTAAGCATAGTCACTTAAAATAAAAAAAAGGTTTTAGATATTTGCAAAATAATTAGATTTGGCCCTCTCCCCCCGGAACTTTTCCCAGCTTGGATATGGAGAAGCAGAGTGCCTTTTGCTCTCTCATTCTTCCAGCCCGTCAGTCTGGACTGCATCCTGCTTCCATCTCTCTCTTCTTTTGTCATGTATTTCTCTGGAAAGCCCCAGTCCACTACGCCAGTCATTCAGGTCTGTAGCTGAGCCAGTCTTGAGTATACTGCGTCATAGCGTGGGCCAGGAGGTGAGTTGGTCTTGGATCAACGACCTTCGAGTTAGTCTCTTGGGGCTGTGGTTCAGTGAGATGTCTAGTATTCTTGCCATGGCAGAGCAGGGCAATAAAACAAGCTGCCTAGAATATGGGTAGCTGTGTTTAGGACATGATGCAAAAATGGAGGTCCTAACAGAAAATGTAGTTCACAATTTGACACAGGCATCCCACTCTCCCACAGTAGAAAGTGATGCCATTGGCATGAGCTGTCTAATGACAGCAAAAATATCCTTTTCCAATGAAAAAGAGCAGATCCTGACCAAAAGAGACTTTAAAAAATATAACTCAATTTAGGAACAAGATTGACTGCTGATATAAAGTTACTCTCCGCAGGAACCTCTCTTCAGCATATCCAAGCTTTGCAAGGGTTTTTAGCTAGGAATTAGGGCTGTTAATTAGGGCTGTGGTTAATCGCGGTTAACTTACACAATTGACGCAAAAACAAATTAATGCGTTAATTTTTTTAAATTGCATTAACCGCACATATCATTAAGCTCAGGAGATTAATAAGTGAGGCACTGAAGGGCAAGAGCATTGATGAGATGGGAGTCCAGGAAGGGTGGGTATTCCTCAAGGGAATGATCCTCCAGGCACAAAAGGGGACCATCCCAGTGCACATAAAAGGAGGCAAAAGAGTCAAGAAACCCTCTTGACTGAACAAGAAAACCCAGGAGAGTCTATAGGGGAAAAGAGAGGCAGACAGGCTGCGGAAGCAGGGGGTGGCCACCAAGGAGGAGGATACCTACCTGGCTCGCACTTGCAGGGAATCGGGAAGGCCAAGACAGAAATGGAACTCAGGCTGGCAACAAAAATTAAATACAACAAAAAGTCCTTCTTTAGGTACACAGGGAGCAAAAAGAAGGTTCAGGGTAACATAGGAGCCCTCCAAGACAGATTAGGACAACTGGTAACAGATAGGAGGGACCAAGCTGAGCTCCTAAATGAGTTCTTTGCATCTATTCCTGAACATGGATAAAGACATTTCTCCCAAAGGGGCTATAGACAGGCACGAGAGGGAGTCCAACCCACCAACAGTTAGCACTGACCTAGTGAAGGGGTATTTGGAGGGGCTGGATGTGTTTAAGTCAGCAGGCCCTGATGATCTTCAACCAAGGGTGCTGAAGGAATTGGCCAGTGTCATAGCAGAATCCCTGGCACAGTTGTTTGAGCGCTCATGGTGCTCAGGATGGGTCTCAGAGGAGTGGAAAAGGGCCAATGTGTGGTCCCTATTTTCAGAAAGGATGATCCGGGTAACTATACCTGGTTAGCCTCGCCTCTATCCTTGGGAAAACCTTTGAAACAATTATTAAGGATCACATTTGTGAGAGTCCAGTAGGAAAAATAATGCTGAAGGGCAACCAGCATGGCTTCATAACAGGTAGATGCTGCCTGAACAACCTTGTTTCTTTTGACAAGCAGGTCACAAAGTGCTTAGATGCAAGAGTTGAGGTAGATCTCATCTACTTGGATTTTAAAAAGGTCTTCAATACAGTATCACATCCCATTCTTACAAATAAATTAAGTGGTTGTGATGCTGATTATTACACGGTGGGGGTGGAGAACTGGCTTATGAGACACCCAAAGTGTGGTGGTGGACGGGTTGTTTTTGACTTGTAAAAAGGCAGGCAGTGGTGTCCCCCAAAGTTTGGTCCTCGGGTCAGTTCTGTTCAATATCTTCATCAGTGACTTGGATGAGGGTGTGGAAGGCACTCTGTCCAGATTCGCAGATGACACCAACTTATGGGGCAAAGTAAACACAGTGGAGGGCAGGGAGTGGATTCAGGTGTATTTGGGCAGATTGGGAAAGTGGGCAGAACAGAATAGGATTCCGTTTAACAAAGATAAGTGTGAAGTGCTCCATCTAAGGAGAAAGAATCGCCAACATACCTACAGACTGGGAGGTGACTTTCTAGGCAGCGCAGCAGCAGAGAAGGATCCTGGCGTCATAGTCGACTCCAAAATGAACACGAGTCGCCAGTGTAAGTGATAAGTAAGGGCAACTGCACTTCTTCATGCATTAGAAGGTGCATCACAAACAGGTGCAGGGAGGTGATGCTCCCCCTCTATGTGACACTGGTCAGGCCGCAGTTGGAGCACTGCATCCAGTGCTGGGCGCCACACATCAAGGGGGATGTGGATAACCTTGAGAAGGCCCAGAGTAGGGCCACTTGGATGGCTAAGGGCCTGCAGGTAAAATCCTACGAGGAGAGATGGAGGGACCTGAGTTGAGGAGGGGTGGGCAGCAAGGAATAGGGGATACTCTGTTTGTCAGGGTGCCCCTGCAGGTTACTAGGAACAATGGCCACAAACTGACAGAGAGCGGATTTCGATTAGACATTAGGAAAAATTTCTTTATGGCGAGGGTTGCCAAAATCTATAATAGGCTTCCAAGGGAGGTGGTGCTCTCCCCTACCTTGGAGGTCTTTAAGAGGAGACTGGACAAGCACCTAGCTGAGGTCATCTGACCCCAGCGATCTTTCCTGCTCAGGGCAGGGGGTTGGACTCGATGATCTACTGAGGTCCTTTCTGACCCTAAAAATCTATGAAATCTATGAAATCATTTTGACCAGCAGAGTGCAACGGCTCCAGATCAGCTAGAAGCCATGCACACAACCCCAGCCCACCCCGCGCCTGCTCCAGACTCACCCGCTCATGCTAAGCAGTGGCAGCGGAGAAGCTGCTACTTGGCGCAGGGGAAAAGCAACCCCTCCCTTTCACCGCTGCTGGGCTGTTCCTGCTGCAGGTCCCCAGAGCCTATGCCCAGGCTGCCCTGCGGCTCATCCTTGTTGCTGTCACTGCCGCCTCTGGGCCACCCAGCAGGGGAACAGTGGCAGTGAAGAGCAGCCACAGGGCAGCCTAGGCGCAGGCTCCAGGCAGCTGCAGCAAGAAGGGATCAGCAGCAGTAAGGGGGTGAGGCCACTTTTCCTCCGTGCTGTGCAGCAGCTTCTGCCCGGCCACTGCTGCTGCTCAGCGTGGGAAGGTGAGTCTGGAGCAGGTTTGGGGTGGGCCAGGGTCAGGGCTGTTCGCACAGGATCCGGGTGGTCTGCTTCGGCCAGGGCGAGTTCAGAGCGGGTGCAGGATGGACCAGGGCCATGCATTGTTGGTGGTGGCGGGGAGAGCCTCAGGGTCTATGGGCTCTGGGCTGTTGGGTGGGGGGGTGCTGATTATTGTTTAGGCAATCAAAATAATTGCAACTATTTTTTTTAAATCTTGCAATTAATTGTGATTATTTTTTTTAATAGTTTGTCAGCCCTACTAGGAATATTTACTAATCAAGAAGTACCTTTTCAAAATGTCTTCTTTACCATGAAAGAATGCCTCCAAAACCTGCGTTAGGAAATTGGTGCATTCCCCAACAATACTCCCATCAGCCTGAGTGCAGGATGCACCAGTTTATTATTCTACCCTTGAGAAAAAGGATATATAAGCAGAAGCTTCTAACAGGGAATGCCATCAGAGGTCAGGTCAAAACATTTGCAGCTCTGTAGGCTAGAAGACTAACTAGTCACGGATGCAAATTTGGAGTGGCTAAATCCCTTAGTACTCTATGTCATAAAAATACCAATTCTTGTTTTGTCTGCATTTCCAAGAGAATCTGATTTTCAGGGATCTACTTTTCATCATTTTAAACAACACTATATATTCATTTTGTAATGTAAGCAGCTAGCCCACATATAAGCACAATGCCATTTTTATTTATACTTTAACACTGAAATACCCATTCTATATTTTAAAATAGTTTTAAATAGCTGTTATGTTTTTCTAAAATGTTCTAAAGAAAATTTAGAGTAATCCTAATCAAAATTCCTAACTCATCCTGCTGGATTATGTCGTGGCAGCGTACCTAGGTGGTGTAAAAGTAATCCAATGCTATGAGACGTCCTAGGAAAGGACTGTCTATTCTGGAAGGGCTAGGGACAGCAGGGTCGTGTTAAGGGCTGTACTCCTTGCTTTTGAAGTTCCATCACTCTTCACCATTATTCTAACAGATTTTTTTTATGTTAAAAAGTACAATTTGACTTTAAGATACAAGCCTGTATTGGAAGTAGTGCAGAGCTGTGCTATCCAAAGAAGAGTTCAAGTAGGCCCTAGATTCCAGGTATATACAACGTCTCTAAGGAGCCCTGGCTCTGAACTGCCCTTGAAGAAAATGCGGTATCTGTTTTGTTGATCTCATCAACCCCTTTCTTCTTTCTGCCTTCCCTCTCATCCCTTTGGAGAGCCTAGAGCCATCAGTGGCGCTAGCTCAGCGGTTCTTAAACTCCCTGCCAGTATGTCACCTTCCTGTATAGCATATATAAGCGTGGGAAAAAATCTGGCTGAAATGTTTAATTAGCAATATTAACCTAAATCTTGGTAGCAGATTATCCACATAATTATTAAGAACAAATACAGTAAAAATGTAAAGCTATGCATTTCTTATTTTATTAAATACCTACTGCTAACAGTGAAGTTGATGATGTCATTCCCTGGATGTGACAAGGGCCTAATATTATATGCAGTAGAAACAATGAGTCAACAGTTTCTATGCCCTTGAGGTCAAAGCTTTCAACAGTTTTGAAAGTAGGCTATTCTTTTTGCACACAGAGTCCTACTTATACACTAGAGCTCAAAACAAAATGTGCAATATGAAGATAACATTAAAATAGAAAACTGTGTTCTTGGGACACTGTTAATTAAAAGTCTCAAAACAGCTTTGCTATCACCAAACACAAATAAAAAATTCCAAGGGAAATATTTTCTAAGTAAAATGAATAGTTCTGATTTTACTTAAAATGCCTTTGTTAAAATGTTGGAAAATATTTTTTTCTACTAAAACTCTACAAAATACGTTACTATTGAAATGATTCGGAGAGGCACTCAATATTTACAACGGCTACTAAAATCAATAGGAATTGTTGTTGCTACTATAAACAATAGTTGAACAGAATTAATTTGGATTTGTTTTGGTGTAGGCCAAAAATAAAGAAAGCATTTTAACAAGGGCATGTGTGTTGTCAGAGAAAATAAAACAGGCTGTCTAATAACTAATACTTATTGTTTGCTTCGGAGGTCTGTTAGAAAATACAGGCTGATAGCTAAATCCTGACCACCTTTAATCACGTCTATAATAGAAAACGTTATGTTTTTCATATGTCACTTTAACCAAGTTATCATCATAATTTTCAATATAATAATAATACTGAGATTGCATAGGGAACTCTTCACGGGCATATCACAAACTACTGCAAAGAATCATTGTCCCCAAATTACAGATAGCAAAGCTGTGGCACACAAAGGGGCAGTGACTGGCCCAAGACCATTTAGCAGGCCAACTGCACAACTTGTAGCAGAACTGAGGTCTGCCAAGCTCTAGTTCAAGTCCATCTGCTAATCAGAGCGGCCTCTCTGAATAAATTGTTAGTGCATCTCAGCTGAGCCCTAATTACCTATGGAAGCATCTTTTAGATGGTGCCAGGTGGTCATGTTCTAGTCTAGGCTTAGCTTATTTAAGTGAAAAAGCACATCTTTTGCCCACGTAGACAAGGCCTATGACACAAGACCAATGGATACGCAGCCCTTTTGACCAGCAGCACACTGTTTTTCTTCCTATTATCCTTCTAGAGCAAATGTAGTAATGGGAGAATAAAGTGGATTTTGTTCTGACAGTTTTCAATGCAGGAAAGGGGGCAGAACAATCACATTAGCAAACTGTATGCTCAGTACAGTTCAGAAATCAGCGTAGACTGGAATAAACAGCATTCAGCATCATTGCAACTAACTGGAATCAAACCCTGAAGTCTGAACTCAAAGGGCGACTGTTCACGAGCCAGGAAGCTGCCCGGATGCACTGTAATTACAGATTAATCGAGTCTGCTGGGGCAAGGTAATTACCGTGCTCCAGCCAGCCTCCATGTCTTGTGTATCAGTGTCCTCACCCTTCAAAATGGCAGCAAGGGCGCTTTAACTAAATCTCATTCAATGAGCTGTAGGGAAAGCGTCCCCACCTCCATTTTAAAGCACAGGGACACGGATACACAAGACACTTGGGGAGCCTTAATTAGCGGCTCTTGGAGCCGCTCTCATTGAAGCACCTCCCAGCCAGCCCCAGAGCACATGTAAAGACACCCTTAGGTTTTTAATCTTGGCTAGTTCACAAAACGCTGAATTCAGTTTGTCCCGGTTTATGCAGATCATACTGTGTCATAGTGTTCAGACACAAGAAAACTTTTCAGTGAAGGCTGGGCCTAAGTCCTCACCTAGCCAGGCTATGAGAAATCACATCTATTATATCAGACTTCCACTGATAAAAAAACAAAACAGTAACGAGTCACTTTTTATACGCCTATTTTCCTTAATGCTTGTGGTTCCCTTATCTTTTAGATGTTCAGTTTTACCACAATATATTTTTCCATTATTTTACCACAGGAAAGGACTGTAAATATACTCAGCAACATCCAGACCTGATATAAGCAGATATGACTGTATTGCATTCAAAGGAGCTGGCAGGTGATCGGGGACCTTAGATGTGAAGGCCACCTATTTAGCAGCATAAAGTATAAAATCAGGTTGCTAATTCTAGGCACCCAGGCTTGAAAGTGTTGGTGTTAATATTTACATCATACATAAAAGGAAAGAAAAACGGGTATCAAATAGCTTCCTATCACAATAAGCACTGTTCAGTAGACTTACTAAAATAAGATTTAGTTTTAATCATCTTGTCCTAGAGTACACCCAGCACTGGAAAAAAAAAATCTCTTTATGGACATGATGCAAACCACAGACAAGAGCATACTATGGTTACCTTCGCAGATTAATAAGTTGCATGTATTTTAGGAGCCTTGACAGAGACCTCACATAGAGCTACATAAATAATATGAGCTACAAAACTAATTGATGTTAGACTAAATTTAAAATTACAGGCCCTAAAACAACCAACCAAGCACCTCTGATAAGCATTACAGTTGCTGTTCTTTATTTCTATGCATTGCAATTTTGAAAATAAAATATATTTGTATAATAGCATTTATCTTAGCCTTCTCTTTTAGTTTTTATCACTATACTTGAACAGCTGGGAATTTGGTACAGCACATATTGAATTCCATCCTTGTTTTTATAAAACTATATTACTGGCTAATTTAAATACCCCTTTGTGTATATTTTGAAAGAAAAAAAATGACAGAGCAGTCTTCTCTATAGCCAATTCTGTCTCTGTGAGACTTTGGTCTCATGTTTAGTTCATCCATCCTACAACATTGGAATATCTACTGCTAGTATTATTTGATTTGTATTGTTTCAAATAAAGAATATCTGCTTTTTCTTTTATGAGTAGTTCACCCACATCCAACCAGGGCCAAAAGATGAAAGTATGAAAAGCTTAATCCCAAATCCCAAACACAATTCAAATTTCAAACAACATTAGGATGCACATTGTTCATATAGTCATTGTATTTTCCCCTGGGTTCCAGATGTTCTCTGTATATATGGCCATTGTATTCTCCTCTGGGTTCCAGATGTTCTCTGTATATAATAAAGATAAAATGTAGAAATATTTAGTTGAGATTTAATTTGAATGCAAATCTCTTCACGTGCCCTACATTTGAAAGCTAAAACTGTCCCAACCATGCAGCTGGTCCAATAAAAAGATATTAAACCACAAAAATCCTTGCCTGTTAAATTATTCTGAGTTTCTCAGACTGGGCCTACTACTGACAGAGTGTTCACAATTCTCCCACAATTTAGTGGGGATTGTGCATGCTCAGTTGTTTCTTCAGACACACTTACAGAAATTTAAAAAATATATGTGGATGGCAAATGGAAAGTTTTGTGACAAGCCAGACTGCTTTATTAGAATGAACAATTGAATTAACACCCACAGATCCAGACTGGTGAATGTTTAATCACAAATTTAAAGGTAGGAGAATTTCTCTTCTGCTTTGTTTCTTTTGATCATAGTCTTGGGTATGTGCATTGTACTACCAGGTTTTCTTAGTAGTCTTTTTGGGCTCCAAATCTGCAAAGAGCTCTGCTCAGGTAGGCTTCACATGGATGCAGATATATTGGCTAGCTTTTAAACACTGATCAGAAGGGTTTGAAAGTAACGGTCAAGTACATATGATGTACTTTCCCTTTTGTGTGACATTAAAGTAGCTGTGTCTACCTGAATTGAGACACAATTGGAGTTTCTTGTTAATACAGTCATTTGTACAAGCTAGAAGCAATTCTAAATCTCATAGCACTATAGAAAGTATTGTGCAATAACTCCAAATAAAGAAATGTGCTCTCGCTGAGAGAACCAAGTGATGAAATATCCTCTCTTGAGGGAATCAGGAGTCAGCAATTAAAGTGACAAAGTTTCTATATCGGTGCAATGATAGATGTCAGATTGCCATCGATTTCCATTTATATCTCCCCTAGATAGAGAAGAAACAAGTTAAATAGAACCCTGTAATCCATACATTCAGGAGAAACAAAGGCTGAGTGTTCTGTAGTAAGCTATTTTAAATGCCTTTTAGTCATATTTTTAATAAATACAAGAAACTCCAGCATTATTTTAGAAAATTCTGAATATTAGGTGTTAATGATCAGAGGCATCAACTCCAAACAGTGACTGATTGTATTTCAAAGGAAAATACTCTGTTTTATTCAGAAGAAGATTAGAGTGTATTTTTTTAAAGTTTTACACAGACACAGCACCTATATCTATCTTGAATAAATGATAACCAAGGAAATGTGATTAGAATTTTATCTGGAAGGCGACTATATGCAACAGATGTAAATCCTTCTGTCTTCCTGGAATATAATATTGAATCAGGATGGCAACCGACATACCAGAAAGAAGCTTGGCTGGAGGAAGAAAAGTATCTACATAATACACAGGCTGCCCAAGAATTGAAAAGGAAAGTATTGTAGGGTTAAGATATTTAGGTGAGGCAAATGGTTGTCCAAGTACCCTGGCCTTATGAAATCCATCAAGGCCGCCAGTGAGGGAAGCTGGGACAACCCGATAGTTGGCAAGATGATTGGCAGAGGAACACATCTTTGAATACTGTGCTGGATGCAGGTACTGGTCTCAGAAATCATGTTTAGATAGAAAAACAAGGTGAGATTTTTTTTTTCAGTTGATTTCTCTTGCTCTCTGTCTTTCCAAACTACTAGTTGCTGGGTTTTATAATTTTCCTTGCTTAATTAATCCTTTTTTCTGTTTTATATGCCTGACTGGCTGCTAATGGTAAAAGTTATTTTCAGAACAATTGATAATTACTGGCGTTTCTTATGCAGAAGAGAGAACAACTCCATATGCCAGGAAACTTTCTCTGCAAGACTGCAAGGTCTGGTTAGAGGCAGTTGAGATTGGGAATTGCTAGGATAAGGAATAATTCCAAGGACAAAATCTGCTTGGTTCCCTGCAGAGTCTCCACAGAGCAGAGGAGAAAGACTTGGAGCTCTGAGGGGCAACCCAGTATCCAGAACCATAGAACATTAGGCTTGGAAGGGGCCTCAGGCGGCCATCCAGTCAATCCCTTAATCAAAGCAGGACCATCCCAATTACTCCATCCCAGCCAAGGTCTTCTACCTAGATCTTAAACACCTCCAAGGATGGGGATTCCACAACCTCTCTGGGTAACTTGATCCGGTGCTCTACTACCCTTCTACTACGAACAAATTTCCTGAAAGCTACCTCAACTCCTCTTGCTGAAACTTGAGCCCATTGCTCCGTCTTCATCTGCCACCCCTGAGAATAGCTCAGCTCCATCCTCTCTGTAACCACCCTTCAGGTAGTTGAAGGCTGCTGTTAAATCCCCATCCCTCCTCCCCCAACCCAGTCTTCTCTTCTCCACACTAAATAAACCCAGCTCCCACAGCTTCCCCTCCGAAGTCATGTCCCCCAGCCCCTGAACCATTTTTATTGCCCTCTGCTGGACTCTCTCCAACTGGTCCACATAGCAGGGGACCCAACACCGGACACAGGACTCAAGATGTGGCTGCATCAGTGCAGAATAAAGGGGAATGACCTGCCCTGGATCTGCTGGCAACAATTTCGCAATGTAGTCCAGTATGCTGTTAGTCTTTTTCACAACAAGGGCACGCTGCTGGCTCACATTCAGCTTATTGTCCACGGTCACCCCCGGGTCCTTTCCTGCAGAGCTGCTGTTTCTCCAGTCAGTCCCCAGCCTGTACTGGTGCATGGGATTGTGCAGTCCTAAGTGCAGGACTTTGCACTTATCCTTATTGAATTTCATGGGGTTTCTTTTGGTCCAATCCTACAATTAGTCTGACTCCTTGCCCTGCCCTCCAGCATATCTACTCCTTCCCCTGCCCCCAGTTTGGTGTCATCTGCAAGCTTGCTGAGGGTGCACTCCATCCCATCTTCTAGATAATTGATGGTACATCCTGCACTCAGGCAGATGGGAGTGTTGAACAAAACTGGCCCCAGGACTGACCCTTGGGGCATTGCACTTGAGACTGGATGCCGATTAGACATTGAGCCATTGATTATGACCCTTTGAGGCCAACGATCCAGCGAGTTTTCTATTCACTTCACAGTGTATTCATCCAGCCCGTACTTCCTTAGCTTGCTTGCAAGAATGTTGTGGGAGATGGTATCAAAATCCTTGCTCAAGTCAAGGTATATCATGTCCACTGCTCTCCCTGCGTCTAATAGAGCCAGTCACCACATCACAGAAGTCATTCAGGTTACTTAGGTGTGACTTGTCTCTGGTGAATTCATGCTGACTGCTCCTAATCACCTTCTCCTCCGAGTGCTTAGAAATGGATGTCTCGAGGATCTTTCCAATCATCTGGAACCTCTCCCAATCACCATGAGTTTTCAAAGATAACAGCTAGTGGCTCTCCAATCTCATCAGCCAACTCCCTCAGCACTCTCAGGTGCATCGTGTCCAGCCATCCGGCTTTTCTAAATAGCCCTTCACCTGTTCTTTTGCCACTGTTGGCTACTCACCTCCTCCTCAAACTGTGCTGCCAGGTGCACTGGTCTGACAGCTGATCTTACTTGTGAAGACTGAGGTAAAAAAGGCATCGAGTGCTTCAGCCTCTTCTGCATCATCTCTCACTAGGTTGTCTCCGCCATTCAGTAAGGGACCTACACTTTCTCTGATCGTCCTTTTGTTCCTGACGCTCCTGTATAAACCCTCCAAGTACCTTGCTAGCTGCAATGCTAGTTGTGCTTTGGCCTTCCTGATTTCATCTCTGCAGGCACAAACAATGCTCTTATACTCCTCTGGAGTCCTTTGTCCAAGTTTCCATTTCTTGTAAGCTTCCTTTTTTTTTGTTTTAGCTCACCGAAGAGATCCCTGCTAAGCCAGGCGGGTCTGCCATGCTTGCTAATCTTCCTGCGTACCAAGATAGTTTGCTCCTGCACCCTCAATAAGGTTTCTTGAAATACAGCCAGCTGTCCTGGACTCCTTTCCCCCACAGACTGGCCTCCCAGGGGACCCCGCTCACCAGTTTCCCAAGTGAGTCTAAGTCTGCTTTTCTGAAGTCCAGGGTCTTTACTCTGCTGCTCTCCTTCCCTTTCCTCAAGCTCCTGAACTCAGTCATCTCGTGAGCACTGCTGCCCAAGTTGCCATCCACTACTACATACCCCGCTACAACATACACTCTCCAAAAACTTGCTGGATTGCCTGCACACTGCTGTACTGAGCTCCCAGCAGATGTCAGGGTGACCCAAGTCCCCCATGAGAACCAGGGCCCGTGATCTGGAAACTTCTGCTAGCCATCTCCAGAAAGCCTCCTGCTCCTGGTCTGGTGGGTTATAGCAGACGCCCACCATGAGATCACCCTTCTTGCTCTCGCCTCTGACCCTAACCCAGAGACTTTCAGCAGCCCTATGTCCACTGTTATGCTGGAGCTCTGAGCAATCATACAGCTCTTTGACATAAAGCGCAGCTCCTCCTCTGCTTCTCCCCTGCTTGTCCTTCCTGAACAGTTTATACCCATCACATCTTTGACTCAAATACTGTCATACCCTGGCAGGACTGAAAAAACGGACAGCTGGCCTAGCGGCGTGAAATCCCCAGCCACTGGGGCAACAGCCTTTTCTGTAGGCTCAGACAGCTGCCGGGCAGAACGGGGTCAGTGTTCACCAGTAACGATAAGTGGCTGCCGTGGCCGGATGCTACTGTCTGTTCCCCTTGCGACTGGATGCAGGACACCGGGAGGTGGATCTCTGAATTGCAGTGGAGAGCTGTTAGAAGGCACCGGCTATTGGGGATGGCAGTGAAGCGTGGCTTGTTGGTTGCAGAGAAAGCCTGGGGGGCTCAGGAAGCCTGGGGCTTCACCAACAGCATGCAAAGGGGAGGGTAGAGTTCAGTGAGCATGCAATGCCAGGACCTACTATGATGTCAAGGGCATGGATAACTCCTGCAATGACAAAAGTCTCATTGGAGCTGTCCCCTGGGCAGTGATTCTGTCACTCCAGGTCTTGGCTCTCAAACATGTTATAGGACACCATGAAGTCCTGTTCCTCCAGCACCCACTCTGGGGCAGCTGCCGGCTGGAGATGGGGGTTTCTCCCCCTGTCCAGCTCCATGGAAGCGCTGAAGTCTTTGTCACCTTTGGCAGGGACACTTGTATTACAGGTGTCGTGGTTCTGGCATGTACACTGTGTCCTGCTGCAGGTGTCGTGCTCCAAACTGGTGGTGCAAGCTGATTTGCTGCAACCTGAAGCAGTGAGCAGGTTAGGTGAGAGGCCTTGATGTGCCTTTGCGCTGAGCTGCAGGTGGACGTGGTGGCATGAGGTTGGCTTCCTGACACGAGAGTAATAGAGTCTGGTGTGAATTACAGCCCAAGCTCCTTAGAGTTGAGTTATGGTGGGGTGCAGGAGCACTGAGACATGTCTGGCAGCACTATATATAATTGTCTATGTGTTACATGTGGTGCTGCAGAGAAGATCCTCTTCGAAAGAGAAATATTTTTGTGGTGGATCCACTTTTTTGTGCTAACGGGTGCATATATTGTGCTACAAATGTAATGTGTGTCCATAGCTTATGTTTCCATGCTGAAAAGCAGAGTATACTAATCAACACTTTAGGAACATAATCTAATTTAAATGTCTTTAAGCACTTGTCTCTGTTACTAGTCATTTTAATGTTGTTAAAACATGGAAATCCCCATAATACTTTTAGCACTTATATATGTATATTAATATGGTAAATTACTGTGGAACAGTCTTATAATTGCTTCAGAAAAGACCATCATAAATGAAGCTTGAGAGCTTCGTGTGCTGCAACAAGCTCCAATCGCTAACCATTAAAATCATTATTGTTTTAGAGCAGTATGATTCTGTTCCCCATCTTTACATAATGGCACCCAGCTGAATGAACCCATTTGATTTGTGAACAAAACTGATAAGTCTGTAGTCATCGAATATACAGGGTATGTCTGCATTGCATCCCCAACAGTCTGGGGAGGGCTGTTCTCAAGCAAGCACCAGAACTGGAAGCGTGGCAGCGATGTTGGTCCTGGGGCACCAGTGTGATTGCTCATTCTCTGCCTTTAGCATGATCGGGGCAGTCACAAAGGACACCCACAAAGTAGCGTTACCATCTCATTTCTGGATCTAGTGCCTGGGAGCAGGAACACATGAATGGGTGTGCTCAAGACCTTCCCTGCCCAGAGATGCCCCACAGTAACCAGAGAACTAGACGGCTAATAAGCGACCCATTGTTTGCTATAATTTGATGACAGGTTGTTAAATAATGCTTGATATAACTTATTAGCTAATCCACACAGCTACCTGTTATTAAAGTAGCTGTGTCATAAAAGCTGTGAATCCCCAACAGAACAATCAATTTATAGATCCTATGTGCTCCTGTCCCAAAGCACGATGTGCCTCATCCAGGGATGATCCTGCCTCAGTAAGGGGGCTGAACTAGATGATCTGTGGAGGTTTCCTCCAGCCCTACCTATCTATGAGTCTGCCTAGAACTCTTTTCTCTCCAGTCCTCTCCGTAAACGTAGATATTTGGATGCTGTTATCTTAATAGACTTCTCTGTAAGCTGAACATGGTTACTTGACCGGGATGGTTTAGTCAGGTATGATCCTGCCTTGAGCATGGGGTTGGAATATATGACCTTGTGAGGTCCCTTTCAGCCATAGGCACCGACTTCGGGGGGGGGGGGGGGTGCGTGTGTGTGCACGCACGCACCTATGGCAAGCCCCGCACATGCCCAGAAGAGGTAGCACACCCAACATGGCTCGTGGGTGCTAAGCACCCACTAATTTTTTTCCCAGTGGGTGCTTTCAGCCCTATTTCCCTATGCTCCTATTTCTTTCAGCTTCTCATATATAGCTGCAATGGGCCAAGAAATAAGCAAGAGCGAAGGATATTTGTGTAAGTGATACCTTTTCCTGGACCAACTACATGGTTGGAGAGATTTTAAACAAGGTTTTGAGCACAGTGTTCTTCCTCAGGTCCCCTGACAACTTAGGAAGAGCACTTTGTGCTCCAAAGCTTGTCTAAAATCTCTCCCAACCATATAGTTGGTCCAAGAAAGATACCACCTACAAAAATATTCTTGCCTTTCAAAAATGTCGGTGCTAATCTCTTCTCATAAATACAAGACAAAGAAAAGAAGGCAAATTTAGGGCTAGAAGGCAAAACAGAATAAGGGTACAGTAAAATTTATATTAGAAATATAATTTTGATCAATTTGAAAGTCTGATATGATCCTGCTCTACTTCACTGAAGTAAACCACATTTTTGTCACTGATTGCAACAGGAGCAACATTGGTCCCATTGTCAAACCATTAATTAGAATTTCCTTTAAAAATCTCTCGAACAAATTCATTATAAACTGCCTGCCGTGTTCAGTCTGGAATTTTCATTTATGGTGCAATTCCCTTCACATAAAGGGAGATGGTTGAGAAAGAAGCAATTACACTGGGTTAAAGAAAAACCAGTGATGAAGATGGTGAAGGAGAAGCTAAGAGGATTAGATTTCAAACTTCATCTCCTCTTCAGTCATGTAACATTTATGCTGACAGCACACATTATTGTTTACTAAACCATTTTTTTAGTTCTTATATGTAAGCGGAAGTTGTATGGTATAGAACAACTCATGTATGGTACAGAACAGCCCTGGACACGTTACGCTCACCCCTTATCATATTAATAGTAATATTCTATTACTATTTTTTCCTATTATGACTCATACAGATACGGACATAGTTAAGTATAATTACATTGAAAAACCTTACTCTTAGACTCATTATTTTAGCTATTGGTTATTTAAGTAGATTCTAGTCCAGTGCTTTTTAACCTTTTGAGATTCAAGGTATATCTCCCAAACTTCTCAATGTAGCTGCTTCCCAGCTGGGAAACTCCTGCTGTGCTGCCTCACTTTCCCTCCCTGGTTCTCAGTCAGGGTGTTGCCACTGTCACCATGGCCAGCTGACGGTGCCCTGGCTGCCTGGTATGGAGAGTGACAAGAGTTTACTGGATAAGCCTAATGCAGACAGGAGCATCTGCTCCTGCTGCAGCCCTTCCTTGCCCAGCCCTGCGAGCTTCTCACGGAAACGGAGGTATGTGCGACAGTTCCACTTCCACGTGGTGGCCATGGCACTGCAGCAGCCCAGAAACACACAGGATATACACAGATAATCCCCAGGATATCTCACTGCCACCAGTGCTGCATGGCAAGGGTTGCAGCAGGAGCAGGCACTCCTGCCTTCATTAGGCTCCTGATGCAGCCCTTCCTGGGCCTGGTTCACCCGAGGCACATGGGACGGTCGCACCCAGTTATGGAGGCAGTGGGAGCAGCAGTGAAGGGTCTTGCATCACCTCAGCTGAGAACCACAGTCCTATGGTGCTCTTGGTAGAGAAGAATATCTGTTCAGACTTTGAACCACAAAAACCATAAACATATGCATAATATCAGATACCACTAGCCGTATTGAAATAGTGAGGCTAAAGTAAACAGGGCTACTTGCATGGTTAAAACAAGTCAGAAAATCTCTCTGCTATCAGACTGTGTTGCGGTAAATGTCTCCAACAAAGACCAAAGTATACATAGATAGCTATTCTGGAAGCATGAAAATGACTCACTGTATCCATATTTTGCTGATATAAACGGCAGTTATCAATTTTACAAAACTTTCAAAAATGCACTCAATTTTTGTTCGACTGCTGGCAAGAAAATTTCAGCCCAAAGAGTAGTTTTTACAAAGCAGGAACTTCTGATAAATGTATTCTTAATCTAATTTATACAGATAGAAATATTTTATAACACTATCACACGATTCTGGAGCTCTAACCCAGCCATTAGGCTACACCCTCCAAACTCATTTATACAATATTCAGTCTGAAACAATGTCACAGGTCTCAAGACTGTAACCCAGAAAAATTATAAAACCTGACCTAGGTGACCTCATGAGACCCCCTCTAACTCCAGTATCAATGCAGCCATACAAAACAGGAAAACTAATTAGAAGGATCTAGAACACTTCGATACAGTAATAGTATTTAAGGGTTAAAAGTTAACCTTAAATTCAAACTTTCTGCTCTTGTTCATTTGTTCTGGAGCTCTAAAATTCCAACAAATTTATTTTCTTTTTGATATTAATAAAAAACTCTTATGGAAGTGTAAAAAATGTGTTGTGTAGATGGACGATATTCTGAAAGGATACCATAAATTATTCCCTATTTCATAGAATTCCAGAGAATTGAAGTTTGCTTTGGCTGCTTTCCCCCTTGCCTCTCCCAAACTTTCAGGACCAAGTTTTGTTCTGTGTACTTGAGAAAGGGTACAAAAAGGCTGAGTAGCACCTGGAGCTTATAAGGACTTCTAATTAATTCATGGAAACTGGTCCCTTACTGAATCGGGGAGTTGTGGGGGAAGCAACCTAGTGAGAGAAGTTGTGGAAGAGGCTGAATTACTCATTGCCTTTTTTACCTGTCTTCACAGGCAAGGTCAGCTCCCAGACTACTGTACCTGGCAGCACAGCCTGCGGGGGCGGGGAGGGGAGTAGTCAACAGTGGCAAAAGAACAGGTTAAGGACTATTTCAGGGCGGGCAATTATTTTGGGCGGAGGGCCACTTACTGAATTTTAGCAAGCCATCAAGGGCTGCATGACAGGCAGCCAGGGGCAAATAAATATGAATTTTTTAAATTTTTCAGGGGCCCCTCTAGCTGTTATCTGTGAAAACTCATGGTGATCGGCAGAGCTTCTGGACAATTGAAAAAGTTCCTCAAGGAATTCATTTCCAAGCACTCGGAGGAGAAGGTGGTGACTAGGAACAGTCAGCGTGGATTCAGCAAAGGCAAGTCATGCCTGACCACCCTGATTGCCTTCTATGATAAGCAGGGATCGAGGTTTTCCATTTGCTGATGGAAAATGTGAATTTTTCTCCTTTGAAGGAGAAAAACATGGATTTTCCTCTTTAAAGGAGAAAACTGAGGGAAAACGCAAGTTCCCCCTTGCCGGCTGGTCGCGTTCCAGTCTGCAAGGATCTGCTTGGGGCTGGGGGGAGCCAGGGGAGGGCGATTGGAGGCAGGGGGCACCACGTGTGCATGCGTGTGCATGCACACATGGCCAGCCCTCCACCCAGCCCTGGGGGGGTGGAGGTTGGAGGGCTAGTGCTTGCGGACGGTGTGGGGGTGAGCCAGGCATGTGTGTGTGTCTGGCAGGGAGGAAGAGATGGGTGTGTGCGTGTGTTGGGGGCGCGGCAGGCGCTTGCCAGTGCTGGGAGAACGTGTCTGGGTGCTGGGGCCTTGGCAGGGCAGGGGGGATGGGGGAGAGGCACCTGCCCCTTCACCGAGGGCAGGGGGCAGAGGAAAGGGGTGGGGGGGCACTTTGAAGGCATCAGGGAGCTGCATGGCAGGGCTGGCGGCACCAGGGCTGGTGCCCATGGTCGCAGGGACGGGACAGCTAGAAGAGGCTGCCCGGGGGGACCATGGCTAGGCTGCCTGGCATAGCATAGGAGCCCCAACCCAGGGTGGGGGGGTGCCACAGGCCTCCCCTTCTCCTCCCAGACTCGCTCCACCACCATGTACACGTATTGGAGCCACCAAAGCCATCACGCTCTGGCCCAGGCAGGATGCGTGCAGCTGGGGGCCCCTCTGGCAGGGCCAGGGGGCTGCGGGTTAGGAGTGAGGGGCACTGGCAGGGCCAAGGGGGCAGAGGACTGTGGGTTGGGACTGAGGGGCACTAGTAAGGCTGGGAGGGCCGTGGCTTGGGAGTGAAGGGCATGGGCAGAGGCAGAGCACTGGCATATCGGGGTGCTCAGCACCACAAAGCAATGGGGAACAGCCAGAGCTGGACTTGTGTGTGAAAGGGGCAGAGGGAAGCTCTGATCTTCCATGATAAAAAAACCAAATTCAAACTCCAAAGTATATAGGTACTTAGAATAATGATTGAGGCACAGGTAGGCTTCCAAATTGCTTTAAAATTGTAACTGTATCAATACAACGTGGTGTTAAATGGAGTAACAAAAGACAGTGTTGTTTCATTTAAAAAAAAAATCACAGAAAAGCATGGATTTAGGGTTTTTTAAATCAGAGAATTTGAGATTTTTATCAGAGAATTTGCAATTTTAAACAGAGAAAACCAGGATCCTGGATGAGATGACTGGCTCTGTCAATGTGTGGAAAGCAATGGATATGATCTACCTGGATTTTAGCAAGGATTTTGATACCATCTCCCACAACATTCTTGCAAGCAAGCTAAGGAAGCATTGGATGAATGGACTATAAAGTGGATAGAAAGCTGGCTGGTTCTGTGTCAGACACAGAGGGTAGTAATCTACGGCTCGATGTCTAGTTGGCAGCCAGTCTCAAGTGGAATGACCCAAGGGTCAGTCCTCGGGCCAGTTTTGTTCAATATCTTCATCAGTTATCTAAAAGATGGGATGGAGTGCACCCTGAGCAAGCTTGCAGATGACACCAAGCTGGGGGGGCGGAGGAAGGAGTAGATATGCTGGAGGGTAGGGCAAGGATTCAGACAAACTGGAGGATTGGACCAAGAGAAATCTCATGAAATTCAATAAGGACAGGTGCAAAGTCCCACATGTAGGACAGAACAAATCCATGCACTGGTACAGGCTGGGGACTGACTGCAGAAAAGGACCCGGGGGTGACAGTGGACAATAAGCTGAATGTGAGCCAGCAGTACGCCCTTGTTGTGAAAAAGGCTAACAGCATACTGGACTACATTGCAAAAGTGCTGCCAGCGGGTTGAAGGAAGTGATTATGCCCCTCTAGCTGGCACTGGTGAGACCCCTTCTGAAGTCCTGTGTTCAGTTTTGGGCCAAAGGATTTGGACAAATTGGAGAGAGTCCAGCAGAGGGCAACAAAAATGGTTAAAGGGCTGAGGCACATGACTTCTGAGGAGAGGCCGAGGGACCTGGGTTTATTTACTGTGGGTGAAAGATGACTGGGGTGGGATTTAATAGCAGCCTTTAATCACCTGAAGGGTGGTTACAAAGAGGATGGAGCTGGACTGTTCTCAGTGGTAGCAGATGCCAGAGAAGGAGCATCCATGCTGTTCTCAAGTTGCAGCAAGAGAAGTTCGAGGTTAGCTATTAGGAAAATCTTTCTTAGTAGGAGGGTAGGAAAGCACTAGAACAGGCTGCTCAGAGAGGCTGTGGAATCTCCATTCTTGGAAGTTTTTAAGATCTAGGTAGAAAAGCCTTGGCTGGGATGAGGCTGCTTTGATTAAGGGGTTGGACTAGATGACCTCCTGAGATCCCTTCCAACCCTAATTTTCTATGAGTCTATGATTCTTGCTATGGGCTCAAGGATTCACACTGGAAAGGTTGTTCTGCCATTCTTAGAATATGCAGCAAATGTTCACCACCTGCCCAGCTAGTCCCAGACGCAATTATGACGGAGGGTCATGGAACACGCCACGGAGAAATTAAAATAAAAGACAGGCTACCCATACAATGAGTATCTTTTGTAGAAGCAACTTTATTACCAGATGATAAAAAGCCTCATATGTAAAATTTCTTGCTCTGATAAAAGATACAATTTAAATTTGTAAAAGTTAGAGGAGCTGTCAGCTCTTCCTGAAATGTCAAGACTTGTGTGCAGATGATCTAAAACCCTTATCTGGAGACAAAGCTGCTCTGAGCCAGACTGGAAGCACAAAATAGTCCCAAAGGCAGTAAAATATGATAATTTGCCCACCCAGGGCAATCTTCTGGAGCATAGAGCTCTAATAGTAGTCCAAGTACAAGTAATAGTAGCTCCTACATAAACTATTATAGTGGTTAAGGTGAGGAACAAGATCAGGAGACAGGGGAATAGCTTGGGTATGCCTACTTATCTCTAGTTTCTGAAATAGCCTTGGGAATGATGTTCAGCACCAATGACAAATTACAGCAAAGGATGGCCTTTGCAACAGAACATATATTTGGCTTAAAGATACTTTTGTAAACATACTGTACTACTTAAGTTTCACTGAGGGTTTGTCAGCCACAGCTTAGGATCTTGGATTTTGTCTTAAGTAAAAAATCACAAATAGTTCCGTACAAGTGAATGTACTGGTGAGAGGGGAAAAAAGAGTGGGGCCAGAGGAAAGCCCTGGGAAAGCCCAATGAGGGACACTCACAGGCAGCAAGAAGCCTGACTGGATGGAGCAGGCAGCACGCTTCCACATCACCGCAGCATGTGCTCCCTGAAGACAGGTGTAAGGAGCACGCAAAAGGATATTCATGGCCCTGAAGAGGGGCAGTCAAGACAGGAGCACAGCTAGCAGACCAGAGAGATGCTGGACTCCTCCCCTGCTGATCATCAGAGATGCGTAGAGGGGTATGGGGGGGGCACATGCCCCCCACTCCCCGAGATTGGCCACTGCTGATGCTGCCGCCAGCATTTGCGGGCAGTCACAGTTCACCCTCCACCCACGCACCACTCAACCTGCCCTCACCACTGACATCACCATGGCTGCCTGCAGGCAGTCCCCGCTTGGTCTGCCCCCACCACTGACATCACAGTGGCCGTCTGCGGGTGGTTCCCACTTGCTGCGGACTGCAGGCAGTTGCCGTGCCCCTCCCCGCCCTCCGGAGGTATGAGTTGTTCATGCTGCCAATAGCAGGCAGTCGCCAGCAGAGGAAGAGGAAAGGGAGAGTATCCCAGAGGTGGCCAGCCGAAAGAGCCCCATATTGCACCCTGGGGGCTCCTAGAGCACGGACCGGACATGAAAGAAAAAAAAAACATACAAGAGGAACGCTTACCTGCAACAGGGCCCACAGAGCCATGAGAGAGAAGAGGGGAACCTGCGTGAGGTGTAAGTCACACCTTTATATGGCGGAGGCTGGCCGGTGATGTCATCAGTAATCACTAGCCAGCGGGAACAAAAGGGATTGCTGGTGGAGGCAGGGGGAGGCAGGAAGAGAAAGAGCTGGCAGGAGCTCTCTACAGCAGCAGCAACCAGTGTGCCCAGAAGGAAGGAGAGCCAGCGGAGGCTCTCTATACCGACAGAGACTGGTGGGTGCAGAAAAAGGGAAAGTCTGGCAGAGCACCGGCAGATGTGGCTTACAGTGCAGGCAGCGGTCAGCCAGAGCAGGAAGGACCGTGGAATGCTAGAAATGGGACACCGCCGATAACGTCGGGGGAGAGCAGCTTCACAAACCACATTTGGTGGCCTGAGGGGAGCATCGGTCCAGAAAGATGAGCCTTAATTGACCCTAGCCAAATGACAGGTCATCTCCCAGAGCATTATCAGGAACCAGGTGCGAGTACTGATCAACAGGAAAGAGGGTGAAGAAATTTAGAGGAGAGTGATGAGAAGGCACCACCGTGTCCTAATGGTAGGGCCAGAGAGGGAACCAAGAAGATCCTTCCCAACTTGTAGTTTTGTTTTGTTCTTTTTTTCTTCCTCTTTTGGAGGGGTTATGGTCACGGTATAGTCAACACCAGGAGCTAAGCCTCGAGTGAGGAAGAAGTCTTGGTTGAGGGCAGGGCAGCTTCCTTCCATCCCCCCCTTTTTTTTACTCTTTTTCTTGTTATTGATTTTTCTGATTTCGGTTTGAGATAGCCTAAAGGCAGGTACAAGCCAGCTTCAGCCAGATAGGGAATCAGTTGGACTGCCATAGGTGAGACCACTCCAGACACAAGGCCCAAAAAAGCATCAGGGTCACAAGAATGACTGCATCAGAAGAACAGCCGAATCAAGATCTGGTGACCTGCTGAAGGTTGGCAGGAGGCTGAGGTGTAGGGGAGGTGGAGCTCCACGGACAGCTGTCTAGCAGACTACCTACCTACTGCTGAGGAACCCTTGGTGGTTTGTCCCCCCACCCCCTGAAATTACATTCAGAGTTGTGGCAGGTGAGTCTAGGGGTGGCCACCAGGTGATAGGTATCTGCCTCAGGGTTTAGAAGAAACCTCAGTATGCCCGCTACTGACCGTCTGGCCCAAGGCAGTACGTAAACCGCTGTTCAAGGCCAGGCGGTCACAGAGAGGAAAGCAGATTCTCTAGGCAGAGTGATTGGAGGACCACTAACAAACTTCTGAGCATGCTGCACCAGGAATCACTCAAAGATGGCTGAGTAAGGCTTAAAGTGGCAGAGTCTCCAAGCATTGGACCATGAGTTTTCAGAGGCACGGCTCCATTGTTTCTTTTATGTTTTTTTCCTCTTCTGTTGTGCTTTGTGGGAACTGTCCTTCCCTTCCCCAGTGTCAGGTAAAGCAGCTGGAGGAAGAGCTCCCCTCACATAAAAGTGCCTAGAGGTCCTAGCCCTGAAGAGTCAAGCCAGGGGAAGAACCCAGTAGATTTTTTTTTATTCTATTTTTGTTTGAGGGACAGAGTCATCCTTAAAGGAGACTGAGCTGAATTGATTGACCCAAGAATCTAGGAGGCATTTGACTTTGTTTGTTTTGTATTACCTATTTTAATATTTGATCAGGACCTTTAAAGCACTAAGCTGAGCTGATTAACCCTGGAAATGAGAGATGCTTTGAGTTCCCTTTTTTTGTTACTCATCTGATTATTTGATTGGGTCCTTAAAGGACTAACCTTGACTAGTTGGCCCTGGAGTATAGGAGAGACTGATACGAGGTCATTTGGCCTGGTAGACTTTAGATGGACTGGTCTTAATTGATGGACCTATGAATCCAGAAGTGATTGAGTAAATAAGGAAAAGGTCTCTGGTGGGTTTGAGTGAATGCATCTAAACTCCTAGGTATTTCTCGGGTCTGCCAGCGCTGAGCTGTCAGTGGTGTTGGGCAGTATAAGATTTGGGCCCAATGTGTCATCCATGAAGCATTGGGGTGGTAAGGTGTGTGAGGGGAGGTAGACTCCCCCTGAAAAAACCCACCAGAATCCCCACAGACCTACACATCCAGCTCCCAAGAGTAACAGACACTAAGACATGACAGGCAAGAAAAGAACAGTGGAGATTGCTGACAGCGGTACTGGCCTGTACCCTGATGGTGTATGCTGGTAAGATGTCGGGTAAGCATGGGCCACAGCCATACAACATCTATCATTGCCAATGGCATCCCTCTAACCTCCTAGCAGATTAAATTGCTAGAAGTTAAGTATTTTGATTGATAGGATTCAGAAGAAAATGCTCCTTTGGAAAGTTCCATCAGAGCAGTTAAGACAATAAGACAAGGCTAAAGTCACATGGATGACTGGTGGTCTAATTTTTGGCTTCAACTTCAGCTTCTCCATAGTTTTAAGGAATATGAACATAACTGGATGATAGCCAAGAGAAAAAAAATCCATATTTCCACAGCATGCAGTGACAGCTGCCAAATGCATATTAAGAGAACTGGCAGTTAGGCCCAAATCCAGGTCAACTTGCAAGAATTAAATGATATATGTAAGAGAGGAATGGAAGAATCTATATTTAGTTGTTCTCCTACATTAGAATGAAAATGTTTTTCATTCTGGAGTATGCCAATCAAGTAATTTATTCTCAAGAATGAAACAGAATGGATACTATTTTGCTAAACAGTCCCATCTGTTTCAGAAATGCATACTCAGAAGCCAGAATATAAACTTGAACTGAGCTAGGTCCTCATGAAAAGGGGGGGGGGGGTTTCTAATCAATTCCTCAATGACTGACAACTTCACAAACTTTTTTCATAAACATTATCTAATTTCAGATACTACAGTCTTTTTGACCAGTCATGGGTTATGAGACTGAACATTCTCAAAGACAGGATTCTCTTAGGACTCTTCACGGGGTAAGGTGGCATTACCTACACATGATCACAGGTCCAACTATTGCTAGTACATCTCTACCACTTCCGTCCGGTTCCTTGAACATGAGGTATAATTCCACTGGCAGAGCTGCTTGAATGTTCTGCAGTCACTTGTGTCTTACTGAATACGAAAGCATCAGCAATTCAGGGATATCAGCTTCTGAAAGACTGAAGAAACTATAATTTTGGCATAACACTAAACACATGCCACTCTGTGAAGTTATGTACAGTTTACCTTATGTTTTCACGTTGAATTATATGGCCTCCTTTTGTACCTTGGTCCTGAAACGCGCACATTGAAACAAAGTTTCTGAGAAGTGGTTCGGGATAAAAGGTACTATATACATATGTGTGTGTGAAATTATTGTTAAATTATTTGTTACAAATTAGTGATTTACATGTTTATATTAATGTTTCACTGTTTTCTAAATTAGCGCCAATCACTAATTAAAAGTTAAGGTATTAATTTCTGAAAATTCCATCTTATATAAAAATAGGTTTAAAAACCAGCATTAAAAACTGCTTTTTAAACTGGAAAGAATGTTACCATTTCAAATATGCTTACACTTGTTTCCTGTGCTTAGATTTAGCACAGTAATAACAGTAACACAATTGCCAGGATGTATACTGTAAAATATAGTTCTCTATAAATCAACATCTAGCTGAATGACTTACACACATCCTACAGGATACCACAACAGTTCTAAATTGTTTCCTGTTAACACTGTGCACATATACTATAAGTTTTTAAACTGTGCTCAGCCTTTAATGTGGCACCTAACTAAGAATTCTGAAAAATGATATCACTGTACAACTATAAAATAGGGTATAAAGGTATAAATCATAAGTACGTTTATTCAAAGAGTACACAATGGGAATACTAGAACATTTCCATTGAAGATAAATATTTTAAACATATTTATAGACTTCCAACAAGAAATATTTTTTTTGCAAATGCATAAATGCTTAAACAGCCTCCAGTATGTATACTAAAGAATCCATGATGGGCTTATAAATATGGTGGAAATTGTATATACGATGTAAGATGTACTATTCTGTTTAGTATAGGATATTGTGTTTTGTTTTTGCATGCCCAATATGTACCACTGAATACCTTCTGCTAAACACCTGATGACAGTGTTTTCAAAACTTATATTTGCACATAAATTTAAAAAGGAAGAGAAGTGTGAATTTCCTTTATATTAACAATACATCACTTTGAAAAGGTGCATGGTTAGACTAGACCACTTAAAAAAGGAAGAATTGAAGGAATCTCTTGATTAAATATAATTGCCTTCTGAATATTTGAGTTAAAATTTACCTCCAATTCACCAAGTTCACCTGTTCGTTGAATATGCACATTCAAAGAGCGCTTTATAGTTCTGAAAGTGGATGTTTAGACTAATGTTATTATTTGCACCAGTTTTCTATCATACTGTAAAGTACTTTAAAACATCCTCCTGAAAGAATGGAAGGAAAATGTTTTTACCTAATAATACTTTTTCTCTGTTCATCAGTCCTCTAAATAGATTTAATTTAGCTTTCCAGTTGGAAGGCTGGTCCACACGGTCAATCATAGATACGTTTTAGGGTTGAAGAAAACCATTTGAAAACCTATTGAAGAAAACCATCATGATAATTTTTTTCTGGACTGAAACATGTTTTCAAATAACAACATGCTGATTCTCTTTGTAAGGAGGCCAGATGCCTCCTATTACACAACCAGATCCACCAAAAAAGTCATTAGGTCTGCTAATCACCTGGATGCACCTTGAGCTGTCAGTCAACTCCCCATTCAATAACTTTTCCCAAAAAGGGGAGGTTGAAGACAGTGCACTACATGGCTAAGAAGTCAAGAGATGTGTTTTAAATAACGGCTGGACAACTGCAGACTTAAAAACATCTGGCACTCTACCCTCCCAAAGGGAAGCATTGATCAACCCTTGCCCGCAATGCCCCAATCTACCCCAGCTGGCTTTGACATGGATCCAGTTCACAACTGGTTGCTTTCAGTCCCCCAAGCACATTCTCTGCATTGGTGAGTGACAACAGCTGAAACCAGTCCATATAAATCAGACAAGACTGAGCTTCCCCAACCTTGAACTCACACTTTGTCACTGAATTGGTGGTCCTCAAGTGGTGCAACTTTGTCTGCAAAGTAGGTGGCACATTCATCACAGTGGACTACGGATCACTGAATTTCTGGGTGGAGATAACCCAGATTTACCCGGCTATTTCAGCATCTGGAACAATTCTGTGGGACAACACTTTGCAGATGGAATGGCAGCAGAAAAGAAAAGCATGTTCACTACTGCCACTACCACACCAGAGTCCTTTAAAAGCTATCTATGATATAACTTCAGCATGGATCAAGAGCCACATGTGCTCTAACAGCCTGCTGTCTTGCTTCAGCCACCTCATCTCCCCTACATACCAGGAGATCTGTGTCACCACAGCAGTGGGAAAGGATGCCTTGGTATCACTCTGTCTATGGTAGGGGGCCATGTGCTATTCCACAGTTTAACCAGGTTATTGACAGAGTAGCTGTTCAAGATCAGCAAGAAAATCCCTCAGACAGTTCTGAAATCCTACCAGCTCCATGAGTCTCTGGGGATGGACCAACTTCATTGATCTACCACCATAATAGGAGCATTGGGAGGCAGGGACCTGCACCTTTAGTTGTTCAACATGACAAGCATCTCAGCACCAAATGATCAAAATCCCTGTTACCAGGCAGGTTCAAAACGTTAAGTCCAGTGCGTGTCCCACCTCATGTTGGGCCAGTTATCTGAAATAGTCCAATCATTGTCATGGCCTCCCTGAAGTCCTACTCCATTCCCTTAAGAGCCAGGCTCAGCATGCATACTGAAGTCACTCAAGACATTAAGTCAAGATGTCCTCAACACCACTTCCAAAGCCAACTCAGAGATGTAGAAGAGAGCTAAGCTATAAAAATTGTTTGAAGGAGTCCTTTATATCAAGATGGGAAACATTTCTCGAAGACATGCTTTAGCTAAACATAAGTTATGCTTCAGTCAAACAAGTTACTGATCTGCAGTACTGTGTCCAGTTCTGGGCACTGCACTTCGAGAAGGATGTGGATAAGCTCAAGAGGGTACAAAAAGGGCATGGATAGGGGCATGGAAGACAGGCCCTATGAGAAGAGGCTCCAGGAACTGGACCTGTTCAATCCGAGTAAGAGAAGACTGAAAGGTGAATTGATAGCCACCTACAAGTACATCAGGGGTGAGCAACTCTTCAGGAGGGGACTTCAAGAGAGAATGAGGACCAATGAGGACAAGCTAATGGAGGGTAAATTCAGGCTGGACATACAGAGAAGAAGTTTTTTGTTTAAGGGTCACCAGAATCTGGAACACGCTCCAAACAGCGGTGGTGCAGTCACCATCCTTGGAGGTGTTCAAAAAGAGGCTGGACAAGCACCTTGTTGAGCTCGTCCGAGACCAATAACTTCCTGCCTATGGCAGGGGACCGGACTCGATGATCTTGCAGGTGCCTTCTGGTCCTTCGATTCTATGCTTCTATCTTGATGTATGGAGACTGAGGGGGGGGCTTTAGGACCAGATCCTATTCTACCAGTTATTGTAGGTGCCTACGTGGACTTAGCTGTCTAAGTTTGATTCAGTTCCAAGTCCCTAAAAGCTATGGACATTTATACAGGCGCTCCAAGAGAGGTGGCACTTAAATTAGAATGGCTCTGAGATCCACTCTTATTAAAGTGCCTGGAACATTTCATGTATCAACATCCCCGTGCTTAAAAATGGCAGTGGGGGTGCTTTATCTAAAGCTGAAACAAGCATTTTTAAGTGTAGGGATGCTGGTACACAAAATGTTGGAGTCCGCTGGAGTGCAGTAATTGCAGATTAATCAAGTCTGCTCCAGCATGCTGTAATTACAGCACATCGGAGTAGCCTCACTGCTCAAGACTAGACACCCTATGGTATTTATTCGCCTTCCTTTGTAACTTCCCATTGTTTTAGTTCTAGAGAGAGTCTCAAAAATGCGCCACAGAGGATAAGGATACATCCAACTTTTACATCAATTACATCAATAGTTTTTCAGGGATTTGAGTATGGGGTGGAATAGGATTATACTTAAAATGAGTTTACTTAGATGCCGAATAGTTGGAATATTTGGAATAGGAGCTGGCCCACAATGTTTTGTATTTGATGATCTAACAGTTTCTTCTGGCCCTAAACTCTGTGACTCCACTTTCTCCACTACCAACTCTTTGCCTTTGTCTGCAACTTCCACGTGCAGAGAAGCATCTCCCAATTTCAGTCTACCAAGCTGTTATCTTCACATCATTCAAATTTGTCCTCAGAATAATTTATTTTCAGGTACCCCAAAGCAGCAAGTTAATTATAAGAAGTCAGCCACATAAAAGCATATGCATTTCAGCCAGGTACAGTCTACTGTTGGAATAAATTTTAACTTATTTATATGTTGTTCCTAATATTTTATACCAAGGAAACTTGAAAAAAAAATGAAATGTGGAACCAAGTATGGGTATACAGTAGTTTAAAAAAAACTATAATACACAATAAGAAGGGTGTTGATAGCCCATTATCTTCCCATATTTTTACCTATCTCTTTAAGATTTGCTGAAATATCCATTATTATATGGTAATTCCAATTATTAAACTTAATGTAAATACTGTGTTTGCAATTCAGAGATGAAACATACAATTTTACTGAGGAAAAGAATAATTATTCATCTTCTAATGATGTACATATATTTGTCAGTTATAATAAGCAGATATTATGAACCAAATGTATTCTTCTGATTTACCGTTTCTGGGTATTAACTTGTTAGCTGTGGCACCACCATGTGGACATCTACTAAAACATCTAAACAATTATATAATACCAGTAAAAGGTATCATAACTGTACAGCTATCATCTTCGAAGCAAAGTTCTAAGATTAAGACATATCTTGTTCAGTTGGAATATAGCATTTAAGGAAAGTTGAATAAAACTATCCAGTTATGAAAATAAAATAAATAAAAGAAAAGAATTAAAATATAATAGCATCTCTCTATTCAGTGTTCTTTTGACATTTTTTTAAACTTTTTTTTGTCATATGGAAGATGAAGACAAACCCAGAAATCATCTTCTATGTATGTGAACTCACCAAAAAAAGACATTATCCAAACTAAGTAATCAAAAGCTAATCAAAATTAGAAAAATATTAACAGACTGAAAACTTTGATAGTCAATTATGCTGCATGCTCAATCTATATCAAAGGAACATTAAACTCACTAAACTGAGCACTCAAAATTTTAAAATGCTACAGTTAAGTTTAGCCTGGCATCCCTACTGAGTCTCTTTAAACCAGGGATGGGCAAGATGCAGCCTGCCAGGCCATTCTACCTGGCCTGCGAAGCCCCAAAAATGTAGAAAATGAACATACATCTGCCCCTGACTGCCTGTCATGCAGCCCTTGATGGCTTACCAAAACTCATTAAGTGGCCTTTCATCCAAAATAACTGCCCACCCCTGTTTAAACACACTCATTGCCCTATTGAACAGCACAAAAAACCCTGTAAAATAGTCAAAAACAGGCTGCACAATTCTTAAGCCCTATATAAAGCTGTTTAGTAAAATGACTTAATTTCCTCCAAAAAATTGCAACATTTTGAAATTGCTTTCATTCCAAAAAGTTGATCTTGCAAAGAAATGAATAAATAAATATATAATATTTGCAAGCACTGAAGCATTTTGTTTAGGCAATTTTTAAATAGCTTTGTTCCTAAAATTATGGTAAAAAACACTTGACTTCAATGAAGTCAAAACATTGTATATTAAATATTACTGTTGAAAATGCATCATATATAAAAATATTTAAATTATAAAAATCACAACAAGGCAAAATGTTTAAACAAAACATTTGATATTACTAAAATGAAGTACAGAGGTTAAAATGAATCAGTCTGATTTTTTCCCATGGAAAGTATTGTTCAAGTCAACAGGCTCATTTTGATTTTAACAGAATTTCATTTGCTAAGGGAAAAATGTTTCATTATTTTTGCTCAAACAGCTCATCAGAGGTTTAAATAAAAGAGGTTTTCTTTTATTAAAAAAACCCCAAAAGCAAACAACTTTGCTTCATTTACTATCTAGGTACCAAATGAGGCTAAAGTTCTGTATAACAGATGTACGCATCCACGTAATGCAGTGGTTGTCAACCAGAGGTATGCGTACCCCTTGGGGTACTTAAAAAGGTCATAGGGGGTACGCAGAATGAAAGAGAAAAAATTACTGTTTTACAGAGGTGCACCAATACATTGGTTCCATATTGGATCGGCATTGATATAAGAAAAATTAACTGTATTGACAGTTGGGTTTTTTTGGTTGATGTGCCCGATAAATGCCCTGCACACGCACCCAGCCGCAGCGCTGCATGCAGGTGGCCAGGAGCACAACCTGGCAGCGTGAAGAGCAGTCGGTTCCACCAGTAAGTTGTTGTGAGGGAAAGGTCATGGCGCGGGATGATTGAGGCCCCAGTGGTGCGGGAGGGAGTAGGGCTGGGGCAGAGGCAGAAGCTACACAGCTGGGATGGGGTGTGGGATGGAGCTACAGCTCATCGGGGGGGCGCAGCGAGGGGGGAATGGCTCCTGCCGCTGCATGCACCCCAGGAGGGCCTGGGGGTATGTATCCCCAGATCTGCGCATGGGGAGAGGATGGGCTACTGCTGGGATCAGGGTGACCCTTCCCAGCAGGGCGGCTGGACCAGGGTTGAGCTCGGAGCAAGCAGCAGTGGCAGTGCTGGGAGGGGGGCTATGGGGAATGCCCCCCACACCCTCCCCGGGTGCGTGCAGCAGTGGGAGCCTCCCCCTCTGCATCCGCTGGATGAGTCACTCGCAGCTCCATCCTGCGCCCTGCCCCTGCCCCAGGCCCAGCCCCACTCCCTCCCTCACCGCTGGGAACTCGATCTGCCCTCCCTCCTGTTAATGGTAACATTAAAAACAAAATATATTAAGGAGTACACGAGCTGAAACTCTGAGACAGAAGGGGGACACTTGTTAAAAAAAGTTGAAAGCTCTGATGTAATGGAAAACTTTCATAATACAGACCCACAGTATGACGGGAATGAGGATGCATGGATAATCTTAATTCTGGCATTTTTTGGCATTTTCTAACTTTTGAATGCTTGACTTAACCACTTTAATGTTCTTTCTATTTTAGTTCTTTTTATCTAAGCTCCTGGTACTTTTTTAAAAGCAAACTCAACTAACAGGCTTCTTCATGTGGAGTTATACTAATCTATAACGATTCGATCTGCAGCACAGACCTCTACCACTCAGTGGCGAGCCAAGCAGCTGCTGCCGAGGGCAAACCGTGCAGGGGAAAGCCGGGTGTGCATGTGTCTGAGAGCAGGGGAAGGGGACCTGCAGGCTCTAAGAGCCAGGAGGTGGGGGCAGAGCTTCTGGGGGCGGCGATAGGGACTGTGCAAGTTCTGAGAATGGGGATGGAGGTCCTGAGAAAGGGAGCTGGGGGGAGGCAGCACCCTTACCCATGCTGGGAACTTCTAAACAGTCGCAGCTAAGCTGCTGCCACCAAAAGTGCTCTGCCCACCTGGCTGTTGCTCTTAAAGCAACAGAACCTGGGAACTGCTTTGGAGTTCCTGGTATAGCAACGCTGCAGGAGCCGACTGCTGGGGGGAGAAAGGGGGCAATCCTGCAGGTGCCCCTCTTGCCCACCCCTAGTTACACTACTGCTACCACTTGACCTAAAGAAATGACTAATATTTGTAGTTATGTGAACAAGCCAATAGAGGGAGCCCACACACTTTTTAGGTGGCTACACAAATCTGTTGCTAGACAGCAGAGGGTAGTCAGCCGTCAGGCAACCTATGTTCTGCTTTGACCGGGGGGGGGAGGGGAACGTAGTCTAATAGTTGTTCACAGCACAGTCAATCGTGTATCTAGTACATTCATCTAGAAAGGCTGCACTCTGAAATGGATGAGACCTGGATCTGTTAAAACTTGGATTATATCTTATGTTCTTCCAGCTGCCAGACGGGACCTTTCTGGCAATCTACTAGTTATGCTACTGCAATATGAAGGAAAAAAGTTACAGCCTTGGCTAAGTTTGCATAAACTGCTATATTGGGCAGTCTTTGGATCCCATATGCATAAAGCTTGCTGGAATTGGACAGCATCCAGTCACTGTCTCAGGCACATTTTTGGAACCACATATATCCGGTACCACATCAGAGAAAGCTGGACCAGTGGTCCAACTGCTGTAAGACAAGCATTGAATCCCCAAATCTCCGCACTGGCTTATGCACGCTATCCCAAGAACTCCACCCTCAGGGGCTCTCTCCAGTTTAAATTACCACTTTTTGGGGTATGGTGTGACTGTTGAAGAAAAGAACATTCAGATTTTGCAACAGAATTCCTGAGACAGAAATAGCTTAAAACACAGCTCAATTCATGCAATTTTCTTACCACTCTTGGGACTCTTTGGGGATTTCAGTATTCTAGGTGGTCCAGCCCCCTCGCTCCCTCGCCTCATGCTCCAAGTTTGCATTTTGGCAATAGTCTCTCTCCCATTTGTTAGAGAACATCTCTTTTTAAAAATAGTTTGCAACACCTTTCCCCCTTCTATCTGCTAGGGTTTTTCCATTCATCTCCATGAGTCATTCTGTAATAAGAATCATCAGCAAATCAAAAGTTTTTTGGCCTGTGCTTCCTACTGTCCCATAAGGAAAGGGCCATTCAGCTGCTCATGGCCCTTGTTGCCCTGTTTCAGTTTCTCTGATGCTGTGTTTCTGCCCATAAAAAGGAGGATTTAGAGTAAAGAGAGAGAATTCATGAACTCCAATGGAACTCATAAGTTTACACCAACAGATTCCCCAAACTTTCACAGAGGAAAATGATACTACTTACCTGCTATGTAAAGTAGGAATATAAGGCCCAGATCAGTAAAAAGGTCAACGAAGTGCAAAGAATTATCAGCATCTGACCATGAAAGAGCTGAGGCTTGACTTAAGCGCATGATTGAATTCACCTGGTTCTCCACTCACCCTTTTCCCTGCTAAAAGGCAAGTTACCCTTATCCACAACTATACATTTGCGCACAGGAGGTTTAGAGACCAGTAAGATTGCTGTGGGGCAGGTTCACACCCACTGTAGACTGAGTGTTAAGAAACTTTAGCAGTAATGTTTTTGACTTCAGCAAAATAGCTATTTTTAGGGACTTAACAATCTGCAAAACCTGGATATATCATGACTAAAGGTACATCCTAATAACAATAATTCTCAGAAACAGCTGACCTACTTTTGCTATAACTTGCAAAAACCATTAACTCTGAGGAAGAAAACAAGAATGGAAATTTCAGACCAATTAAAATTGGCAGTTATATACATATAAATTAATGATCTTATAGCATTTGGTACACTTTACCAATCATTATTAATTTCAAGTAACATAAACTGTTAGGTCTGTTCTGGTCCAGAAAAGTCTATAGATACAAATATCCCATAATAAGGGATCACTGCGAACAATGATAGAATTTATTTTTCCAACACTTGATCACAAGTGGAACTCTACTACAAGTTAGAGGGCTTTGTCTCTCTGATTGGCATGTTTGGGATAATAAAGGAATTTCACCCCCTGGTCACGCTGGTATGGACAGTAAGGGGTTTTGCCTTCCTCTGTAGCAGGGCATGAGGGGATGGCTCTCTTCCTTGGATCTCTCAAATTAATTGTTAACAGACTGTACAACAGCAGGATACTGCTGCCATTTCCCCTGTACTTTACCTGCAGCAGGTTGGGGTGCTTTTGGTGTCTTTGTGCAATATGCTTTAAGGTTTGTAACTGGCTTGATGTATAGTTTGAGAAATGGGTTAAACAAGCACTTGGATGGGATAATTGGGATAGGGATGATTTTGTCTTGAGCATGGGGTTGGACTCGACTACAAGGCTGTGTCCAGATATGTGTGATGTTTGGTTCCTTGGGGACAACTAGCAGCAACGCATCTTGTGCCTCTGCTAGTTGCCCGAGGGAACGCCTGTGCCACGTGTGCTCTGGTGCACGGCAATTTACCCCGGGTGGGGTAACCTTACCTGGGGCCCTGGGGGCCTCCTGGGGCTGCTGCAGTGGTGATCCTGCTGCATGGAGCCTGGCTGGCCAGGCTCCAGCTTCAGGCAGTGCATGCTGCCGCCACATGTACCATTTCACTTTTTTTTTCCATGGGTTTTTTGACCCCTGGGTATCCCAGGGTCAAAAAAATCCTCCATGCTCTCCCTTGCAGCACAGAGAACAACTGACCATGTGGTATGTGGCACCGCAGACGTATCTGGATGCGGCCCAAGTGACTAGAGGGGTGACACGTATGACTGAGTGTTTGCAGGATTGTGAACTTATTGTGTATATATTTACTTAATTATTAAAGCAAAGCCATGTTGCATCTGTATTAAAAAGGGGGATTTTCATGAGTTTATTACATTGGCCTATAAGTTGTCTAAATGTCTATTAATGAGGAAAACACTAATTATGAGAGGCTTACTCTTTTGTATTTGGATGCAAAGTAAATGTAAAAAAATCAAGATATTGGTTTATTAAGTGAAAAAATAGATTGCTATAATGTTAAGATTTGTGTTTTATGCTTCAAAGCGCCAGGGAACTCAGAGCTAAGGTTCCCATAGCAACCTTTATTGCCCTCTTGCCTGCATGCACCAGCACTAGCATAGGTTTTGGAAAATTAGTAGATCACAGCTTTTGGAACATCAGATCATAACATGCCTGGCTGCCTCCATGTTCTCTGAATCTTAACAGTAACAAATTAATACCTATATGTGGAATAACCCAGTTTTTAGAGAAGGAAGTATAACTTGCAACACAAATCAAACTGAGAAGTGCTGTAATAGCTGTTTTATCTCATAAAGAATGACTGAAAGTATTTAAAATAAAACAATGAGGCTTGTATAGGCACTTCTAAAGAACTTTTGCCAAATTTTGGCCCAATGCCACAATACAGTCATACAAAAGAATTCCCTTAAAAATTAAATTTTAGAGAAGAAATGCTGACATTTATTAGATTCTAGAATCATAGAAAAGTATGGCTGGAAGGGAGCTCCAGAGGTCGAGTCCAACCCCATGCTCAAGACAAAATCATCCCTATCCCAATTATCCACCCAAGTGCTCATGTAACCCAGTCCTCAAACTATACAATCAAGCCAGTTACAAAATTTAAAATATATTGCACAAAGACACCAAAAGCACCATAGCCTGCTGCAGGTAAAATAAGGGGGAAATGGCAGCAGTATCCTGCTGTTGTAAAGTCTGTTAAAAAGTCATTTGAGAGATCCAAGGAAGAGAGCCATCTCCTCATGCCCTGCTACAGAGGAAGGCAAAACCCCTCACTGTCCATACCAGTTTGACCAGGCGGTGAAATTCCTTTATTATCTCAAACATGCCAATCAGAGACACAAGGCCCTCTAACCAGGAACCTCCAGGTTTTAATCACAGCAGGAACAGTGACATATCTCAGTCAAAATCCCCAGCCTTGGCTGCAGCTAACTTCCAATGCTTCCAAGGAAAGCAAAAATCCCAAGCACCTGTAGCAACAGGAAGGGGGAAAGATCCTTCTTGGTTCCATGTGGCAGCCAGCAAAGCCCAGAAGCATGGGAAAAACCAAACACACTCGATTCTGCTCTGCAACCTGGGGACAAGCTTAACTCCAACATTGTACCCTCTTTCTGGACAGCCAGCACTCTCCTTTCTGTATCCCCTCCAAAAACTAATCCCAGCTCCTTTAGCCTTCCTTCATAAACCAGTCGTGGAGCTCTGCTTCATCCTCCTGCTGCTGAATATGGTGCTTTCCAATATCTACCTGTTTCAGGCAGGATTGCTCTTCTCACTAGCCCCAGCAATCCCTCTGTTGTTCTTACAGAGCACAACAGGAACAGATCATCCCTGACCAATGTTTATCCACCATTTTCTTGAAAGCCTCCAATATAGGAGATTCTACAACTTCTCTAGGCAGTTTATTCCACTGCCTCCCTGTTCTAGCAGTGAAGAAGTTTTTTTTCCCCCCCCGATATCCAATTTATACCTACAAATTGAACAGGACCTAATTCAACAAGCTACAGTATGTTAGATTTTGGTTTTTTTCGAGTACACTACTGAACACTAATTTTCTAAAACCACATTCTGATCCTCAGGAAAACATGGAAAAGCTTTCTAACTATGAGGACAGCTAAACATTGGCACAAGCGACCTGGAGAAGCTGTGGAATCTCTATCCCTGGACATTTTCAAGAGTAGGTTTGACAGACACTTGGCTGGGATATGTTAGTCAGGGCTGATCCTGCCTTGAGCACAGGCCTGGATTACACGACCTAATGAGGTCTCATCCAGCCCTATGTTCCTATGAACCTACAAACAGGGAAAATTTGCAGGAGACAATTGCAAAGACAGGTAGCCAAGGAATAGGAGAAATGTGATATTTTGAAATTTCCCTTTATTTTAGCAACATGTTCTGGATTTCAAGACACTTTTAATCATAATTATATTGTAAACCAAGGGAAAAACCTTCCTTTCTTTTCTCTCAGCGGAGGGGAGAACCAAAACAGTGGAACTTATCCAGAACATAGTAGGAGTGCTAGTTTCAGAACATGCTTTCCTTTCACTTGTCAAATCTGTTCTTCAGTTCATGTTAATTGCACATGACATTTTTTGAAACAGGGTCCAGGAGCCGTGCTGGTGCAAATTAATGACAACTGGATTAGTATGATAGTTCACTGCTTTCTCCACTACTCATCGATAATTCACCCCAGCAGACACAAGGGACCACCCATGCAGATTCAGCTACAGGATTTAGGCCTGAATGTTTATATAAATGAACTAAAAATGGCTGGTAAGCCAAAACCAGTGGTCAAAAGAACAGCTGGAGATAGGAAAGGGAAGAAAGAGTGCAAAAGCCAAGAAACTCACACATGAGTAACTAAGTTCAAGGGCATTAGGTCCACATTAATGAAACAACCATGGGGTTGCTATATATTATCTGCTAATAGGTGCCAGTCCTTCATGAATAATATCAAGCAAAGTTAAACACGTGCTTCTTTATTCAGCCCAAAGATGTTTCTGCTACTGGGGCTGTACAAGCTTGTAATAGAAGTGTGGGACTCATTGCCACCAGATGTTGTGGATGCTGACAGTTTGGTCAGGTTCAAAAAGAGACTGGACTGGAGGAAAGGGGCACCCATAGCTGTCGAGCACAGGAGGTCGCAGCACGGCTTCTGAATCAGAGCTTCCAAGACCCTAAATCAGCAGTTCCCAATCTGCGTTACACAAAATCAGTGGTATGCAGACAACTGGCCAGTGGTACATTAACAGATGTATTATAATTACTTTATATGACAACAGTTTGCTGGTGGTACTTAAGGTCATGAATGACATGTGCCCCTGGAGGCTGGGGGTGGGGAGCATGGTGACCACCCACAGGTGGCGGTGGCAGCGACAAGGACGGAGTGGTGTCAGTGGCGAGTGGGGAGCTCCCACAGGCGGTGGTGATGGTGTCAGCGGCGAGTGGGGAGCTCCCACAGGCAGCGGCGGTGGTGTCAGCAGCGAGGGGGGAGCTCCCACAGGTGGTGGTGGTGGTGTCAGTGGCGAGTGGGGAGCTCCCACAGGCGGTGGTGATGGTGTCAGCAGCGAGTGGGGAGCTCCCACAGGCAGCGGCGGTGGTGTC